>JAPXFY010000032.1:35075742-35088242 GCA_030674185.1 Monoplex corrugatus | reverse complement strand
AGCAGGGCACATGATGTTGACATTGTGTTACAAATCTATTCACCAGTCTGCCCCATTGTAGCTTTGCGACAACATCAACATTTGTTTATACTCCAGCTCGCACCTTGCGCTCAGCTTCAGACACGCTTTCCCTTCAGGTCCTAGATTTAAATTATCAAGTGTTGGCCAGTGTTTTTGGCTCCAGTCGACTCCTACTCAATGTTGAGTCTGCTTTGAGCTTATCGGAAAGACTGGGACCATACAGTCGGGTCTTATCCATTTCACGGATGCGTCTGTGAGGGTATGGCTCAAATTCCTCGACCAACACCGCATGTGTCTGTATGTCTCAGGCCTGGTTTACACCAGGATATATTATGAAAGTAAAAACGTAGACTACAGCCGCGTCTCACAGTCTCAATCCAGATTGGAACTCCATATCATCGTCATCACGTGCCCTGCCACATGGCGTTGGCGATCATGGCCCTCCATAAGCATCTATCCCTTGTTGCCGCAAGCACATCTCCCACCCTCTCTGTCCTCAGCCACCCTGCAAGTCCATCCAATATTTTTTCCCTGGGTCTACCTGGTGTTCCCTTTCCATCCAGCTTTCCTGTTGTTACCAGGTGTTCTAATTCCCCTTTCCTCATAAAATGGCCTATAAATGTTGCTTGTCTTTTCTTAATCTTCCCTATCAATGATCTTCTTGTGTCTGCCTCCATCAAGACTGTCTCGTTTGTTTTCTTTGCTGTCCATGGAACTCTCAACATTCTTCTTAGAAACTACATCTCAGCTGCCTCAATCTTGTTCTGGCTTTGCTTGTTGACTGTCCACGCCTCACACCCGTATAACATTATCGGTTCTATATAACGTTCAAGAACTTTCTTCCTGACGTTAATTGATAGGCATTTGTTGGTAAGAATGTTTTTCATCTTCTTGAATGCTGTTTTGGCTTGGCCGATTCTGTTGGCTATTTCTGATGTGCATTTGCCGTCCGGTGAAATGAACGTTCCCAGATATTCAAACTTATCAACCTGTCTCGAGGCTGTGCCGTTATTTTGCATGAGGGGATTTCATGTTTTTTGCTGATTACTATGACTTCAGTCTTTTTGCTGTTTAGCTCCAACCCCTTACCTTTGCTTTCTATTTCAAGTATATTCACAAGGTTTTGTAGGTCCCTTTCATTTTCTGCAATTAGCACGGTGTCATCTGCGTATCGAATGTTGTGATGGTAAGGCTTAAATTCCTTGACCAACACCGCATGTGTCTGTATCTCTCGGGCCTGGTTAACACTACAATATATCATGATAGTAAAAACGTAGACTACAGCCTCGTCGCACAGTCTCAATCTAGAGTGGAACTCCATATCACCATCATCATGTGCCCTGCCACATGGCGTTGGCGATCATGGCCTTTCATATGCATCTATCCCTTGTTACTGCAAGCACATCTCCCACCCTCTCTGTCTTCAGCCACTCTGCAAGCCCGTCCAATATTTTTTTCCCTGGGTCTACCTGGTGCTCCCTTTCCATCCAGCTTTCCTGTTGGTCTAATTCCCCTTTCCTCCTAAAATAGCCTATAAATGTTGCTTGTCTTTTCTTAATCTTCCCTATTAATGATCTTCTTGTATCTGCCTCCATCAAGACTGTCTCGTTTTTTTTTTTTTTGCTGTCCATGGAACTCGCAACATTCTTCTTAGAAACCACATCTCAGCTGCCTCAATCTTGTTCTGGATTTGCTTGTTGACTGTCCACGCCCCAAAACCGTATAACATTATCGGTTCTATTTAACATTCAAGAACTCTCTTCCTGACGTTAATTGATAGGCATTTGTTGGTAAGAATGTTTTTCGTCTTCTTGAATGCTGTTTTGGCTTGGCCGATTTTGCTGGCAATTTCTGATGTGCATTTGCCGTCCGGTGAAATGAACGTTCCCAGATATTCAAACTTATCAACCTGTCTCGAGGCTGTGCCGTTTGCTGCTATTTTACATGAGTAGATTTCATGTTTTTTACTGATCACCATGACTTCAGTCTTCTTGCTGTTTAGCTCCAACCCCTTACCTTTGCTTTCTGTTTCTATTATATTCACAAGGTTTTGTAGGTCCCTTTCATTTTCTGCAATTAGCACGGTGTCACCTACGTATCGAATGTTGTGATGGTAAGGTTTAAATTCCTTGACCAACACGGCATGTCTGTATCTCTCGGGCCTGGTTAACACTGGAATATATTATGATAGTAAAAACATAGACTACAGCCTCGTAGCACAGTCTCAATCCAGAATGGAACTCCGTAGCGTCACGATTATCATCTCTATCATCATCATCATCGTGTTGTCCCTGCGGCCATTACAGTGACGTAGAAAGTGGAGACATGGGAAAAAATAGGTGAGCAGAAACAAAGCCGTCACACGGTGGTCACATGGAAGGGTTATCAGACATAGGATAGGCCGCTACTGATAAAGATTAATTAAACCACGACACAGTTAATTAACTGATAGCGAATACTTACACGTGTGACTTGATTTCCACGCAGCTGTTCTGTGACGATGGAGTCTCGCGTCGATCCTACTTTTGAGCTGGCACACTACTGGTCCTTTATCACCTGGTGTTAGCCCTGATATGGCTCTAGATCTAGTGGTCGGCTGGGCTATAAGCAATATGAATGAATGAAAACCTGGTGTTCATTCCTTTCATTCATTATCATTCTTTTGTGTGTTTTTTTCTTTCTTTTCTTTTTTTTTCTATTCTTTTCTTTTCTTCTTCTTTTCTTTTTTATAATTTAAAAAAAAAATTTTTTTTGTCACCATGCATTAATTTTACCACGTGAAACTCGGTCATCTCCTCCCGTTGAGAGCGCTTCGCCGCAGTTCAGCGCCACCCATTTTTTAAGGATCATTGCACTCAGGGAGGTTACCTTTGCGCTCACGTTTTGTGTGTGTTGTTTTTGTTTTGTTTTGGTTTGGTTTTGGTTTTTTTAGTCACATTTTCTACGCCACCTTAATGCCACAGAAGCTGGAACAGTGTTTACATTGCGATGATAATGATGATGACGATGATGTCGATGAGGGTGATAATCATGATGCTAAGGAGTTCCATTCAGGATTGAGACTGCGTGTGACAAGGCTGTACTCTACGCTTATTATCATAACGTATCCTGGCGTTAACCAGGCCCGAGAGATACAGACACCTGCAGTGGTGATCACAAGATTTGAGCAACAACCTCAATGACGCATCCGTGAAGTGGATGAGACTCGACTGTGTGGTCCCAGTCTTCCCAGTGAGCCTATAGCACACCCAGCTCTGGGTAGGAGCTGGTTAGAGCCCAAAAATCCCACGATGGTTTTTTGGAGGTACTGATGGGGATTCGAACCAACAACCTTCCAGTCGGTAGTCCATTACACTAACCACTACACCGTGGAATTTTTTTTCTTACCAAGACTTTAAAAAGGCAAGGCTAGTTGACTTTCAAAGGAAGGGACCTGGGAAATGAACCTATTTCTCCATTTGAGGGACCTGGGAAATGAACCTATCTTACCATTGACCTTCAAGGCGAAGTATCTGGGAAATGAACCTATTTCTCCATTTGAGGGACCTGGGAAATGAACCTATTTCTCCATTTGAGGGACCTGGGAAATGAACCTATCTCTCCATTGACCTTCAAGGACGGGGGGAGGGACCCGAGAAATGAACCTATCTCTCCATTGACCTTCAAATGGAGGGACCTGGAAAATGAACCTATCTCTCCATTGACCTTCAAGTTGAGGGACCTGGGAAATGAACCTATTCACCATTGACCTTCAAAGGCGAGGGACCTGGGAAATGAACCTATCTCACCGTTGACCTTCAAGGCGAGGGACCTGGGAAATGAAACTATCTCACCATTGACCTTCAAGGCGAGGGACCTGGGAAATGAACCTATCTCTCCATTGACCTTCAAGGAGGGACCGGGAAATGAACCTATCTCTCCATGACCTTCAGAGTTAGGACTGGGAAATGAACCTATCTTTCCATTGACGTTCAAAGGAGGGACCCGGGAAATGAACCTATCTTTCCATTGACCTTCAAGAGAGGGACCTGGGAAATGAACCTATCTTTCCATTGACCTTCAAGGGAGGGACCCGGAAATGAACCTATCTTTCCATTGACCTTCAAGGGAGGGACCTGGAAAATGAACCTATCTTTCCATTGACCTTCAAGGGAGGGACCCGGGAAATGAACCTATCTTTCCATTGACCTTCAAGGGAGGGACCTGGGAAATGAACCTATCTTTCCATTGACCTTCAAGGGAGGGACCGGGAAATGAACCTATCTTTCCATTGACCTTCAAGGGAGGGACCCGGGAAATGAACCTATCTTTCCATTGACCTTCAAGGCGAGGGACCTGGGAAATGAACCTATCCCTCCACTATTTTATACCAGGCCAGCCGGGCGAATGCCCTGCTCTTTCCGATTTTCAACTGCCGTGGGATCTTAAGCGTGCGCAGCCAGAAGGCACACGGGTCTTCATGAGCAAAAGAAGCCCGATCTTAGAGGAAACTGTTCTTCTAGAGGCGTGCTTGGGAAGGAGAACTGTAGTTTTACCAGTCGGCGTGGTATAGTGGTTAACGCAACGGACTACCGACTGGAAGGTTGTGGGTTCGAATCCCCATCAGTACCTTCAAAAATCACCTCTAACCAGCTCCTGCCCAGAGTTTGGTGTGTTATGGGCTCATTGGGAAGACTGGGACCACACAGTCGAGTCTCATCCACTTCACGGATGCGTCATTGAGGGTGTTGCTCTTCTGACCAGTACCTCAGGTGTCTGTATCTCTCGGGCCTGGTTGACGCCAGGATATATTATGATAGTAAGCGTAGAGTACAGCCCTGTCACGCAGTGTCAATCCTAGATGGAACTCCATAGCATCATAATTATCATCTGTATGGACATCATTATCATATCATAATAAAAACTGTTTCAGCTTCTGTGGCCATTAAAGTGGCGTAGAAAATGGGACCAAAAAAGAAATAAAAAAGAAAAAGGTAACCTCTCTGAGTGCAATGATCCTTAAAATTTTTTTAAACTGTAGCTTTGGTCTGCTTCACTCTGCTACACTCAGTCCCTCTTCATTTCACTAACAGCTTTTCTGCACTGTTCGAATGTGATTGTGCCGCACTGCATCTATCAAGATTTTGCGCTATACAAATATTGTAATTATTATTATTATTATTATTATCATCAATATCGTCAAGCTTGTCTTGTTGTAGGCAATGTCTTCCCAGTTGGTGGTGTTGATGCCACAGGTCATGATACTGTCCTTCAGAGTATCACTGTATCGCTTTGGTAGTCTTCAGGAAAGCTTGGAGGGAAAGAGAACACCAGGTAGACCCAAGGAGAAAACATTGGACGGATTACAGAGTGGCTGAGGACAAGGAGGGTGGAAGATGCGATTGCGGCGACTAGGGATAGATACATATGGAGGGCCATGATCGCCGGCGCCATGTGGCAGGGCACTTGATGATAATGATGGGTCTTCTCTGGTCTCGGTATCTTTACTAAAACTCTCCGTACAAAAGCATTTTCAGGGTGCGGTTGTTTTCTGTCTTGGTCAACGAAACTGGTATTTGATGAGTAGACACGCTATATTTGGCAAGCTAAACTTCTTTAGAACTTGAAAGTTGGATATTTGATCTTGACGTGTCATATTCCAGATCTTGTGCATGAATCTGTGACGGTTTCAGTTTCAATTTCAGTTTCAGTTTCTCAAGATGGCGTCTCCGCGCTCGGAATGAATTCCATATGCACTAACGTCAAACGTGCTATGCGATGGAGAAGATCCGGAATGATCACGGCACAAGCCTTAAGCCTGCACATAAACCCATGAGCTGGCTTGGTCCTGCGGTCCTACCTAGATAGTTCCATAACTCTGGGGTTGTAGGGCAGTGAGGTGGCAGAGACCTCAACTTTTCCCGGGGCCAGCACCACGAGGGCGACGCCCATCCCGACTCCCTCGCTTCAAATTCATATTCATATTCACATTTTTTTTTAACCAAGACTTCAGAAGGGCACCAAGGCTAATTGGTCTTCAAAGGGTGGGACCTGGGAAATCAACCTATCTCTCCAATGTTTGATACCAAGGCAGCCGGGCAATGCCCTGCTCCTCACGATTTTCAACTACTGTGGGATCTTTAGCGCGCGCAACCAGAAAGCGCACGGGTCCGACTTGTTTTTCGTCCCCTTCCGAAGGATTAGACGTTCAGTTCGATTTTCCGGTCAAACTGAGGAGAAAAGTCCAGGCCTTTACGCGGAGCGAACCCTGGAACTTCGAGTCTAGTTACTGGCAGGCGAACATCTAAACCATTCTGCCATTCCTCTCTCTGAACCATTCTGCCATTCCTCTCTCTGAACCATTCTGCCATTCCTCTCTCTGAACCATTCTGCCACTCTTCTCTGTGAACCATTCTGCCACTCTTCTCTATGAACCATTTTGCCATTCCTCTCTCTGAACCATTCTCCATTCTTTTCTATAAACCATTCTGCCATTCCTCTCCATGAACCATTCTGCCACTCTTCTCTATTAACCATTCTGCCATTCTTGTCTGTGAACCATTCTGCCATTCTTCTTTCTGAACCATTCTGCCATTCTTGTCTGTGATGGAACCATTCTGCCATTCTTCTCTCTGAACCATTCTGCCATTCTTCTCACTGAACCATTCTGCCACTCTTCTCTATTAACCATTCTGCCATTCTTCTCTGTGAACCATTCTGCCACTCTTCTCTATGAACCATTCTGCCACTCTTCTATTTGAACCATTCTGCCATTCTTCTCTATGAACCATTCTGCCATTCTTCTCCATGAACCATTCTGCCATTCTTCTCTATGAACCATTCTGCCACTCTTCTCTATGAACCATTCTGCCACTCTTCTATTTGAACCATTCTGCCACTCTTCTCTATGAACCATTCTGCCACTCTTTTTCTATGAACCATTCTGCCACTCTTCTGTCTGAACCATTCTGCCATTCGTCTCTATGAACCATTCTGCCACTCTTCTCTCTGAACCATTCTGCCACTCTTCTCTATGAACCATTCTGCCACTCTTCTCTATGAACCATTCTGCCATTCTTCTGTATGAACCATTCTGCCACTCGTCTCAATGAACCATTCTACCATTCGTCTCTATGAACCATTCTGCCACTCTGCTGTTTGAACCATTCTGCCATTCTTCTCCCTGAACCATTCTGCCACTCTTCTCCCCGAACCATTCTGCCACTCTTCTCCCTGAACCATTCTGCCACTCTTCTCTATGAATCATTCTGCCATTTTTCTCTATGAACCATTCTACCATTCTTCTCAGTGAACCATTCTGCCATTCTTCTCTATGAACCATTCTGCCACTCTTCTGTCTGAACCATTCTGCCATTCTTCTCTACGAACCATTCTGTCATTCTTCTCCCTGAACCATTCTGCCATTTTTCTCTATGAACCATTCTGCCATTCTTCTCTCTGAACCATTCTGCCACTCTTCTGTCTGAACAATTCTGCCATTCTTCTCTACGAACCATTCTGCCATTCTTCTCTATGAACCATTCTGCCACTCTTTTCTATGAACCGTTCTGCCATTCTTCTCCCTGAACCATTCTGCCATTCTTCTCCATGAACCATTCTGCCACTCTTCTCTATGAACCATTCTGCCACTCTTCTGTCTGAACCATTCTGCCATTCTTCTCTATGAACCATTCTGCCACTCTTCTCTATGAACCATTCTGCCATTCTTCTCTATGAACCATTCTGCCACTCGTCTCAATGAACCATTCTACCATTCGTCTCTATGAACCATTCTGCCATTCCTCTCCATGAACCATTCTGCCATTCTTCTCCCTGAACCATTCTGCCACTCTTCTCCATGAACCATTCTGCCACTCTTCTCTCTGAACCATTCTGCCACTCTTCTGTCTGAACCATTCTGCCATTCTTCTCTATGAACCATTCTGCCACTCTTCTCTATGAACCATTCTGCCATTCTTCTCTATGAACCATTCTGCCACTCTTTTCCCTGAACCATTCTGCCACTCCTCTATGAACCATTCTGCCATTCTTCTCTATGAACCATTCTGCCATTCTTGTCTGTGATGGAACCATTCTGCCAATTTTCTCTATGAACCATTCTGCCACTCTTCTCCATGAACCATTCTGCCACTTTTCTTTCTGAACCATTCTGCCATTCTTCTCTGTGATGGAACCATTCCAGTTGTTGAATGTGCTGTCGGTAGGTAGTACAGGTCTCACAGCAGTACAGCAGGACGCTCAAGACTGCTCTGTACACAGTAATCTTTGTGGTGAGTCTGATGACATGGTGTTCCCACAATCTCTTGGTCAAATTTTCTAAAGGCAGACCAGTCGCCGTGGTGTAGTGGTTAGCGCAACGAACTACCGACTGGAAGGTTGTAGGGATCGAATCCCCATAAGTACCTCTAAAAATCAATGTGGGATTTTTCGGCTCTAACCGGCTCCTACCCAGAGTTGAGCGTATTATGGGCTCATTTGGGAAGACTGGGACCTCACAGTCGAGTCTCATCCACTTCACGGATGCGTCATTGAGAGTGTTGCTCAAATCTTCTGACGAGCACCGCAGGTGTCTGTATCTCTCGGGCCTGGCTGACGCCAGGATATGTTATGATAGTAAGCGTAGAGTACAGCCCTGTCACACAGTCCCAATCCTGGATAGAACTCCACAGCATCATGATTACCATCCTCATCAACATCATCATCATCGCATCGTAAAAACTGTTTCAACTTCTGTGGCCATTAAAGTTAAGGTGGCGTAGAAAAATGGGACCAGAAACAAACCAAAAAAAAACAAAAAAGGCGAACACAAAGGTAACTTCCCAGGGTGCAATGATCCTAAAATGATCCTTAAAAAAATCTAAAGGCAGAGCTAGTCTTGGAGATCCTACACTCATTCATACCTTTTTAAAAAAAATGAAGAAGCACTCCGGTGTATAGTATGAGACGAGTCGTCGAGCATCAGACACCTCCTCCTTGACTGCTGGGACTTGTACGATGTGAGACAAAAGCACTACACGGTGGACTCCTTAAAGAACCTCTTCGGAGACGTCCCTCCTGATGCAGTTTTCCAGTTTTTACAAGAGATCAATAGATTTCACCTGATAAGTTTTTACGGCTGTTTTTCTTTAATTGCATTTTAGATTTGCAAATAAGCCTATTAACGGTGAGCATGGTTTTTAACTTTTATTTATTTATTTTTTTTTTTTTTTTGATATGATTTTTATATCTGAGTATGATTTTCTGTAATTGCATTTTAGACTTGCAAGGTTAATGGTAAGCATGTTTTTTGTGTGTGTTTTTTTGGGTTGTTTTTTTTTTACTGTCTTTTATCTTAACTGGATTGTCGTTTTTGACGTGGTGTTTGTTAAGCCCTAATAAGGCTTTAGTAGTCGGCTCCTTTATCAAACAATACGAACTGAACTGGTCAGAACATTGGATAGAGAATTTACAGCTCTCTTGAAAACACCGGGCCAGGAACAGGGATATTCTTCAATCCATTCATTACGGTTTTGTGAAGAGGATCGTAGATCAGCGGTGACGTTTTGTCCTTATCAGAAGTGGGTACACTTGTACCTACCTTATCTGTACATTGTGAGTTTATTATCAAGGAGATTTTGTCGTTGTAGTGCTCTGGAAATGTTTTGCATACACCAAGTGTGTATACTTGTATCCTATCGTCACATTGTGAGTCATATTGTGAGTCATATTATTAATTAAGCAGATTTTGTTGTTGTAGTTTGTAGTTATTGTTGTTGTTGAGTTGGCAGCAGGACTGCTTTGAAAGAAATCTTTTGCACACACCAAGTGAGTATACTAATACCCTATCCGTACATTGTGAGTCGTATTATCAATTAATTAAGCAGATTCTGTTGTTGTTGTTGTTGTTGTTGTTTGTTGTTGTTGTCGTTGTTCTTGTTCTTGTTCTTGTTGTTGAGTTGGCAGCAGGACTGCTTTGAAAGAAATATTTTGTATACACCAAGTGAGTATACTAGTACCCTATCCGTACATTGTGAGTCATATTATTAAGCAGATTTTGTTGTGTTGTTGTTGTTGTTTGTTGTTGTTGTGTTGTTGTTGTCGTTGTTGTTGTTGTTGTTGTTGTTGTTGTTGTTTTTGTTGTTGTCGTTGTTGTTGTTGTTGTTGTTGTTGTCGTTGTTGTTGTTGTTGTTGTTGTCGTTGTTGTTGTTGTTGTTGTCGTTGTTGTTGTTGTTGTTGTTGTTGTTGTTGTTGTTTTTGTTGTTGTTGTTGTTGTTGTTGAGTTGGCAGCAGGACTGCTTTGAAAGAAATGTTTTGTATACACCAAGTGAGTATACTAGTACCCTATCCCTACATTGTGAGTCATATTATTAAGCAGATTTTGTTGTTGTTGTTGTTGTTGTTGTTGTTGTTGGGTTGGCAGCAGGACTGCTTTGAAAGACACATTTTACATACACCAAGTGAGTATATTGTACCCTATCCGTACATTGTGAATCATATTATTAAGCAGATTTTGTTTTTGTTGTTGTTGTTGAGTTGGCAGCAGGACTGCTTTGAAAAAAATGTTTTGTATACACCAAATGAATATGCTAGTATCCAATCCTTACGTTGTGAGTCATATTATTAATTAAGCAGATTCTGTTGTTGTTGTTGTTGTTGTTGTTGTTGTTGTCGTTGTTGTTTGTTTGTTGTTGTTGTTGAGTTGGCAGCAGGACTGCTTTGAAAGAAATGTTTTGTATACACCAAATGAATATGCTAATATCCTATCTGTACACTGTGAGTCATATTATTAATTAAGATTTTGTTGTTGTTGTTGTTGTTGTTGTTGTTGTTGTTGTTGTTGTTGAGTTGGCAGCAGGACTGCTTTGAAAGACACATTTTACATACACCAAAGTTACAACAAAGTTACGAGTTCGAATCCCAACATCATCATGTGCCCTGCTGCATGGCGTTGGCGATCATGGCCCTCCACACGAACCCGTCCCCTGTCACTGCAAGTATATCTCCCACCTTCTCTTCCTTCAGCCACCCTGCAAGTCCGCGTCCCAATGTTTTCTCCCTCCAGCTTTCCTGTTGTGGCCAGGTGTTCTAATTCCACTTTCCTCATAAAACGTCCTATAAATGTTGCTTGTCTTTTCCTTATCCTCTTTAATACGATGTTCTTGTGTCTGCCTTCTTCAAGACTGTCTCGTTTTGTTTTCTTTGCTGTCCCTGGAACTCTCAACATTCTTCTGAGAAACCACATCTCGGCTGCCTCAATCTTGTTCTGGCTTTGTTTGCTGACTGTCCACGCCTCACATCCGTACAACAGTATTGGTTCTATATAACATTCTTTTCCTTATCTTCTGTATTTAATGATCTTCTTGTGTCTGCCTCCTTCATGACTGTCTGGTTTCAGTATCATGGCCAGCCAAAACACGAATCCTTTCAGTTCTGTCAAAGTAGTTGTTGGTGTTTTTGGCTTCCAACCAGCTCCTTCCTACCCAGAGTTGAACGTGCTGTAGACTCACTGGGAGGACTTGAGACCACACAGTCGAGTGTCATCCACTTCACGGATGTGTCATTAATAATCATAATGATAATTACAATATTTGAATAGAGCAAAATCTTGATAGAAATCAAATCTAAGCGCTGAACATACACATACGCATGCATGCACACACACGCACACACACATGGCTATAAATGGGGGAAAAGAAGAAAAGCAACGGAAAATTATAGAGAACATTATATACATATATATATTACAATGTGATTCTACACAGGCTGCAGTGGGGGTTGAGTGAGGTTAGGATTTTATGCAGAGGAAAAAAGGGTGAGTTTTGAGAGCGGACTTGAAGGAGACAAAAGTAGGTTGCTGACGGACTGAGACAGGAAGTTTGTTCCAGGAGAGCGGACCAGAAACAGAGAAGGCTCGTGGACCATAGGTATTGAGCTTAGTTAGAAAAGTCGGATGATCGGAGGCAGAGCGGAGGGTACGTGAGGGAACATAGATCTCAAGTAGGCTTGACAGGTAATCGGGGGCTGCGTTATTGAGGCTTTTGTAGCAGAGGATGTCGCTCAAATTTTTAGACCAATGGTTTACGCCAGAATACCTCATAATAGAAAGTGTAGAATACTGCTATATTGTACAGTCTTGGTCCACTTGATGCCAGGTTTTTCAAAATAAGCGTAAAGTAAAGCATCATTACGCAGTCTCGATCGAGAATCGAACTCTCCTAGCATTAAGACCCCCCCTTCCCCCCCCCCCTCCCGTGGGGATGCCGGGGGCTCTTTCAATATGAATAGTATCCCCATCTTCTGGAAATTCTGTGCTTAGAAATTTACTCTTTTCTGTCACTCTCTTTGTTTCTATCTTCCTCCTTTTCTTTCTGTCATTTCTTCAGGACTATCATTTTCTGCCTTGCTGGTCCATTCACCTGTATGTGTTCGATAAAGTTTTACGTACTTTCTCTTAGGATTGACAATTGGGTACATGTGTTAAGTGTATTTTTGGCTCTGGG
>JAPXFY010000032.1:35008242-35043242 GCA_030674185.1 Monoplex corrugatus | reverse complement strand
TTATGAAATAAAATACAGTGTCAATATTACTTATAAATCTTATGAAATACAGTGTCAATATTACTTATAAATCGTATGAAATACCGATTCAATATTACTTATAAATCTTGTATGATACAATATCAATATTATAAGTCTTATGAAATGCAATATCAATATTACTTTTGTCTTGTAAAATAGAATATCAATATCACTTATAAGTCTTATGAAATACAATATCAATATTACTGATGTCTTATGAATATAGTATCATGAATATCATTTTAATCGTTAAGAAAAGAAAGCATATCAGTAACACCAACCTCCACTCGTTATCAATCATATCTGACTACCAGTATGAAATTGAAAGCCTAGTATTTCGTGTGATAAAGATTAGGAAAAGACAAGCACCACTTATAAGTCATTTTATGAGGCAGTAGAAATTAAAGCACCTTGTCACGACAGGAAAGCTGGAGGGAGAAAGAGCACCAGGAAGACCCAGGGAGAAAATATCGAACGTACTTGCGGAGTGGATGATGACAGAGAGAGTGGGATATCGCTTGCAGTAAGTCGCCTGCTGTTTAACGATTATGATGCGAGTGCGTCGTGTACCTACATTTCCTTTATGGGTGCAGCTGCACCGGAAGAGAAACAAGCACAAACAGAGCTAGCGCGCTAGCAGACTTGTTATACAGCTCTATGGTCAAGAAGCCACCCCCAAATTACGACAAAATCGACGCCTGTGCTTGCTTTTTTGATCTATCGTTCACACAACAGTGTTGACCTTCCAGGTAACCGGAGGTTTTTTTTCGCGGCTTGGACACAAGTAAAAGGTAAAAAAGTTAGCCTAATGTGACAGTATTCAGGTGAGATCAAATTCTATAATTATTTATGATGAGGCGAGTCGAGTCCAAACAACTTGACTAATACCACTAGTAATAGATCTACATAACAGCAAACGCGTCACAATCCTTATTTATGGAAAGGCTAAAAAATGTCTGGACTGGCTGCCCTTGAAAAAGAAGAGGATTGAGAGGAGATCTTTTTATATTTCAAGTTTTGCAACGTTGCAGTTAAAGTATCATCTTCCTCTCTTTTGTCATGATAATCATGATACCAAGAGAAGAAGACATAGTTATTAATTATACTGCATGTGAAGACATAGTTATTAATTATACTGCATGTGAAGACATGTTATTAATTATACTGCATGTGAAGACATAGTTATTAATTATACTGCATGTGAAGACATAGTTATTAATTATACTGCATGTGAAGACATAGTTATTAATTATACTGCATGTGAAGACATAGTTATTAATTATACTGCATGTGAAGACATAGTTATTAATTATACTGCATGTGAAGACATAGTTATTAATTATACTGCATGTGAAGACATAGTTATTAATTATACTGCATGTGAAGACATAGTTATTAATTATACTGCATGTCCCAAATAGACCTATTTTTGTGTTTTAACCTACGCCTCTGCGCACACAGGTCAACAATAGTCAAGGATGACGGCTGACCTTACATATTGAAGATTGAAGACCCAAACAGTACCATTTTCTTTGTAAATGGATCTCTGCAAAATAAAAAATAAAAAAGACATCAGATATAAATATACACATCAGATTATTGATGTTACTGTTATATTAACCCTTTGATCCCGGCACACTGTCCACCAGCATCCAGCATTGCCAATCATGCTAGCAAAGCAAAACCTCAACCCTTTGATTCTCTCACACTATCCACCAGCTTCACTTAATACTGATATCTATGACATCTTTAATGGCCACAGAAGCTGGCTCATTTTTTTTTTTTTTTTTTTTTTTTCACAATGCTATGATGATGATGATGTCAATGAGGATGATAATCATCATGCTATGGAGTTCCATCTAGGATTGAGACTGTGTGACAGGGCTGTACTCTACGCTTACTATCATAATATATCCTGGCGTCAACCAGGCCCAAGAGATACAGACACCTGCGGTGCTGGTCAGAAGGTTTGAGCAACACACTCAATGACGCATAGACTGTGAAATGGATGAGACTCGACTGTGTGGTCCCAGTCTTCCCATTGAGCCCGTAGCACGCCCAGCTCTGGGTAGGAGCCGGTTAGAGTATTTTAGTGTTTTTGTACCTGTCTTTTTTGTCTCATAATGCCGTGATTTCTGACCCACAAAGCACAGTGGTTGATAGTACCTTACCTTGCGTAAAACAGAAAAAGAAAATTGAGTGGCCAACTTCTAAAATGGACAAGAACTCATCCTGTGTCTGGACTTGTAAAATTCACACAACAAACAACAGACAGTATTGTGCTTTCACTTCCACATTAGTTACAGTCACACTTTTGGTCCTAATCTGACAGACACGCTAAGAGTCTCTTGTTTTATCATTCACCATGCCGAAGTGCAAACCGAATAATGTACAGTACTGATTTCAGATTGAATGTGCCGTTACGAGATAGTGTGACATTCAAATTCTTTCTCTCTCTCTCTGTCTCTGTCTCTGTCTCTGTCTCTCTCTCTCTCTCTCTCTCTCTCTCTCTCTCTCTCTCTCTCTCTCTCTCTCTCTCTCTCCCTCCCTCTGCCTGTCTGTCTCTCTCTCTTTCCCCCTCTGTCTGTCTATCTGTCTGTTCTCCTCTCTCTCTTTCTTTATTTTGGTTTATGTGCACCGAACTGGATCTATGCGCCTTATCTCTGACCCATATTAAAACTTCTTTTGAAAAGTAGGGGACGCACCTTATATGCTGTATCGTTTTTTAGGCAACAAATTATGGTAGCTGTCTCACTGTACACTTTTACTAGTTTAATTATAAGTATGTCAGGCTTCTGCCGTGATCATTCTGGATCTTCTGCATCACATGGCACTTGTGACGTTAGTGCATATGGAATTCGTTCCGAGTGCGGCGGAGACATCATCTTGAGAAATTAAAACTGAAACTAAGAGAAGAATGTTTGTGATTTGCATATCTGATTTGTGGTTTGCATACTTAATTTGTGATTTGTATATATGTGTAATTTGTGGTTTTCATACCAAATGGGGATTTCAGTTTCAGAATTTTTGACAGTCTGTACTTAATGTGGTCTTTCTAGTCATTACTAAAATGCTGACAGGGCTGTCACACACCTTTTTTCCTGCCCATGTGTTTACTTGTCCTCACATTGACAGTGCATGTAGCACAGTTTACACTACTGATATCTGACCTCTTCATTCATAGACACCTGTCTTGCCTCAAATGCATTTTCTGATTAACAGGTAGCTAAGTAAACACAATTAGAGATACTACTTAATAGTCACACAAGCAAACACAATTAGAGATAATACTTAATAGTTGCACATTCCCATACCAGATATGCGGTGGTCTTTTCAAAAACAGGCTTATGTGGTTTTCCTGGCATTTCGTGTTTTAAAACATGCTATAGTAATGACTGGATACATAACATTAATCACTACTGCATATGTGCCTTCCCCCTGGGGGCTCTTTCAGTATAAATAGTATCCCCACCTTCTGGAAATTCTGTGCTGGAAATTCTGTGCTGGAAATTTCCTCTTTCTCTCACTCTCTTTGTTTCTGTCTTGTTCCTTTGCTTTCTGTTGTTTCTTCTTATCATTTTCTGCCTTGCTGGTTCATTCACCTGTATGTGTTCGATAAAGTCTTACATACTTCTTCTTAGGATGGATAATTGGGTACATGTATTAAGTGCATTTTTGGCTCTAGGGAGGTGAGATATTTGGAAGCAAGTTTAGGTAGTTGATGCCTGTTTTTATATATATGTTTGAGTGTACCTAGGTATGCTTAAGTTTGTATTCAGGTGTGTTTTTTAAAATCCCCTGTGCGGTAAATTGGACGGAGTGATCAGTGCCAGAGGCGTGTCCTTGGATTATGCGCATGAATGTACTGATTTGTGTACTTAATTTTCTTTTTTTTTTTTTTTTCCTGTTGAAGTTTTGTATGTTTTGAAATGGTCATTGCCCTGATAAGGCTCTACACAGTCGGCGGGGCTCTAAACACCAGTAACAATATAATTATGTGCCAGTGAATGGAGGTCAGTTATCAACAGTGGCAAAATATGCATGCTGCTGGGATTGCCAAGGCAAGGACAGGTAATTTATATGAGAGCAGGAAAAGTTTGTCATAAATAGTGACATGATTTTTTTAAATGGCTATGAACTAAGAAAAACAAAAATCAGTATCAGAATTCCTTCCCCCCCCCCCCCCCCCCCCCCCCCAGCCCAACGCTTTACGTTATAAGTAATAACTGATTAATATGGAAATGCATATTTTATTGTAATTCTTTTTTCTTTCTTTTTTTTTTCTTTTTGTTGTTGTTGTTGCTCCTTTAACATTGTGTTGCTATAGTTGTTTCTGCCTTGCTCCTTTGCTTCCTGTCATCTCTTCTTATCATTTTCTGCCTTGTTGGTCCATTTACCTGTGTGTGTTCTATAAAAAGTCATAGTCATTCCATAAGGATTGATGACTGGGTGTATGTATTAAAAGCTTTTTTTTTTTTTTCTCTAAGGAAATGTAATATGCAGAAGCAGATTTAGTTACTTTAGGCCAGTTTTGATATTATGTAATTGAATATGCTTAGTTATATTTATACGTTTGTATACAGGTTTGTTTCTTTAAACACCTTGTGATAAATTGGGTGGAATTGTCAACGCCAGGGGCATATCCTCAGATTCCCCTCGTGGGATGCCAGGGGCTCTTTCAATATAAATAATATCCCCACCTTCTGGAAATTCTGTGCTAGAAATTTCCTCTTTTCTCTCACTCTCTTTGTTTCTGCCTTGTTCCTTTGCTTTCTGTCAATTCTTCCTATCATTTTCTGCCTTAATGGTCCATTCACCTGTATTGTTTTGATAAAATCTTACATACTTTTTCTTAGGATTGATAATTGGGTACATTATTAAGTGCATTTTTGGCTCTAGGGAAGTGAGATTTGCGTAAACAATTTTAGGAATTTAAGCCCGATTTTATGTATGCTTTAGTATCCTTAGTTATGTTTATATTTGTATTCAGGTATGTTTTGTTAAATCTCCCCCATGTGATAAATTGATCGGAATGATCAACGCCAGGGGCGTCTCCTTGGGTTGTGTGCATGAATGCATTGATATGTGTGCTTAATTTTCTGTTCTTTTTTTCCTGTTGAAGTATTGTGTATGTTTTGAAATGATTGTAGCCCTGATATGGCTCTACGCAGTCGCTGGGCTTTAAACAAAAATAACAATAACAATATCTGCAGATTATGTGCTCGATCATGAATGCATGGGATGCATGCTTAATTTTCTTTTCCAGGTGTTTGATATTCAAGACCAGTAAAGTGTTGTGTATGTTTTGACACGGATTTTAACCCCAATATGACTTTGCACAGTCAGCTGGGCTTTTCACATCAATAATGATAATAGTTTGTCAGTTTTCATTGAAGTGGTTGGCGATGACATAAACTTACTTTACGTTTGTCTACCATTGTCTCTTATGCTTTTATGAAGGGTTTATGGTTGGTGCCAGACTGAGAGGCTGGCTTTCTGCGATGTGAGATGAGTTTATACCAAGTGGCTAGTTCTGTTGTGGTTCACACTCTTAATTATTCATTCATTTACTTTGTATATATATCTGTTCTTTTCTCCATGAACAACTTTGTTTCTCAAACTGCCAGATCTTGCTACTATCACCTCCATCGTATAAGCCTGATCAGGAAGTATCTCTCTGTCGAAACAACTGCAAAAAACTCGTTCTCTCCTTCATAATGTCTCGCATTGACTATTGCAATTCACTCCTGTCTGGTCTTCCTGCCTCCACCACTCACATCCTACAGCGCATTCAAAACAATGCTGCACGCCTTGTACTCAAAAAAAAAAGCTGACCACATATCTCCTCTCCTGGCACAACTTCACTGGCTCCCTGTATCAAAGCGCATACAGTACAAACTAGACACCATGTGCTACAAAAGCCTCAATAACGCAGCCCCCGATTACCTGTCAAGCCTACTTGAGATCTATGTTCCCTCACGTATCCTCCGCTGTGCCTCCGATCCTCTGACTTTTCGCTTTCCACGCACTAAGCTCAATACCTATGGTCCACGAGCCTTCTCTGTTTCTGGTCCGCTCTCCTGGAACAAACTTCCTCTCTCAGTCCGTCAGCAACCTACTTTTGTCTCCTTCAAGTCCGCTCTCAAAACTCACCTTTTCTCCTCTGCATAAAATCCTGATCTCACTCAATCCCTCTGCAGCCTGTCTCCACTCGGAGGGGAATCACATTGCAATATATAATTGTATATAATATGCTCTCTATAATTTTCCATTGCTTTTATTCTTTCTCCCCATTTATAGCCGTGTGCGTGTGTGAGTGTGCGTGAGTGCGTGTGTGTGCGTGCGTGCGTGCGAGCGTGTGTGTGCGTGCGTGCGTGTGTGTGTGTCTGTTTCAGCGCTTAGATTTGATTTTATCAAGATTTTGCGCTATGTAAATATTGAATTATTAATTATTATTATTATAAGATAAGATACACAAGTACACATGTCATTTACATGTGACCAAGATTGTTCCAGTGATAGACTGATACAATACTAGTATTAAAAAAATGTAGACAAGGAAGGTAAAACATAGTCTAGGTAGGGCCTCAGGACCTGGCCAGCTCATGGGTTTATGTGCAGGCTTAAGGCTTGTGCCATGATCACCATACATATGGCACCTGTGACGTTAATGCATATGGAATTTATTCTGAGTGCAGAGACATCTTGAGAAACTGAAACTGAGATGAGGCCCTGGACAAGAGTCATTATTACTATTATTATTATATTATGTATTATTATTATTATTATTATTATTATTATTATTATTATTATTATTATTATTATTATTATTATTATTATTATTGTTGTTGTTGTTATTGTTGTTGTTATATTATTATTATTATCATTGTTATTATTATTGTTGTTGTTGTTGTTTAATATTGTTTAATATTATAAAGGGGGTTAAAAACTTAGGTGATGCTGAAACATTCCTGCATTTGTGATGAACAGAATGTGATAAGAATCCCATTTATTATACATTTATTATTTGTACATATTTGCTTAAGTCATTATTTTGTTCATGTATAAATTTATAAAATATATTTTTTCTCTGTGTTTAATTATTAATATATACATCTATATATTTAAATGTTCTATGAATGTTTTTGTGTATTCATTTATTCATAGTAATATACTAATGTGTATATGTTCACAGATTTGGCGTAGAAGAGACCAAGGGAGACAACTGCTGACACAGCATGGCAGAGGGGAGTGACGAGCGTACTCCACTCCTGAAGAGTAGGGAGGAGGAAGATAAGACTGAAGTGGAGATCAAAGATGGCTCCCAAGAAAGGTATGTCATCAGTATCTTCTTTTTTTTCTTCTTCCATACATCCATCCATTTTTTGTTTTTGTTTTTGTTTTTGTTTTGTCATGGGTCGTCACCAGTATCTTCATTTCTTTTTTCTTCCATCCATCCATCCATTTTTTAAATTTTTTTTTATTGTCATTGGTATTGGGGACAGAAAAAGTTGATGGTCAGCAGCATGCTGAAAGACTCAAAAAGAAGAAATGACATTTGATGTCAGGGTCTCTGTCATGGTATTGATCAAGGTCTTTCTTGGTGTGCCTCTTGTTTTAAGTTTAGTTTACCTTTTTATTACATATGCTTGTTGAGCCAGCTGGTGGGGTTGCATTCTAGTCAGACGACTAAACCTCTCTGTTGAATGTGATGGTGGACCAGTGTTGCCCCTTGTGGGGATGCTAGGAGCTCTTTCAGTATAAATAATATCCCCACCTTCTGGAAATTCTGTGCTAGAAATTTCCTCTTTTCTGTCACTCTCCTGTTTCTTTCTTCCTCCTTTGCTTTCTGTCAGTTCTTTCTATCATTTTCTGCCTTGCTGGTCCATTCAGTGTATGTGTTTGATAACACCTTTAGTACTTTCTCTTAGGATTGATAATTGGGTGCTTGTATTAAGTGCATTTTTGGCTATAGGAAATGTGATATGTGGAAGCAGTTTAAGGTAACTTAGGCCTGTTCTTAATATCTTAGTTATGTTTAAGTTTGTATTCAGGTATGTTTTTTAAATCCCCTGTGCGATGAATTGGATGGAGTGGTCAACTCCAGGGACATCTCTTTAGATTATATGCGCAAATACATTGATATGTGTACTTAATTTTCCTTTTCTTTCTTTTTTTCGTGTTGAAGTTTTGTATGTGTTTTGAAATGGTTATAGCCCTGATATAGCACTATGCAGTCGGCTGGGCTTTAAACAACAATCATCATCATCATCAAGTGCTTTGCCATATGGCGTTGGCGATCATGGCCTTCCATCTGTTTCTATTCTTTGTTGCCACAAGCACCTCTTCCACCACTAAACAACTATAGTAATAACAATTTCCAGCTTTCATGAGGTCCTCAGTCTGAAGGTGTCTTGGAGAACCAAAATGAGCAGCATGGGGCAGAAACACATATGGGTTGCAGAAGATTGGGCAACAACAACAACAACAGCAGCAACACCAACAAAACAAAACAACAACAACAACAAAAGGCCCAAAAGAACAAAAACCTAAACATGCGCGCACGGACATACATGCAAAAACACACGCATACACACACGCATGGTGCGCATGCACGCACGCGTGCACACACACACACACACACACACACACACACACACACACACACACACACACACACACACACACACACACACACACACACACACACACACACACACATGCACACATACACACACACACACACACACACACATTCTCTCTCTCTCTCTCTCTCTCTCTCACACACACACACACACACACACACACACACACACACACACACACACACACACACACAAATCCTAACAAAGAAACAAATCTAACCAAGCAGACAGAAAACCGCATGTAGCTGATAAGAAAATGTTTTAAAAATATGAACAAAACAGTTATCATCATATTAAACAACAGAGTCATTGGACTTATGTACATAATGACATGGCTTGCTTGATGAATGAAGAAAATCATGATAATGACAAGTCATTAAATGAAAATAATACTTGAAATTACTTTTCAATAAACAGATGTCTACATTTAGCTAATTAGATTAAATAAGAGTTAAAAAATTGAAGAAATGAAATGAAAATAAGACCTGGACTTTACAATTTAAATACGTTACAACTTACTATTTACAGCACAGCACAACACTGTGCAATGTAATATTTCTGTGTTAATCCAGTTTTGTAAATTACCTTGATGTAGTGGGGAACTTTTGAAATTTAAGGCTTAATCTAGATTTAGCTTCTTCTGTTTGGCTTCATGAGTATTTTATATTTGGGATAGCAGCAAAAACAGCAACAGCAACAATGTAATGAGCAAAACAGAAATTTAAAAACAAAAACAAATAAGTTAAAAAAAAACCACACACATATGATACAGCTGGCATTTGAAAAAAATATATATACATCCCCTTGTACTCGTAACATTTCAAACAGTATCATTTACCAAATCAAAAATAAGTCTTCAAATCTTCTCTCCAAGTGAAACCCACAGGCAAGATTGAGATCAGATACAGAGTTACTCCCCTTGCACCAAAAGTGGTTATCAACTGGCTGAGAACATCAAGACTTTTTTAGTGCACAGTAACTGAGTAAGGTACAGATAGTAGTTCACAGTGTTCTGTATTCTCAACTTCTCTGCACGTCTATTTATATGTCCTCTGTTTCTCCTTTCAGATCTCTGTAGAACCCCCCGTGGGGATGCCGGGGGCTCTTTTAGTATAATGGTATCCCACCTCTGAAAATTCTGTGCTAGAAATGTCCTCTTTTCTGTCACTCTCTTTGTTTCTGCCTTGTTCCTTTGCTTTCTGTCATTTTTTCCTATCATTTTCTACCTTGGCTGGTCCATTCACCTGTATGTGTTCAAGAAAGTCTTACATACTTTTTCTTAGGATTTGTAGTTGGATCCATGTATTAAATGCATTTTTACCTCTAGGGAGGTTAGATATGCGGAAGCAATTTTAGGTAATTTATGGCTGTTTTTATATATGTTTTGGTGTCCTTAGGTATGCTTAAATTTATAGTCAGGTGTTTCTTTAATTAATATTATAAAAATTCTCCCTGATGCCCTCTTATTTCTTTGGTATAGTCAGGTGTGTTTTTTAAATCTCCTGTGCGATAAATTGGACGGGAGTGGTCAGCGCTAGGGGCATGTCCTTAGATAATGTGGCGAATGCATTGATATGTGTACTCAATTTTCTTTTCTTTTTTTTTTTTTTTCTCTATTGAAGTTTTGTTGTTTTGAAGCGGTTACAGCCCTGATATAGCTCTACGCAGTCGGCTGGGGTTTAAACAACAATAACAAGAACAATCTCTGTAGAAATGTTGAGTTAGAATGGTTTTGCATGTAACTTGAAATGGTTACCAGGCTGTAGTTCTGTCTGGTTTCATGCATATTTCTAAGTATTGTATGTAATGTGGATATGTGTGCACAGGTTTCCTTACTTACACTGCAGTATTTTGCATCCTCCAAGCTGTCTGTGCAATGTTCCTCCTTTCACATGACTTCAGAAATATTGTATTAGGAATAATTTTGCATGTAAATTGGATGGAGTGGTCATTGCCAGGGGCATGTCCTTAGATTATGTGCGTGAATGCATCGACATGCGTACTTAATTTTCTTTTCTCTTTTTTTTTTCTCTGTTGAAGTTTTGTTTGTTTTGAAGCGGTTATAGCCCTGATATGGCTCTACGCAGTCAGCTGAGCTTTAAACAACAATAACAATAACAATAACATGTAAGTGTAAGTGCTGTAATTTTCACACATGTATTCAGTTCTTTTGTACTTTGTAAAGTATACATGCACCAGTACCTGTGGGAGCAGTGTGTGGGAGTGGTAAAACAAAAATACTGCAAGAAATGGAGCAGTGAGCAAAATTGAAAACGAAACATACACACACACACACACACACGCACACGCATGCATGTACACACGCGAGTGCACATGCGCGCACGCACACACACACACACACACACACACACACACACACACACACACACACACACACACACACACACCACACACACACACATATATACACACACACACACACACACAAACAAACACACAAACGCACACACACACAAACAAACACACACACACACACACACACACACACACACACACACACACTATATACACACACCACACACACACACAACAAACAAACACACAAAACCACACACACACACAACAACACACACCACACACCACGCACACACACACCACACACACACACACAACACACACACACACACACACACAACACACACACACACAACACACACACACCACAACACACACACCACACACCCACACACACACACAAACAAAAAAGAACTAGCGGACAAAGTTTGCATCGTATCAGGTAGGATAACACGGGTTTGCTGATAAAGTGACTTACGGTAGCATGGATGAAATATTAGGGAAGCCATAGCGCCCATTTAGTACATTTTAAGACAAAGTCTCAGCCACATTGTTATCATGTGCATATATTTTTTCTTCTTTTCCTTTGTGTGTTGGTACAATCTTGGATGTCAGGTGAGAAGGGGTTGACAGGTCAGCAGTGAAAAAGAGATTTTATTTTTTACACCTGGTGATATCAAAGCATGCCACATGTAGACCAAATGAACAAACAGACAAAACAAAGCAACCAGTATTTCATGTAGTAAGTCTGTTGTTACAAATGAATAGGTAAACAATAATGGATAAATAAAAGACAGCATATAAAGCAAACCAACCAATCATCAAACTATGGAAGAGGAACCAGAAGAAAAAAAAAACGAAACAAATAAACAAAAAACCGAAAAAAGAATAGAACATGTATTTAATACAACCAGACAAGACAGGCGCAAATTTTCGATCTTTTTCTCCTAAATTTTTGTATTTGGTGTTTGTTTGTTTGTGATCTTACGCTTGACAAGGACCAGTTGGCACCGAAAATGTGCGCCTGTCTTGTCTAGTTGTATTAAATACGCGTTCTGATTTTTTTTCTTTTTTTCTTTTTTTTTTTTTTTTGGTTCCTGTTTGCTTGAACGCGGGGAGTCACATTTGTTTCGGATTTTGTAATAAACTATCATCATCATCAGGTGCCCTGCCGCATGGCGTTGGCGATCATGGACTTCCATCTGTCTCTATCTCTCGTTGCCCCTAGCATCTCCCCCACCCTCCTCGTCCCCAGCCACTCTGCAAGTCCGTCCAGCATTTTCTCCCTGGGTCTACCTAGTGCTCTCTTTCCCTCCAGCTTTCCCGTTGTGACCAGGTGCTCAGGACTATGGAATATGTAAAATGTAGGTTAGGTAGGACCTCAAGACTTTGCTAGTTAGTACAAAAGGTTTATGTGCAAGCATATCCCATTGGTATTTCCCATCACATGGTATTTGTGGTGTTTATGCCACCTTAAGAAACTTGAAGTGTACACATCTACATTAGTTGACAGATAACAAAACTAAACAAAATACAAGAGCCTTTTTTGTTCTTTTTGAAATGCATGTGATTAATGTGCTCTGGAACAAAATACTGGAGTCTTCTTTATTATTTTGTTAAAAAAAGTACATGTGATTAATGTATTCTGGAACAAGAATACAGGAGTCCTCTTTTTTTTTTAATACATGTAATTAATGTACATGTATTCTGGAACAAAATACAAGAGTCCTCTTTATTCTTTTTAAAATGCATATGATTAATACGCTCCAGAACAAAAATACAAGTCTTCTTTATTCTTTTAAAAATGCATGTGATTAATGTACTCAGGAACAAAATACAGGATTATTCTGTATTCTTTTCAAAATACATGTGATTTGTGGGCTCAGGAACAAAATACAGGAGTCTTCTTTATTCTTTTTAAAATACATGTGATTAATATGCTCCAGAACAAAATTACAGGAGTCCTCTTTATTCTTTTAAAAACAGATGTGATTAATGTACTTAGGAACAAAATACACGAGTCTTCTTTATTCTTTTTAAAATACATGTGATTAATGTTCTCCAGAACAAAATTACAGGAGTCCTCTTTATTCTTTTAAAAACAGATGTGATTAATGTACTTAGGAACAAAATACAGGAGTATTCTTTTTTTTTAAATACATGTGATTAGTGTGTTCATGAACAAAATACAGGGGTCTTCTTTATTTTTTGTAAAATACATGTGATTAATGTGCTCCGGAACAAAACGCAAGTCTTTTTAAAAATTTTTTTAAATACATGTGATTAATGGGCTCTGGAACAAAAATACAGGAGTCTTTTTTTTTTTTTTTAAAATACATATGATGAATGTTTTCCAGAACAAAATACTGGAGTCTTCTTTATTTATTTTCTTTATAAAATACATGTGATTAATGGGCTCAGGAACAAAATACAGGAGTCTTCTTCATTATTTTTTAAATATATGTGATTAATGTGCTCCAGAACAAAAAGACAGGAGTCCTCTATATTCTTTTAAACATACATGTGATTAATGGACTTAGGAACAAAATACAGGAGTATTTTTTTAATACATGTGATTAGTGTGTTCAGGAACAAAATACAGGAGTCTTCTTTATTTTTTATGAAACACATGTGATTAATGTGCTCCGGAACAAAATGCAAGTCTTTTTTATTATTTTTTTTAATACATGTGATTAATGTGCTCCAGAACAAAATACAGGAGTCTTCTTTTTTTTTTTTTATAAATACATATGATTAATGGGCTCAGGAAGAAAATACAGGAGTCCTCTTTATTCTTTTTAAATATATGTGATTAATGTGCTCCAGAACAAAATACAGTAGTTTTCTTTATTTTTTTATTTTTTATTTTTTTAAATACATGTGATTAATGTGTTCTCGAACAAAATACTGGAGTCTTCTTTATTCTTTTTGTAAAATACGTGCGATTAATGTGCTCCAGAACAAAAATACAGGGGTCCTCTTTATTTCTTTTTAAAATACATGTGATTAATGCGCTCCAGAACAAGATACTGGAGTCTTCTTTATTTTTTAGAAATACATGTCATTAATATGCCCCTGAACAAAACACAGGGGTCTTCTTTTCTGTTTTGAAATACGTGTGATTAATGTGCTCCGATGACGACCGTTACTGTCACATGTGGTTTGCTTTGGGGGTGTTTTGCTTGGCTTCACATCCGTAGAACAGTATTGGTTCAATGAAACACTGAAGAAATCTGTTCCTGATGTTAATTGATAGGCAGATACAATAAACGAAACCTCAAGAAGTCATGGTAATCAATGAAAAAAAAAATCCCCTCATGTAAAATAACAGGAAATGGTACAACGTTGAGACAAGCTGATAAGTTTAAATATCATGGAATAGTCATCTCAGCAGATGGCAATTGGCCAAGCTGGGACAGCATTAAAAAAAAATCAAAAGCGTTGTTACGAACAAATGCCTATCATCATCATCATCATCGGGTGCCTTGCCGCATGGCGTTGGCGATCATGGACTTCCATCTGTCTCTGTCTCTTGTTGCCCCAAGCATCTCCTCCACCCTCCTCGTCTTCAGCCACTCTGCAAATCCGTCTAGCATTTTCTCCCTGGGTCTACCTAGTGCTCTCACTGTTATATAGAACCGATACTGTGGCACGGATGCAAAGTGTGAACAATCAACAGGCAAAGTCAGAACAAGATTGAAGCAGCTGAATTGTGATTTCTAAGAAGAAATTTAAGAATTCCAAGGACAGCGAAGAAAACAAATGAGACAGTCTTGAAAGAAGCAAACACACACACAAAAAAAGAACATTAATGAAGAAGATCAGGAAAAGACGTGTAACATTTACAGGACATTTTATGAGGCAAGAGAAATTAGAGCGCCTAGACACAACAGGAAAGCTGGAGGGAAAAAAAGAGCAGGAGATAGACCCAGAGAGAAAATATTGGATAGTTTTGCAGGGTGGCTGAGGACAGAGAGGGTGGGAGATATACTTGCAGCAACAAAAGAGAAGTTTCGTATGGAGGGCCATGATCGCCAACATCACGCAGCAAGGCATGACATCAGGGCTTTTTGAAGAAGGTGTGGGAACAAAACAATTTCATGAATTTCTGAGATTTTGAAAATATGTGTTCACTGTTGTAACAGTCAACTGAAATGCGGTCTCTAATAAGAATGTTGAGAGTTCCGACCATGGTCAGCAAAGAAAACAAACGAGACAGTCTTGAAAGAGGCAGACACAAAAAGATGATTAATATTAGGAAAAGACGGGCAACATTTATTGGACATTTCTGAGAAAGAGAAATTAGAGCACCTGGTCATAACAGGAAAGCTGGAAGGAAAGAATAACACCGGGTAGACCAAGGGAGAAAATATTGGACGGACTTGCAGGGTGGCTGAGGACGGAGAGGGTGGGATATATACTTGCAGCGACAAGGGATAGATTCATATGGAGGGCCATGATCGCCAACGCCATGCAGCAGGGCACATGATGATGATGATGAGGAGGAGGAGGATGGTTGTAACAGTTTACCATCATTCTCTGTGCACATAAAGTGTCAATTCAGTCGGAGCCTGTTCAAAGGCACTGTTACCGTGAGAAGTATAAAACTGGATTTTCTGTAATAACGTCTGTATATAAAGAAGATCATTAAACTGACTTGACCATCTTGTGTATATAAAGAAGATCATTAAACTGACCTGACCATCTTGTGTATAAAAAGGAAGATCATTAAACTGACCTGACCATCTTGTGTATAAAAAGGAAGATCATTAAACTGACCTGACCATCTTGTGTATAAAAAGGAAGATCATTAAACTGACCTGACCATCTTGTGTACAAAAAAGAAGATCGTTAAACTGACTTGATCAGCTTGTGTATAAAAAGGAAGATCATTAGACTGACCTGACCATCTTGTGTATAAAAAGGAAGATCATTAAACTGACTTGACCATCTTGTGTATAAAAAGGAAGATCATTAAACTGACCTGACCATCTTGTGTATAAAAAGGAAGATCATTAAACTGACCTGACCTAAAGTTTTAAACTATTTTATCTAAAAATAAACATAACTAAGCATATCTTAAAGCTTAATCAAAAATTGTATTTGCTAGTCCTCGCATACACTATGTGTGGTAGGACTTTAAGCCTCAATTTAGTCATCAGTCAGACTGACCTGACCATCTTGTGTATAAAAAGAAGGTCGTTAAACTGACTTGACCGTGGCCTCAGTAGCTCAGTTGGTTTCGGCTTCAGATTGACATGCTAATGGTTGTGGGTTCGAATCCCGGGTGCGCTACATTAAAACTGGCCTTGTCACTGTCCCGTCTTAACATCATTGTTGTTCTGGTGGTGTCAGTATAGGATTAGATAGGTCCCCCTTCCCCCACTTCCCTGGGATAGTTATCCCCGTCGGCCATATCACCTGAGGTGTGGATGTCGACGTAAAAACTGAACCAAACCAACCAACCTGACTTGACCATATTGGGTTTTTGATCCAGAATAAACGTATTGCTAACAATGTGACACTAACAGCTTTCTGTACATTCTGAGAGGTCTGGATAGGACAGAATTGGATACATGCCAGTATTTCAGTTCGAGCTCGGGTTTCAGACCGGGTTTGCCCTCTCGTTAGACACTTGCAAGTGACGTGTTGGCTGTCTGTCCACCCAGTTGTAGATAAGCTACCCGACCCCGCGCAAGGTTAGAAAAGATAAATCAGCGAGAGGAGAAGACTGGCCACTCCCTTAGGTTGCTGGGCCATAGAAACTCATGCCTCACGTCTCACGCCTCATACTTCACGCCTCACGTCTCACGCCTCATACTTCACGCCTCACATTTCATGCACTGGGCCACAGCAGCTCACGCCTCACTGCTCACGCGTCTGTTCTGTGTTGACGGTGCCAGAATACAGTGCTGTTTGCTCAATTGATCAGAGACAATATTCGTGGTTTGTTTCTTTTTCCGAAGATGGATTCTTCTGACGAAGAAGACCGCCTGGCTTTGCTCGTGCTCAGGAGGAGGAAGCGAAAGAGACAAAACATATGGTGCCAAGAACATTTCTTCCTTACAGAATCACGAGGAGAATTCCACCGTACATTCCATCATCTCCTTAACTTTGGGTTCGTTCAGAATCTTCGCCAAGTCTTCCCAAACTTGTGTGATTTTTTTTAATCTTTGTCCTTGTAGTCAGGCACACGCGGATTCCAGAGGAGGGACCTTGCCCGGACCGGACCAACTCGATAAATTTTTCTTTGTAGTCATCCATCCTGGATGTGAGGAGAATTGAAATTGCCAGTTGATAACCAGGAACTTCAGCTTCACATATCGAAAAAAGTGGACAGTCCCACTTCTCCGCTCACGCATGAACCGTGAACCATGAAGCGTGAAGCGTGAGTGGAGTTGTATGGCCCCGCGCAAGAGAGACCTCGTCTGTACATTTTTCTGTTCACGCGTGAGACGTGAAGCATGAGGCGTGAGACGTGAAGCATGAGGCGTGAGACGTGAAGCATGAGGCATGAGACGTGAAGCATGAGACGTGAGGTGTGAGTTTCTGTGGCCCAGCAGCCTTAGTCAAATTTCATAAAAGTGGCATCAGGGGTTGGTTGTCTGGTCTCAGCCCCCTTCTCCGTCCAAGCAGCAGTGAGATCTCAACCACTTTGTTTCCTTCATGAGCTTTGGTGCAGACGGCCTTGAACCTTACTCATCGTGATACACAAATATATGTATTCATAAACCAGAAAAAAACACGAATGAAGAATACGAACGCGTATTTAATACAACAAGACAAGACAGGCGCAAATTTTCGGCCAACTGGCCTTTGTCAAGCGTAAGATTACAAACAAACAAACACCAGATACAAACATTTTGAGAAAAAGACTGAAACTTCCCTGCTGCTGTGTCCAATGTAAGAAAAGGAATAAACTGACTAAGATGACATCATAATGTGTTTTTGAGTAAATATGATGTCAGAGCGGAAATTTTACTCAAAAACACAATATGATGTCATCTAAGTCAAGTTGGACACAGCAGCAGGGGAGTTTCAGTCTTTTTCTCAAAATGTTTGTATCTGATGTTTGTTTGTTTGTAATCTTACGCTTGACAAAGGCCAGTTGGCCGAAAATTTGCGTCTGTCTTGTCTTGTTGTATTTAATACACGTTCGTATTCTTCTTTCGTGTTTTTGTTTTTTTCTGGTTCCTGTTTGCTTGAATGCGGGCAGTCACACTTCTTTTGGATTACATGTATTTGTAGTTTTGGAATAACCTTTAACCATACTGATACACAAATGCTTGTGTTCACTTTTTCACGAAAGTCTTCAACCATACTGATACACAAATGTATTCACAGTTTTGGAATAACTTTTGATCATACTGATACACAAGTATATGTATTCACAGTTTTGGAATGACTTTTAACCATACTGCACACAAATACACGTATTCACAGTTTTGTAATAACTGTCAACCATACTGATACACAAATACATGTATTCACAGTTTTGGAATAACTCTCAACCATACTGATATACAAATACACGTATTCACAGTTTTGGAGTAACATTCAACCATACTGATACACAAATACACGTATTCACAGTTTTGGAGTAACATTCAACCATACTGATATACAATACATGTATTCACAGTTTTGGAGTAGCATTCAACCATACTGATGTACAATACATGTATTCACAGTTTTGGAGTAGCATTCAACCATAATGATACATAAATACATGTATTCACAGTTTTGGAGTAACATTCAACCATACTGATACATAAATACATGTATTCACAGTTTTGGAGTAACATTCAACCATACTGATACACAAATACATGTATTCACAGTTTTGGAGTAACATTCAACCATACTGATACACAAATACATGTATTCACAGTTTTGGAGTAACATTCAACCATACTGATACACAAATACATGTATTCACTGTTTTGGAGTAACATTCAACCATAATGATACACAAATACATGTATTCACAGTTTTGGAGTAATATTCAACCATACTGATACACAAATACACGTATTCACAGTTTTGGAGTAGCATTCAACCATACTGATACATAAATACATGAATTCACACTGTTGGAGTAACATTCAACCATACTGATACACAAATACATGTATTCACAGTTTTGGAGTAACATTCAACCATACTGATACACAAATACACGTATTCACAGTTTTGGAGTAACATTCAACCATACTGATACACAAATACATGTATTCACAGTTTTGGAGTAATATTCAACCATACTGATACACAAATACACGTATTCACAGTTTTGGAGTAACATTCAACCATACTGATACATAAATACATGAATTCACACTGTTGGAGTAACATTCAACCATACTGATACACAAATACGTGTATTCACACTGTTGGAGTAACATTCAACCATACTGATACATAAATACATGTATTCATTGTTTTGGAGTAGCATTCAACCATACTGATACATAAATACATGTATTCACAGTTTTGGAGTAACATTCAACAATACTGATATACAAATACATGTATTCACAGTTTTGGAATAACTTTCAACCATACTGCACACAGATACACGTATTCTCAGTTTTGGAATAACTTTCAACCATACTTCACACAAATACATGTATTCACAGTTTTGGAATAACTCTCAACCATACTGCACACAAATACACGTATTCACAGTTTTGTAATAACTGTCAACCATACTGATACACAAATACATGTATTCACAGTTTTGGAATAACTTTCAACCACAATGATACACAAATACATGTATTGACAGTTTTTTGGAATAACTTTCGACCATATTTATACACAAATATATGTATTCACAGTTTTAGAATAACTTTCAACCATACTGATACACAAATACATGTATTCACATTTTGGGGATAATCTTAACTACATTGATACACAGATACACGTATAAAAGTTTTGGAATAACCTTTAACCTCACTGATATACAATACATGTATTCACAGTTTTGGAGTAACATTCAACCATACTGATACACAAATACGTGTATTCACACTGTTGGAGTAACATTCAACCATACTGATAAACAAATACATGTATTCACTGTTTTGGAATAAACTTCAACAATACTGATACACAAACACATCTATTCACTTATTCACGAAAACTTTCAACCATACTGATACACACATGTATTCACTTTTGGGGGATAATCTTCAACCACACTGATACACAAATACAAGTGTTCATCTTTTGGAGCCAATGTTTTGCTATACTGATAATATATTCACAGTTTGGGAACAGCCTTCTACCAAGCAACCTGTAACCATGCTGATAGTGACACACAAATATATGTATTCACACTTTTGGGGACAACCTTCAACCATACTGATAGTGATAATATATACATGCATTCACACTTTTGGGGACAACCTTCAATCATACTGATCGTGATAATACAAGTATTCACAGTTGGGGGACAATCTTCAACCATACTGATGGTGATAATAAATACATGTATTCACACTTTTTGGGACAACCTTCAACCATACTGATCGTGATAATAAATACATGTATTCACACTTTTGAGGACAACCTTCAATCATACTGATGGTGATAATAAATACATGTATTCAGACTTTTGGGGGCAACCTTCAACCATACTTCTTCTTCTTCTGTAAAGTCTCCACTATCAACAGGCTGATTATTATGAGACTGTGAAACGGGGGATCTGCTAAAAAAAAAAAACAACAACAAACTATTCTGTTTTCTATTTCTCTATCACGAGATTACTCACATTCATGCTACAAAGTGACATGCCACCCATATCTTACCTTCTCATTAGCTTACACAAAAAACAAAACAAAAAAGGTGAGAGCTACGTGCGGAACTGTCAGCAGGCTACCACGTTCGCTTTTCATCCATTACTATGGACTAGCTGACCCCAGGTTGCAGTAGGCAACTCATGCCCGCAACATCCTTCCACTCATCCATTCACACAACGAGACAAAGTATGGGGAAGTTTACTGGAGGAGCCTGTTGACCCGTGACACAAATGTGTCAGGGGTCTTGGCATCGATGGTCTCCTGGGGGAAGGAGTTCCAGTCCACAATTGTTCTTGGGAGGAACGACATCAGCCGGTAGTCGGTATCTGCAGCTATTTATAATAATAATAATAATTACAATATTTATATAGCGCAAAATCTTGATAAAATCAAATCTAAGCGCTGAAGCAGACACACACGCACGCACGCATGCACGCACGCACACACACGCACACACACACACACACACACACACACACACACACACACACGCATGGCTATAAATGGGGAGAAAGAATAAAAGCAATAAAAGCAAGAATAAAAGCAATGGAAAATTATAGAGAGCATAGCATATACAATTATATATTATAACCATGTGATTCCCCTCCGAGCGGAGACAGGCTGCATAGGGGGGAGGGGGGGTTGAGTGAGGTTAGGATTTTATGCAGAGGAGAAAAGGTGGGTTTTGAGAGCGGACTTGAAGGAGACAAAAGTAGGTTGCTGACGGACTGAGAGAGGAAGTTTGTTCCAGGAGAGTGGACCAGAAACAGAGAAGGCTCGTGGACCATAGGTATTGAGCTTAGTGCGTGGAAAGCGAAAAGTCAGGGGATCGGAGGCAGAGCGGAGGGTACGTGAGGGAACATAGATCTCAAGTAGGCTTGACAGGTAATCGGGGGCTGCGTTATTGAGGCTTTTGTAGCACATGGTGTCTAGTTTGTATTGTATGCGCTTTGATACAGGGAGCCAGTGAAGTTGTGCCAGGAGAGGAGATATGTGGTCAGCTTTTTTCTTTTTGAGTACAAGGCGTACAGCATTGTTTTGAATGCGCTGTAGGATGTGAATGGTGGAGGCAGGAAGACCAGACAGGAGTGAATTGCAATAGTCAATGCGAGACATTATGAAGGAGAGAACGAGTTTTGCAGTTGTTTCGACAGAGAGATACTTCCTGATCAGCCTTATACGATGGAGATGATAGTAGCAAGATCTGGCAGTTTGAGAAACAAAGTTGTTCATGGAGAGGGTAGAGTCAATGCAGACACCAAGGTTTTTAGCTGAATCAGAAATTGGGACTGATGTGTTACATAATGGGAGAGAAAGAGGAGGCAGCTGAGAAAGTTTCTGACGGGTGCCAATGATGATAGCTTCTGTCTTGTCGTCATTAAGCTGAAGTTTATTGTGTGTCATCCAGTTCTTAATGTCCGAGTAACACTCAGTGGTGCGAGTCAACAGGCGCTGTATATTATCAGGTGAGTCACTGTCTATTTGTGTGAACTGCTGGTCGTGACTTCGTCGCATTCTCTTCTTGGGAGGTTGGAGCTGTTGTTTGAACCTCGGGCAGCTGACTAAGTTGTTCTTGATTTTATAGAACATGGACAGCCTTGCTATTTTCCTTCTGTCCTCAAGGGACATCCATCCTACAATGTCCAGCATGGTGGTAACGCTGGCGGTGCGTTGGTAACGGTTCAGCACAAAGCAGGCTGCCCTACTCTGGATGTTTTCTATCTTCACCCTGTGCTGTTTCACATAGGGGTCCCAGACGGATGCTGAATATTCCAGCAGAGGCCCAACAAACGTTTTATAGGCTTTAGCCTTTATGCTAGGGGAGCTGATTTTCAGGTTGCGTCTGAGAAATCCCAGGACCTGGTTGGCTTTGGTCCAGATGGAGTTGGTATGATCGTCCCAATCCATCTTGTTCTGCAGTATGACTCCAGGATATTTGGCTGATTCTACAACTTCCAGTGTGTGGCTGTGGAGATGGTATTCGCCTTGCAGGGTGAAACTGCATGTCCCAACTCTTCTCCCAAACAGCGACCTGTTGGAGGTCTTGCTGTAGTTGGGCTTGGTCCTGGGCAGAGCTAACACTGTTGTACACCGCAGTGTCGTCTGCAAAGAGTCTGCTGTTTGTAGCGAGATTGTCAGGCAGGTCGTTGATGTAGGCTAGGAATAAGAATGGTCTGTGGCACACCGGATCTGACTGGTACAAAACGATGAGCACGACCCATTCACAACCACTGCCTGTCGTCTGTTCTGCAGGAAGTTCGCTATCCACCTGTTGGTATGACCTTGAACACCATATGTATGGACCTTATGAAGGAGAAGGCTGTGGTTGACTTTATCAAATGCCTTAGCAAAGTCCATTATAAGGATATCTTCTTCTTCTTCTTCTTCTTGGTTTACACTGCTACACAATCATCTGAGTCCGGGCGATGAATGCAGCCGTCTTTTCCAGCTCCTGTCTGCAGCCATGGAGTTGGGTTATCAGCAGAGTGTCTGTCGGCCACACGTCCTGTCTTGCCACCTGGTGAAGGGGACATCTTTGGAGTATATGCTCCGTGGTTTGGTCTTCTTGACCGCAGGGACAGGTTGGGGAGGGCGCCAGTTTCAGTTTTGCGATAAGGATATCGACTTGTCCTCCTCCTTCAATGTGTCCAACAATCTTGTCAACAAATTCAAGGAGTTGTGTTTCACATGAGCGACCCTTTCTGAAGCCATGCTGGCGGTTGGTGAGGATTCTCCGAGAATCCAGGTGTTCCATCATAGCAGTTGATATCACATGTTCCATGACTTTGCAAACGACACAAGTAAGGGAGACTGGCCTGTAGTTAGCAGGATTGTACTGTTCTCCCTTTTTGAAGATAGGCGTGACGTATGCATCTCTCCAGTCTGCTGGAACAACTGTGCTGGACATGGAGGACTGGAACAGAATGGTTAGTGATGGGGCCACCTCTTCTGCAATCTCGCGGAGGACTCTGTGTCCGATTCCGTCAGGTCCGCTGGCCTTATTCGGGTCTAGTCTTCTCAGCATCTTGAGGATTCTATCAGTAGTAATAACAATGTCGTCCATGGGTGGATAATTGGCGCCGCTCATTCCGGTTTTTTGCTTGAACTCTTCAGACGAATACTCCTTCCCCTCGCTGAACACAGACTGAAACTGTTGATTGAGTATTTCGGCTGATAGTGATACAAAAATACATGTAATCACAGTTTTGTGGACAATCTTCAACCATACTGATAATGATACACAACTACATGTATTTACTTTTGGGGGACAACCTTCAACCATACTGACACACAAAACCTTGTATTCACTTTTTGGGGATAACCTTCAACCATACCGACACACAAAACCATGTATTTACTTTTGGGGGATAACCTTCAACCATACTGACACACAAAACTTCGTTTTCACTTTTTGGGGACAACTTTCAACCATACTGACACACAAAACCATGTATTCACAGTTTGGGGACAACCTTCAACCATACTGACACACAAAACTACGTTTTCACTTTTTGGGGACAACTTTCAACCATACTGACACACAAAAATCATGTATTTACTTTTTGGGGACAACTTTCAGCCATACTGACACACAAAACTACGTATTCACTTTTTGGGGACAACTTGCAACCATACTAACACACAAACCTTGCATTTACTTTTGGGGGATAAACAACTGTAGTAATAATGATATACAAACAAATGTAGTCACTGTTTTGAAATAACTTTCAACCATACTGTAAATGTACAACAAACAAATGTATTTACAGGTTGGGACAACCTTCAGCCATACTGATACACAAATGCATGTATTCATCGTTTTGGAACAAATTTCAACCATCATCATCATCAGGTGCCCTGCCGCATGGCGTTGGCGATCATGGACTTCCATCTGTCTCTTTCTCTCGTTGCCCCTAGCATCTCCCCCACCCTCCTCGTCTCCAGCCACTCTGCAAGTCCGTCCAGCATTTTCTCCCTGGGTCTACCTGGTGCTCTCTTTCCCTCCAGCTTTCCAGTTGTGACCAGGTGCTCCAAATCCCCCTTCCTCATAAAATGGCGTATAAATGTTGCCTGTCTTTTCCTAATCTTCCTTATGAGTGATCTACTTGTGTCTGCCTCCATCAGACAGGGTTGTGTTTTGTCACCAGATCTGTTTTCACTTGACAGCGAAAACATCATGAGAAACCTAGAAGAAGACCCTGGATTAAAGGTTGCAGAGAAAATGATAAACAACATTCGATAGGCAGATGACACCGTGCTAATTGCAGAAAATGAAAGGGCCTACAAAACCTTGTGAATATACTAGAAATAGAAAGCAAAGGTAAGGGGCTGGAACTAAACAGCAGGAAGACTGAAGTCATGGCGATCAGTAAAAAACATGAAATCCCCTCATGCAAAAGTTCAACCATACTGATACACAAAATACATTTATTCGCTGTATCGGTACAACTTTCAACAATATCGATACACAAATACATGTATTCTAAACGCCATGAATTCTTCCCCACACGGTTCCTGCTCAGCGTCCCGTTATGGAACAATCTTAAACCTGACCAAGTTTGCCAGAACTCTTCCAAAAACAGCAGCATTGATGATGCAACGTCCTCACCCGAACAAAGAAGCAAAGAACGTAAAACTTTCCCACTGGCTTCAATTTCAGTTTCAATTTCTCAAGATGCCGTCCCCGCGCTCGGAATGAATTCCGTAGTCACTAACATCACAGGTGCCATGTGATGGAGAAGATCCAGAACGATCATGGCACAAGCCTTAAGCCTGCACATAAACCCATGAGCTGGCCAGGTCCTGAGGTCCTACCCACATAGTTCCATAAACCTGGGGTCGTAGGGAAGTGAGATGGCAGAGACCTCAACTTTTCCTGGGGCCAGCACCACGAGGGTGGTGCCCATCCCCTTTCCCTCGCTTCAAATTCATATTCATTTTCACTTTTGTTTTTAACCAAGACTTCAGAAAGGCAAGAAGGCTAATTGGTCTTCAAGGAATGGAAGGAAATCACCTATCTGTCCAATGTTTTTTGTTGTTGTTTTTTACCCAGGCAGCCGGCGGGCAGTACCCTGCTCTTCACAATTTTCCAGTACCCTGCTCTTCACTATTTTCAACTGCCGTGGGATCTTTAGCGCGCGCAGCCAGAAGGCACACGGGTCCGGCTTGTTTTTCGTCCCTTTTTGAAAGACTAGACGTTCAGTTCGATTTTCCGGTCAGACTGAGGAGAAAAGTCGAGGCCTGTACGGGGAGCGAACCCTGGAACCTCGAGTTTAGTTATTGGCAGGCGCTGACTACACTTTGCTACATACTTTTGTTGTGTGTGTAACAGAATGTTTCTGTGGTCGAAAACCGTTTACCCAGTGCGGTCTGACCCTGGCCTTGAACGTGCCCGAGATATTTGACCTGTAGGTAACTTGTAACACCGTGGACAAACGTGTTAACGTTTTAAATTAATTTTTACATCAACCTCCGTCACCTCTCTCTCTCTCTTTCTGTCTGTCTCTGTCTCTCTCTCTCTCTCTCTCTCTCTCCTCTCCTCTCTCTCTCTCTCTCTCTGTCTCTCTTCTCTGTCTCTCTCTCTCTCTCTCTCTCTCTCTCTCTCTCCTCCCCTCTCTCTCTCTCTCTTCTGTCTGTCTCTGTTTCTGTCTCTGTCCTCTCTCTCTCTCTCTCTCTCTCTCTCCCTCTCCCTCCCCTCTCTCTCTCTCTTCTGTCTGTCTCTGTTTCTGTCTCTTCTCTCTCTCTCCTCTCTCTCTCTCCCTCCCTCTCTCTGTCTCTGTCTCTCTCTCCCTCCCTCTCTCTGTCTCTCTCTCTCTCTCCCTCCCTCTCTCTGTCTCTGTCTCTCTCTCTCTCCCCAAATAGTCAACCTTGTGACTGGGATAAGATATCCCTTATCGCCACCAGTTTGAGGTCAAGTCTTTTCTTTTGCCACTGAGAGACTAAGAGATATGAAACCGTTAACCCTTCTACTGCTAAACCAGAACGGCCGCCAGCATTCAAGCAAAATAATAGAAACCAAAAAAACACACAATAGATTAATTGTTTAAAAAAAAAAAGCAGTATTTCATACGATAGCTCTTGTCTTGTTAAGTTAAATACGCGTTCGTATTCTGTGGGGTTTTTTCTGATACCCTTTATGCTGTTTTTGTTGTGTGTGTGTGTGTGTGTGTGTGTGTGTGTGTGTGTGTGTGTGTGTGTGTGTGTGTGTGTGTGTGTGTGTGTGGTGTGTGTGTGTGTGTGTGTGTGTGTTTTATTTTTTTTCTTCAAAATATGGACGCTGAGTACATTTACACGCACGTACACAGCATACCTGTTTCCAGGGTTCCTCCCGTGTGGATGCCGGGGGCTCTTTCAGTATAAATAGTATCCCCACCTTCTGAAAATTCTGTGCTAGAAATTTCCTCTTTTCTGTCACTCTCTTTGTTTCTGCCTTGTTGCCTTGCTTTCTGTCATTTCTTCCTATCGTTTTCTGCCTTGCTGGTCCATTTACCTGTATGTGTTCGGTAAAGTCTTACGTAATTTTTCTTAGGATTGATAATTGGGTTCTTGTATTAATTGCAGATTTGGCTCTAGGGAGGTGAGATACTCGGAAGCAAGTTTTGGTAATTTATGCTCGTTTTTATATGTTTTGGTGTCCTTGGGTATGCTTAAATTTGTATTCAGGTGTGTTTTTGAATTCACTGTGCGATAAATTGGACGGAGTGGTCAACGCGAAGGTCATCTCCTTAGATTAAGTGCGCGATGCATTGATTATGTGTACTTAATTTTTTTTTTTTTTTTTTCCTGTTGAAGTTTTGTATGTTTTGAAACGGTTATAACCCTGATGTGGCTGTACGCAGTCGGCTTGGCTTAAACAGCAATAACAATAAACAATAACAAGCACATCATCATCATCATCATCATCAGGTGCCCTGCCGCATGGCGTTGGCGATCATGGACTTCCATCTGTCTCTATCTCTCGTTGCCCCTAGCATCTCTCACACCCTCCTCGTCCCCAGCCACTCTGCAAGTCCGTCCAGCATTCTCTCCCTGGGTCTACCCGGTGCTCTCTTTCCCTCCAGCTTTCCCGTTGTGACCAAGTGCTCCAAATCCCCCTTCCTCATAAAATGGCCTATGAATGTTGCCTGTCTTTTCCTAATCTTCCTTATGAGTGATCTACTTGTGTCTGCCTCCTTCAAGACTGTCTTCTTTTTTTTCTTTGCTGTCCATGGAACTCTCAACATTCTTCTTAGAAACCACATCTCGGCTGCCTCAGTCTTGTTCTGGGTTTGTCTGTTGACTGTCCATGAACAAGCACATACGAACCAGAAATACGTATTTGTGAAAAGAAGACGAGGCACGAGAAGACAGGACAAGCGTCTGTCTTGTCTTGTCTTGTGTCTTGTCTTGTGTTTTGTCTTGTGTCTGTCTTGTCTTGTGTCTTGTCTTGTGTCTCGTCTTGTCTTGTGTTGCCTCGTGTCTTGTCTTGTCTTGTGTCGTGTCTTGTCTTGTGAAAAGAAGACGAGGCAAGAGAAGACAGGACAAGCGTCTGTCTTGTCTTGTCTTGTGTTTTGTCTTGTCTTGTGTCTTTCTTGTGTCTCGTCTTGTGTCGTGTCTTGTTTTGTGTCGTGTCTTGTTTTGTGTCGTGTCTTGTTTTGTGTCTTGTCTTGTGTCTCATCTTGTTTTGCCTTGTGTCTTGTATTGTGTCTTGTGTTGCCTCGTGTCTTCTTGTGTCTTGTCTTGTGTCTTGCCTTGTCTTGTGTCTTGCCTTGTCTTGTGTCTTGTCTTGTCTGCTTGTCTGCGCCTGTACTGTCTTTTCTTGTCACGTAGCCTACTCGTTCTTTTATTCATGGTTGAAAGTGCAGGGTGCTGGTAGTCAGGGTGCAAGAGTCAAAGGGTTAAAACAGTAAACGATGAACAGGCCAGCTTTTCTTATGTTGTAAATTGCGATTGAACTCAAACTGTCATCCACAAGTGAGCGTTAAACGACGAACGGGCCAGTTTTTTAATGTTGTGAACTTCAGTTGAACTCAAAATATCATCCACAATTCTGTCAACAACGTCAACAACAAAAAAAGAAAAACTACAACAGAAAACAAACAAACAAACAAACAGAAAGATTAAAGACAAAGAAACACGGACTAGTTGGTGCAACATGCTGATGGTATACTGTACATCACAGGTAATGTTTTAAGGGATTTGAGTAAGGGGACATACTTGGTGGTGTGCCAAAGTATATTGGATTGAAACGTGCTGCGCTCTCATGAACAATGCGACCTGTCGGCAGTGCAGAGTCTCCTCTAACGAGTGGCCTTATGGCGCCGATATCGATAACCAACTCCCCCGTGCAGTGGGGCTGTGGGGGAATGAATTTGGACATTTTGTCTCTGTTTTTTTTTTTTTCCTTTTTCTGTTTTGTTTTTGTTTTATCTTGTTTGTTTTTTGTTGTTGTGTTTTGTTTGTTTGCTTGTTTGTTGAGAGCACCTCCCCGTTGGGTTGCCGGGGGCTCTTTCAGTATAACTAGTGTCCCCACCTTCTGGAAATTCTGTGCTAGAAATTTCCTCTTTTCTGTCACTCTCTTTGCTTCTGCCTTGTTGCCTTGCTTTCTGTCATTTCTACTTATTTTCTGCCATAATGGTCCATTCACCTGTATTTTTTCGGATTGATAATTGGGTACATGTATTAAGTGCATTTTGGGCTCTAAGGAGGTGAGATATGCGGAAGCAATTTTAGATAATTTATGCCTGTTTTTATATGTTTTGGTGTCCCTTATGTATGCTTATATTTGTATTCAGGTATGTTTTTTTAATCTCCCCTGTGCGATAAACTGGACGGAGTGGTCAACGCCGGGGGCATGTCCTTAGATTATGTGCGCGTGAATGCATTGATATGTGTACTTAATTTTCTTCTTTTTTTTTTTTCCTGTTGAAGTTTTGTGTGTTTTGAAGCGGTTATAGCCCTGATATGGCTGTGCGCAGTCGACTGGGCTTTAAACAACAATAAAAGAAAGAAAATGTTGAGAGCAGAAAACGATCAGTGTGGATATAATGCCTCTAAGGCCATGCGATGATGGTTGGGAAATGGGGGACTGGGGGGTGGGTGGAATATCATAGTTGTGTAACTTTAAGGTTGTTTTGGTGGGGGGGGGGGTCTGTGTATCTATCTGTCTGTCTATCTGTCTGTCTATACATATATATATATGTCTGTCTATCTATCTGTCTCTCTCCTCTCTCTCTCTCTCTTTCTCTCTTTCTTTCTCTGCTTTTCCCTTTCTCTCTCTCTGTCTCTGTCTCTCTCTCTCTGTCTCTGTCTCTCTCTCTCTCTCTCTGTCTGGCTGTCTCTTTTACTCTCTTTCTTTCTCTATCTCTCTATATGTCTGTCTATCTATCTATCTGTCTCTCTCCTCTCTCCCTCCCTCTCCCTCCCCTCTCTGTCTCTGTCTATCTATCCATCTATCCATCTCCCTCTCTCTCTTTCTCTTTCTCTCTCTCTCTCTCCCTTTCTCCCTTCCTCTCCCTCTGTCCCTCTTCCTCTCTCTTTCGTCGTTTTACCATCCGTTGACCCAAACAAGAGTTGTGTGACCTTTTACGGCTGGGCAGACTTGAGGCTGCAGGCACCACACAAAATTTGTCAGTAGACAGACTCGAACGCAGACCATCAGGTTGTAAGGCAAGGGTTGTTGTTAGCTCTAATTCAAAACAAGTGCGACTTGCCCGCGTTCAAGCAAACAGGAATCAGAAAACACACACACACACAGACACACACACACACACAGACACAACACACACACACACACACACACACACACACACACACACACACACACACACACACACACACACACACACACACACACACACACACACACACAGAATCAGAACGCGCATTTCATACATATAATAATTAATAATAATTACAATATTTATATAGCGCAAAATCTTGATAAAATCAAATCTAAGCGCTGAAGCAGACACACACGCAAGCACGCACGCACGCACGCACGCACACACACGCACGCACACACACACACACACACACACACACACACACACACACACACACACACACACACACACACACACACACACACACACACACACACGCATGGCTATAAATGGGGAGAAAGAATAAAAGCAATAAAAGCAAGAATAAAACCAATGGAAAATTATAGAGAGCATAGCATATACAATTATATATTATAACCATGTGATTCCCTCCGAGCGGAGACAGGCTGCAGATGGGGGGGGGGGGGGGGGGGGTGGTGAGGGGGGGGGTTGAGTGAGGTTAGATTTATGCGGAGGAGAAAAGGTGAGTTTTGAGAGCGGACTTGAAGGAAACAAAAGTAGGTTGCTGACGGACTGAGAGAGGAAGTTTTTTCCAGGAGAGTGGACCAGAAACAGAGAAGGCTCGTGGACCATAGGTATTGAGCTTAGTGCGTGGAAAGCGAAAAGTCAGAGGATCGGAGGCAGAGCGGAGGGTACGTGAGGGAACATAGATCTCAAGTAGGCTTGACAGGTAATCGGGGGCTGCGTTATTGAGGCTTTTGTAGCACATGGTGTCTAGTTTGTACTGTATGCGCTTTGATACAGGGAGCCAGTGAAGTTGTGCCAGGAGAGGAGATATGTGGTCAGCTTTTTTCTTTTGAGTACAAGGCGTACAGCATTGTTTTGAATGCGCTGTAGGATGTGAATGGTGGAGGCAGGAAGACCAGACAGGAGTGAATTGCAATAGTCAATGCGAGACATTATGAAGGAGAGAACGAGTTTTGCAGTTGTTTCGACAGAGAGATACTTCCTGATCAGCCTTATACGATGGAGATGATAGTAGCAGGATCTGGCAGTTTGAGTAACAAAGTTGTTCATGGAGAGGGTAGAGTCAATGTAGACACCAAGGTTTTTAGCTGAATCAGAAATTGGGACTGACGTGTTACATAATGGGAGAGAAAGAGGAGGCAGCTGAGAAAGTTTCTGACGGGTGCCAATGAGGATAGCTTCTGTTTTGTCGTCATTAAGCTGAAGTCTATTGTGTGTCATCCAGTTCTTAATGTCCGAGTAACACTCAGTGGTGCGAGTCAACAGGCGCTGTATATTATCAGGTGAGTCACTGTCTTGAAGTTGGGTGTCATCAGAAGTGGTGTTTTATAGAATGGGAGTTGATGATGGTGGACAGGGGGGAGGTGTAAAGAGTGAAAAGAACAGGGCCAAGGACAGATCCTTGTGGAACACCACAGGTCAGGTATGCGGGTTGAGAGTAAGTGCTATTGATGAGAACGGTTTGTTTTCTGTTGGATAGGTATGAAGTGAACCAAGACAGAGCAATGTCAGAGATGCCAAAAGTATGATGAAGTCTAGAAAGGAGAATACCATGATCAATGGTATCAAAGGCTGCAGACAGATCAAGGAGTGTGAGGAGAGAGACTTTGCCAGTATCAGTTGCAAGGAGGAAATTGTTGAGAATGTGTAGTAGGGCAGTTTCAGTGCTATGGCACTGGCGGTAGGCTGACTGGAAAGGATTGAGGAGATTGTTGACAGACAGGTGAGAGTTCAGCTGGTTGAGGACGACTTTTTCAAGGAGTTTTGACAAGAAAGAGAGATTAGAGATAGGCCGGTAATTTTTCAGTTCATTTGGATCTAAATTGTGTTTCTTGAGGAGAGGGTGAACAATAGCAGACTTGAAAGAATCAGGGACAGTTCCAGTTTGAAGAGAAGTGTTGATGATGTCAGTGATGAATGGGAGGAGAGTAGGGAGACAGTCGGCGTAGAGAGAACCTGGAAGAAGATCCAGTTCGCAGACAAGACAGGCGCAAGTTTTCGGCCAACTGGCCTTTGTCAAGCGTAAGATCACAAACAAACGAACAAACACCAAATTAGGAGAAAAAGACTGAAACTTCCCTGCTGCTTCGTCCAGTGTGAGAAAAGGATTCATCATCATCATCAGGTGCCCTGCTGCATGGCGTTGGCGACCATGGACTTCCATCCATCTCTATCTCTCGTTGCCCCTAGCATCTCCACCACCCTTCTCATCCCCAGCCACTCTGCAAGTCCGTCCAGCATTCTCTCCCTGGGTCTACCTGGCGCTCTCTTTCCCTCCAGCTTTCCCGCCGTGACCAGGTGCTCCAAATCCCCCTTCCTCACAAAATGGCCTATAAATGTTGCCTGTCTTTTCCCAATCTTCCTTATGAGTGATCTACTTGTGTCTGCCTCAAGAAAATGACAAGCATTCTTACCAACAGGTGCCTATCGGTTAACATCAGAGAGAGAGAGTCCTTGAATGTTATATAGGGCCAATACTGTTGTACGGATGCGAGGCGTGGACAGTCAGCAAGCAAAGCCAGAGCAAGAATGAGGCAGCCGAGACGTGGTTTCTGAGAAGAATGTTGGGAGTTCCATGGACAGCAAAGAAAACAGCAAAGAAAAGGATTAAATTGAATAAAATTACCAAAATGATTAAACTGACTTAAATTTTAGTCAGTTTAAATCCATTTTCTCACACTGGACGGAGCAGCAGGGAAGTTTCAGTCTTATTCTCCGAATTTTTGTATTTGGTGTTTGTTCGTTTGTGATCTTACGCTTGACAAAGGCCAGCTGGCCGAAAATTTGCGGCCTGTCTTGTCTGGTTGTATTAAATTAAATACGCGTTCTTATTTTTTTGTTTGTTTGGTTGGTTGTTGTTTTTTTCGTAGGGTTTTTGTTTGTTTGTTTGTTTTGGTTTTGTTTGATTTTTTTGTTTTTATTTTGTTTTGTTTGTGTTTAGTTGTTATCTCTGTCACCCTGATCACCCCATGAATCACGAAGGCGAGAGTGAACTGTATGTGTAGGAGACTGTGGACTATGTGTATCGTTTTGCTGTGAAGTACAATTCTGATAACGACCGTGACCTTCCAAGGCCGAGGACTTAAATTAACCCTTTGAAACCCACATATCCTAGCCACCAGCAGCCTGCATCGCCAACAGTGTAAGCGATGCAAAACAAAAAACTTAACCCTTTGACTCCCTCTCCCTATCCACCAGCTTCCAAGGAAGCTGGTGGATAGGGAGAGGGAGTCAAAGGTTTAAGTTTTTGCAAGTTGGCGGACAGGGTACGGGAGTCAAAGGGTTAACAAATGAGACGTGGTGCAATGACGTTGCCCTGTTTCAGTCAGTGTTTGACACTAGGACTAGACCTTGAGTCGAGAGCGGGTCGTGTTGAGGCCACTTGGCGACCATGTTCAGTAAAAAGACATACGATCTGTCTCAGCCGCAGCAGTCAGAGAAATCAGAAAATGGAGCCATTCCGCTTGATAAGGTTGAAAAAAAGTCGGCGGAATCCACCAGCTCTGAGGAGGCTGAGACGTAAGGTTGAATTTCGATCTCTTTTGAATTTTTGTGTTTTTTTAATTTTCATTGAAGTTTCTATCCGCGTATATTTTAGTCTTCGTTTTTCTGTCGGTTTTGTTGTTTTTGTTGTTGTTGTTGCTCCCCCCCGTGGGGATGCCGGGGCTTTTCAGTATGAATAGTATCCCCACCTTGTGGAAAGTCTGTGCTAGAAATTTCCTCTTTTCTGTCTGTCACTCTCTCTTTGTTTCTGCCTTGTTCCTTTGCTTTCTGTCATTTCTTCCTATCATTTTCTGCCTTAATGGTCCATTCACCTGTATGTGTTCGATAAAGTCTTACATACTTTCTCTTAGGATTGATAATTGGGTACATGTATTAAGTGCAGTTTTGGCTCTAGAGAGGTGAGATATGCGGAAGCATATTTAGGTAATTCACGCCTGTTTTTATATATGTTTTGGTGTCCTTAGGTATGCTTAAATTTGTATTCAGATGTCTTTTTTAAATCCCCTGTGCGATGACTTGGACGGAGTGGTCAACGCCAGGGGCATGTCCTTAGATTATGTGCGCGAATGCATTGATATGTGTAATTGATTTTCTTTTCTTTTCTTTTCCTTTTGAAGTTTTTTATGTTTTGAAGCGGTTATATCCCAGATATTGCTCTACGCAGTCGGCTGAGATTTAAACAAAAATAACTGTAACTGTTGTTTTGTTTGGAGAGGGAAAGGAGCGAGAAAAATTGTGTGGAGATATCTCAGGGTTATGGGATTATCATTCAAGAAGGTGACAAGCATTCTTACCAACAAATGCCTATCAGTTAACATCAGAAGAGAGTTCTTGAATGTTATATAGAACCAGTACTATTGTACGGATGTGAGGCGTGGACAGTCAACAAGCAAAACCAGAACAAATTGAGGCATCCG
>JAPXFY010000032.1:34983242-35005742 GCA_030674185.1 Monoplex corrugatus | reverse complement strand
CTTACTTTGGCCACAAATACTCTACATTGCGATGTGGATAGTGGTTTGAATACTTTTGTACAATGTCTGAAAGATGCCAGTGCCTGTATGTATAAAACGTATAAAGTTTACTGGAACAAAAGATCAGAATGGTTTGACAAGGACTGTCAGCAAGCAAAAAAAGAAACAAGGCGTAAACTAAATTATTTTAGGAAAACTAGGAAGGAAGAAGATAGAATTTCATATGTGGAAGAGAGGAAAACGTACAGACGTTTACTAAAGACAAAGCGACAAGCATTTAGGAAACAGAAGGCAGATTCGCTAACCATGGAAATGACTAATTCATCACAGTTCTGGAAACTGCTGAGAAGTATGGGTTGTGGAAACAAAGACAAAGTCTCAAACGATATTGATATTAATGTCTGGTTCGAGCACTTCAAGACTATTTTTCAAAATTATGGGGGACATGTTGGTGAACATTGTGATATTGAGGTAGATCTATCTGAGGAAAGGGAGCATACTCTAAATAGAGATATATCTGAAGAAGAGGTTAAACGAGCAGTTGGTAAACTTAAGACTGGTAAAGCAAGCGGAATTGACAGCGTTTCAGCTGAAATGTTAAAAAATGGGGAAACGATGTCATAGCTTTTCTAACAAAACTGTTCAAAATAATTTTTGACTCGGGGATTTATCCAAAAGAGTGGTCCAAAGCCATTATCATCCCCATTTTCAAGAAAGGGGATCCTGAAAATGCAGATAATTATAGAGGTATATCTTTATTAAGCATGATATCTAAATGTTACACAACAATACTGAACAAGAGATTATACACCTGGTTAGAAGCTAATAATTTGATCTCAGAGAGCCAGGCAGGTTTTCGTAATAGATACTCAACTGTTGATCATATATTCACACTACATGCTATCATTCAGAAATGCATGCACAAGAAAGGGATGAAATTATATGTTGCTTTTGTTGACTTTAAAAAGGCTTTCGATTTGGTCAGACATGATAAACTCCTACGTTGTATTAGAAAGGAGGGTGTTAAAGGGAAATTTCTTGCATCATTAATGGCAATGTACAAGTCATTGGTGTCATGTATCCGAGTTAACGATAAATTTTCAGAGATGTTTCAATGTCCGGTTGGAGTAAGACAAGGTTGTGTCTTGAGTCCTACATTGTTTTCGATATTTATAAATCAGTTAGCAAATTGTATGGGTGATAAAGGAAAACGTGGCATCCAATTACTACCTGGGATGTTGGAAATATTTGTTTTACTCTTTGCAGATGATGTGGTACTTTTCTCAACTACACCAAATGGTTTACAGAATCAGCTGAACGTTTTAAGTACGTGTTGTAACAACATGAAATTAAAAGTAAATATTGACAAAACGAAGGTCATGGTTTTCAGAAACGGAGGGTTCCTCGGAAAACGTGAAAAATGGTCATATGAAGAAAATAAGTTGGAAGTGGTGAATAATTATTGCTATTTAGGTTTTAATTTCGCAACAATGGTAAGTGTCAAAAAAGGTACTGCACATTTAGCAACCAAGGGAAAGAAAGCTGTCATACAGCTAAATAGGGTTCTCCAAAAATTCAAGGAAATGACAATTGATACTTTCTTTAAAATATTTGACGCAAAGGTACAACCCATTCTGTTGTACGCATCAGAAGTATGGGGATTAAAACGAATGGAACACATAGAAAAGGTACATATGATGGCGTGCAAAAGATTTTTAGGCGTGCCTGTTAAAACACCAAACAAGATGGTGTACGCTGATCTGGGAAGATATCCATTATTCGTTAACTCTGTGGTCGCATGCTTAAGATATTGGTTTAAATTGCTACAAATGAGTGCCGAAAGATTTCCGCATAAAGCTTACCAAATGCTTCTGGAATTAGATAGAAATGGAAAAGATTGTTGGGCATCAGAGGTAAGAAAAATCCTGTGTGATACAGGTTTCAACATTGTATGGCTGCAACAGGGAGTTGGGGATGTAAAACTATTTTTAAACATATTTAGACAAAGACTTGTCGATCTGTTTATCCAAGAATGCACTAGTATTATTAGAGATGGTGACAGATATGAGTGCTATAGATCATTCAAAACAATTTTTGAAAAAGAAAAATATATTTCTGACATGGATACATACTGTCTCAGAGTGGCAATCACACAACTAAGATTTGATGTACTACCGCTGAATAACAGTTCACATCGTTATAGTGAGAGTATTTACAAAAGGGCATGCCCTTTTTGCAAAACACATATCGAAAATGAATATCACCTTATATATGACTGTCCCACTTATACAGATATTAGAGTAAAATTCCTCAAAGATTCAGCTAGAATGCCATTTTATCTACTGCTCAAAGCAGAAAATTCTCATCATAGATACAATGTGTCCAGATTTGTTTTTCATGCCATCAACAGACGCAAAAAAATCATGAATGAATAAACTAACGAAAATAAGTCATCACCAGTACTATATTACTGTATTACATTAGTAATTATACAATGCTGTATAGGTATAATAAATGGTAAAACTATTAACGCTTGTTCCATTATATTTTTGTAGTCATTTCGATATAAACTGAGTACAGACTGTAAATTATGCACAAAAACGCGGGGTAAAGATAATTTTGAAAAATCAAATTGTTTATTGATACTTGATTTACAAATATTTGGTAAATTAATGATTCATTGATTGACTGCTTAACTGATTGTTTGATTAATTCATTGATTGATTGATGGATGCACTGACTGAATGATTGATCCATTGATTAGTTGCTGACTAAGTACTGATCGAGAAAATGATTTATATGAAACTGATCAAATTGTTCGGTGACTCGCTAACTAGTTTGGTTTATAGATGAGTAATTGTATTAGGTGACTAACTTAACTGGTAGAGAAACGGTTCAGTATTTTAACTGATCGGATTTAGATGGCTAATTAAATGATAGAATGGTAGTTGATTGATTGATTGATTACCGTTGCCACGGTACACTGAATGTACTAAGTATTTGTTTGATTAGATGGATAAAGTGAAGTATGTTTCGCAAGCAAGGTGATTTACCAATTATTTGTTGATTGTGTGATGATTGTATTATTTGACCGGCTGTTGGCTATACAGATTACTTGACCAGTAGATGGAGGAATGGAACGTTATATGTATATATGTATATAAATATCTTTATGACTTGTTTGATGCCTTAATGCACTGGTGAAGCTTAATTATAATCAAGTACTGTTTAGTGTATTACTTCATTAAATGTTAGATTTAGTCAGCAAAAGAAAGATCTGTTGACTGTTACACCAACGAAGTATTCAACTGAGGAAAGCGCGGAAAGTGTCAATGTTCGACGATGCAATCATACGCATTGCAATATTGGTGTAATCCACAAAAATCCTATCTCCCCCCCCCCCCCCCCCCCCCCGACTATTGTATTGTGGCCTAAGGCCGATGTACATTAAAAAAATTCTGAGTTTTCTGTCTGTCTGTCTTCCGTCTCTCTCTCTCTCTCTCTCTCTCTCTCTCTCTCCTCCCTCCCTCCTCTCTCTCTCTCTCTCCCTCTCTTCTCTTCTCTTCTGTCTGTTTCACGCTCTCTCTCTACCCCCCTCTCTCTCTCATATCTTCTCTTCTCTTCTCTTCTCTCTGTCTCTCTCGCTGTTCTCTTCTCTTCTTCTCTTCTCTCTCTGTCTCTTCTCTCTCTGTCTCTCCTCTCTCTCTCCTCTCTCTCTCTCTCTCTCTCTCTCTCTCTCTGTGTTTACCCACTTCTCCGTTTCAACCCTTCTTACCACACCAAAATCTCCACTTATCATCGTTTTCACAATTTTGTAGTCTCCAGCGGTACAAAGGCACCAATGTCTGCTTGTGGCATGACTTGCAAGCCTGTTGGTGTGTATAAATTGATGGCAGACATGTTTGTATATTGGCAGCCATTTCACGAGGAACGACAACTCTCCGTTTTGTTTGTTGGCGTGTTTTATTGCTTGTATCTCTCTCTCTCTCTCTCTCTCTCTCTCTCTCTCTCTCTCTCTCTGTCTCTGTCTCTCTCTCTCTCGTCTCTCTCTCTCTATCTCTCTCTCCCTCTCTCTTCTCTCTCTGTGTCTCTCTCTCTCTCTCCTCTCTCTCTCTATCTCTCTCTCTCTCTGTCTCTCTCTCTCTGTCCTCTCTCTCTCTCTATCTCTCCCTCTCTCTGTCTCTGTCTCTCTCTGTCTCTGTCTCTCTCTCTCTGTCTCTCTCTCTCTCTATCTCTCTCTCTCTGCTCTCTCTGTCTCTGTCTCTCTCTCTCTCTCTGTCTCTCTCTCTCTGTCTCTCTCTCTGGCCCTCTCTCTGTCTCTGTCCTCTCTCTCTCTCTGTCTCTCTCTCTCTATCTCCTCTCTCTCTCTATCTCTCTCTGTCTCTCTCTCTCTCTCTATCTCTCTCTCTCTCTTCCCTCTCTCTCTTTCTCTCTCTTCTCTTATCTCTATCTCATTTTCCTTGTTTGTTTAGACCCTGTGTGTAGTGTTTTAATGATTCATTTTCCTGTCGTTTCTCTACTTGTACTTGAAAGTGTGTTTCGCTGTTATATTTAATTAAATACTTCTATTTTTTTTTATGCGTAGAATACCAGGGATTGGCTGTAAGTCATGTCCATAGGTCCTTAACCCTTTGACTCCCTCACCCTATTTCCAGCATCCTGCACTGTTGGCCTTGAGAGCAAAACAGAAACTTAACCCTTTCATTTCCCTCGCCCCATCCACCAGCTTTCTACTGGAAGTTGATGGATACGTTGAGGGAGTGAAAGGGTTAACGTTTTGCGACTTACGGACAGGCTGCAGGAGTGAAAAGGTTAATGTGCTACTATGCTTGAGTAATATATGACGTCAAGTTTCGAATTTTCTTTTTTTCCTTCGTTCCGTTCTGCCTATCTGGTTTTTTTTTTTTTTGTTTTTTTTGTTTTCATCTGTTGTTTCATGACCCTCTGGGATGCGGGGCTCTTTCGTATAATGTATCCCACTCTGGAAATTCTTGCTGGAAATTCCTCTTCTGTCACTCTTTGTTCTTCTTCAGTATAAATAGTATCCCCCCTTTGGAATTCTGGGGCTAGAAATCCTTTTGTCACCTTTGTTCTTTCTTTTCAGTAATGTCCACTCTGAATCGTGCTAGAAATTTCCTTTCTGTCATCTTTGTTTTCCTTCAGTATAAATAGTATCCCCACCTTCTGGAAATTCAGTGCTAGAAATTTCCTCTTTTCTGTCACTCTTTTTGTTCTTCTCTTCAGTAAATGTATCCACTTCTGGAATTCATGCTAGAAATTCTCTTCTGTCATCTTTTGTTTCTTTCTCGTCCTTTGCTTTCTGTCATTTCTTCTATCATTTTCTGCTTTTGGCTGGTCCATTCACCTGTATGTGTTCGATAAAGTCTTACGTACTTTCTCTTAGGAGTGATAATTGGGTACATGTGTTAAGTGCATTTTTTGGCTGTAGGGGTATGAGATATGAGGAAGCAATTTTAGGAAGTTTGGGCCCGTTTTTATATATGTTTTAGTGTCCTTAGTTATGTTTAAATTTGTATTCAGGTGTGTGTTTGAAATCCCCTGTGCGATACATTGGACGGAGTGGTCAACGCCAGGGGCATCTCTCTAGATTATGTGCGCGAATGAATTTATATGTGTACTTCATTTTTTTTTCTCTTTTTCTTTCCTGTTGAAGTATTGTGTGTGTTTTGAACTGGTTATAGCCCTGGTATGGCATATGCAGTCGGCTGGGCTTTAAACAGCAATACAATATAATAACAATGTCCGTTTCACGGATGACCAGTGGTCCGTTTCTTTCATACTGAGTAGGCAAGGTTCTCTCGCAAGGCACGCTAGGATATTCCACATCTTTTGATCCATCTTGAAGCAAGAGTTGCTAGGCACTCGCTAGGTAAGGTGGAGTATTAAAAGAGGATCGTTAATCCTTTTGATTCCCCGTACCCTGTCCACCAGCGTCCTGCCTTATCAACAATGCTAGCATAGCAAAAACTTAACCCTTTGACTTCCCGCACCCTGTCCACCAGCGTCCTGCCTTATCAACAATGCTAGCATAGCAAAAACCTAACCCTTTGACTCCCGCACCCTGTCCACCAGCGTCCTGCCTTATCAACAAGGCTAGCATAGCAAAAACTTAACTCTTTGACTCCCTCGCCCTATCCACCAGCTTCCTACCAACAGGAAGTTGGTGGATAGGGTGAGAGAGTCAGAGGGTTAAGTTTTTGCAGTTGGTGGATTTGGGTGCGGGAGTCCAAGCTTTGTTAAAGCGAGATAATGATGGCGGTTGATGAAATCTAGTTTCCACTTGAGTCAGCTGCATTGCATACTTTTTTGGTTTGTTTTGTTTTGTTTTGTTTTTGTTTCCTCGATTGCTGGGACTTGTACGATGTGAGACAAAAGCACTACACGGCAGATTCCTTAAAGGAGCTCTTCCGAGACGTCCCTCCTGATGCAATTTTCCAGTTTTTACAAGAGATCAGTAGATTTCGCTTGATGTAATTTTACATGTTTTTCTCTAATGCCATTTTAGATATGCAAGGTTGACGGTGAGCATGGTTTTTACCTGTTGGTTGTTGTTGTTTTTCTATATCTTAACGGGTTGTTCTTTTCTTTTTGACGTGGTGTTAGCCCTGATATGGCTCTAGTGGTCGGCTGGGCTATAAGCAATATGAATTGAATTAAATTCTTTGTTTTTTCGCCCTCGCCACTCGCTATTTCGCCACTTGAGTGCGAGCATGCTCTTAATGAAGAAACGTTCGTCTGGTACTTCTTCATGCATGGGGGTTATTCCTGGCTCATCGTAACGCTACACAAATTGATTCACTCGTGTCTGGAGTGCATTGCATTGTTGGGCTACACACACAGTCTTCTTCCAGCAGTCAGCTTATCTTGGTCAAGGTTGTAGAAAGCAAACATCAGAGTCAGAGGTCACTGCCCTCCTCAGAGGCCTTGATCAAGAGAGTTTGCATATTTGCCAGCAATGGTCCCTGTCTCAGTCAATAGGGAAGGAATGAAGGAAGAAATCTTTTGTATAATGTCTGTTCACAATAGTGATTTTACACACACACACACACACACACACACACACACACACACACACCACACACCACACACACACACACACACACACACATGACACAGACACACATACACACATACACACACACACACTTGTGACACAGGCACACACAGACACACACACACACACACACACACACACACACACACACACATACACATACACACACACACACACACACACACACACACACACACACACACACACACACACACACACACACACACACACACCACACGACACAGACACACACACACACACAAAAAAAGGAAAATATATTTTCCTGGGGAAAGCCAACAATAGTCCTTCTTAGGGAGAAACCAACAACAATAGTCCTTCTTAGGGGAGAACCAACAACAATAGTCCTGAGGGGAGAACCAACAACAATAGTCCTGAGGGGAGAACCAACAACAGTAGTCCTTCTTAGGGGAGAACCAACAACAATAGTCCTTATGGGAGAACCAACAACAATAGTCCTTATGGGAGAACCAACAACAATAGTCCTTCTTAGGGAGAGAACCAACAACAATAGTCCTGAGGGGAGAACCAACAACAATAGTCCTGAGGGGAGAACCAACAACAGTAGTCCTTCTTAGGGGAGAACCAACAACAATAGTCCTTCTTATGGGAGAACCAACAACAATAGTCCTTCTTATGGGAGAACCAACAACAATAGTCCTGAGGGGAGAACCAACAACAATAGTCCTTCTTAGGGGAGAACCAACAACAATAGTCCTTCTTATGGGGAGAACCAACAACAATAGTCCTGAGGGGAGAACCAACAACAATAGTCCTTCTTAGGGAGAACCAACAACAATAGTCCTTCTTAGGGGAGAACCAACAACAATAGTCCTTCTTAGGGGAGAACCAACAACAATAGTCCTTCTTATGGGAGAAGCAACAACAATAGTCCTTCTTAGGGGGAGAACCAACAACAATAGTCCTTCTTAGGGGAGAACCAACAACAATAGTCCTGAGGGGAGAACCAATAACAATAGTCCTTCTTAGGGAGAGAACCAACAACGATAGTCCTTCTTAGGGGAGAACCAACAACAATAGTCCTGAGGGGAGAACCAATAACAATAGTCCTTCTTAGGGGAGAACCAACAACAATAGTCCTTCTTAGGGGAGAACCAACAACAATAGTCCTTAGGGGAGAACCAACAACAATAGTCCTTCTTATGGGAGAACCAACAACAATAGTCCTGAGGGGAGAACCAATAACAATAGTCCTTATGGGAGAACCAACAACAATAGTCCTTAGGGGAGAACCAACAACAATAGTCCTTAGGGGAGAACCAACAACAATAGTCCTTCTTAGGGGAGAACCAACAACAATAGTCCTTCTTAGGGGAGAACCAACAACAATAGTCCTTCTTATGGGAGAACCAACAACAATAGTCCTGAGGGGAGAACCAACAACAATATGTCCTTCTTAGGGGAGAACCAACAACAATAGTCCTTCTTAGGGGAGAACCAACAACAATAGTCCTTCTTAGGGGAGAACAACCAACAACAATAGTCCTTCTTATGGGAGAAGCAACAACAATAGTCCTTCTTAGGGGAGAACCAACAACAATAGTCCTTCTTAGGGGAGAACCAACAACAATAGTCCTGAGGGGAGAACCAATAACAATAGTCCTTCTTAGGGGAGAACCAACAACGATAGTCCTTCTTATGGGAGAACCAACAACAATAGTCCTGAGGGGAGAACCAATAACAATAGTCCTTCTTAGGGGAGAACCAACAACAATAGTCCTTCTTAGGGGAGAACCAACAACAATAGTCCTTAGGGGAGAACCAACAACGATAGTCCTTCTTATGGGAGAACCAACAACAATAGTCCTGAGGGGAGAACCAATAACAATAGTCCTTATGGGAGAACCAACAACAATAGTCCTTAGGGGAGAACCAACAACAATAGTCCTTAGGGGAGAACCAACAACAATAGTCCTTCTTAGGGGAGAACCAACAACAATAGTCCTTCTTAGGGGAGAACCAACAACAATAGTCCTTCTTATGGGAGAACCAACAACAATAGTCCTGAGGGGAGAACCAACAACAATAGTCCTTCTTAGGGGAGAACCAACAACAATAGTCCTTCTTAGGGGAGAACCAACAACAATAGTCCTTCTTATGGGAGAACCAACAACAATAGTCCTTAGGGGAGAACCAACAACAATAGTCCTTCTTAGGGGGAGACCAACAACAATAGTCCTTCTTAGGGGAGAACCAGTAACAATAGTCCTTTTTATGGGAGAACCAACAACAATAGTCCTTCTTATGGGAGAACCAGCAACAATAGTCCTGAGGGGAGAACCAACAACAATAGTCCTTAGGGGAGAATCAACAACAATAGTCCTTCTTATGGGAGAACCAACAACAATAGTCCTTCTTAGGGGAGAACCAGCAACAATAGTCCTTTTTATGGGAGAACCAACAACAATAGTCCTTCTCTCTTGGGGAGAGCCAACAATAGTCCTTTTTAGGGGAGAACCAACAACGATAGTCCTCCTCTCCTGGGGAGAGCCAACAATAGTCCTTGTCTCCAGGGGGAGAGCCGACAATAGTCCTTGTCTCCTGGGGGAAGCCAACAATAGTCCTTGTCTCCTGGGGGAAGCCAACAATAGTCTTTGTCTTCTGGGGAGAGCCAACAATAGTCCTTGTCTTCTGGGGAGAATCAATAATAGTCCTTGTCCCCTGGGGGAAGCCAACAATAGTCCTTGTCTTTTGGGGAGAGCCGACAATAGTCCTTGTCTCCTGGGGGAAGCCAACAATAGTCTTTGTCTTCTGGTGAGAGCCAACAATAGTCTTTGTCTTCTGGGGAGAGCCAACAATAGTCTTTGTCTTCTGGGGAGAGCCAACAGTAGTCCTTGTCCCCAGTGGAGAGCCAACAATAGTCCTTGTCTCCTAGGGGAGAGCCAACAATATTCCTTGTCTCCTAGGGGAGAGCCAACAATAGTCCTTGTCTCCTAGGGGAGAGCCAACAATATTCCTGGTTCCTGTGGGAGAGCCAACAATAGTCCTTGTCCCCAGTGGAGAGCCAACAATAGTCCTTGTCCCCAGTGGAGAGCCAACAATAGTCCTTGTCTCCTAGGGGAGAGCCAACAATAGTCCTTGTCCCCAGTGGAGAGCCAACAATAGTCCTTGTCTACTGGGGAGAGCCAACAATGGTCCTTGTCTCCTAGGGGAGAGCCAACAATAGTCCTTGTCCCCAGTGGAGAGCCAACAATAGTCCTTGTCCCCAGTGGAGAGCCTACAATAGTCCTTGTCCCCAGTGGAGAGCCTACAATAGTCCTTGTCTTCTGGGGAGAACCAACAATAGTCCTTGTCTTCTGGGCAGAGCCAACAATAGTCCTTGTCCCCAGTGGAGAGCCAACAATAGTCCTTGACTTCTGGGTAGAGCCAACAATAGTCCTTGTCCCCAGTGGAGAGCCAACAATAGTCCTTGTCCCCTGGGGGAGAGCCAACAGTAGTCCTTATCCCCTGGGGGAGAGCCAACAATAGTCCTTGTCCCCTGGGGAGAGCCAACAATAGTCCTTGTCTCCTGGGGAGAGCCAACAATAGTCTTTGTCCCCTGGGGGAGAGCCAACAATAGTCTTCGTCCCCTGGGGGAGAGCCAACAATAGTCCTTGTCTCCTGGGGGAAGCCAACAATAGTCCTTGTCTCCTGGGGAGAGCCAACAATAGTCCTTGTCTCGCGGGGAGAGCCAACACTAGTCCTTGTCACCTGGGGGAGAGCCAACAATAGTCCTTGTCTCCTGGGGAGAGCCAGAAATAGTCCTTGTCTCCTGGGTAGAGCCAACAATAGAATGGTCCTACGCCGGGGGCATGTCCTTAGATTATGTGCGCGAATGCATTGATATGTGTACTTAATTTTCTTCTTTTTTTTTCCCTGATGAAGTTTTGTGTTTTTTTAAGCGGTTATAGCCCTGATATGGCTCTGCGCAGTCGGTTGGGCTTTAAACAACAATAAAAGAAAAAGAAAGAAAATCCACCACCACCACCACCCCACCATCCGTTATCTCGAATTTCCCTCCTTTCTCCGCACCAGACAACCATCCCAAAAGTATAAAGACAAACGCAGGAAACAGGGTCACGACCAATTCACTTTTAGGGTGCAGATGTACCTTGACGGTCACTGTAATTACACATGGACTGTTTCGTCGAGCAGACGTCACGTTTGACCTCGGTGGGCGATAACAAATTTGGCACAGACCCATTGACTGACGAAACCATCATGAAATCACCAGTCACTTTCAGTTTTGCGTTCCCCTTAGATAAAATAGAAATATCAACATTTGCATGTGGTTCTGTGCGCCTTATGTGACGAGCATTCAGGACTAAACAAAACAAGAATGGAATAAAACTAAAGACACACACACACACACACACACACACACACACACACACACACACACACACACACACACACACACACACACACACACACACACACACACACACAAACGACGAAGCAGCAGGGAAGTTTCAGTCTTTTTCTCATAATTTTGTATTTGGTGTTTGTTTGTGATTGTACATTCACGCTTGACAAAGACCAGTTGGCCGAAGATTTGCGCCTGTCTTGTCTTGTTGTATTAAATACGCGTTCTGATTCTATTTTCGTGTTTTTCTGGTTCCTGTTTGCTTGAACGCGGGCAATCGCACTTGTTTTGGAAACCATATCACGTGATGGAAGTTCGTCGAAACTCAACAAAATAACAACAACAACAACAACAACAATAATAATAATAATATTAAATAATAATAATAATAATTATAGTAATTAGACGGCACCAAATCTTGACAATTCAAATCCAAAACACCATGCGGCAGGGCACATGATGATGATGATGATTGGTTACCTCATTGTTGGTGGGTTTGGAGGCATGTTGGAGAGCTGGAGAGAGCAGTATGGGAGTAGTGACACAGCAGTGATGCTGAAGATGGGACAGAAGAACAAAATCAACTAATAATAAAAAAAAAATAATGATAATATGATAATAATAAAGATAATAATGATAATAATAATAATGATGATGATGGTAATAATAATAATGATGGTAATGATAATAATGATGATGGTAATAAAAAATAATGATGATGATGATAATAATGATAATATAATAATAATAATGATAATGATAATAATTACAGTATTTATACAGTATCTTGACAGTTCAAATCAAAGTGCACTCACGCACCGTTTCAGTTTCAGTTTCTCAAGATGACGTCTCCGCGCTGGGAATGAATTCCATATGCACTAACGTTACAGGTGCCTTGTGATGGAGAAGATCCAGAACGATCACGGCACAAGCCTTAAAAGTCTGCATATAAACGCATGTGCCCGCCAGGTCCTGAGGTCCTACCTAGATAGTTCCATAACCCTGGGGTCGTAGGGGAGTGAGGTGGCAGAGACCTCAACTTTTCCCCAGGGCCAGCACTGTGAGGACGGCGTCCATCCCCTCTCCCTCGCCTCAAAAAATTATATTCATATTCGCAATTTTTTTTTTAACTAAGACTTCAGAAAGGCAAGAAGGTTAATTGGTCTTCAAGGAGTGGGACCTGGGAAATCAACCCATCTCTCCAGTCGCACTTGTTTTGGATCATCTCTCCAGTGTTTCACACCAAGGCAGCTGGGCAATGCCCTGCTCTTCACGATGTTCAACTGCCGTGGGATCTTTAGCGTGTGCAGCCAGAAGGCACACGGGTCCGACTAAAACAGACAGACAAACAAAACAAAAACAAACAAATAAACATGGTCTGCTAGGGAGTTGAACCCACAACCCTTGCATTATGAACATGGCACTATAACAACCGAGCCAATGGGCCACTGACAAATCACCAGGAATATGTATACAACCAACTGCACATAAAAAGGAAATAAAAATTAATAATAATAATAATGATAATAATAATAATAAAATGACAAAAATCTCATCTTCAAGGTCAGGTAGTTACCTGCTGCTCATTATGCGCTTTGGTATGTAGGGAAGCAATGAAGATCTTTCACACCAGTCGCCGTGATGTAGTGGTTAACGCAACGGACTACTGACTGGATGATTGTGGGTTCGAATCCCCATCAGCACCTTCAAAAATCATTGTGAGATTTTTTCAGCTCTAACCGGCCCCTTGGGCGTGCTATGGGCTCATTGGGAAGACTGGGGACCACACAGTCCAGTCTCATCCACTTCACGGACGCGTCATTGAGGATGTTGCTCAGTTCTTCTGACCAGCACCGCAGGCGTCTGTATCTCTCGGGCCTGGTTGACGCCAGGATATATTATGATAGTAAGCGTGGAGTACAGCCCTGTCACGCAGTCTCAGTCCGAGATGGAACTCCATAGCATCATGATTATCATCCTCATCGACATCATCATCATTGCATTGTAAAAATAAATTAAATTTTTTTTTTTTAAATGCGTGCCAGCTTCTGTGGCCATTAAAGTGGCTCAGAAAATGGGACGGGGGGGAAAAAAGGTGTGTTAGCTTCTGTGGCCATTAAAGTGGCTCAGAAAATGGGACGGGGGGGGGGGGGGGGGGAAGGTGTGTTAGCTTCTGTGGCCATTAAGGTGGCTCAGAAAATGGGACGGGGGGGGGGACAAAAGGTGTGTTAGCTTCTGTGGCCATTAAGGTGGCTCAGAAAATGGGACGGGGGGGAAAAAAGATGTGTTAGCTTCTGTGGCCATTAAGGTGGCTCAGAAAATGGGACGGGGGAAAAAAAAGGTGTGTTAGCTTCTGTGGCCATTAAAGTGGCTCAGAAAATGGGACGGGGGGGGAAAAAAGGTGTGTTAGCTTCTGTGGCCATTAAAGTGGCTCAGAAAATGGGACGGGGGGGGGGGGGAAGGTGTGTTAGCTTCTGTGGCCATTAAGGTGGCTCAGAAAATGGGACGGGGGGGACAAAAGGTGTGTTAGCTTCTGTGGCCATTAAGGTGGCTCAGAAAATGGGACAGGGGGGAAAAAAGGTGTGTTAGCTTCTGTGGCCATTAAGGTGGCTCAGAAAATGGGACGGGGGAAAAAAAAGGTGTGTTAGCTTCTGTGGCCATTAAGGTGGCTCAGAAAATGGGACGGGGGGGGGGAAAAAGGTGTGTTAGCTTCTGTGGCCATTAAGGTGGCTCAGAAAATGGGACGGGGGGGGGGGGGGGGGAAGGTGTGTTAGCTTCTGTGGCCATTAAGGTGGCTCAGAAAATGGGACGGGGGAAAAAAAGGTGTGTTAGCTTCTGTGGCCATTAAGGTGGCTCAGAAAATGGGATGGGGGGAAAAAAAGGTGTGTTAGCTTCTGTGGCCATTAAGGTGGCTCAGAAAATGGGACGGGGGAAAAAAAAGGTGTGTTAGCTTCTGTGGCCATTAAGGTGGCTCAGAAAATGGGACGGGGGAAAAAAAAGGTGTGTTAGCTTCTGCGGCCATTAAGGTGGCTCAGAAAATGGGACGGGGGGAAAAAAAGGTGTGTTAGCTTCTGTGGCCATTAAGGTGGCTCAGAAAATGGGACGGGGGGAAAAAAAGGTGTGTTAGCTTCTGTGGCCATTAAGGTGGCTCAGAAAATGGGAGGGGGGAAAAAAAGGTGTGTTAGCTTCTGTGGCCATTAAGGTGGCTCAGAAAATGGGACGGGGGGAAAAAAAGGTGAGCGCAAAGGTGACGTCCCTAAGTGCGATGATCTCCTTCATTCCTGTCTATTCTGGTCCAGCTTCAGTACAGTATCCCATAATATGTGTTATTCCTTTGACTCCCGCAGCCTATCCACTGACTGCAAAAATGCAAAAACTTAACCCATTGACTCGCTTACCCTATCCACCAACTTCCTGCAGGGTGCGGAAGTCAAAGGGTTAACTTACGGTTTTTGTTGTTGTTGTTCATCGCTCCCCATGGGAATGCTAGAGGGCTCTTTCAGTATTAATAGTATCTCTGCCTTCTGGAAATCCTATGCTAGAAATTTCCTCTGTTCTGTCACTCTCTGTGTTTCTGTCTTGTTCCTTTGCTCTCCGTCATTTCTATCAAGTCCTATCTTCAGTCTCCTCACCTACCCACCCCCACCTCTTTTTTTTCTGAAGGCGGAGAGGAAGATTGTTTTATATCAACCGGAGGTAATGTGTGTGTGTCCATCTGTTTGTGACAAAAATCTGTGAGCAAGATTTTCGTAGCTCTTTATGGGTGGATCTTTACTTCACTTAAGCTTGTTCGGGTCCGTTGTTGGACACAAGCCTTCCTCATCGCACGCCACTGTTGCCGGTTAACTGCTGTTCTGGTCCATTGTTAGGCTACTGACTGGGGGTAAAAAAACAGCATAACCCACCACAAATTGCAACAGATTTTTTTTTTGCAGCAACTTAGTCACCAATATCCCAACTATCATCTCACCAAGTTATAACGCTCTAGTGACCTAGATAATTATGTAATGAGGGAATTAGTGACGTCATACGCCAAAAATAGAAAATTTCCACTCCTACATAGAAACCTATCATGTAGCATATCAATTTAAAGGTCTCGAAATGGCGTTTTCAAATATGAAACAAAATTAATGGAATAGTCATGTGCAAACCAGTAATTAACAATAATGATGTCAAAAAATTATCTGAATCATGCAAATTAGTAGCGTACAAAACGAGTTCACACAGATAGAAGATATGCCACAGTACCTATCCTTGTGTTTTCAGCATCACTGTCTAATCCAAGCACACTGCAGGGGAATTGAAGCAGCTAACACCACTGCATTCACCACATCCAGGAGAACAGAGAAGGCCGTGCTTTCTGCAGCTGCACGCTTACTGTCACAGTTTTCTTTGCATGTGCACCGGATGACCTTCAACAGGTCTGCTGGTGCTGCTGGCAAATCAGTCATGTGAGGTATACACAGTCCTCCCTCAATCTTCCAGCCCCATTCAACTTGTTGCATGGTGTCAATCCCCAGCCACTGTTGAACCTGAAGGTACACCCTTTGGCTATGAAATCTGGCAGCAGCTGAAGTCGGTGGTAGTGAGTGCACCTGAATGTAGGTTGACCCAGTTGCAACTTTCATGCAAAACATCCGGTGCCGTAGACAGTCGAGACTCTCCCCAGGGCGGCCATTGTAGAGTAATACCAAGGCCTTCTCACCTACTTCTGCAATATCGTCCTGGGTCCTTTGTTGAAGAAATGTCCGTGCTAAACACTTCAGTTCATCGTTCTTCAGCAGTTTCTGAAAAGCTCTGCCCTTTCCTACTCCAAATGGCCTGGAGGTCGTGTCACAGCCAGTCAACGCGTGGAGAGACAGCAGCAAATGACGTCTTTCTCCAAGCTCACGGATCAAGTGCTTGATGTTCCAGCATCTTGTTTTCCCTCCTTGTTTGTCAGAGTAGAAGAAGATGTCATGGTCTGATGTGTTGGCATGATGTGCCAACAGCACCAGAATGTCTGTGTCCTCTCCAATGACGGCAGTGACCTGATGTTGCGCACACATGGTTGCAGTCTGGACTATGGTGAGATCTGCATCACTCTTGGCATGTATCACAGTGCAGCAGGATTCCAGAGCTGACCCAAGGGCATGGGTGAAGCGCTGCTTGTTCTCAGTGTTACAGAGGAACTGCTCTTTGGAGGACTGCAAGACCATGTTGAGTGCAAAGTGTACAGTCTGCCCTTTCATTCCTTTCCCACGTTTGAGATGAGTGATGTCCTTGGTGGTTGGTCCGGACATATATCCGTCAAATACGATCACTGCATTTTGATACTTCGTTCTCACAAAGAAGACATATGTTTGAACGATTTCTTCAAATGTAGTTCCACGTCGCCAAGGAATGCGTTGAAGTAACGAACCTCCATCAAGAACAAACTGAGGAGACGTTTCCTGAGGCCGGGTTTCTGTGGTGTTAACTTTTTTCCAGAGTTCATCTGCAAGCGCTGCTTTGTTGGGTTGCAGGAAGAAACCAGGTGATTCGAACAATGCTGATGGAAAACTGCAAAGTTCGTGACGGAAAACTTCTGTCTTGTCGTCATACATGTTGTTGGCAGCTGCTACTAAGCGCTGGAAAAGAAGTTGGGGATCAACAGACACTGGATTGTCATCTATTCTGATGGCATTTTTGATGTTCATTGTGACTGCCTTGTCTTTCTTTCTCAATGAAACATTGGAAGCTGTTTCTCCGTCCATGGTCTTCAGTATACGGAGTCCAACTTCCTTTGCGTTGTCCACATTGACAGATGCATCTGCAACAACACCAGTAACAATGTTCTCAGACTTGGATCATCAACAAATGGACTGTGTTGTTCCAAAAATGAGGTCAGGGCCATCATGTCCTTGGTGTCTTTTGCTGTTCTGGTTGGGCCCAACTCTTTGTGTTGCTCACTTGAGAGGCGGCGAGCACTTGTCAATTCTTGCATGCTACTGTTGATTTCAGCACATGCTGGCATTGACAGAATCCATGTGGCTCGCTGTGATTCAGCCATCCCTCTTCCTCTGGTCAAGCCTCCAGCTGACTTCAAACTCCGCATCAAAACCTGTTCAATAGCCAGGTCTGAAGAAAGGCCTGCCCAGAACCGCTGACTTCTTCGAACGACATGATGTCCGTTGAGAAAGCTGCTGTAGACATCAGGGTGGGTTTCAGGAAGTTTGTTCATCATTTGGAGGTATAGGTGGGCTGATTTAGTGTACAGGTTGTGTCCTGCTGCAGCTAAATAAGGAAGCATACGATCAACAGCAGACAGATGTAATAGCCAGTTCCCAGTTCTTTCTGCCTTGATGAATGTTTTCAGAATGTCTATCATGGACATATACTGCAACCACAGCGTGCTTGTTCTGCTGTTCAAGGCCATCATGTGATCTTCTAGCTTCTTGGTGATCTTGCAAATGGATTCACAGGTTTTCAGGTCACTTAAAGACAGATTTCCTTCAATGACTTTCCTGTATATTTCAAATGCTTCCAGAAAATCAGAATCAGTATTGTCCACTGATGGATCAACTTTGTCTGCTGGACTGGACTTGATGGTAGTTCTCACATCATGAGAAACATCTTCCATTGAGACTTGATTCATTTCCAGTGCAGTCTCAGGTTCAAACTCAGGCTTTTCATGGGATTCTGCTGGCATTGCTCGTGTGTCTGTGACACTCTCATCCTGTGACGAAGATTCGTCAGACACTGTTGTTGCCAGTGGTGCACTGAATTCATCACATGACCTCTCTTCCTCCATTCTGACTTCAAGTCTAGGCAGAGGTGCATGGAATGCCTCAGATGCTAGCAAAGCATTTAGTGCTGCGTCCATCAGAAAATGTCCTCTTACTGCCCGCGTGACAGCTTTCCCTTGCAGCATGGCATTGACGGCATTTGGAGCGTAGACCATAGAAAGGGCTTCCTGGAGACCTGTGTCTGCCATCAGATGCCCAATACAGGCAAGAAAACTCATTTCCATGTGGAAAGGGCCAAGCCGGAGGACAATGCCACGCAGGTCACTTGTGTCAGGTTCACTTGTAATGATAGCCAGCGCCTTCCACCAAAGCGGTTGGTCAAATGTTACAATGGGCGTTTTGCCATAGCGCTTTGCTTCACCACAGATGAACAGAAGAGTGGAGTAAATGCATGTTTTGTCACTTGGGTGTAGATCGATCATGGGCATGAAAATGAATGATGCCTGACCAGGAAAATCCCCAGTATGCACAGTTTGCATTACTCCTGACCATGATGGCCTTTGAGGAAGAAGCAACCAGGATGTTTTCCACAGGATTTCAATTTCCTTGGTCGGGTCATATGTCATCACTGTTTCCAGCTTTTCAAACCTCAGATTCAGCATGCCGTTTTTCTCTCCTTTGTAATAACGAATGTCAATTCTTGCCTTCTTGACAACCTCTTCCAGTTTGACATCAGTTTTCCTTGGTATGGGTGCTCTGTCTTGCACTGTTGGTGTGATGGCTGCTATCATACCCATTCCATGAAATGTGTTCATTCCATCCAAGGTTGCTGCGTTGTGGTCAACATTGTCAGCCATATACTGTATGAAATGATGATCATCTGCTGGAAGATTCATTTCCTGGACAGCAGCTGCACTGAGCTCATAAGTTCGAATTTCTTTGTAGGATGAACAGAATCCAAGCGAATAAAGAAGATCGACCAGAAATTGTGATTCAAAACTGTGGTGTACTTGGACACCTAGCCCAATCTGTAGTGGGGCAATCAGTAAGCGTGGTCTTGCTGCTTGCATAATTGCCTGACCAATGGATGCAATTTGGAGATCACAATCTTTGCCACTATAGATGGTACCGAGAAGCAGCTGGAGAGATTTGGGCACAAATTCTAAGTTTTCTGATACTGAGGCAACATCATCCGGTGATGGGTATGATTTCCGGGATACAGAAATCTTCCTGATGTCACTCTTGATGAGCTCAGCAGCTGCTTTAATAATGGCCGTCTTCTGTGCTTCCTCATCATCGGTGTCAGGCTCAGAGTAGAAAGCATGTAGAATTGAAGAGGCAGTTTTCCTAAACGTGGCAACATTTGGTTTGCCATCAAGTTCAGCAATGATGAGTTCTTCCCCGAAGTGTTTCACCAATTCCTCCTTCATCTTGGTGAAGCAGTAAGCATTGCCACCTGTCAATTCATCCATCATGTTCATCAGGTCATTGATGGTGATCTGCTCTGTATCGTTGTCCTGAAGAAAGGTGGCAACCTTTCTGAAAGCCTCATCTCTCTCCTCATCTTTCGGCCTTCCACACTTCACCTTTTTGGCTTCCTTTTCTGTAGCAAATGACTTTGGGACTTTTCTTTTTGTGCGGAAATTTGTACTGCATGACTGGTGGTACACTGCATCAGCTGCTGGAAGGTCAGACACAAACTCCAGTCTACCTTTTACTTTTTCTGCCCATTCATCACCACGCTCCAAGCAATTTCTCATGATAGATTTCTGAAAGTCCAAAGTTCTAACAGGCCACACAGAATTTCCATCAGGTTGTGCTTCCCTACCGCAAAATAGGCAGCATGTTCTGAAGTCAAAGGCATGGTTCTTTGATCTTAATTCCTGGCCAGATTTAGCTTCACTTTCAAATTGTTTTTTCTTCAAAAAACTGCTGATGTTGTTTTTGTTTGTGTACACACGACGACAGTGTTCATGCACTGCCTGACCTTCAGTAATTGCAGAGCGTGTCCCCTCTCTGTGCACTAGCATTGTTGATAGTGTCTCTGCCTCGCTGCTGTGGCACCACTGTCTTCTCCCCGGAATCAAGATTCTGGCCACAGAGTATACACTGCTCCATGCCCTAAAACAGTAGATATTAAGGGACCGATATTAAGTCTGTCTGAGTCAGTCTTGTCAATAGGCCTATGCTATTTTGGAAATATGTTTTCAAACAGTGAATGAATGGAAATAAATGAATAAAGTAGTATATAAAAATCTAACAATTTAACAACTAAATAATTTCTAAATCAAATTCAACATTACTAAATACTAAAGAGTTTGGAAATATTATGAGTTTATTATTATGAGTTTATTATGTTTATTTTGCTCTCTCTCTCTCTCTCTCTCTCTCTCTCTCTCTCATAGAAAGACGGACATATAGATAGATAGATCCTAGTTTATCTATATCAGCATCATGCTACTTGCTCCTGTATTATACTTCTTGCCCAAGCTTGTTAAACATTAATCCACCCTGTTATAACAGTATGAACACTGTACCTCTGTCACTTAAGTCTAAATCACAAACATGTATTAATGGAATCGTTAAAATATGCCTCCACTTGTAACAACTTTCCAACTAAAACTAGTAAAAGCATTTTTCTTTCGTTCTTCCAGGAGTGCGTTTTCTGAATGAATTTATCAATTTATTCTCCTAAGTAGATTTATAACCTCGCTAGGCCTGAAATTATCCTTACATGTTTAGCATAAAAAAAAATCACAAATACACATGGTCACAACACCAATCGTAGAATACATAGGCTACACAGTAAAACCTAACTATAGATAAAAAGAGTTAACTTACTGATCTTTTGACAGTTGTTCAGCACCATACTTCGAATGAAATAGCAAGTTGGAGAGCAGACGAACTTTTGAGAGCAGATCACATTCAACGTTTCTTGTACTACTAACAGGATAAAATGCATACAAAGTTAAGTTAAGAATATAACTAAAGTTAAGCGATAACGAAAATGACTGTAGGAGGTTGAGTAGGCCGGAAACGAGTTTAATTAAACACCGACGTGGGTCACGGCGCGCATGCCTGTTGCACTGAAACTAGCTCAGCAGGTCGCCACTAGCGCGAGTTTACCGCGGAACGCTGGTGGAAGGCCGTCCGCGTCAAGAGAGTAAAACCGCCAGTCGATAAAATAAACAAAAATTAATTGTAAATCTGTTTGAGCACTATAAACCTTATAACTCTCAGGATATGTTCAGAAAATAATGTTCTTTCTTTTCCATAAAAAAAAAATTCTGTTGCAATTAGTGATGGGTATTATATTACTGACTGTAAACTATGTTTGTCGAACTTTTCTAGATCGTCTCGCCATCTGCTGGTTCTCTGGCGACCTTTTGACCTTTTTTTTTTTTTTTTTTTTTTTTTTTTTGCTTTGAGGGATCCAGTGCATCACGTTGGTGGTCCATCTGTTGTCAGATCTCCTAATGACATGACCAGCCCAGTTCCACTTTCTTTCACAAACTGTGTCTCTTATGTCTTGGACCTTCGTTTTTCCTCTTACCCATGCGCCGTTTTCCGGTGCGTCCAGGTGATTCCCATCATGATCCGTTCGTGGGCCCTTTTGCATGGTTCGCAGTTTTAGGAGCTGACGTTTGGTCAGGTTCCATGTTTCAGCTCCATATTTCACGGTCGGCGTTATGCATGCGTCGTACACCCGGTCATCGGCGTTTTAATACAATTGGCATGTCTGTATTTCTAAAGATGGCGCTTGCTTTACCGAATGCTTGCCATCCGAGCGTAATGCAACGTCTGATCTCTTGTTCCTTAGAGGCTGAGTCCATCGATATATACTGACCAAGGTAGATATAGTGGTCGACCTCTTCCATTGTGTGGCTGTCAGTTACAACCATTTGATTTGAGTTTTCGTCATGTTCATGCTTAGACGTTCTTTGCTGTCAGCAAAGATTATGACATCGTCAGCGAATCTGAGATGGCTCAGGTATTCGCCGTCTATTCTGATTCCTTGATTATCACAGTTTAGTTTTCGGAAGGATCTTTACTGAATTTCATCGAAGTGAAAGTCTGATGTCTTTTACAGTTGACTATGTTGATATCAAGAAGTTGTTTTATTTTCTTTTGCAGCAAAGATGAGAAAACGCCACCTGCACGAGTGGCCACGTTGGGAGAACTGGTAAGTGTGTTTATTCTTTTATTTATTCTTCTGTTCATTCATAATTTTCCATTTATTACCCAAGTGATTGCTAGCTGTGTCCCTCCGTGGGGATGCCTGGGGACTCTTTCAGTATAAATAGTATTCCCACCTTCTGGAAATTCTGTGCCTA
>JAPXFY010000032.1:34965742-34973242 GCA_030674185.1 Monoplex corrugatus | reverse complement strand
CTGCATGGCAAATTTATTTAGAAACAAGTACGTAAGAGGATTTTACGTGACTCAGCCTACAGCATAGGAGAGTTCTTGCATGTTATATAGAACCGATACTGTTATACGGTTGTGAGGCATGGACAATCATCACTCAAAGCCAGAACAAGATTGAGGCAGCCAAAATGTGGTTTCTAAGAAGAATGTTGAGAGATCCATGGACAGCAAAGAAAACAAACGAGACAGGCTTGATGGAGGCAGACTAAAGAAGATCATTGATGGGGAAGATTAGGAAAAGACAGGCAACATTTATAGGACATTTTAAGAGGAAAGGGGAATTCGAGCACCTGTTCACAGCAGGAAAGCTGGAAGGAAAGAGAACACCAGCTAGACCCAGGGAGAAAATATTGGACAGACTTGCAGGGTGGCCGAGGACAGAGAGGGCAGAAGATGTACTAGCAACGGCACGGTATAGATAATAATAATAATAATAATGTTTATTTGTATAGCGCATATTCCATATAAAAACATGCTCACCAGCGCTTTACATTTCGCAAGAAAGGCAAAAGGTGATAAAAAATGTTCACAATTACATACACAATAAGATAACAACAAACATTAAAGCTATACAAGTAAGAAGACACATAAGAAACCACAGAATATTAAAATGTAAACACTGACTTATGTAATGAAGAAAGATTAACAGATTTTTCATATGAATAAAGAGGCATACTGTGTTTATATATTGCTGCGTATGTGTGCTTGCGTACATGTGTGTGTACATGTGTGTGTGCGTGCGTGTGCGTTGCTGTGCGCGTGTGTTTGTAAGAATGTGTGTGTGGGGTGTGTGTGTGTGTGTGTGTGTGTGTGTGTGTGTGTGTGTGTGTGTGTGTGTGTGAGAGAGAGAGAGAGTGTGTGTGTGTGTGTGCGTGTGCTATGTTTGCATGCATGTGTGTGTGTTTATGCATGCAATAGTTGTACATAAAATTATAATCAATATTTTGAATGAAGATAAAAACAGAAAAATTCTAATCCATATACAGGAAAAACATTACAACTTCAGTATTACAGCATTAATACCTTGACAATCAAAATTCCTCACAAATTATGAACTATTCGCATATCATACATCACAATTTACATACAAACAAAGATTTGAAAAAGTTTCTTAAAGTATTTCAGTCTCTTTCCCACTCAATTTCTCCCCTATCCCTTCCTCAGCTGTACACATACAGTGATACACACACATGCTCACTCAAGCACACACACACACACACACACACACACACACACACACACACACACACACACACACACACACACACACACACACACACACACACACACACACACACACACATACACACATGCACGCACACACACACCTTGCTCTATAGGCCCTTATACAAAATACTGTTATACAGGCAGGAGAGATTAGTCTGATGACAGACTTGCAAACTAAGGCTCTTCAGGTTAGATGAGTTTGAAAGAGGTGGGTTTTCAGGTGCCGTTTGAAGGTTGAGAAACACTTAGTTTTTCTGGAGACGGTAGTAGAGAGTTCCATACATTTGGGCCAAAGACAGAGAAAGATTTTTTACCAAAGGTGTCTAGAGAGAAGCGAGGAACAGTCAACAGTGAAGTGTCAGAAGAGCGGAGCGTTCGAGAAGGTTTGTAACCCTGCAGGAGGTTGGCAAGATAGGATGGCATGTTTTCGTGATAGATACACTGAAAGCAGAGACAGGCAACTTTATATTGAATCCTAGCCTTTACCGGGAGCCAATGAAGTGTTCTAAGCAGAGATTTTGCACTCTCACGCCTGGGCTTGCGGAGAACAAGGCGAGCCGCGTGGTTCTGTATGCACTGAAGTTTAGATAGTTGATTGTCATGGAGACCTGCGAATAGAGAGTTACAATAGTCCAGTCTAGATAGTATGAAAGAGACAGCAAGCTTGTTGGTAGCATCAGTGGAAAGGAAGGAGCGAATCTTACCAATTCTGCGTAGCTGATAGTACAGAGTACGGCACAACTGTTTGACATGGGCTTCCATAGACAGTGTTTCATCCAGATAGAAGCCAAGGTTTCTAACAGTTTGTGAGAAAGATACATCACAACCAGAGATAGACATGGGGGCATGAGTAACCTGATTGACCTTTGACTTAGTACCAGTAACAATAAGCTCAGTTTTATCATCATTCATCTTCAGCTTGTTTTCACTCATCCACTTGGAGACATCCTCTATACAATCTCTCAGACTGCACGCAAGAGCGTCAAAATCTGATGGGGCAGAGGAGCTATGCAGCTGTGAGTCATCCGCAAAGAAGTGGTATGAGTGACCTGACTGATGAATGATAGCGCTGAGAGGTTGTGTATACATAGTGAACAGGACAGGTCCCAAGACAGAACCTTGTGGGACACCACATTTCAGCACAGATGGATTTGATTTATGGCCAATGACAACAGACTGGTACGGCCAGTCAAATAGGAGGTAAACCAGTCCAGAACCGTTCCAGAACAGCCAAAAGTGGTACGCAACCGCGTTATGATGATGCTATGGTCTATGGTGTCAAATGCTGCTGACAAGTGAAGCAGTGACAAGATAGACACACTCCCATTGTCTGAAGCCTGAAGGAGGTCATTGACCACACGCAATAGAGCGGTTTCTGTGCTATGGCACTTACGGTAGGCTGACTGGAATGGCTCTAGCAGGTTGTGAGATTCCAGATGCTGCAGAAGCTGTTCTAGTACAATACGTTCCAACACCTTTGATAGGAATGGTAGATTGGAAACTGGACGATAATTCTTCAATTCTTCATATGGAGGGCCATGATCACAAGGCACATGATGATGATGAACTTACAGCGTTGATTGCAAGTCAGAAGTGCTTGGCCCAGGGACCACAAACTCATCATCAGTATTGTGTGGTTAGAAATGTGTTGATGAGTGATTTCATGCTCTTCCCAAATGATGATTGAGGGTTTTTCTGTGGATGTTTGTCCAGGTACGGGTCTAGACAGGTCCATGATTACCTGGAGAGTGGTGGGACGGAAGGGCTGTCTCCTGGAGATGTTCTCACTGTGAGTGTTTAGTGCGTCTTTCATTTTTTTTTCTGTCTTTTTTCTTTTTCTTCTTCTTCTTCTTCTTTTTATTATTGTCGTCATTCTTCTTCTTCTTTTTCTTTTTCTTCTTCTTTTTATTATTGTCGTCATTCTTCTTCTTCTTCTTCTTCTTTTTATTATTGTCGTCATTATTATTATTCTCAGCCACAGCATTTTCATCATCATTGTCGTCATTGTCGTTGTTATCATTGTTTGTTGTCCAGGTGTTTTTCTGCATGTTACCATCCTCCATGGATTGTTTTCCAGGTGTTTTTCTGCATGTTGTCATCATCCATGGATTGTGTTTTCCAGGTGTTTTTCTGTGTGTTGTCATCCTCCATGGATTGTATTTTCCAGGTGTTTTTCTGTGTGTTGTCATCCTCCATGGATTGTGTTTTCCAGGTGTTTTTCTGTGTGTTGTCATCCTTCATGGATTGTGTTTTCCAGGTGTTTTTCTGTGTGTTGTCATCCTCCATGGATTGTATTTTCCAGGTGTTTTTCTGCATGTTGTCATCCTCCATGGATTGTGTTTTCCAGGTGTTTTTCTGTGTGTTATCATCCTCCATGGATTGTTTTCCAGGTGTTTTTCTGCATGTTGTCATCCTCCATGGATTGTGTTTTCCAGGTGTTTTTCTGTGTGTTGTCATCCTCCATGGATTGTATTTTCCAGGTGTTTTTCTGTGTGTTGTCATCCTCCATGGATTGTGTTTTCCAGGTGTTTTTCTGCATGTTGTCATCCTCCATGGATTGTATTTTCCAGGTGTTTTTCTGCATGTTGTCATCCTCCATGGATTGTGTTTTCCAGGTGTTTTTCTGTGTGTTGTCATCCTCCATGGATTGTATTTTCCAGGTGTTTTTCTGCATGTTGTCATCCTCCATGGATTGTGTTTTCCGGGTGTTTTTCTGCGTGTTGTCATCCTCCATGGATTGTATTTTCCAGGTGTTTTTCTGCGTGTTGTCATCCTCCATGGATTGTATTTTCCAGGTGTTTTTCTGCATGTTGTCATCCTCCATGGATTGTGTTTTCCAGGTGTTTTTCTGCATGTTGTCATCCTCCATGGATTGTGTTTTCCAGGTGTTTTTCTGCATGTTACCGTCCTTCGTGGATTGTTTTTCAGGTGTTTTTCTGCATGTTGTCATCCTCCATGGATTGTATTTTCCAGGTGTTTTTCTGCATGTTACCGTCCTTCGTGGATTGTTTTCCAGGTGTTTTTCTGCATGTTGTCATCCTCCATGGATTGTGTTTTCCAGGTGTTTTCCTGCATGTTACCATCCTCCATGGATTGTTTTTCAGGTGTTTTTCTGCATGTTGTCATCCTCCATGGATTGTGTTTTCCAGGTGTTTTCCTGCATGTTACCATCCTCCATGGATTGTTTTCCAGGTGTTTTTCTGCGTGTTGTCATCCTCCATGGATTGTGTTTTCCAGGTGTTTTCCTGCATTTTGTCATCCTCCATGGATTGTGTTTTCCAGGTGTTTTTCTGTGTTGTCATCCTCCATGGATTGTGTTTTACAGGTGTTTTTCTGCACACTACCATCCTCCATGGATTGTATTCCAGGTGTTTTTCTATGTATTGTCATCCTCCATCGATTGTTTTCCAGGTGTTTTTCTGCACCTATGCCTTGTTTTCAGGTGATTTTCTGCATCTATAACTTGTTTCCCAGGTGTTTCTGCATCTGTAACTTGTTTTCCAGGTGTTTTTCTGCGTGTTGTCATCCTCCATGGCTCTGGGTCAGGCGGCACCAAACATGGGATCTATAGCGGCAGCTAAAGGGGCCGGTGGGAAAGTTTTTGAACTGCTGGACCGGGTCAGTAATTTTTTATCTCCCTTTCTAAACAGTCAAGCCATATTAGCCCTTTAACTCCCGCACCCTATCTACCAACTGCAAAAACTTGACCCTTTGACTTCCTCACCCTATCCACCAGTTTCGTGCAAGAAGCTGGTGGATAGGGTGAGGGAGTCAGAGGGTTATGTTTTTGCTTTGCTAACATGGGTGACAATGCAGGATGCTGGTGGACAGGGTACGGGAGTCAAAGGGTTATGTTTTTGCTTTGCTAGCATGGTTGACAATGCAGGATGCTTGGTGGACAGGGTGCGAGGGTAAAAGAGTTAATCAACCTTTTATTATGGAGTTGTTATGTCATCTGTATGGCCAGAAGTGTCACCATACCTTGACAGATTAAAGCGAACATAATTGCTTTCGTAGGTTTGGTAATACTTTGAGTCAGACCCATGAATTCTGAAGGTTTGATGACTGACTTAATTTCAAGATGACGAATACCAGATTGTTGACAGTTGTGTGTATCTCACCATAACACAAGCTTTATGAGCCACTTGTATTTTATATTTGGTTAGCGTAGATTTTTTTTTTTGAGAATCAAGATTTAAGAATTTTTTTATTTTATCCTTTCCAAAACGGCAAAGGAATTCGGTCTGCAGGCTTGTCAGTGTATATCACATTACATACACACATATGCACACATGCATACACGTGCATGTACGCACACACATACATGCACGCGTGCGCACACTCACACATGCACACACACACACACACTCATATACAAACAGATGCATACACAAATACACACACACACACACACCACACACACACACACACACACAAACACACACACACACACACACACACACACACCACACACACACACACACACACACACACACACACACACACACTCACTCACTCACTCACACACTTACAAACACACACACACCTATGCACACACACATTTCACTAACCTCTGGTTGTTTTTCAGATCACCTGTGTTTTTGTCATCATCTACATGACATAAACGAAAAATATCAATATGGCTTGACCATTTAAGGTCCTCTTTCAAAATGCAAACCTGGTATATCATTGTATTAATTAAGATCTTGTGATGTTTTTCTCACCCATGAAGAAATACTAGATCCAGAAAATGTTTCTTAACCCTTTAACTCCCACACCCCATCCACCAAAAGCAAAAACTTAACCCTTCAACGTCATCACCCTATCCACCAGCTTCCTGCAGGCAGGAAGCTGGTGGAAAGGGTGAGGGAGTCGAAGGGTTAAGATTTTTGCCGTGCTAGCATGGTTGACAATGCAGGATGCTGGTGGAAGGGTGCAGGAGTCAAAGGGTTAAGGTTTCTGTAGACAAGGAGCAGTATACGATTAACCCAAATTTGCTATCTTCATCACAGAAACCTCCCATTGACTCATCTGACCTGGATGGGGAGAGACCAAGGAACGTGGACGGGAGGCTGACTTTCAAGGGAGTGAAATTCGCTTATCCAACGCGTGAAGACATTCAGGTCAGTGGAGAATTGACATGAGATCACAGCAAAACCTTGGCATCCGACACAGTTGAAAAATGTTAATACATTGAGTCCTGTGTCCGACAAATTGTCCAGCATGACTGACTGTCTCTCAGCTTCTGTGCTGGACAAATTGTCGAGTGGTCATGCCCCACTCACTTTTAGCTCAAATTATATGAAGATGCATTATGGAAGGGAGCTTCCTGTGTCGCTTTTTCCCATCTAGTAACTTGCCAACTTTTTACAAAGGGTTTTAAAGCAGTCTTGTTCTTGTTCTTGTTCTTGTTCTTGTTCTTGTTCTTATTGTTTTTGTTGTTGTTGGTTTTCTGACTCAGAATGAGCAAACAAGCTTTATATACTTTGACGCAAGTTTTAGATGTAATCTTCTTCAACAAAGATAGAAATTTTTATCCTTAAATGGAAGAATCAGTCTGGAAACATGTGAATCTTCAAAACAAGTGTGACTGTCTGCATTCAAGCAAACAGGAACCAGAAAAACATGAAAATAGAACCAGAACGTGTATTTAATACAACCAGACAAGACAGGCGCAAATTTTCCACCAACTGGCCTTTGTCAAGCGTGAATGTAAGATCACAAACAAACAAACACCAAATACAAAAATTAAGGAGAAAAAGACTGAAACTTCCCTGCTGCTTTCGTCCAGTGGGAGAAGAGGACTAAATGAAATCATAATGTGTTTGTGAGTAATGGTAAGAAATAGGGAGAAGGTGAAACAGATAAAATGATGAAAAAATCGACCATCATTGTCAAGTGACCAGATGTAGTGTATCCCCCGTGGGGATGCCAGGGGCTCTTTCAGTATAAATAGTATCCCCACCTTCTGGAAAAACCAGGGGCTCTTTCAGTATAAATAATATCCCCACCTTCTGGAAAAACTAGGGTTTTTTTCAGTATAAATAGTATCCCCACCTTCTGGAAATTCTGTGCTAGAAATTTCCTCTTTTCTGTTACTCTCTTTGTTTCTGCCTTGTTGCCTTGCTTTCTGTCATTTCTTCCTGTCATTTTCTGCCTTGCTGGTCCATTCACCTGTATGTGTTCAATAAAGTTTTACATGGGTTCTCTTAGGATTGATGATTGGGTACATATAGT
>JAPXFY010000032.1:34935742-34960742 GCA_030674185.1 Monoplex corrugatus | reverse complement strand
CGTCTGGGCCAACCCGACGTGACTGATGAGGAAATCATCCAAGCTGCAAAAGATGCCAATGCTCATGACTTCATTTCAGGCTTGCCGAAGGTAAACTGCTGTTTGAGAGAGTTTTGGGGAAAAAAAGTTTAACCCTTTGACTCCCGCACCCTGTCCACCAACTGCATAAACTTAACCCTTCGACTCCCTCACCCTATCTACCAGCTTCCTGCAGGAGGAAGCTGGTAGATAGGGTGAGGGAGTCAAAGGGTTAAGTTTTTGCTTTGCTAGCGTGGTTTGCAATGCAGGATGTTGGTGGACATGCTGCGGGGTCAAAAAGTTAATGAGCGTTTGTGGGGAAATTTGGAGTTCATACGATTTTTGAGATCAAACATTTAATATACAGTGGCGCCTCAGGATATGAATTTAATTCGTTCCATAACGTAGTTCGTATCGTGAAAAACTTGTATCTCGAAACGAATTTCCCCATTTAAAATAATGGAAATCCAATTAACCCCAAAAATATCAGTATAAAACTCAATTAACATTGTATTTTATGCAGAATTAAAGTAATTTTCTAACATTTAACAACGATAAATAATATACTGTGCTTTACCTTTATGAAGAGTCGTGGCTGGCTTGAGGGAGACGATGGGGAGGAGGAGAGGGGTTACTGTGGACGACATGGTGGGTTGCAAAATTTCTTCACGTAAACCACACAAAAAAGAAAAAACACACTGAAAAGTGCAAATGAACGCAGAGGTGCTTCCGCTACAAGAGAACAACGCACACTAAGAGCGGGATGCAGCGGCGGGAAGCACGTGGCATAATCACAACATCGCTCATAACGCGAGCGAATACCGGGGCAAATTTTCCAAGTATTTTGTGCTCGTAACCTGATTTGCTGGTACGGGGAGACGCTCGTATCCTGAGGCACCACTGTATTGTATTTCATTCAGCAGTGTTGGTATAAATTTTTGCTGGGTTCCGTCACATTGTGGACTTCATTGGAATGAAGTTTCCAACAAATTTAGCTAAAGACATGCAAATACCGTAACATTCAGTAATATATGACAATCAGTTCATGAACTTGGTTCTGTGGTTAGAACGATCAGTTTATGCTAATTTCTCAAAAACTCAAAGCCTGATACCTTACTGCTCCAGACAGCTAGCGTCCTTGATATGCAAACTAAGGCTAAACTCTTGGAAAACTAAATGTACACAAATGGTATGTATTTGTTCAAAAGCTTTATCAGTTCACCGCACCATCTGTTCTCTGAATGTCCGATTTTACTTACAACATACAATACAATACAACAATACTTTATTTGTATAGCGCAAAATCTTGATAAAATCAAATCTAAGCGCTAAAACAGACACACATGCACACACGCACACACACACACACGCACACGCACACGTACATGGCTAAAATGGGGAGAAAGAATAAAAGCAATGGAAAATTATAGAGAGCATATTATATACAATTATATATTACAATGTGACTCCCCTCCGAGTGGAGACAGGCTGCAGAGGGGATTGAGTGAGGTCAGGATTTTATGCAGAGGAGAAAAGGTGAGTTTTGAGAGCGGACTTGAAGGAGACAAAAGTGGGTTGCTGACGGACAGAGAGAGGAAGTTTGTTCCAGGAAAGTGGACCAGAAACAGAGAAGGCTCATGGACCATAGGTATTGAGCTTAGTGCGTGGAAAGCGAAAAGTCAGAGGATCGGAGGCAGAGCGGAGGGTACGTGAGGGAACATAGATCTCAAGTAGGCTTGACAGGTAATCGGGGCCTGCGTTATTGAGACTTTTGTAGCACATGGTGTCTAGTTTGTACTGTATGCGCTTTGATACAGGGAGCCAGTGAAGTTGTGCCAGGAGAGGAGATATGTGGTCAGCTTTTTTCTTTTTTAGTACAAGGCGTGCAGCATTGTTTTGAATGCGCTGCAGGATGTGAATGGTGGAGGCAGGAAGACCAGACAGGAGTGAATTGCAATAGTCAATGCGAGACATTATGAAGGAGAGAACGAGTTTTGCAGTTGTTTCGACAGAGAGATACTTCCTGATCATAAAGAAATAACAATCTCAGTTTTTCATTTACTGATGCTAGAGATATCCTTTACAACAAAAATATTATTTCGGTAGTCCAGTTGACTCTCAGATCCCCTGTTGGCAGGTTGTTATGAAAAGTCAATTAATTGTTGCATGTTATTATTTGACACTGTTATTTCGTTGTTATAAATTATTGATTGTAATTGTCCCCCTTCTTACATTCAAAGTCCCACCCCCAGTTTTCAGGTGCTAAATGATATTTAACATTTGAACAGACACGAAGAAAACTATTTTTATACTGACCTACTATGTGAATAGAGATATGTTACTGAATTAATGTGACCTGCTGTGTACATAGGCATATAATGCTGAATATATCTGACCTGCTGTGTGCATAGGGATATATTACTGAATTAATCTGACCTGCTGTGTGCATAGGCATATATTACTGAATTTATCTGACCTGCTGTGTACATAGGGATATATTACTGAATTAATCTGACCTGCTGTGTGCATAGGCATATATTACTGAATTTATCTGACCTGCTGTGTACATAGGGACATATTAGTGGATTAAACTGATCTGCTGTGTGCATAGGGCTTTATTGCCGACTTAATCGGATTTGCTGTGTGGATAGGGATACATTACTGAATTAATCTGACCTGTTTTGTGCATAGATATATGAATGAATTAAACTCCTGCAAGGATGTAAAGATATATCTTACTGAATTAATCTGATCTGTTGTGTATGTAGGGATATTTTACCAAATCACTCTAACTTGCTGTGATACATCATCATCATCAGGTGCTATGCCGTATGGCGTTGGCGATCATGGCCCTCCATATACGTATTTGTCCCTTGTTGCTGCAAGCGCATCTTCCACCCACTCCGTCCTCAGCCACAACGCAAGTCCTTCCAATATTTTCTCCCTGGTTCTACCTGGTGCTCTCTTTCCTTCCACCTTTCCTGTTGTGACCAGGTGCTCTAATTCCCCTTTCCTCATAAAATGGCCTATAAATGTTGCCTGTCTTTTCCTAATCTTCCTTATCAATGATCTTCTTGTGTCTGCATCCATCAGGACTGTCTCGTTTGTTTTCTTTGCTGTCCATGGAACTCACAACATTCTTCTTAGAAACCACAATCTTTTCTATATAACGTTCAAGAACTCTCTTCCTGACGTTAATTGATAGGCATTTATTGGTAAGAATGCTTTTCATCTTCTTGAATGCTGTTTTAGTTTGGCGATTCTGCTGGCTATTTCTGATGTGCATCTGCTGTCTGGTGAGATGATCGTTCCCAGATATTTAAACTTATCAACCTATCTCAAGGTTGTGCCGTTTGCTGTTATTTTGCATGAGGGGATTTCATGTTTTTTACTGATTACCATGACTTCAGTCTTCTTGCTATTTAGCTCCAACCCTTTATTTTTACTTTCTATTTCTGTTATATTCACAAGGTTTTCTAGGTCCCTTTCATTTTCTGCAATTAGCACGGTGTCATCTGCGTAACAATTGCCGTGATACGTAAGAACATATTCTGAATTGAACTGACTTGCTGTGATACATAGGCAAAAATGACTGAATCAAACAACATTTGTGATGCATTGGGATATATTACTGAATTGAACTGATCTGCTGCATATGTAGAGATGTGTTTTGGAATGAAACTGACTTGTAATGCATAGGGATATATTTCTGAATTAAACTGACTTTCTGTGTATGCAGGGATATATTAATTAATTAATTAATTTAAAACCCTTTCCCATTTTATCCCGCCGCAGCCTGCCGACCGGGAAACCGCGCTTTTTATTTACGCCCGCCGCAGCCCACCGCCTGTCTCTTAGGCCTGGTGGGGAATTTCCATCACGCTCCAAGCACTAGGGGTTACACACACCTCATGAATGAAGTTTCCCGCGAAAGTCGGGATAACCAATGAAAGAATGATACTGAGTTTGGTACCACACATTGCCTCATTTACAAGATATCGGTCAGCGTCTGACCTTTTCATTCACACACTTTCGGAAATCTCCGAATACTAGGAAGAGTTTCTGAGCAGAATCTGCAAATTGGAAAGGTTAAACTCTATTACTGGTTCAAACACCTGCTGTGAGGCATTGGGACAGATTACTAGATTGAACTGCCTGTCACATGCATAGAGATGTATAATGGAAATAAACTGACTTGTGATGCATAGGGATGTATTTCTGAATTACTCTGATCTATGCGTGCAGGGATATATTAATTAAACTGACCTTGTGTTTGCATAGGCATATATTAGTAAATTAACTCTTTGACTCTGGCACCCTGTCCACCACCATCTTGCATTGTCAACCATGCAACCAAAGCAAAAACTTAACCCTTTGATTCCCTCACCATATCCACCGGCTTCCTGCAGGAAGCCGGTGGATAGGGTGAGGAAATCAAAGGGTTAGTTTTTGCAGTTGGTGGATAGGGTGCGGGAGTCGAAGGGTAAACTGACTTTGTGTTTGCATAGGAATGTATTAGTAAATTGAACTGATCTGCTGTGCGCGTAGGAACATATTGATGGATTAAACTGAGCTGCTGTTTGCTTAGGGATATGACACACTGGTGGGAGAGCGTGGTGCACAGTTGTCTGGAGGCCAGAAACAACGCGTTGCCATCGCTCGTGCTCTGGTACGCAATCCCAGAATCCTTCTGCTGGACGAGGCGACATCAGCTCTTGATTCGGAGAGTGAGAGGATCGTGCAGAGTGCGTTGGACAAGGTCAGTGTTTTATGATGGTGGATGGAGATAATGTCATCAGTTACATCAGAGTTGATTATATGTATAGTTTATTAGGACGACCTGTAGAGTTGATACTGTGAATTATATCAGGGTTGTTTGTGTGTGTGATTTATTACTGTGACCTATATATTTGATTCCATGAATCGTGGCCGTGTTGATTACCTATATACAGGGCTTAACATGTTCCGCGTCTGGGCGGAATTCCACGATTTTAGTTTGTCAAAAAAGACCAAAAAAATGAAAGGAGCAAGGCATCCATGATCAGCTTGCAAGCGTTCATAGCAACAGCACGCAAGTTATGGCCCCTGATTTGCCCCCAGACCCCCCTAGTTTCAGTGGTTTTTTCCTCCTCCTGTTTTAAGCCCTGTATGTAATTTATTACTATGACCCACATAGTTTGCTTTTGTTTGTTTGTTTGTTTGTTTTTTGTTTCAAAACAAGACTCGACTAAAGCACAGTACGCCCATGGAACTGACTCATTACAGTTGCAAATTTATTCATATTCAAATTCATATTCATATATAGTTGATTATTTGTATACTTTATTACTTCAATGTGTGGAGTTAATGCCATGAATTATAACAGTGCTGGTTATGTGCACTTTATTAATTCCATGAACTTCAGCAGAGTTGAGTCCCCTCCATGGTTCTATCAGTATAAATGGTATCCCCACCTTCTGGAAATTCTGTGCAAGAAATTTCCACTTTTCTGTCACTCTCTTTGTTTCTGCCTTGTTTCTTTGCTTTCTGTCGTTTCTTCCTATTATTTTCTGCCTTGCTGGTCCATTCACCTGTATGTGTTCGATAAAGTCTTACATACTTTTTCTTTGGATTGATAATTGGGTACATGTATTAAGTGCATTTTGGGCTCTAGGGAGGTGAGATATGCGGAGAGCAATTTTAGGTAATTTATATCTGTTTTTATATACGTTTTGGTGTCCTTAGGTATGCTTATATTTGTATTCAGGTGTGTTTTTTAACTCGATGGCAACGTTCCACAGCTATAGCTGTGGAGATGTTATGGTTTCTTTTTACCGAGACTACTTGATACTATAATAAGGGAGATTATACTGGCAGTAGAGTTTAACCATTTTTCTATGTAGATTTCTTTCCCTTTGACCGTAGGAGACTGTTGGAATTCTATTTTTGACTTGTTTTTGCGGTACCCAAAACAAAGGAATTTCGAAGAAGAGTCAAAAGATTCTGCGCCTGTATTTAATCATTTTTGGGAGAAAATATTCATAAAAGCAGAACTCATAGTGACTTCCAGTGAAGAATGTATATCCTGTGACATGTTAAATGCAGTTTTGTGACATGGATATTTAATGGTTTACAAGCAGCAGTTTGATAAGTCATGTGTGTGTACATCCAGAACTTTTATTTTCTTGCTATTTGCATGCCTTTTTCACTGGTAAACCAGAAAAAAATGACAGCATGCATAAACAAGTGGTCTGCACAGTTATAAAGTAGACATAATGACCTTTTAAAACATTTATAACAGGATAGGTTTATTGTTGTTGGATATTCTCCATAATTTTTTTAAAAGTACCAAAAACTGTGCATCTTGAGAGTTTCAGCAGCCATTTTAGGGCGCATCTCCAAAGAGTTAAATCCCTTGTGTGATAAATTGGGTGGAGTGGTCAACACCAGGGGCATGTCCTTAGATTATGTGCGCGAATGCATTGATATGTGTACTTAATTTTCTTTTCCTGTTGAAAGTTTTGTATGTTTGGAAATGGTTATATTCCTGCTATGGCTCTATGCAGTCGGCTGGGCTTTAAACAACAATAACAGAAAAAAAGCAGAGTTGAGTATGTGTGTACTGGGTAGCTGTTATACCGGTTATCATGTCCTGAACAAGCAGTTTCAGTTTCAGTTTCTCAAGATGACATCTTCGTGCTCTGAATGACTTTCATATCCACTAGCGTCACAGGTGCCATGTGATGGAGAAGATCCAGAATGATCACAGCACAACCCTTAAGCCTGCACATAAACCCACGAGCTGGCCAGGTCCTAAGGTCCTACCTAACAAGCAGATCATATTCACATCCAGAACTTGACTGTCTGACATGTTTCATCATCATCGTCATCATGTGCCCTGCCGCATGGCGTTGGCGATCATGGCCCTCCATATGTATCTATCCCTTGTCGCCGCAAGCACATCTTTAACCCTTTTGTCTTCAGCCATCCTGCAAGTCCGTCCAATATTTTCTCCCTGGGTCTGCCTGGCGCTCTCTTTCCCTCCAACTTTCCTTTTGTAACTAGGTGCTCTGATTCCCCTTTCCTCATAAAATGGCCTATTAACCCTTTCGCATTCGCACTGCTAGATGTAAAGCTAGCTCCTAGTATTCGCATTTTTCTGACATTTTTTCATCCGAGTACAGTCATGCTGATAAACATACTGCCATTCACTTGTTTGAAAGTACAGAAGAAAGATTTTTTGCACACATATACACAAGTGTCCATAGTTTGATTTGCATGTGGTTTTGTGTGTCCTGGGTCTAGTGTGCGTGTCCCTGTCACCAAAGATGTCACAGACAGAGGTATTTTTATGGTGACAATACAATGGTTAGCATACAAACAAGCTCTATTGTCTAAAAACAACATTTGTTAGTTGTACACACAACACCTGCCCTACCTGACACTGTCTCTGCTCCTCCAGTATAGTATCCAATATACAGGCACAACACAAATGTCAGAAAAGAATTGTCACGATGTCACCAAAATGAACATAAACAGAAAGAAACAGAAATGTTTTCCAAAGATATTTGGTACATGTTCGTCTAAGATTTCATTCCCTATACACTATTTACACATATGTGCCTATACAGCAACTTTGCAGCTACTGTGATGATGGTGAGATGTTGTTGTCATCGTCACTGTGATTGTCACCGTCATTGTCAGTGGCAGTGTCACCAGTGGTGTCACAAGCGCTGGTTGTAGCCTGTGTCGTGGTGTTTAGCGCATGATAGTCCCGGAAACAGTCCCGGACAGAAAGTTGACCAGTAGCACCATAGACGGGACTGATGTTTTAGCCCCATCATGATGAGAATAGACAGGTATGCCCTGATTTCATCAGCTGTCGTCTCTTTCCAAAGTGGGTCAGGTTGCCCCTTTGCTGCATCTTCTGACCAGCGTAGTTGTTGGTCTCTTCAGCAGCACTGACAAAAAATTCTAGTGGCAGAAACAAACAAAAAATAGTCTATTGGTTTCGCATCAGTGGGCAGCGAATGTTTAGGCCCAACAACTTGTGAAAATTCCCTGACTTCACTGCCACGTGTCACTGGTCGCCATGCCTGCACCAGTGCAGCCAGCGGTACATCGTCGTCTATGTCACTGTCATTTCCATCTTCACCATCACCACCTACTTCAACATCTGACTCTACATCTTCCTTTTCTTCTTCATCTTCTTTTTCAATTTCTAAACGATCTATTTCTCTAAAAATTTCCTGCAACTCTGCTTCAGTGTAATCCACAAATTCGTCTTCGCTGAAACTCGCCATCTTTCCCACGCTCACAGTTGTGAATGAAAGCACGTACCACAGCATCAGTAACTAAGTCTTTCAGTAGGCCTAGTGAATGGAAAGTTCCTTGCATCCCAGAATGCTCATACTATTTCTAGAACATTCAACGCGGGACTGACCAAGATTCTAACCACATGTGCGATAAGACAGCAAGGCCAGTAGTGATGGAAATTCCCCACACGTGTGCCGGAAAAGGTAGGGCGATCTCGACCGCTATGAACGGATCAGCACATTTTTTCCGCAGGGCGGTTACGGGCCTTGTGAACAGCTAAGGGTTAATGTTGCCTGACCAATAAATGTTGGCATGTTTCATGTTCTATAAACCCACAACCATGATACAACAAACAAACAAACAACATCCAGCGACAGGCCACGACCTCATGACCTTCATTCTTTTTTCCCCCAGGCTCGTGAAGGTCGCACGACAGTGGTGGTGGCTCACCGTCTGTCCACAATTCAGAACGCGGACGTCATCAACGTTCTGCAGGAAGGGGAGCTTGTGGAGAGCGGGTCACATGCAGATCTTATGGACAAGGGGGGTCTGTACCACCAGCTGGTCACATTGCAACACATCGCTGACAAGGACGATGGAGACGCAGAGGCTTCTGGTAAGTTAACGGACGCTCAGAAAAATACACAAGTGGTTCGAATGTCCATTTCATTTTTGTTTAATTTAACCCTTTGACTCCTGCACTCTTATCCACCAACTGCAAAAACTTAACCCTTTGACTCCCTCGTTTCTGGCAAGTTAACGGACAATCAGGCAGAAAAAATGTACAAGTGGTTCGAATGTCCATTTCATTTTTCTTTAATTTAACCCTTTGAATCCTGCATTCTTATCCACCAACTGCAAAAACTTAACCCTTTGACACCCTCACCCTGTTTACCAGCTTCCTACAGGAAGTGGTGGATAGGGTGAAGGAGTCAAAGAAATTTTTTTTGCAGTTGGTAGATAAGCTGTAGGAGTAAAAGGGTTAAAAATTGGGGGGTTTTTTTGCTGCCCATCTGTACACTCCAGGCATTCTTGTGGTATTTATGTTTGATAGGTTCCATTCACCTGCCTATTTCAAAACCTTGACAGTGCATGGGGTATTGCGTAGGATCTAGGAATTTTCCATATAATCGCAGGCAGATTTGGGTGGAGTGCATATGCATCTTTTGGACAGAAATTTGTCCACTTTCTCCTATTTCCTGTACCATAACTACTCTTTGTCTGACTACTTTCTCCTATCTCCTGTACCATAACTACTGTTAGTCTCATGACTTTCTTCTATTTCCTGTACCACAACTGCTGTTAGTCCTGATTTTCTCCTATCTCCTGTACCATAACTACTGTTAGTCTCATGACTTTCTCCTATCTCCTGTACCATAACTACTGTTAGTCTCATGACTTTCTCCTATCTCCCGTACTATAACTACTGTTAGTGTTGTGACTTTCTCCTATCTCCTGTACCAGAACTGCTGTTAGTCTCATGACTTTCTCCTGTCTCCTGTACCATAACTACTGTTAGTCTTGTGACTTTCTCCTATCTCCTGTACCAGAACTGCTGTTAGTCTCATGACTTTCTCCTATTTCCTGTACCATAACTACTGTTAGTCTCATGACTTTCTCCTATTTCCTGTACCAGAACTGCTGTTAGTCTCATGACTTTCTCCTATTTCCTGTACCATAACTACTGTTAGTCTCATGACTTTCTCCTATTTCCTGTACCAGAACTGCTGTTAGTCTCGTGACTTTCTCCTATTTCCTGTACCATAACTACTGTTAGTCTCATGACTTTCTCCTATCTCCTGTACCATAACTACTGTTAGTCTCATGACTTTCTCCTATCTCCTGTACCATAACTACTGTTAGTCTCATGACTTTCTCCTATCTCCTGTACCATAACTACTGTTAGTCTCATGACTTTCTCCTATCTCCTGTACCAGAACTGCTGTTAGTCTCATGACTTTCGAATCTAGGTCAATCTGTAAGCCTATACTTCAATGTGTGCCTGTGGCCCACCACTGGATGGGTGAGGGTGGTGTGGAGAGGGGAAGGGAAAGACAGATGCGCGCTGTTAAATTAATTAGCTGGCAGGGCTAAGGTGGCTTGGATATGGGCGCCTTGGCGTGAGAGTGTGTGTGTGTTTGTGTGCGTGTGTTTCTTCGATTCCGTGGATGACCGACGAATTTGTCTTCTATGATGTTGAACATTGTAATTATTGTGAGGCGTGAGTGTGATTGTATGCATAGCCAAAACATTTTCCACGTGTCTGAGCACTGGGCTAAAATAAAATCTTGTTCTTGTTCTTCTCTTGTTTAACCTTGTCCTCTTAGTCTACATACTCATTTTATTGTATTTAACTCATTTTGATTTTAATGTGCATATCGCGTTGCATCTTTAATCAAATTTTTTCTGTATCTACCAAAGTTGTTTTTCAATGAGTTTTGCCCTTTTTGTCCATTGTTAAAAGTCCTGACCAAGGCATCTGACTCTTATGATGTGCTTTTTTAACCATACATATTTAGATTTAGCCATTATCTTTGATATTGTTTCGACAAAGAGGGAGGGGGAGAGAGATGAGGGGAGGAAGAGGGTGAGAGAGGGGTGAAAGAGAGAGTGAGAGAGTAAGAGCATGTGTGTACATTTGTTTATGCGTTCTTGTGCCTATATGTATTTTAATGCGAATGCCAAAACAATTTCCCATTGTGATGCTTTGGGCTAAATAAAATTCTTGTATCTTGTATCTTGTATCTTCTTCTCCTATCTACTGTACCATATCTACTGTTAGTCTCATGACTTTCTCCTATCTCCTGTACCATATCTACTGTTAGTCTCATGACTTTCTCCTATCTCCTGTACCATAACTGCTGTTAGTCTCATGACTTTCTCCTGTCTCCTGTACCATAACTACTGTTAGTCTCATGACTTTCTCCTATCTCCTGTACCATATCTACTGTTAGTCTCATGACTTTCTCCTATCTACTGTACCATATCTACTGTTAGTCTCATGACTTTCTCCTATCTCCTGTACCATATCTACTGTTAGTCTCATGACTTTCTCCTATCTCCTGTACCATATCTACTGTTAGTCTCATGACTTTCTCCTATCTCCTGTACCATAACTGCTGTTAGTCTCGTGACTTTCTCCTATCTCCTGTACCATAACTGCTGTTAGTCTCATGACTTTCTCCTATCTCCTGTATTAAACTTTTGATTTCCCAGGTCCCACCCCATGAGGACCAATTAGCCTTCTTCCCTTTCTGACATCTTGTTATAAAGAAAAAAGGTGAATATATAAATATGAATTTGAATCGAGGGAGAAGGGGATGGGTGTCCCCGTCATGGTGCTGGCCCCGGGAAAAGTTGAGGTCTCTGTCATCTTGCTCGGTCCTGTCTCCTGTACTATACTGTCAGTCTCACCAATTTCTCCTATCTCCTGTACTATACTGTCAGTCTCACGACTTTCTCCTATCTCCTGTACTATACTGTCAGTCTCACCACTCTCTCCTATCTCCTGTACTATACTGTTAGTCTCACTACTTTCTTCTATCTCTTGTACTATACTGTTAGTCTCACTACTTTCTTCTATCTCTTTGTACTATACTGTCAGTCTCACTACTTTCTTCTATCTCCTGTACTATACTGTTAGTCTCACTACTTTCTTCTATCTCTTGTACTATACTGTCAGTCTCACCAATTTCTCCTATCTCCTGTACTATACTGTCAGTCTCACTACTTTCTTCTATCTCCTGTACTATACTGTTAGTCTCACTACTTTCTTCTATGTCCTGTACTATACTGTTAGTCTCACTACTTTCTTCTATGTCCTGTACTATACTGTTAGTCTCACTACTTTCTTCTATCTCTTGTACTATACTGTCAGTCTCACCATTTTCTCCTATGTCCTGTACTATACTGTCAGTCTCATCACTTTCTCCTATGTCCTGTACTATACTGTTAGTCTCATGACTTTCTTCTATCTCCTGTACTATACTGTCAGTCTCACCACTTTCTCCTATCTCCTGTACTATACTGTTAGTCTCATCACTTTCTCCTATATCCTGTACTACACTGTCAGTCTCATCACTTTCTCCTGTCTCCTGTACTATACTGTCAGTCTCACCACTTTCTCCTGTCTCCTGTACTATACTGTTAGTCTCATCACTTTCTCCTATCTCCTGTACTATACTGTTAGTCTCACCACTTTCTCCTATCTCCTGTACTATATTGTCAGTCTCAGCACTTTCTCCTATCTCCTGTACTATATTGTCAGTCTCATCACTCTCTCCTATCTCCTGTACTATACTGTCAGTCTCACCACTTTCTCCTATCTCCTGTACTATACTGTCAGTCTCATGACTTTCTCCTATCTCCTGTACTATACTGTCAGTCTCATCACTCTCTCCTATCTCCTGTACTATACTGTCAGTCTCACCACTTTCTCCTATGTCCTGTACTATACTGTCAGTCTCATCACTCTCTCCTATGTCCTGTACTATACTGTCAGTCTCAACACTTTCTCCTATCTCCTGTACTATACTGTCAGTCTCAGCACTTTCTCCTATCTCCTGTACTATACTGTTGGTCTCCCAATTTTCTCCTACATCCTGGACTATCTTTACTTCCATCTATCTCCTGTAATGTACTGTCAGTCTCGCTAATTTCTCCTATCTCCTGTAGTATACTGTTAGTCTCATCATGTTTTTTGTTTGTTTGTTTGTTTTTTGTTGTTGTTTTTTTTTAAGTTGTTGACAGTGGATATGTGTTTGCAGTGAAAGACATCTTTGGCAGAATCATCACCTCAGAGAGTGAGAACGAAGATGGCAGGATGGAGGCCAACGGTCATGTTTCTCCGTCCATCATGCGCCAGCGCTCGTTCAAACGTCAGTTGTCGCAACCCTTGGCTCGTCAGACCTCCGTCAAACGCACCGTGTCCACCTCGTCCGCCCAAGAAAAGGAAAAGGCTGAAACTGAAGTAAGTGTTACCTGTTTGAATGGTATTAGAACTGTTTATGATGTAGAGAAACGTATGTCATTAACTCACTCGCTACGTACAATTATGCCCCTTGCTGTTCCCCTGATACGCACCATTTGTATAGGTCATGAGAAAAATTCTCATACAAACAAATGAAAACAGAGAGCTTTGAAATTTGGCAGATTATATATTAAAAGATTGGTGTACAACATGCTGAAATTTCAACTGTCTAACCCTCATGGTTGCTGAGTAACGGTACAAGTAAAATTAGAGACATTTTCAGGTGAAAAATGTCTTACAAAATACACAGTCAAGTCAATATATCAGTTCCTACAGTCACATTTTGAATGAAATTTCATAAAATCCAACTTGCACACACTCCAAGTGCAGTGAAGGAAGAGATCGTCTTAAAGAGTCCTGAGATGTCGAGTGTTGTTCAGCTATTTGCTTTTCTGTCATCTGCTTCGCTGCAGAGCTAGTGGGTCGTGAACTTTGCACTGTCTAAACACCAACTGCAGAGTACAATGACCTAAAGGCCTGAAACGAGGCTAAGAATGATTGAAGAATCTATTTCTGGCCATTAATTTTGGATAACGGAAATATTGAAAGCCCCGCAAATTAGTCGGATTTCTCTGTGAGAGAGTTAATCTCTTCCCTGCTTACACCATGTCTACTGTGGGGCCGTTTTGACATGTCAGTACACCCGTAACCATGTCTGCCAGGGGGGATTTTCGTCATCGAAATTTCGGGAGGAAAATGGGAGATAACACTTGAAACTTGGACAATCTTCATTTTGAGATGTCAGAGTGCAGTTTTTTTTCCCTTCGACCATTCAGAGAATTGATTATTAGTCTAATTAGCATCGGAAAGTATGGAACTTGATAATGCAATTCAAGATGGTGGAACAACTGCCTATTCTTTTTCTTCCTCCACTGTGCTACACCCAAGAACTGTTGCATAGAAAAACATTCACAGAATAAAAATAGTGAGAAAACTTTTTCACTTAATGGTTATTATATACAAAAACCAAAGTTTGCTCTGTTTTGTTTGCTTTTATGTGCTACTGTATGTGTATGTATATTCCGAAAGCATTTTTTTTGTTTTTAGAAAAAGGCTCATTATATCAGCTTTAATCGTACTATTTGTCAACCAAATCAAGTAACTATGACGTCAAACTATAGCCACCGGTATAAGGAAAAATCATGCCAGAAACTGAAAAGCTATCTTGTGAAATAAATAACACTGAACAAATTGGTGAACATATTGAAAAAAAGCAAGAATTTGTCCTGGCCGGCAGCAATGCAAAAAGCCACAAATACTGTGGCAGGGAAGGGATTAAATGTCGTATCACAATTTCAGTATTGACCGACTTTACTAAAGATAATGCTGTGGGAACACAGAACCAAGAGACATGTATGTATATGTCTGTAATTAATACAAAGCAGGGTTTATTCTCGAAATTTAAGAGCATGGGTCAGTGACACGTGCTGTCAAAATCTAACTGGTCATTTGTGGAATGCGATTGGCCAGTTGTTTTTTTTTTAATTTATTAGCATAATCATGTTTCATGTGTTTGGTCAGTTCAAGAATAAAAGATTATGTCAATCTTGAACATAAGACCAATATATTGTATGTATTTCTCTCCTCTCTCATAGTTGCGTGTAGGGTAGTTGCAGAGTATAAAGGTAAGCTTGGGCGCTCCTTTTTTGAGGAGTGTTCTGAGCTTACTGTTTTTGTACTTTGTATTGGCTTCTATGCTAGCTGAATGGGTAGCGCAAACTGTGTTAGATCTGAGAAGTTCTATACAACATGGGAGAAAGTTCTCAAGAATTATGTCCTTTGATCATGTTTCACTGAGTTAGGGTTTAGATAGGCAGGGACAAATAGAAAGACAAATCTTTGCAAAGAAAGCACAGAGAAAGAGGGGGAGGGGGTGGACAGTAATAAAGATATGGACAGACATAGAAAAAAGAAAGAAAAAGGAAAAGAAAATTGAACTGTTCTGAGCTTACCACTTTATGCTTTGTGGCTGCGTCTATGCTAACTGAATGGGTAGCGCAAACTGTGTTGGGTTTGAGAAATTTTACATGGGAGATAACTCCGTGACTCTCAAGAGTTATGTTACTTAATTGATATTTAAAATTCTCTCTGTTTCTCTCTTATTTCCTTTGACCTGTAGCTGTCTTGAAATTCAGTTATCCTTGTTCAGGAATGAGTTTGTGCTGTTTCTTCGACTGCTTATTCAGACAGTTCACAGTTTTACCGCACTAGAAAACAACACACAGGCTGTGTTCCTCAGAATATTTAACCCTAATGCCTCCTGTGATTCTCAGAAATAAACATTGCCGACCAATCAACATTGCCCTTTGTGCAAATAGATAAAAGGATGATTTTAACCCTTTGACTCCCACACCCTATCCACTCACTGCAAAAACTTAACCCTTTGACTCCCTCGCACTATCCACCAGCTTCCTGCAGGAAGCTGGTGGGCAGGTTGAGAGAATCAAAGGGTTAAGTTTTTGCTTTGCTAGCTTGGTTTGTAATACAGGATGCTGGCAGACAGGATGCGGGAGTCAAAGGGTTAATGGGTCTGTGACCTCTGTGGGGATGCCAGGGGCTCTTTCAGTATAAATAACATCCCCACTTCTGGAAATTTCTGTGCTAGAAATTACCTCTTTTCTGTCACTCTTTTGTTTCTGCCTTGTTCCTTTGCTTTCTGTCATTTCTTACTATCATTTTCTAACTCTTCCATTCACCTGTATGTGTTTGATAAAGTCTTACATACTTTTCTCTTAGGATTGATAATTGGGTGCATGTATTCAGTGCATTTTGGGCTCTAGGGAAATGAGATGTGTGGAAGCAGTGTTAGGTTATTGAGACCTGTTTTTATAGATGTGTTACTGTCTTGGGTTTTGTTTAAATTTATATTCATTGAGAAATTCTTCATTTGAGATAACTCTGTGACTGTGACTCAAGAGTTATGTTACATAGTTGATATTTAAAAAAATTCTCCCTGCTTCCCTCTTATTTCCTTTGGTGTTACATATATGCCTTGGAAGCAACCCTGTGTATGTTCTGTCTTGTCTATATGTGTGTGTTTAGTCAGTTCAAGAATAAAAGACTGTGTCAGTCTTGAACATGAGACCAATATATTGTATGAATTTCTCTCCTCCCTCATGGTTGTGTGTGGGTGTAGTTGCAGGGTATAGGGGCAGACATGGACATTCTTTTTTTTTTAGGAAGGTTCTGAGCTTGCAATTCTGTGCCTTGTGGAATAATTAGAAGCATTAAGATGGACAGCAAGCAGTCCAGATTCTATGTCGCAGACTTGGATTGAACTTGAGACAGAACTTGAGTCCATGGTTTTATCAATTGGGCCAGACCAGAAACAAAACTCAGAGAAAAGTTCAGAGGTATGTTAATGAAGGCATTGTACTGTTTTCAGGAAGCCCCCAAAGAACAGCCAGGCTTCTGTGAGATCTTTAGCTACAATACCAAGGAATGGCCCTTCATCGTCTTCGGCTGTTTCACCGCCATCTTGAATGGTGCCACCATGCCCGTCTTTGCCGTCTTCTTCAGTAAGATCATTGCTGTAAGTGAAGCAATCTGACTTGGCCCTTTTATCTTTGTTAGTGTGTTTATTGGTCTTTTTTCAGCACAAAAAGATGTCGATTCCACAGACATCTTGGCACAGGTCATCTGCACTCGCTAACACATGCACAAGAAACAGATCCCATCTCAACATTTTTTTTTTTTTGGTGTTTTTTTTTTAGGATCATTGCATTTAGGGAGGTTACCTTTGTGCTCACCTTTTTTTTTTTTCGTCCTATTTTTTGTACACCACCTTAATAGCCACAGAAGCTGGCATAGTTGTTTTTTTTTTTAAATAATGCAATGACGATGGTGTAGATGAGGATGATAATGATGACGTTATGGAGTTCTGTCTAGGATTGAGACTGCATGACAAGGCTGTACTCTGTGCTTACTATTTTACTATTATCATATATCCTGGCATCAACCAGGCCCGAGAGATAAAGACACTTGCGGTGCTGGTCAGAAGATTTGAGTAACACCCTCCATGACACATCCATGAAGTGGATGAGACTTGACTGTGTGGTCCCAGTCTTCCCAATGAGCCCATAGCATTCTCATCTCTGGTTAGGAGCTGGTTAGAGCTGAAAAATGCCACAGTGATTTGTGAAGGAACTGACGGGGGATTCAGACCCACAACCTTCCAGTCGGCAGTCCGTTACACTAACTGCTACACCCTGGTGGCTGATGGAGATTCTGACCCTACACAGCTCGGAGGACTAGGAAAGGCCAGTCTTTGATGAAAAAATTCCGGGTCAGCTGAGGTGATACCAGGCATCATGGATGAATATTTCCATTCTACTGTCAGGCGACGCAGGGCGCTGTAAATGCAAGAGGGTTAACAGTGGAGAACATAGAAATCCAAAACAAGTGTGACTGCCTGCGTTCAAGCAAACAGGATTTATTCCTTTTCTCACACTGGACAGAATTGCAGGGAAGCTTTTGTCTTTCTCTCCTAATTTTTGTATCGGGTGTTTGTGGTCTTACGCTTGACAAAGGCCAGTTGGCCGAAAATTTGCGCCTGTCTTGTCTTGTTGCATTAAATATGCGTTCTTATCTTTTTTCATGTGTTTTTTTTTCAGGAACCAGAAAAAAACAGGAACCAGAAAAAACACGAAACTTGAATTAGAACGCATATTTCATACAACCAGACAAGACTGGCGCAAATTTTCGGCCAGTTGGCCTTTGTCAAGCGTAAGATCACAAACAAACAAACAAACACCAGATACGAAAATTAGGAGAAAAAGACCGTAAAACTTCCCAGCTGCTTAGACCAGTGTGATTCTTTTTTCATGGTTGTTTTTTTCTGGTTCCTAGCAGATAACACAGGTAAGAATGGTGTTTTGGCTCTCCTGTGCGGATGCCGGGGGCTCTGTCAATATAAATAGTATCCCCACCTTCTGGAAATTCTGTGCTGGAAATTTCCTCTTTTCTGTCACTCTATTTGTTTCTTTCTTCCTCGTTTGCTTTCTATCATTTCTTCCTATCATTTTCTGCCTTGCTGATCCGTTCACCTGTATGTGTTTGAGAAAGTCCTACATACTTTATCTTAGGATCAATAATTGGGTACATGAATTAAGTGCATTTTGGGCTCTAGGGAGGTGAGATATGGGGAAGCAATTTTAGGTAATTTATGCCTGTTTTTATGTATGTTTTAGTGTCCTTAGGTATGCTTAATTTTGTATTCAGGTGTGGTTTTTGAAATCCCTTGTGTGATAAATTGGACGGAATGGTCAACACCAGGGGCATGTCCTTAGATTATGTGCACGAATGCATTGATATGTGTACTTAATTTTCTTTTCTTTATTTCCTGTTGAAGTTTTGTATGTTCTGAAATGGTTATAGCCCTGATTGTGGCTCAACGCAGTTGGCTGGGCTTTAAACATCAGTAACAACAACAAAGGTGTTATGGTACAGATGTAGGTGAATGAAATGAAGCTTTTCTGTTGCTGGCAGGTGTTCAGTGAGACAGGAGACGAGCTGCTGAAGGACGGCATCTTCTGGAGTCTGATGTTTGTGGCTCTGGGAGGTTTGAACCTTTTCACCAACATCATACAGGTGAGTCATAACAGGCAGCTCTGAAATCAACAACTTTTTCATTAACCCTTTGACTTCTCGTACCCTATCCACCAACTGCAAAAAGTTAACCCTTTGATTTCCTCACCCTGCCCACCAGCTTCCTGCAAGAAACTAGTTGATAGGGTGAGGGAGTCAAAGGGTTAAGTTTTTGTATTCCTGGCATGGTAGAAAGCGCCAGGTAGACCCAGGGAAAAAACGATGGATGGACTTGCAGAGTGGCTGAGGACAGAGAGGGTGGAAGATGTGCTTGCGGCAACAAGGGCTAGATACATATGGAGAGCCATGATCGCCAATGCCATGTGTCAAGGTACTTGATGACGATGAGCATGGTTGACGATGTAGGATGCTAGTCGAGAGGATGCGAGAGTCAAAGGGTTATAGTTTTCATGTGCCTTGGAGCAATATATCACTTAAAAAATCCCCATTCTTCTTCAGAGCTGTTATAGTTTGGAACCATTTTGACAGCATCTCACTAACAGCTCTGTCAGTTGAATCGTTTCGCACACAGGGTGCCCAGCTGACGTATTTCTTCTTTCATATGCTGTCTGCATGGAGCTTGATGGTCACAGGAGTTGTTATTTCATATCTTACATAAGCTTTGTGTCAGTCTGTTGTTGGAACAATCTCGGATACATCGTAATGATGTATGTATCTAAATCTGTTATGTTGAAAAAAAGAAAAGAAAATAAAAGGGAAAAAATCCCAAACCCACTAGAAGTGGATATTAAAAAAAGAATTAAAAAGAAAAAGGAAAAAATCCCAAACCCACTAGAAGTGGATATTAAAAAAAGAATTAAAAAGAAAAAGGAAAAAATCCCAAACCCACTGGAAATGGAAGAAAACAAAAAAAACAAAAAAAAACAAAAAAAAAGGAAAAGGGAAAAAATCCCAACCTCACTGGAAATGAATGAAAACACAAACCTGCCACTTAATATAAACTTACATCACCAACATTTTACATGATCACATCATAAAAATCAACCCTAATCATTATAACACAAAGCCTCATCTACCCACCAACATCGTATGGTGTATATCACAGTAAACCTTTCTCGCTGTCATCATATTTTCTTTCTTTTATTGTAATGTAAGTAGATCTGCAACAGCAGATATGTACATAAGTTGGCCTATGTACTAACATACATACCAACGCAAAGATTTATTTCTTTTCAGTTTTCTCTCTCATTCCTCTCCTTTGGTCTCTGCAGTTTTGTTTACTTTCCTTCCTTTTTTTTTCCAATATTTGCATCACCTCCCAGGGGAGAAGAGTGGCGGAATGGTTCAGTCGTTTGCATGCCAATAACTAAACTCGAGGTTCCAGGGTTCGCTCCCCCTAGAGGCCTCAACTTTTCTCCTCAGTTTGACTGGAAAATCGAACTGAACGTCTAGTCCTTCAGATGGGGACACAAAACGAGTCGGACCCATGTGCCTTCTGGCTGCACACGTTAAAGATCCCACAACAGTTGAAAATTGTGAAGAGCAGGGCATTGCCTGGCTGCCTTGGTATAAAACATTGAAGAAATAGGTTGATTTCCCAGGTCCCACCCCTTGAAGATCAATTAGCCGTCTGGCCTTTCTGAAGGCTTGGTAAAAAAAATGTGAATATGAATATGACTGAATCTAGGGAGAGGGGATGGGCGCCGCCCTCATGGTGCTGGCCTCAGGAATGGTTGAGGTCTCTGCCACCTCATTCCCCTACGATCCCAGGATTATGGAACCATCTTGGTAGGACCTCAGGACCTGGCCAGCTCATGGGTTTATGTGCAGGCTTACAGGCTTGTGTCATGATCATTCTGGATCTTCTCCATCACATGGCACCTGTGACGTTAGTGCATATGAAATTCATTCCAAGCGCGGAGACATATCTTGAGAAATTGAAATTGAAATTGCATCACCTGCCAGTCGCCGTGGTATAGTGGTTAACGCAACGGACTACCGACTGGAAGGTTGTGGGTTTGAATCTCCATCAGTACCTTCAAAAATCATTGTGGGCTTTTTCGGCTCTAACCGGCTCCTACCCAGGGTTGGGCGTGCTATGGGCTCATTGGGAAGACTGGGACCACACAGTCGAGTCTCATCCACTTCACGGATGCGTCATTGAGGGTGTCTCTCACATCTTTTGACCAACACTGCAGGTGTCTGTATCTCTTGGGCCTGGTTGTCGCCAGGATATATTATGATAGTAAGCGTAGAGTACAGCCCTGTCACACAGTTTTAATCCTAGGTGGAACTCCATAGCACCATGATTATCATCCTCATCGACATCATCATCATGGAATTGAAAAAAAAAAAAAAAGAAAAAAAAACCTGTTCCAGCTTCTGTGGCCATTAAAGTGGTGTAGAAAATGGGACGGGAAAAAAAGGTGAGCACAATGGTAACCTCCCTGAGTGCAATAATTGTTAAAAAAAAAAATTTAAAAAAACAGAAATTGCATCACCTCAGTGGTGTCAATCCTGTGCCACTCATTCTGGGTCCACAGCACACTTCCTGCTCCAAGTTGATTGACTCAAAGTTTCAGTGCTAGGAAGCCTGGAGGAACCCCCATGGGGATGCCCAGGGACTCTTTCAGTATAAATAGTATCCTCATCTTGAAACTCTGTGCTAGAAATTTCCTCTTTTCTGCCACTGTCTTTGTTTCTGCCTTGTTCCTTTGCTTTCAATCATTTCATCCTATCTTTTTTCTGCCTTGCTGGTCCATTCACCTGTATGTGTTCAATTAAGTCTTACATATTTTTCTCTTAGGATTGATAATAGTGTACATGTATTAAGTGCATTTTTGGCTCTAGGGAAGTGAGATATGTGGAAGCAATTTTAGGTAATTTAGGCCTGTTTTTACATATGTTTTAGTGTTCTTAGTTATGTTTAAATTTGTTTTTTTTTAATTTGTTTTTTTAAATCCCCTGTGCGATAAATTGGGCATCTCCTTAGATTATGTGTGCAAATGTATTGATCTGTGTACTTAATTTTCTTTTTCCATTTTTTTTTCCTGTTGAAGTATTGTATATGTTTTGAAATGGTTACAGCCCTGATATGGCTGTATGCAGTCGACTGGACTTTAAACAACAATAACAATAACAATAAGCCTGTGGGAGCCAGACATTTCAAGCTGCCTTTTGTCCACCCATGAGAGGAGGCCCTGCACTGCGGCTAGGTCATTTTGGTGGAGACCAGCAGTGCCTGTTCTCTTACTAAGGACACTGCCTACTAAGTCCGTACAGCAATAATTGCCCAGTCACAGAGCCAAACCTAGTGACAGAGAGAGACATCCCCCACCCTCTAAGGTGAGCACCACCACAGTCCTTCAGTGACAGTACCCCATAAACCACTGACACCTAAGAACTGACATCACATACTTGACTGCCAGAATGTTTTGTCTTGTATAAATCCACACCATGATAAAAGCGAGCAACGTCCGGCAACAACCACAACATCACAGTCTCTACCACCTCACTCCCTGTATAACGTAAGAGTTATAGGTCAGCCATGGCTTTTATTAATTTTTTTTTGGATTACCAACATGTTTCAGCACTTTTGCTTTGGTCAGTCTGGGGAACGGTTGACGAAGCGCCTGCGTCTGCTGACGTTTGAGAATCTGTTACGTCAGGACGTGGCATACTTTGATGACCCTCATCATGCCACTGGTGCTCTGACCGCTCGACTGGCCAGTGATGCTTCTGTTGTGAAAACTGTAAGTCGTCAGTGTGATTTGGTGACATTTTCGTTGTGTTTGGGTTTTGTTTTGATATTTTTGTATTTGCATGGTAGGATCTTTGTTTTTCAATTGAGAGTATTATGATTACAAAACATGAAATGACAAATAAATGCGGAGTAAAAACTGTCATGAAAATACTTCATAAAAGTTTAGCATCGACTGGCCACTGAAACTTCTGTCGTCTAAATTGTAAGTTGTCAGTGTGTTGTGCTGATATTTTTCGTTGTGTTTTGGGATTTTTTTTAAAATGTATTTTTGCATTTGCATGGAAGGATCTTTTTTTTGAGTTGGAAATATTATGATTACAAAACATACGATAACAGTTAAATGCACACTAAAAACTCATGAAAATACATCATAAATATGTAGCATTGACAGGCCACTGACGTTTCTATTGTCAAAACTGTAAGTTGTCAGTGTGATGTGGTTAGGTTTTCATTGAGTTTTGTTTTTGTTTTATTCATGGATTTGCAAGGAAGGATCTTTGTTTTTCGATTGAGAGTATTATGATTACAAAACATGTGATAACAGTTAAATGCACAATAAAAACTGTAAAAAAAATACATCATAAGTATGCAGCATTGACTGGCCAATTACGCTGCTGTTGTGAAAACAGTAAGTGTCAGTGTGATGTGGTGACATTGTCGTTGAGTTTTGGTTTTGTTGTATATTTGCATTTGCAGAGAAGGATCTTTTTTTCTTTTTTTTTGAGAGTATTATGATTACAAAACATGCAATGACAATTAAATACATGAAAAAACACGATAAAGGAATAAGAACTTGTTGTATTAAATACGCATTCTTATTCTTCATGTTTTTTCTGGTTCCTGTTTGCTTGAACGTGGGCAGTCACACTTGTTTTGGATTTTTAATTAAGTGCACAATAAAAACCGTCATCAAAATGCATCATGAATATGTAGCATCAGCTGACCACTTACACTTCTGTTGTGAAAACAGTAAGTTGTCAGTGTGATTTGGTGACATTTTCGTTGTGTATGGGTTTTGTTTTATATTTTGTATTTGCATGGTAGGATCTTTTTTTTTTTTTAGTTGAGAGTATTATGATTACAAAACATGCAATGACAGTTAAATGCACAATAAAAATCGTGTGTATGCATGCATTGATATGTGTACTTAATTTTCTTTTCCATCTTTCCCCCCACCCCCAATCAGATGTGTACGTTTTGAAATGGTCTTAGCCTTATATGACTCAGGGCAGTTGGCTGGGCTTTGAGCATAAGTATAAGCCATTTTGCTGGTGTCATTCCATCTTCTCTTGACTAGATGGAGGTCCTTTTGATTCCTTACACAGATGTGAAATCGAAAGTACACAGTTATGTGAGAAATCTGTGGCAGGAGGGGATTGGAATGAACGGACGGATAACAAACTTTTCCAAATCCACCCTAGCCTGAAAGAACTTCTCCCATCTGCTGCAGGAAACCGTAAGAAAGAGACAGTGTTACCTAGGTTACACACGGGTCACACACCCTACACTCATTCGTAGCTTTTGAAAAATGAAGAAGCACCATGGTGTATGCCGTGTGACGAGCCATTGAGGATCAGACACCTCCTCCTCGATTGCTGGGACTTGTATGATATGAGACAAAAGCACTACACGGCGGACTCCTTAAAGAACCTCTTCTGAGAAGTCCCTCCTGATGCAATTTTCCAGTTTTTACAACAGATAATAGATTTCACCTGATGTGATTTTACATCTGTTTTTCTTTAACTCTCTCACCGCCAAGTTTCCCCAGAAACGGCACTCCTCAGTGCCAAGTATATTTTGGGCAGCCAATTTTGCAATGCAGTATGCATTTTTAAAAGCTTATATCTCAAAGACTATTAGAGATTTTCCCTTACTTTTTTTTGCTGTGTAAAGGGCAGATGTTGTATTTATATATGAATGCTTGCTTATGTTTATGTGCTTGATTGATTATTCCACAGACAATCTTATCATAAAGGAAAACAATTTTTTTCATACGGTTTATTAGTTGTACTGCTGACCTTATTTCGTGAGTTGTGGGCCAGATATCATAATAATTGAGGAAAAGCATTGGAAAATCTACACACAAAATCTGCTGTCTGCTTATTCTACTCGGAGTGGTAGACGACGCGTGTCGATATGCAGCCCTTTTGGAGAAAACGCTTCGGAGAAAACGTGACGTAAATTCTGACAGTTAACAAAGCCCCACTTTGGCCTTACTGCTGAAAAACTAGGTCGCTGGGAAAAGTTTAAAAATAGCAGTCACCTGCATTCACCAGTAGAGCTGACAGAAGCTTTGTACCCGCGTGAAAAGTTATCGTTTAGCATGACCCCTCCAAGTCGCACAAATG
>JAPXFY010000032.1:34898242-34925742 GCA_030674185.1 Monoplex corrugatus | reverse complement strand
CACCTGATGATGATGATGAATTGAATTAACTGAAAAACTGAGGAAATGTAAATGCAAGATACATGACTTCACTGATGAAAGTGTCCTGGAAGAACTTGATACCACCAGGAGCAGAAAAGTACTAGCAGACATCAACAAGAGAAAACTAAAATACATTGGCCATGTGTCATTCAGCAAGAACATGGACCTCATGGCAACCATCTTTCAAGCAAAAAAAAAACAGGCAAAAAGGAAGATAGGCAGACCCCTAATCTCGTACATCTAGAACATAAACAACATCGGTGGCTTAAATATTCAAGAAATTGTCCACAAAAGTCAAGACAGAGCGGCCTGGGGGGAGATGGTGGTGTCTAGGTGTGTGGCGGCCAACACTGAACCCTGTGATGCTGACAGGTGAGACAGGTGGGAAGTAGAAGTAGTAGTAGTAGTAGTATAGTAATAATACTAATAGCAGTAGTAGTAGTAATATCATTATGCTTACTGTTGTAATGTAGTACTAATAGTAGTGTAGTAGTAGTAGTGGTATCATTATGCTTACTGTTGTAATGTAGTACTAATAGTAGTGTGTAGTAGTAGTGGTATTATTATGCTTATTGTTATAATGTAGTACTAATAGTAGTGTAGTAGTAGTAATGGTATTATTATGCTTACTGTTATAATGTAGCTTATAGTAGTAGTAGTAGTGGTGTCATGATGATAACTGTTGTGATGTCTACTTTTTCTAGGAAGAACCTGCGCAATGCTCAGGTGTATGCCATCTCCTTTGCCTTCGCGGGGTCCATAGTTTTCTTCATCTATGCAGGGTGTTTCCGATTTGGTGCCTACCTGGTCGGACAAGGAGAGATGAATGCTGAAGAGGTGTACAGGTAATGTGATTTGTTCACTTTTCTTCTTTGGAAAAAAAAATACAGAAAGTGATTGTTTGATATTGTCTGCAGAGAGGGTATGTGTGTGTGTTTGTGTGTTGTGCGCTTGTGTGTGTGCGTATGTGTTTGTGTGTGTGTGTTTGTGCATGTGTGTGTTGTATGTTGTGTATGTGTTTGTGTGTGTGTGTGTTGCATGTTGTGTGTGTTGTGTGTGTGACTAAAATAAACGAAGGTAGGGGGGGGGGGGGTGGAAGAGATAAAAGGAATTGGATCACAAACTCCAAAAATCCTGCTGCATAAGCAAAGATGACCTTATCTGCTACAAGTCATGTCAGTGGCTGACTTACTGATACATAAAAACACCCAGCATATCTCTTGTGTGTACTGGCAATGGGGGAGGGTGCATTTTGGGGGGTTGGGAATAGAGGGGCAGGGGATAGGGGGAGTTGTTTGAGGTAGAGTGTTTTCATTTAGTGGTTTAGTCGAAAATGTTACACTTTTAGTAAGTGAGCTCAAAATTTGTCCTGAGCTCAGTTCTAACACACACTGGCCTATCTTCTACCTGTTTTCATGCTTCAATTATTCTGGTGGTGTTGATTTAGTGTTTTATAGGTATCTTACCAATCTTACCCCTTTTGTTTCAAGACTTTGCCAATAGGGGTTTGCACAAATGCAAAAAGTCTGCTAGATAATAATTGGCAGATTTGGATGGCGCACACACAGAACTGTTTGAATGCTATGAATCTTTACAGAACAAACCCAATCCGAATCTGAATCTTAACTCTATTGTGACTGCACTTGCCACAGCTGAGCTCTCCTGCTGGCCTAGGGCTGCCACAGTGAAATCACTGAGAGCCGGGTGCAAGTGAACTTATCCATCAATTTTAGACAAATAAACCGGCAAAACGTAGCTGAAGCGCTCAATGGAAGTTCCCTCCACAAGGGAAGCAACTGCCAACTGCTAAATCATTAGCATAACAAAAGTAGAGGGAGTTATATACCCTAGACCATCTGTTAATATGATCGAAGTAGCCCGTCCTCAGTGAGAGCTCAGCTGTTACTTCGATCGAAGTAGCTCGTCGTAAAAGAGTTAAATGTGATTGTCTCATCATATTCTTTTTTTTTAATTAATCTTTTATTTAGTTACTTAGAATTGATTGCCTCTTCCCTGTATACAGAGTGTTCATGGCGATGACCTTGGCCGGTCAGGTCGTAGGTCAGACCTCATCCTTCTTACCCGACTACAGCAAAGGCAGATTGGCAGCAGCTTACATTTTCCGTATGATGAGAGTGGAACCCAACATCGACAACTTCAGCACCTCAGGTGTGCGTAAGGTGAGAATCTTTGGTTTAGTAAAACTGATGATGTTTGTGTCGTGAAGAAATGTAATCTTGAAATCTGTAGGGCAACACACAGATACAGCAGTGTGAGCTGAGCAGTCTTACTAAATACTAAACTAGTCCGGAGTGATGTCAGCAACGATACAGTACAATAATTACAGGATGTCCTATCACAGTAATGCCATCTTACCGGGATAATTGAGTTGCTTAGGTGTACGGAGGGTCGTAGTTCGCACTGTCACACCCAGGTGTGTTCAGTGTTTCACGCAGGTGAAAATACTGATTGATTTTCAGACACCTTGTTTTAGGCATAATACTGCTAATCCAAGGGTCTCTGAATCGTGGATCAGTCGACCAGTACAAATCAGTCCGCAGTTTACGGTTGATCCCCATCATAATAAGGATGACAGGTAGGCATGCATTTCAGCTGCTGATATGTCACTCCACAATGGATCACTGGAAGCGACCTTACCATGCTATTAGCCATCCACATAATGAAGCGACCTTACCTTGCTATTAGCCATCCACATGTGGAAGCGACCTTACCATGTTATTAGCCATCCACACATGGAAGCGATCTTACCATGCTATTAGCCATCCACACATGAAGCGACCTTACCATGCTATCAGCCATCCACAAATGGAAGCGACCTTACCATGCTATCAACCATCCACATTATGAAGCGACCTTACCATGCTATCAGCCATCCACATATGGAAGCGACCTTACCATGCTATCAACCATTCACAAATGGAAGCAACCTTACCATGCTATCAATCATCCACATTATGAAGCGACCTTACCATGCTATCAGCCATCCACAAATGGAAGCGACCTTACCATGCTATCAGCCATCCACAAATGGAAGTGACCTTACCATGCTATCAGCCATCCACATATGGAAGCGACCTTACCATGCTATCAGCCATCTACATATGGAAGCGACCTTACCATGCTATCAGCCATCTACATATGGAAGCGACCTTACCATGTTATCAGCCATCTACATATGGAAGCGACCTTACCATGCTATCAGCCATCCACATAGTGAAGCGACCTTACCATGCTATCAGCCATCTACATATGGAAGCGACCTTACCATGCTATCAGCCATCCACATGTGGAAGCGACCTTACCATGCTATTAGCCATCTACACATGGAAGCGACCTTACCATGCTATCAGCCATCCACACATGGAAGCGATCTTACCATGTTATCAGCCATCCACACATGGAAGCGATCTTACCATGCTATCAGCCATCCACACATGGAAGCGATCTTACCATGCTATCAGCCATCCACACATGGAAGCGATCTTACCATGCTATCAGCCATCCACACATGGAAGCGACCTTACCATGCTATCAGCCATCCACATAGTGAAGCGACCTTACCATGCTATCAGCCATCCACATAGTGAAGCGACCTTACCATGCTATCAGCCATCCACATATGGAAGCGACCTTACCATGCTATCAGCCATCCACATATGGAAGCGACCTTACCATGCTATCAACCATCCACATTATGAAGCGACCTTACCATGCTATCAGCCATCCACAAATGGAAGCGACCTTACCATGCTATCAGCCATCCACACATGGAAGCGACCTTACCATGCTATCAGCCATCCACAAATGGAAGCGACCTTACCATGCTATCAACCATCCACACATGGAAGCGACTTTACCACGCTATTAGCCATCCACAAATGGAAGCGACCTTACCATGCTATCAACCATCCACAAATGGAAGCGACCTTACCATGCTATCAGCCATCCACAAATGGAAGCAACCTTACCATGCTATCAGTCATCCACACATGGAAGCGATCTTACCACGCTATTAGCCATCCACACATGGAAGCGACCTTACCATGCTATTAGCCATCCACACATGGAAGCGACCTTACCATGCTATTAGCCATCCACATGTGGAAGCGACCATACCATGCTATCAGCCATCCACACATGGAAGCGACCTTACCATGCTATCAGCCATACCGTGCTATCAGCCATCCACAAATGGAAGCAACCTTACCATGCTATTAGCCATCCACAAATGGAAGCGACCTTACCATGCTATCAGCCATACACATAATGAAGCGACCTTACCATGCTATCAGCCATACCATTTTATCAGCCATCCACATATGGAATCTCCAAGGAATCGTACAAATCTTCTGACCTCTCCAGAGAATCATGCAAATCTTTGGACCTCTCCAGAGAATCATGCAAATCTTTGGACCTCTCCAGAGAATCATGCAAATCTTCTGACCTCTCCAGAGAATCATGCAAATCTTCTGACTTCTCCAGAGAATGATACAAATCTTCTGACTTCTCCAGAGAATCATACAAATCTTCTGACCTCTCCAGAGAATCATGCTTGTCTTCCAAGGAATCGTACAAATCTTCTGACCTCTCCAGAGAATCATGTTTGTCTTCCAAGGAATCGTACAAATCTTCTGACCTCTCCAGAGAATCATGCTTGTCTTCCAAGGAATCGTACAAATCTTCTGACCTCTCCAGAGAATCATGCTTGTCTTCCAAGGAATCATACAAATCTTCTGACCTCTCCAGAGAATCATGTTTGTCTTCCAAGGAATCGTACAAATCTTCTGACCTCTCCAGAGAATCATGTTTGTCTTCCAAGGAATCGTACAAATCTTCTGACCTCTCCAGAGAATCATGCTTGTCTTCCAAGGAGTCGTACAAATCTTCTGACCTCTCCAGAGAATCATGCAAATCTTCTGACTTCTCCAGAGAATCATGCAAATCTTCTGACCTCTCCAGAGAATCATGCTTGTCTTCCAAGGAATCGTACAAATCTTCTGACCTCTCCAGAGAATCATGCTTGTCTTCCAAGGAATCGTACAAATCTTCTGACCTCTCCAGAGAATCATGCTTGTCTTCCAAGGAGTCGTACAAATCTTCTGACCTCTCCAGAGAATCATGCAAATCTTCTGACTTCCTCCAGAGAATCATGCAAATCTTCTGACCTCTCCAGAGAATCATGCAAATCTTCTGACCTCTCCAGAGAATCATACAAATCTTCTGACCTCTCCAGAGAATCATGTTTGTCTTCCAAGGAATCGTACAAATCTTCTGACCTCTCCAGAGAATCATGCAAATCTTCTGACCTCTCCAGAGAATTATGCAAATCTTCTGACTTCCTCCAGAGAATCATGGAAATCTTCTGACTTCCTCCAGAGAATCATGCAAATCTTCTGACCTCTCCAGAGAATCATGCAAATCTTCTGACTTCCTCCAGAGAATTATGCAAATCTTCTGACCTCTCCAGAGAATCATGCAAATCTTCTGACCTCTCCAGAGAATCATGCTTGTCTTCTGGTCAAGCACCATTTCCAAACCAACAACTATTTGACGAATGCATTCAAGAGAGTATGGACTCTTGACATCATAAAAGGATTATAGAGATGGACTGGCACGTTGTCCAATACAGCAGGATAACTTCACCCAGACTGCCTTTCACTGGACGTCAGAGGGAAGACAGAGGAAGACACACACACACATACACCCTTCAAAAAAAAAAAAAAAAAAGAAAAAAACCTGGTGATGATTAGTAAACGGAAAACTTGAGAATTTGAATTATACACGAGTTAAGATTACTTGCTCACTTACTACCTATTATGCCATTGACATGTAAGGCAGAACTAAAGGTTCTCCACTTGTGTCTGTTCAGGGTCATCCACTGTATAGTATCTGTAGAGCATTTCACAACCTTACGGTCACCTCCTGTTATTCATCTATCTGTTTTTAAGTGCTGACTGTGTACGTTTCTTGATGTCATTGTAATGTTATCTTAATTTCAGTATTCAACATGTATCTTTCCTTGAGCTGTACTTGTTGCAGCAAACAAATGTCATGTGTATAGAACAGCAACGGCAAGTTTGAAAAATGGCTTCTAGCCAATAGCTTTTACCGTTGGAAAATAAAGAATCATTGTCATTGTCATTATCATTGTCAAGTGGTTCTTGAGTATTTTTCTCTTATGTTTTCTTTCTGGTGTCCAGTGAATGACAGTCCACATGTTGTTATCCTGCTGTCTTCGGATGATGTGCCTAATCCATCTCCATCATATTTTCACGATGATTAAGCCCATGCTCAAGCGAAGCTTCAGTAGTGATGTGAACTGTTGATAGATTCTCTCTACTGTACCTTCGTGAATGAGCCACAGCATACTACACCATACGCCCCTTTTTCACCTGGCTACAGTACTCTTAAGGAAATAAGAGGGAAGCGGGGAGAATTTTAAATATTAACTATTAGAGGAATATTCTGATCTTGCAATTCTGTGCCTTTTGGCTGCGTCTATGCTAGCTGAATGGGTAGCGCAAACTGTGTTGGATTTGAGAAATTCTGCATGGGAGATAACTCCGTGACTCTCAAGAGTTATGTTGCTTAGTTTACATTACTTTTGTTAACCCTTTGACTCCTGCTTTTTATCCAACTGCAAGAAGCTGGTGGATAGAGTGAGGGAATCAGGGGGTTACGTTTTTGCTTTGCTAGTATGGTTGGCAATGCCAGGAAGCTGGTGGACAAGGTGCAGGAGTCAAAGGGTTAAGTAATAAAAGTCTCCCCTGTGGGGTTGCCGGGGGCTCTTTCAGTATAAATAGTATCCCCACCTTCTGGAAATTCTGTGCTAGAAATTTCCTCTTTTCTGTCACTCTCTTTGTTTCTGCCTTGTTGCCTTGCTTTCTGTCATTTCTACCTATCATTTTCTGCCTTAATGATCCATTCACCTGTATGTGTTTGATAAAGTCTTACATACTTTTTCTTAGGATTGATTATTGGGTATATGTATTAAGTGCATTTTGGGCACTGGGAGGTGAGATATGTGGAAGCAATTTTAGGTAATTTATGCCTGTTTTTTATATGTTTTGGTGTCCTTATATATGTTTGTATTCAGGTATGTTTGTTAAATCTCCCTTGTGCAATAAATTGGACTTAGTGGTCAACGCCGGGGGCATGTCCTTAGATTATGTGTGCGAATGCATTGATATGTGTACTTAATTTTCTTTTCTTTTTTTTCCTGTTGAAGTTTTGTGTGTTTTGAAGCGGTTATAGCCTTGATATGGCTCTACGCAGTCAGCTGGGCTTTAAACAACAACAACAACAACAAATGATAGAGTCTTTTCAGGTTTCCATCTGCTTACGCATTTGTTTTTTGCTGCGTTCTGTGAACAGGATGCCAAGGGGAATATAGAGCTACAGAACGTGGAGTTCTGCTACCCAACGCGACCAGAGATCAAGGTTCTGAAGGGCATCAGCCTCAGGATTGAGGCAGGGCAGACGGCAGCGTTGGTGGGGATCAGCGGCTGCGGCAAGTCCACCATCATTTCTTTGCTGCAGCGCTACTATGACCCTGTTACGGGCAAACTGGTCAGTGGGGTTTCTATTGGTTAAAATTTTGTTAGAAATCTTTTGTGTCATTGTATAGTGGGTAGGTTTTTTGTTTGTTTGTTTGTTTTGTTTTTTTGTATATTGGTTTTGTTAGTTTGATCTCTGTGTCAATGCTGGGAGCTCTTTTAGTATAAACAGTATCCCCACCTTCTGGAAATTCTGTGCTAGAAATTTCCTGTTTTCTGTCACTCTTTTTGTTTCTGCCTTGCTCGTTTGCTTTGTGCCATCTCTTCCTATCTGCCTTGCTGGAGCATTCACATGCATGTGTTCTGTCAAGCCTTACATACTTTCTGTAAGGATTGATAATTGGGTACATGTATTAACTGCAATTTTGGCTCTAAGGCAGCACGATGAGCAGAGACATGTTCATGTAATTTAAGCCAATTTTGGTAAATGTTTTAGTGTACTTATGTTTATGCATTAGTATTCCAATCTATCCCCCCCCCCCCCCCCTTGTGGGGATGCCGGAGGCTCTTTCAGTATAAATAGTATCTCCACTTTCTGGAAATTCTGTGCTAGAAATTTCCTCTTTTCTGTCACTCTCTTTGTTTGCGCCTTATTCCTTTGCTTTCTGTCATTTCTACCTATCATTTTCTGCCATAATGATCCATTCACCTGTATGTGTTTGAGAAATTCTTACATACCTAGTGAATCCATTGTGATCCCTTTGCCAACAAAACAAATCCATTGTGATCCCACTGCTGACACAACAAATCCAGTGTGATCCCTTTACTGACAGAACAATGAATCCATTGTGATCCCTTTGCTGACACAACAAATCCAGTGTGATCCCTTTACTGACACAACAAATCCAGTGTGATCCCTTTGCTGACAGAACAATGAATCCATTGTGATCCCTTTGCTAACACAACAAATCCAGTGTGATCACTTTACTGACACAACAGTGAACCCAGCGTGATCCCTTTCTGTGCTGACAAAGTGTTTATGCCTTCAGACGATCGATGGAGTGGACGTACGTGACTACAACATCAGTGTCTTGAGGTCCATGCTGAGTGTCGTCAGTCAGGAGCCCATATTGTTTGACTGCAGCATACGGGAGAACGTCCTGTATGGCTTGGAGGGGGATGTCCCCATGGCTGACGTCATTGCGTCATGCAAAACGGCCAACATCCACGAGTTCATCGCTTCATTGCCGCAGGTAATGACACTGCGACGACAATGATGATGATGGCTTGTTCCATGTCATTTTGGAATGTGTTTTTGTTCCTGTGGTGTGCTGTGTGTTTCCTGTGTTTTGTTTTGTTTTGTTTTTTGGAATAAAGTATATATATTTTACGTTCAAATATTAGATAGCATAATAGCATATCAGGCATCAAACAAATCAATCAAATTTAAATATTGTCTCTTTGGCATATTTATCACAGTTTGTATGGTACTAATACTGATCGAATTCAAGTCATCGTTCAAATCGGCTCTCAGCGTGAGTGTTCTCGCTGCCCTTGTCGTAAGTGGAATCCGTTGTCGTCGAAGTCAATCAGGAGCATGCCGAGTGGCGACTGTGATCTATTTTGCATTTGGAGGACGTTGCCAGTGAGTTGAAGTCTCCGTTTGCATAGTGTGACGCTGAGACGAGAGAGCTTCGACCGGTTGTAGAGCTCGTCTGTCGAGAGACGCCAAGTGCTGCTCGTACCATTCTTCGATGCCTGCTGTCTATCGTGTTAGAGAGTGTAGCTGTCAGCGGAAGAGGCGAATCTTTACCCGATCATCGGCTTTTGACGTGAAGATGGGTTTCAGCTTGGAATAAGGTGTGAGAGGATGAAAAACATCTCTCACTGAATTTATAGTATTTACAAAAAAAATTGGTTTGGTTTACCTTGTCTAGACAGTAAAAGTCCTCCATACTGGTATTATATATGTACTGGACATGACTCAGACGCTTGTACTGTTACATCATGTTGAGGCATAACTGCTGGTCTGAGCTTTTCCACTGTGTGCTTCTTTCTTTTGTAGCTTTGAATTTGTCACACATGAGGCACAAAGTGTACCCCCTGTTGGGAAACCAGGGGCTCTTTCAGTATAAACAGTATCCCCACTGGAAATTCTGTGCTAGAAATTTCCTCTGTTCTGTCACTCTCTTTGTTTCTGCCTTGTTCCTTTGCTTTCTGTCATTTCTTCCTATCATTTTTGGCCTTGCTAGCTCATTAACCTGTATGTTTTCAAGAAAGTCTTGCATACTTTTTTCCTAGGATTGATAATTGGGTACATGTATTTAGTGCATTTTTGGCTCAAGGGAGGTAAGATATGCGGAAGCAATTTTAGGCAATACAGGCCTGTTTTTATGCCTGTTTTAGTGTCCTTAGTTGTGTATAAATTTGCATTCAGATGTGATTTTTAAATCCCCTGTGCGATAAATTGGATGGAGTGGTCAACACCAGAGGCATCTTCTTAGATTATGTTCACGATTGCATTGATAAGTGTATTTAATTTTTTTTTTTTTTTTTCCCTGTCGAAGTATGCTGTATGTTTTGAAATGGTTCTAGCCCTGATTGGCTCTACACAAAACGGCTGGGCTTTAAACAAAAATAACAATAACAATGTTTGACAATTCCCAGATTCTTGTTTGTATGTGCAACTAGCACAAAGTTTTACAGACAGAATGCCATTTGTGCAGGGCTACGAAATGCAGGTAGGGGCTAGGTGTGTATATACAAGCAACACAAAGTTGGACAGAATGCCATTTGTGCAGGGCTATGATACACAGGTAGGGGGCAAGGTGTGTATACAAGTAACACAAAGTTTGACAGACAGAATGCCATTTGTGCAGGGCTATGATACACAGGTAGGGGGCAAGGTGTGTGTATACAAGTAACACAAAGTTTGACAGACAGAATGCCATTTGTGCAGGGCTACAATACACAGGTAGGGGGCTAGGGGTGTGTGTATACAAGCAACACAAAGTTTGACAGAATGCCATTTGTGCAGGGCTACAATACACAGGTAGGGGGCAAGGTATGTGTGTACAAGTAACACAAAGTTTGACAGACAGAATGTCATTTGTGCAGGGCTACAATACACAGGTAGGGGGCTAGGGGTGTGTGTATACAAGCAACACAAAGTTTGACAAAATGCCATTTATGCAGGGCTATGATACACAGGTAGGGGGCAAGGTGTGTGTATACAAGTAACACAAAGTTTGACAGACAGAATGTCATTTGTGCAGGGCTACGATACACAGGTAGGGGGCAAGGTGTGTGTATACAAGTAACACAAAGTTTGACAGACAAAATGCCATTTATGCAGGGCTATGATACACAGGTAGGGGGCAAGGTGTGTGTATACAAGTAACACAAAGTTTGACAGACAGAATGCCGTTTGTGCAGGGCTACGATACACAGGTAGGGGGCAAGGTGTGTGTATACAAGTAACACAAAGTTTGACAGACAGAATGTCATTTGTGCAGGGCTACGATACACAGGTAGGGGGCAAGGTGTGTGTATACAAGTAACACAAAGTTTGACAGACAGAATGCCGTTTGTGCAGGGCTACGATACACAGGTAGGGGGCAAGGTGTGTGTACAAGTAACACAAAGTTTGACAGACAGAATGTCATTTGTGCAGGGCTACGATACACAGGTAGGGGGCAAGGTGTGTGTATACAAGTAACACAAAGTTTGACAGACAGAATGCCATTTATGCAGGGCTACAATACACAGGTAGGGGGCAAGGTGTGTGTATACAAGTAACACAAAGTTTGACAGACAAAATGCCATTTATGCAGGGCTACAATACACAGGTAGGGGGCAAGGTGTGTGTATACAGGTAACACAAAGTTTGACAGACAGAATGTCATTTGTGCAGGGCTACAATACACAGGTAGGGGGCAAGGTGTGTGTATACAAGCAACACAAAGTTTGACAAAATGCCATTTATGCAGGGCTATGATACACAGGTAGGGGGCAAGGTGTGTGTATACAAGTAACACAAAGTTTGACAGACAGAATGTCATTTGTGCAGGGCTACAATACACAGGTAGGGGGCTAGGGGTGTGTATACAAGTAACACAAAGTTTGACAGACAGAATGCCATTTGTGCAGGGCTATGATACACAGGTAGGGGGCAAGGTGTGTGTGTATACAAGTAACACAAAGTTTGACAGACAGAATGCCATTTGTGCAGGGCTATGATACACAGGTAGGGGGCAAGGTGTGTGTATATAAGTAACACACAAAGTTTGACAGACAGAATGTCATTTGTGCAGGGCTATGATACACAGGTAGGGGGCTAGGGGTGTGTGTACAAGCAACACAAAGTTTGACAGACAGAATGCCATTTGTGCAGGGTTACGATACACAGGTAGGGGGCTAGGGGTGTGTGTACAAGTAACACAAAGTTTGACAGACAGAATGTCATTTATGCAGGGCTATGATACACAGGTAGGGGGCAAGGTGTGTGTGTACAAGCAACACAAAGTTTGACAGACAGAATGCCATTTGTGCAGGGCTACAATACACAGGTAGGGGGCAAGGTGTGTGTACAAGTAACACAAAGTTTGACAGACAAATGCCATTTGTGCAGGGCTACAATACACAGGTAGGGGGCAAGGTGTGTGTACAGGTAACACAAAGTTTGACAGACAAAATACCGTTTGTGCAGGGCTACAATACACAGGTAGGGGGCAAGGTGTGTATACAAGTAACACAAAGTTTGACAGACAAAATGCCATTTGTGCAGAGCTACAATACACAGGTAGGGGGCAAGGTGTGTGTATACAAGTAACACAAAGTTTGACAGACAAAATGCCATTTGTGCAGGGCTACGATACACAGGTAGGGGGCAAGGTATGTGTATACAAGTAACACAAAGTTTGACAGACAGAATGCCATTTGTGCAGGGCTACGATACACAGGTAGGGGGCAAGGTATGTGTATACAGGTAACACAAAGTTTGACAGACGGAATGCCATTTGTGCAGGGCTACGATACACAGGTAGGGGGCAAGGGCACACAACTCTCAGGGGGACAGAAGCAGCGGGTGGCCATCGCTCGCGCCCTTGTCCGCAATCCCAGAATCCTCTTGCTGGATGAGGCTACTTCAGCTTTAGATACTGAAAGTGAAAAGGTGAGATCCGTTTGTTTTTTTCTTCTTGTTGTTGTTTTTGTTGTTGTTTTGTGCTCATGATAAGATTAGAAAGACATATATGAGTTTCAGTTTCAGTTTCTCAAGACGACGTCTCTGCGCTCAGAATGAATTCCATACGCACCAATGTCACAGGTGCCATGTATATAGTGATCATGGCACAAGCCTTAAGCCAGCACATAATCCCATGCACTGGCCAGGTCCAGAGGCCCTATGTAGCCTATGTTTTACTTTGTCTGTATTTTATACTGGTTTTGTATCAACCTATCATTGGAATAATTTTGGTTACAGACGTATGATTGAAGTAGGTGTGTGTGTGTTCATTCTGTCGCTTTACATTTTTTCACTCTTAGTGATATTAGATTGTGTGTGTTTGTAAGTGTGTGCGTGGGTATGGCTTGCAAAGTACAAAAAAGTATATTGTGGTATGACAGGTACAATAGTCAAGTGGGTAAGATGTCCAGTTGATAGACCTGGGTTCAATCCAGCCTGGATATCTCTGAACTTGGGGGTAAAAGTTTGGAGGTATTTCCAGTGCTGGATATCTCTGAACTTGTGGGTAAAAGTTGGAGTTATTTTTATGCTGGATATCTGTGAATTTGTGGGTAAAAGTTGGAGTTATTTTCGGTGCTGGAGATCTGTGGTCTTGTGGGTAAAAGTTGGAGTTATTTCCAATCCTGGAGTAAAAGTTGGAGTTATTTCCAGTCCTGGATATTTCTGGCCTTGTGGGTAAACGTTGGGAGTTATTTCCAGTGCTGGATATCTGTGGCTTTGTGGGTAAATGTTGGAGTTCTTTCCAGTCTTGGGGTAAAAGTTGGAGTTATTTCCTATGCAGGATATCTGTGGTCTTGTGGGTAAACGTTGGAGTTATTTCCTGTGCTGGATATCTCTGACCTTATGGATAAAAGTTGGAGTTATTTTTATGCTGGATATCTGTGAATTTGTGGGTAAAAGTTGGAGTTTTCCAGTGCTGGATATCTGTGGTCTTGTGGATAAAAGTTGGAGATATTTTTATGCTGGATACCTGTGACTTGTGTGGATAAAAGTTGGAGTTATTTCCACTGCTGGATACCTCTGACCTTGTGAGTAAAAGTTGGAGTTATTTCGAGTCCTGGATATTTCTGGCCTTGTGGGTAAATGTTGGAGTTATTTCCGGTGCTGGATATCTCTGGCTTTGTGGGTAAAAGTTGGAGTTATTTCCAGTGCTGGATATCTGTGGTCTTGTGGGTAAAAGTTGGGAGTTATTTCCCTTGCTGGATATCTCCTACCTGATGGATAAAAGTTGGAGTTTTCCAATACTGGATATCTCCTACCTGATGGATTAAAGTTGGAGTATTTCCACTAGATTCCAGTGCTGAATATCTCCCACCTGATGGATAAAAGTTGGAGTATTTCCACTAGATTCCAGTACTGGATATCTCCCACCTGATGGATAGAAGTTGGAATATTTCCACTAGATTCCAGTGCTGAATATCTCCCACCTGATGGATAAAAGTTGGAGTATTTCCACTAAATTCCAGTACTGAATATCTCCTACTTGATGGATAAAAGTTGAAGTATTTCCACTAAATTCCAGTGTTGAATATCTCCACCTGATGGATAGAAGTTGGAGTATTTCCAGTGCTGGATATCTCCTGTCTCCTGGTGGACAAAGATGGAGATTTTTTTCAGCCTCTCAAATCAGCATGTGCTTCATAGTTGGCCCCCAAAGTCCTCATCATGTGAACAGAACATGCAGAATGTCCGATTTGCACGCTCAAGGTCCAGTAAGTCTTGTCAGCGTCTCATGGCGTATGGAAATATGAGAATATCCAGTATGCCCACCCACTTAAGATGGAGTATGCAGACTGTGCAGTGACATGCCACCTGCACAGCGTGGCCAAAACAATGTGCATACATGCATCCGAGAAAAATTAGAAAGCTGAAGAGAGAGACAGAGAGAGAGAGAGAGAGTATGCGTGCACGCGAGAAAGAGAGAGAGAGAAATGTTTTATATTTGTCTTTCCTGTTTGTGAATGTTCTTAACCCTTTGACTTCCACACCCTATCCACCAACTGCAAAAACGTAACTCTTTGACTCCCTCACCCTATCCACCAGGTTCCTGAGGAAGCTGGAGGATAGGGTGAAGGAGTCAAAGAGTTAAGTTTTTGCTTTGCTAGCATGGTTGACAGTGCAGGATGCTGGTGGACATGGTGCAGGAGTCAAAGGGTCAAGTTTCTCAATAAAAGCTTTCTTGACTTAAAATACATAAAGGTGGTGATAATCAGTGCATATAAATGTGTTTCATCATGCTGTGGTGATAATCAGTGCATATAAATGTGTTTCATCATGCTGTGGTGATAATCAGTGCATATAAATGTGTTTGATCATGCTGTGGTGATAATCAGTACATATGAATGTGTTTCATCATGCTGTGGTGATAATCAGTGCATATAAATGTGTTTCATCATGCTGTGGTGATAATTAGTGCATTTAAATGTTTCATCATACTGTGGTGATAATCAGTGTATATAAATGTGTTTCATCATGCTTTGGTGATAATCAGTGCATATAAATGCGTTTCATCATACTGTGGTGATAATCAGTGCATATAAATGTGTTTCATCATACTGTGGTGATAATCAGTGCATATAAATGTGTTTCATCATACTGTGGTGATAATCAGTGCATATAAATGTGTTTGATCATGCTGTGGTGATAATCAGTGCATATAAATGTGTTTCATCATGCTATGGTGATAATCAGTGCATATAAATGTGTTTCATCATGCTGTGGTAATAATCAGTGCATATAAATGTGTTTCATCATGCTATGGTGATAATCAGTGCATATAAATGTGTTTCATCATGCTGTGGTGATAATCAGTGCATATAAATGTGTTTGATCATGCTGTGGTGATAATCAGTGCATATAAATGTGTTTGATCATGCTGTGGTGATAATCAGTACATATAAATGTGTTTGATCATGCTGTGGTGATAATCAGTGCATATAAATGTGTTTCATCATGCTGTGGTGATAATCAGTGCATATAAATGTGTTTCATCATGCTGTGATGATAATCAGTGCATATAAATGTGTTTGATCATGCTGTGGTGATAATCAGTGCATATAAATGTGTTTCATCATGCTGTGATGATAATCAGTGCATATAAATGTGTTTCATCATGCTGTGATGATAATCAGTGCATATAAATGTGTTTGATCATGCTGTGGTGATAATCAGTGCATATAAATGTGTTTCATCGTACTTGTAGCTCGGCAAAAAATTGAGAGATTGTTGTGGAAGGTATGAGGCTTGATCTCTGTTTATCAGTTGTAGTAGTATGCCTGGCCAAAGTTGACCCAGACTTGGGGACGGAAGACTTTGCATGATCACCAATCCACCCAGCTGTGACATGGTACTGGACACTGTTCAGGTTTAGGGAAGTTCAAATAGCAGAGGAGAGGAGATGGGCACTACCCTGATAATGCTGGCATGGAGAAAGTTTGAGGTCTCTGTCACCAGGTTCCTCTGAAACCTTAGAGATACAGGGCAAACTTTACCTCACTTTTAGTACACATTGTCATGGTTAGTGCAAAGTTTTTTTTATCCGTTTGGCAGAGGTGAAATGAAACGCTGAAAGCATGCAACACAGAGGGTTAAAAATTCACCATTATCTCTTTTCTCATCCACAGTTGGTACAGCAAGCTCTGGACAATGCCAGAGAGGGTCGCACCTGTATCGTCATCGCCCACCGTCTCTCCACCATCCAGAACGCCGACATCATTTTCGTCATGGAGAACGGGCAGGTGCTGGAGAAGGGAGATCACCAAGAACTGCTGGCTATGCAGGGAGCCTACTCTGGATTCGTCAAGAACCAGAGGATTCGTTGACAGCCAGAGACATTAGTTTGAAGAGTGTGTACAAATCTCGCAAGTTGGTGCAGTAACTGACGCGTTAGACAGTAGCCATATTTTGCCCATAACGCATCAGTTACGTTCATAACTGAAAGATTGTTTTTTTTTATAACTCTGTATGTAATTTTGTGTGTGCATGTGCGTTATTTTAAGCACCAGTTTTGTGGCATTATTCTGATGCTGTTTATTATGTCTCCCTGAATGCCCCAGTGCCAGAAAGTCCAAAGGGGACGTTGATATCAAGTCACCATGAGCCACTCCCCTCCCCCTGACCTTGGGAGGTTCTGAATGGCGGCCTTTTTAGTGATGAAGTTCAGTAGTGCTTGTTTTCATTCCAGTGTATTTAGGATGCCAGTTGCAAAGCCCTGTGCTGATGGTGGTAAGTGCACAGAGGTTCAGAGTTAACGGGATGAATGTTACATTAGGGGATATATTTGTACAATAGTGCATAGTTCACCGGATGAATATGATACCAGGGGATGTATTTGTACAGAGGTTCATAGTTCACTGGATGAATTTGATACAGGGGATATATTTGTACAAAGGTTCATAGTTCACGGATGAATTTGATACAGGGGATATATTTATACAAAGGTTCATAGTTCACTGGATGAATTTGATACAGGGAATATATTTGTACAAAGATTCATAGTTCACTAGGTAAACATTATATCAGGGGATATATTTGTGCTAAGGTTTATTGTTAGTTTGGTGAAAATGACATCAGGGGATATACTTGAACAAAGGTTCATCGTTTACTAGATGAATTTAATGTCGGGGGACATATCTGTGTAGAGGTTCATAATTCACTGGATGAATGGGGACGCCAGGGGTTCTTTCAGTATAAATAGTATCCCCACCTTTCGGAAATTTCCTCTTTTCTGTCGCTCTCTTTGTTTCTGCCTTGTTTCTTTGCTAATTCTGTACTAGAAATTTCCTCTTTTCTGTCACTCTCTTTGTTTCTGCTTTGTTTCTTTGTTAATTCTGTACTAGAAATTTCCTCTTTTCTGTCACTCTCTTTGTTTCTGCCTTGTTTCTTTGTTAATTCTGTGCTAGAAATTTCCTCTTTTCTGTCACTCTCTTTGTTTCTGCCTTGTTTCTTTGTTAATTCTGTGCTAGAAATTTCCTCTTTTCTGTCACTCTCTTTGTTTCTGCTTTGTTTCTTTGTTAATTCTGTGCTAGAAATTTCCTCTTTTCTGTCACTCTCTTTGTTTCTGCCTTGTTTCTTTGCTTTCTGTCATTTCTTCCTATCATTTTCTGCCTTGCTGGTCCATTCACCTGTATGTGTCCGATAGAGTCTTATGTACTTTCTCTTAAGATTGATAATTGGGTACTTGTATTAAGTGCATTTTTGGTTCTAGGGATATGTGACATGCGAAAGCAGTTTTAGATAATATAAACCTGTTTTTATGTATGTTTTAGTGTCCTTAGTTATGTTTAAATTTTATTCAGGTGTGTATTTTGAATCCCCTGTGTGATAAATTGGGTGGAGTGATCAGCATTTCCTTTTAGATTATGTGTGCAAATGCATTGATATGTGTACTTAATTTTCTTTTCCTTTTTTTTTTTCAGTTGAAGTATTTTGTTTGTTTTGAAAATGGATATAGCTCTGTTAGGCTCTATGCAGTCGGCTGGGCTCTCTGCAAAAATAACAATAATAACGAAACTAAGAAATATATTTGTACAAAGGGTCATACTGAATTTGGTGAATATGACATCAGGGATAAGGGATATCAGGAGATATACTCGAACAAAGGTTGATTATTAATTGGATGAATTTGATATAAGGGGATACGCTCCAAGAAGGATTCATAATTCAATTGGCAAATTTGATACTAGGGGATACATTTGTACTAAGGTTCATAGTATAAACATTGTGTTCAAATGGACATTTTATGAACTTTTTGACACCACTGGATATATTTGTACTAAGTTTCATAGTATAAATATTTTGTTCAAAAGGACATTTTATGAACAAAGGTTCACAAAGGAAGTCTTGCAAACTTTTGTTTTGTTTACTTACATGTTAACTATAAAGTATATGAATAGTGACCGTACAAATCAAGGTTACATTTGTGTTCATACTGTTGGTGTATATGTTCTTACAATAACTGTCACTATTTTCATGCTCTGTGCTCTGTGCTCTTTTTTTTTCATGTATATAAAGATTACATGACAGTCAGTTGTACAGTTTTTTTGTAATAAAAATTAATCATGTATGAATAATCTGATAAATTAAATCAGAATCACGGGAAAAGGTTTTAGAAAGATTTAAAAAAAGAAACTATGTATAGTGTGAACAAAAGGATACCGTTTTGAGTGATGCTGATAATTTTGACATGCAAAATAAAGTATTATTTGTTTTGAATGTTGCTGACAATTTTCAGACATACTCCAGTGATACAGTTTTAAAATGCCCATATTTCCCTGTGGTTGTGTACTAAGAGATGATCTAAACAAGATGAAAAGCTGTGTTGGGGATTATGTATTTGGCTGGTTGTGGTTAAGTTAGTGCTGTAGTGCTGTTTTTCTGGATAATTTATCTTAATTTAAAGGTAGTGCTGTTTTTCTGGGATTATTTATCTTAATTTAAAGGTAGTGCTGTTTTTCTGGGATTATTTATCTTAATTTAAAGGTAGTGCTGTTTTTCTGTGATTATTTATCTTGCTGGTTATGTTTTAAGTTAGTGCTGTTTTTCTGTGATTATTTATCTTGCTAGTTCTGTTTTAAGTTAGTGCTGTTTTTCTGGGATTATTTATCTTAATTTGAAGGTAGTGCTGTTTTTCTGTGATTATTTATCTTGCTAGTTGTGTTTTAAGGTAGTGCTGTTTTTCTGCGATTATTTATCTTGCTAGTTCTGTTTTAAGTTAGTGCTGTTTTTCTGTGATTATTTATCTTGCTAGTTCTGTTTTAAGTTAGTGCTGTTTTTCTGTGATTATTTATCTTAATTTCAAGGTAGTGCTGTTTTTCTGTGATTATTTATCTTGCTAGTTCTGTTTTAAGTTAGTGCTGTTTTTCTGTGATTATTTATCTTGCTAGTTCTGTTTTAAGTTAGTGCTGTTTTTCTGGGATTATTTATCTTAATTTGAAGGTAGTGCTGTTTTTCTGTGATTATTTATCTTAATTTGAAGGTAGTGCTGTTTTTCTGGGATTATTTATCTTAATTTAAAGGTAGTGCTGTTTTTCTGTGATTATTTATCTTGCTAGTTCTGTTTTAAGTTAGTGCTGTTTTTCTGGGATTATTTATCTTGCTAGTTCTGTTTTAAGTTAGTGCTGTTTTTCTGGGATTATTTATCTTGCTAGTTCTGTTTTAAGTTAGTGCTGTTTTTCTGGGATTATTTATCTTAATTTGAAGGTAGTGCTGTTTTTCTGGGATTATTTATCTTAATTTAAAGGTAGTGCTGTTTTTCTGGGATTATTTATCTTAATTTGAAGGTAGTGCTGTTTTTCTGGGATTAATTATCTTAATTTAAAGGTAGTGCTGTTTTTCTGGGATTATTTATCTTGCTAGTTGTGTTTTAAGTTAGTGCTGTTTTTCTGGGATTATTTATCTTAATTTAAAGGTAGTGCTGTTTTTCTGGGATTATTTATCTTAATTTAAAGGTAGTGCTGTTTTTCTGGGATTATTTATCTTAATTTGAAGGTAGTGCTGTTTTTCTGGGATTAATTATCTCGCTGGTTGTGTGTTTAAAGGTAGTGCTGTTAGCACATCTTGAAAAAAAAGAAGAGATAGGTGGAGAGATGGGGAACTTTTCATCATTATTCGCCTCTGTGTGTGTGTGTGTGTATGTGGTGTGTGTGTGTGTGTGTGTGTATGTGGTGTGTGTGTATGCTGTGTGTGTGTGTGTGTGTGTGGTGTGTGTGTGTGTGTGTGTGTGTGTGTGTGTGTGTGTGTGAGAAGTCAGAGACTTTCATGAATGAACAAGTCGGATCATTTTAGTGGGTTAGCATTCTCTCTCTCTCTCTCTCTCTCCTCTGTCTCTGTCTCTCTCTCTCTCTCTCTCTCCTCTCTCTCTCTCTCTCTCTCTCTCTCTCTCTCTCTCTCTCTCTCCTCACTCACTCACTCTTTAGTGTATAAATACCGTACCCACACATGCATTGCCTACACATACTCATATATTTATGTGTGTTTTCATGCTTGTGTGTGTGAGAGTGCCTGTGCTTCGTTAACGTTCTTAATTTGGTGCTTTTAGTTTAATTGTGCTTTTTATGCTTGTATTTGTGTGCTTAGAAAATATTGGACGGGCTTGCAGGGTGGCTGAAATCAGCGACAGGGGATAGATTCATGTGGAGGGCCATGATCGCCAACGCCATGCGGCAGGGCACATGATGATGATGATGATGATGATTTGTGTGCTTATGTTTCCTTTGGAGTTTTGTGTCTGTTGTTTTTTTGTGTATGTTTTGCTTCTTTTCTGGTGATGTGGAGCACGGTTTCTCATTGACCAAACTTAACACTTTAATCTGTTTAAAACTGACTGAACATTTTTTACAGGAAACACAATTAGGTGCAGTCAGTGAATGCACTTACAAAGGCAGATACCATATTCTTATGTGATGTCAGTTTTGCAACCTATCTGTTATTTTCAGCTGGTTTTCTAAATTTGTCATAATATAATAAAGACTTTGCTTGTTGTGTGATCACGGAATGAACGTACACATTGCACAGTTCATAAAGCAAGCTCCTTCACATTTTTCATGCGCTAGTTACTTAGCAGGATCGCAAAAGTCCTTGTGTGGGCAAGTTAGTTCTTGTGGATGCCATGGTCCTATAGATGTCGGTGCATAGAGATGTATGATTTTGTCTTGCAAGCAGATATGAGAATTAACCCTTTATTATTTCTGTTAGCTTAAAACCAAATATTTATGTACAGTCTCAGGATCTTGTCAATGGCCAGGGATCATGTGAAGGTTCATAACTGGCATCTGTCATGATCAGTTTGGATCTCCATGACGTAGTATTTGTAGTGCAGCATGCATGTCCTGCATGCTCAGTTAGAGCGCCTCGGTGATAATGCGGAGATCATGGGTTCGATTCTCACAAGGAGGAAGTGGGGTTTTTTTTGTTTTTTGTTTTTTATTTCTATACGGTTTGTTGTTTTTTTTGTATGTAGGGTTCGTGAGTTCAACCTCGAACAAGTTATAGTTTTGTTTTGGAGTGGTTTTTGTTTTGTTTGTTTGTTAGTTTGTTTAGTTTTTAAACTGAGCTGGCTGGTTCTTTTGATAGAGCGGGTGTGCTCAGGAAGCTATATACAAGTATATCTGGAGAGTTCAGTCCGCACCACTAGAGCGGTGAGGTCAGGATGCTATATGTATATCTGGAGAGTTCAATCCACATCCCAAGATAAACCATGGCCTGTTCGCTACTCATCTCAATGTTCCACTCATTCTAGTGATATTGGCGTTTTCATGCAGCCATTTCTGCCCCCACTACAAAATCTTGCCAGCGCATATGAGTTAAGGCAGGCTCAAGGAGTCTCGTCACATAACTGCTGGCAGATTCAGGTGGAGCATGTAATTCGAGGGTTACCTGCCAGAATGGTGTATCCCCCATACATGTCAGGTTCTACAGTTTTCTTTGCGTTCCAGACTTCCAAACGAAAGGTTTGGGTTCGATCCTTCCCATGTACACCATGACTGGTGGAGAAAGGGGGAGACATTCTCATAATCATCCAGGTGGGCATGTGTGCAGACCTTTTAGTGCCTAAACCCCATTCGTGTGTATAAGCACGCAGAACATCATATATAAAAGTTGAAAGATCCTGTAAGTCATGTAAATGTCTAGTCTAAATGCTTACGGAAACTAGAAACCATCTTGTATACACGCCACCACAGAGGAAGTGTGTACACTTCCGCAGCAACATAGCACTCACACAGTGTGTGGGAAAACAGTTTTCACAGGCTTCTGCAAAACATTAGGGGAAAAGGTGTAAATGAAAATATATAGAGGAGAGTGTTTCAGGTGTACCAGAGTTTTATGGTATACCAAAGTTAAAGTGTAGACAGTAGAGTGTTTCTGGTGTACCAAAGTTTTCTCATGTACCAAAGTTTTCAGGTGTACCAAAGTTAAAATATAGACCGCAGAATGTTTCAGGTGTACCAAAGTTAAAATATAGACCGCAGAATGTTTCAGGTGTACCAAAGTTAAAATATAGACAGCAGAATGTTTCAGGTGTACCAAAGTTAAAATATAGACAGCAGAATGTTTCAGGTGTACCAACGTTAAAATATAGACAGCAGAATGTTTCAGGTGTACCAAAGTTAAAATATAGACAGCAGAATGTTTCAGGTGTACCAAAGTTAAAATATAGACAGCAGAATGTTTCAGGTGTACCAACGTTAAAATATAGACAGCAGAATGTTTCAGGTGACCAAAGTTAAAATATAGACAGCAGAATGTTTCAGGTGACCAAAGTTAAAATATAGACAGCAGAATGTTTCAGGTGACCAAAGTTAAAATATAGACAGCAGAATGTTTCAGGTGTACCAAAGTTAAAATACAGACAGCAGAATGTTTCAGGTGTACCAAAGTTAAAATATAGACAGCAGAATGTTTCAGGTGACCAAAGTTAAAATATAGACAGCAGAATGTTTCAGGTGTACCAAAGTTACAATATAGACAGCAGAATGTTTCAGGTGTACCAAAGTTAAAATATAGACAGCAGAATGTTTCAGGTGACCAAAGTTACAATATAGACAGCAGAATGTTTCAGGTGTACCAAAGTTAAAATACAGACAGCAGAATGTTTCAGGTTTACCAAAGTTAAAATATAGACAGCAGAATGTTTCAGGTGTACCAAAGTTGAAATATAGACAGCAAAGTGTTTCTGGTGTTCCAGAGTTTTCTGGCGTACCAAAGTTTTATGATATAACTGTTGTCAGACAAAGATGGACGTATTCATAATGGAATTCTTTGGTGCTATTGTGGATTGAGACTTATGTGCTGGGGAAAAATATGTACTTATTTCATCTATTCATTTGTTATCTTCTACTTTGGTTCCAATCCATATATGCCAGAATGAATGTGAGGATTTTACAATATGTTTTAATAATCATGACTTTGGTACACTGTTTAAAGGATTGTTTAGATACTGTTTGTAAATATCAAGATTTTCAAATGAATATATAAAATGCTGTTTGTAGGTACTAAGGTTTCATGTAATTCTTTTAAATGCCCCTTGAATGAAGCTTTCATAGAATGTTTCTAAGTTTTAAGCTTTAATGGAAGGCTTTAGCATGCTTAAGGCTTTAACTGAAGGCTTCAATATGCATAAGGCTTTAACTGAAGGCTTTAGTATGGTTAAGGGTTTAACTGAAGGCTTCAGTATGCTCAAGGCTTTGCCTGAAGGCTTTAGTATGCTCAAGGCTTTCACTGAAGGGTCATTGTGCTTAAATCTTATGTATGCTTTAGGCTTTAATTAAAGGCTGTCACATGCTTAGGGTTTTAAATGAAGGCTTCCATGTGCTTAAGGCTTTAACTGAAGGCTTCAATCTGCTTAAGGTTTTAAATGAAGGCTTCTGTGTGCTTAAGGCTTTAACTGAAGGCTTCAATCTGCTTAAGGTTTTAAATGAAGGCTTATGTGTGCTTAAGGCTTTAACTGAAGGTTTGAATCTGCTTAAGGTTTTAAATGATGGCTTTCGTGTGCTTAAAGCTTTACATGAAGGCTTCCTTGTGCTTAAGGCTTTAAATGAAGGCTTTCATGTGCTTAAAGCTTTAAATGAAGGCTTCCATGTGCTTAAGGCTTTAACTGAAGGCTTCAATCTGCTTAAGGTTTTAAATGATGGCTTTCATGTGCTTAAAGTTTTAAATGAAGGCTTCCATGTGCTTAAGGCTTTAACCGAAGGCTTCGGTATGCTCAAGGCTCTGTCTGAAGGCTTTAGTATGCTTACTGAAGGGTCAGTATGCTTAAATCTTTAACTGGATGATTTTGTATGCTTTAGGCTTTGATCAAAGGCTGTGACATGCTTAAGGCTTTAAATGAAAGCTCCTGTGTGCTTACGGCTTTAAATGAAGGTTTCTATGTGCTTAAGGCTTTAACTGAAGGCTTTAGTATGTTCAAGGCTTTGTCTGAAGGCTTTAGTATGTTCAAGGGTTTTTTCTTAGGCTTCAGTATGCTTATTGAAGAGTCAGTATGCTTAAATCTTTAACTGAAGGCTTTAACAGCTAGGCATTATTATGGGATATTTCTGACTACCTGCAGAGTTTAAAGGATATACATTTGTTTCTGTAGTGGGAGCCCTTGTTAATAAGACATTCTTGACTTCCTGCAGAATTTTAAGGATACACATTCATTCATTAACAGGAGCCTGTATTAATGACAGCTTTGACATTCATGACACAGTCTCTTGCTTTGTTTGTTTGCTTTAGTGTTGCCAGATTTGCAGAATTGTCAGTCAGAATTTTATTTCTCAGTTGTTTCCCGTGTGTATATCCTGTTCTATCCATTATGTGCTTTAAATTGTGTCAATCGGAATTTTATTTCTCAGTCAGTTTTTTTTTCCCCCATTTATATCCTGTTCTGTCCGTTATGTGCTTTAAATTGTCATGTCAACAGTCTTGAAGTTTCAGGTGTGTTGATTTATTCATTAGGAATTCACACTTTTCTGTGTCGTTTTCGACTTGTTCTGTACCTGATATTTCGAGCTAAAAAAAACTGATGACGGTTTTGAGGCTTTGTTCATGTGCATGTGCTGGGTTTATACATATGGCAAGACAAAAAAAAAATAAAATAAAATAAAATAAAATAAACAAAGAAGACATGCTTCTTGATATTTGAATCAGATTTTATTGTAAATAGTGTACATTTCCCATGACTATTGCCAGCATTATTTCATCTTCTCAGTTTCGACGAATCGATTATAATGTGTGTTTAAGATAGAGAGAAAAGGATTCCGCAAGCACATGTGTCTGTGATTGTAATGTGTGCGTTTGTGCTTGCGTACATGAATGTGATTGTGTGTTGTAGTTTTTGTCCTTGGTCGAGTTCATTGTGTCCATCAGTTTAGTTGTAATATGTGACCCGCTCTGACTAAAGGTACAATAAGTCGGATGAGGCCTTCTGCTGCTGTGGGCTGAAAACTCTGAACAGGGACATTAAGTCGATTTTGAGTTTTCTGCATTTTCATGCTTTATAACCACTTTTACACCATGTCCTAACACAATAAAGTCAAATTCAATCAATAAGTATCATTTTTTTGTGTTTTAATGTTTTCTTCTCCTTTGAAAATATTCACAAGTTCCGTAACATTTTGGTGATTAAAGTACGCTTTTCTTAAATCTATTTTTCTTTTTGTTGTTTTGGATGGATGGACAATTCAGTAAACAAGGGAAGTATGGAATTTCAGCTGATTTTGTTGATATTTAATGCTTGTTGCTATGGAGTTTCTGACAATACCTTTTCAATTCAGGCCTATTCTCTTCAACACAGTGTTTCTCAAAATGGCTGACTTGACCCCTCTCATCTATGAAAGCCCATAACTTTTTTGTTTTTGTAGCCTGAAACTCGACTATAGTACCATTTGAAAGCTGAGATTCTAAACTTTATAGTGATAACAAAACCTGAAAATGCCTAAACTGAGACTTATTGTGCCTTTTGTGAGAATGGGTCACATTGTGCTCAGCTGTTTGGTCCTCATTACCACAGGGGCAGACTGGCGAAGGTGTCGGGTTTGACTTGCACTTCTTAACCCTTTGACTCCGGCACCCTGTCCACCAGCATCCAGTATTGTCAGCCATGCTAGTGAAGCAAAAAAATTAACCCTATGACTCCCACACTCCCTGTCCGCCAGCATCCAGTATTGTCAACCATACTAGTGAAGCAAAAAACTTAACCCTTTGACTCCCGCGCCTTGTCCACCAGTTATTGTCAACCATGCTAGTGAAGCAAAAAACTTGACCCTTTGACTCCCGCACCCTGTCCACCAGCATCCAGTATAGTCAACCATGCTAGTGAAGCAAAAAACTTGACCCTTTGACTCCCGCACCCTGTCCACCAGCATCCAGTATAGTCAACCATGCTAGTGAAGCAAAAAAATTAACCCTTTGACTCCCACACCCTGTCCACCAGCATCCAGTATAGTCAACCATGCTAGTGAAGCAAAAAAATTAACCCTTTGACTCCCACACCCTGTCCACCAGCATCCAGTATTGTCAACCATACTAGTGAAGCAAAAACTTAACCCTTTGACTCTCACACCATGTCCACCAGCATCCAGTATTGTCAACCATACTAGTGAAGCAAAAAAATTAACCCTTTGACTCCTGCACCATGTCCACCAGCATCCGGTATTGTCAACCATGCTAGTGAAGCAAAAAAATTAACCCTTTGACTCCCACACCCTGTCCACCAGTTATTGTCAACCATGCTAGTGAAGCAAAAACTTAACCCTAGGACTCCCTCATCCTACCCAACAGCTTTCTGTGGGAAGTTGATGAATGGGGTGAGGGAATCAAAGGGTTAACTTTTTTGGTGGATAGGGTGCTGCGAGTGTCAAAGGGTTAAAGGTGTTGAGCTGCTTGTGGCCGGTGGGGAACCTCATCAGGACCAGTTGCTGCTCTTTGAAGACAGGGCTGTAGTCGTCCCTTTCTGTCTGTCATGTATGGAGCGATCTGATTAATCCTTTGACTCTCGCACCCTGTCCACCAGCATCCTGCATTGTGAACCATGCTAGCAAAGCAAAAACTTAACCCTTTGACTCCCTCAGCTTATCCACCAGCTTCCTGCAGGAAGCTGGTGGATAGGGTGAGGGAGTCAAAGGGTTAAGTTTTTGCAGTTAGTGGACAGGGTGCGAGAGTCAAAGGGTTATGCTTCTTTTCTCACAGTTGCTGCGTGCTGTTTGGTTGGTCTTTTCATGTGCTCCTAACCACAACTT
>JAPXFY010000032.1:34845742-34893242 GCA_030674185.1 Monoplex corrugatus | reverse complement strand
ACACACAACACACACACGGATGAGCATGCATGCAATTTGTTCGAAACAGTCTGAAAAGAAAGAAGGATTACCTGCTATTTCCAAAGCTCTCGTGCTGAGGTCTTTGTTGCGAACAACTCTTCCTGCTGCTCGTTCCTCTTCCAAGAATTCAAGCACAGCCAGATCTAGTTCTTCGGATACCACGTGTTTACCGGGATGAATCTTTTTTTTCTCCTTTTGTTTCCCTGTTTGATTCTGTATCAAAACATGCCTCATTTCATTCCACTGCCGCACCTGCTTTCTATCCACTCCAAACTCTTTGGCAGTTTCGGAAACATTGTGAATTTCGAAGGAACTGGAGGGCAGAAAGTTTGAACTCCACTGAATATGACTTCCGACGAGGCATTGTCCTAATTCTAACAATGAACCATGGGAATGAAAACAAGCATGCCTAGGGCTTGTATGACGTGCTCATTTAATGTGTTCCAATGTTTGACGCCCCTACGGAATCTGTGACGACTCTCCTTGGGGTACACGAAGGGGTTGGAAAAAAAATCAAAATTAAAGCTAAAGTGGGGGTGGGCTTATACAAGGTATTCCACCCTTTGTACAGTTTTTGCCTCAAAGTAGGGGGTGGGTTTATACTACGAGATGGGCTAATATTCGGTAGTTTACGGTACATATATAAGGCAGATAGAAAAGCAAAAAAGAGCTGGATGACTAATGAAATTTTGGGCTTGATGGAGGAAAGGAGGAAGGCAAAGAGAAACGAGGAGATATACAGGAAGATAAACAAGGAGATCAGGAATAGGTGCAATGAAGCTAAGGAAGCTTGGCTGAAAACAAAGTGCAAAGAAATGGAAGACCGAAACAAAATGGATCCTCAGGATATGTACAGACGAATTGAAGACATTGTCCACAGGAAAAAGACATGCACATCAACTGGTGGCTTGAAATCGTAAGATGGTACGCTTATCATGGAAAAAGACAAAATATTAGACAGATGGGGAGAGTGCATTAAAGACCTTTTCGAGGATGACAGAAACGAAAAACACATTATAAAAAAGAACTTTGAAGGACCACCCATAATGAAAGATGAAGTTAGAGCAGCACTGAAAAAGATGAAACCAGGAAAAAACCCAGGACCAGACAACATTACTACAGAGATGATTGAAGCCCTGGAGGAATTTGGCATAGAAAAAATAACGGTCCTCCTAAATGAAATTTACGACACTGGAAAAATCCCCAAAGATATGTCAAAATCAATTTTCATTGCACTTCCAAAGAAGACAGGGGCTATAGAATGCGAACTCCATCGCACAATCATTTTGATGAGTCATGTAACAAAAATCCTGTTAAGAATAATCATGATGAGGACAAGGAATACAATCAAAAGAGAAATAGCAGAAGAACAGTGTGGATTTGTGGAAGGGAAAGGAACTATTAATACATCCTAAGAACTATCATAGAGAGGTCAATTGAGATGAATAAGGATTTGTATTCATGCTTTGTTGACTACACCAAGGCTTTCGATCGGGTAAGACATGATGAATTGATCAACCAAGTAGAAAGACAATGTTGATGGAAAAGATCTACGAATAATCAGAAGTATGTACTGGGAACAAACAGCTGCAATGAGAATAGAAAACAATGTAAGCTCTTTCCAAAACATCAAAAGAGGAGTCGGACATGGTTGTGTTTTGTCACCAGATCTGTTTTCACTTTACATTGAAAACATCATGAGAAACCTAGAAGAAGACCCTGGATTAAAGGTTGGAGAGAAAATGATAAACAACATTCAATACCCAGATGACACCGTGCTAATTGCAGAAAATGAAAGGGACCTACAAAACCTTGTGAATATACTAGAAATAGAAAGCAAAGGCAAGGGGTTGGAACTAAACAGCAGGAAGACTGAAGTCATGGTGATCAGTAAAAAACGTGAAATCCCCTCATGCAAAATAACAGCAAATGGCACAACCTTGATACAGGTTGAAAAATTTAAATACCTGGGAACGATCATTTCATCAGACGGCAGATGCACATCAGAAAGAGTTGGCAGAATCGACCAAGCCAAAACAGCATTCAAGAAGATGACAAGCATTCTTACAACAAATGCCTATCAATTAACATCAGGAAGAGAGTTCTTGAATGTTAAATAGAACCAATACTGTTGTACGGATGTGAGGCGTGGACAGTCAATAAGCAAAACCAGAACAATATTGAGGCAGCCGAGGTGTGGTTTCTAAGAAGAATGTTGAGAGTTCCATGGACAGCAAAGAAAACAAACGAGACAGTCTTGATGGAGGCAGACACAAGTAGATCACTCATAAGGAAGATTAGGAAAAGGCAGGCAACATCCATAGGCCATTTTATGAGGAAAGGGGATTTGGAGCACCTGGTCACAACGGGAAAGCTGGAGGGAAAGAGAGCAGCAGGTAGACCCAGGGAGAAAATGCTGGACGGACTTGCAGAGTGGCTGGGGACAGGAGGGTGGGGGAGATGCTAGGGGCAACGAGAGACAGAGACAGATGGAAGTCCATGATCGCCAACGCCATGCAGCAGGGCACCTGATGATGATGATGATGGGTGTTGTGCCGGTTGCAACTGGTGCCGAGCCTCATCAGGACCACTGAGTACTCTCTGGACAGAAGAGTAGTCGTCCCTTTCTGTCTGTTGCTTATTTAACCCTTTGACACCCGCACCCTGTCCACCAGCATCCTGCTCTGTCAACCACACTAGCAAAGCAAAAACTTAACCCTTTGACTCCCTCGCCCTATCCACCAGCTTCCTGACTCCCTCGCAAAAACAACCCTTTGACTCCCTCACCTATCCACCAGCTTCCTGATTCCCTCACCCTATCCACCAGCTTCCTGACTCCATCGCAAAAACTTAACCCTTTGACTCCCTCACACTATCCACCAGCTTCCTGACTCCCTCACCCTATCCACCAGCTTCCTGCAGGAACTGCTGGATAGGGTGAGGGAGTCAAAAGGTTAAGTAAGTGTTTGCAGTTGGAGGATAGGACAATGGAGCCAAAGGGTTAAGGAATGATCTGATGATGCTCCTGTTTTTGCTGTAGCTGATGCTGTTTTCTGGTTGGTCTTCCTGGGTTCCTACTATTACCAAGTCTTCTGTGTATGAACAATGACAACGACAAATCAGATAAAAGAATCAAGTCATCATCAACTATTGCTTGGAGGGGCCCCCAGTAGCTCAGTTGGTTTGAGCGTCAGCATAGGACCTTTGATCATCGCCTCATCAAAAAAAAGTAGCACCAAGACCACCACGTAATGAAATTTGAATAAATAATAGATTATGAAATAACATGAAATAGAACAATCAAACATTCTATTACATAAAAAAAGAAGAGTGATAACTATACATTATATACGAAGTGAAATTTGAATAAATACTTAAGTAACATTGGATGGCAAGCCATTTGATATCAACATCATCCAGGTGTATGTATCAACATCCGCAAGAACGAAATTGACAAATTCTATGAAGTATTAGAGATGGCCGAGGTTCAATGTAAATCACAAGAAGTTAAAAGTCATAATGGGAGATTTTAATGCTAAGTGGGACAAGATAGGGTGAGGATATAGTTGGACCTCATGGCCTTGGCCACAAAATGAAAGGGGAGGGAACTTGTAGAATGGGCACAGATGAATGAGTTCATAGTAGGAAACACCTGGTTTGAACAGCCTAACAGAAGAAAATGGACTTAGATGAGTCCAGGAGATAATACCAAAAAATTAAATTGACTATATCCTGATCAATAAAAGATTTAGAAACTCTTTGCTGACAGCAAAAACACTACCAGGCGCAGACTGTAACTATGACCACAATCTTGTAATGGGAAGATTTAGGCTGAAATTAGGAAAAGGAAACAGACCAAAAGTAACATCAAACTAAATCTTGGATTCTTAAAGACAGATGAAACGACACGTAAAAAATGTAACGTTCATGTTCAAAACAAATTCAGTGCTCTGAAAGACGTTGGTGACAATGAGGAACAATGGACAAAGTTGAGAAACTCGATAAATGAAGCTTGTGAAGAAATCCCTAGATTAGATAGAAACGCAAAAAAGAACTGGATGACAAAAGAAATTCTACGCTTGATGGAAGAACGGAGGAAGGCAAAGGGAAAAGAGGTAAGATGCAGGAAGATAAACAAAGAAATCAGGAATAGGTGAACGAAGCTAAGGAAGCTTGGCTGAAAACAAAGTGCAAAGAAATAGAAGACCGACACAAAACAGATCCTCATGGTATGTATAGAAGAATTGAAGAAACTGTCCACAGGAAAAAGACATGCACATCAACTGGTTGCTTAAAATCGAAAGATGGTACGCTTATCGTGGAAAAACACAAAATTATTAGATAGATGGGGAGAATACATTAAAGACCTTTTTGAAGATGTCAGAAACGAAGAACACATAATAAGAAAGAACGCTGAAGGACCACCCATAATGAAATATGAAGTTAGAGCAGCATTGAAAAAGATGAAACGAGGAAAAGCCCCAGGACCAGGCAATGTTATTACAGAGATGATTGAAGCCCTGGAGGAATTTGATATTGAAAAAATAACAGTCCTCCTAAATGAAATTTATGACACCGGAAAAATCTCCAGAGATATGTCAAAATCAATTTTCATTGCTGCTCCAAAGAAAACAGGGCTATAGAATACGAACTCCACCGTACAATCAGCTTGATGAGTCATGTAACAAAAATCCTATTAAGAATAATCATGATGAGGACAAGGAATAGAATCAAAAGAAAAATAGCAGAAGAACAGTGTGGATTTGTCGAAGGGAAAGGAACTATTACATCCAAGATATACATCCTAAGAACTATCACAGAGAGAGACCAATCGAATTGAATAAGAATACTATATTTATGCTTTGTTGATTATACCAAGGCTTTCAATCGGATAAGACATGAAGAATTGATCAACCAAGTAGCAAAACTCAATATTGATGGAAAAGATCTATCGAATAATCAAAAATATGTATTGGGAACAAACAACAGCAATGAGAATAGAAGACGATATAAGCTCTTTCCAAAATAGGAGTCAGACAAGGTTGTGTTCTGTCACCAAATCTGTTTTCACTTTACAGCGAAAACATCATGAGAAACCTAGAAGAATGCCCGCGATTAAAGGTTGGAGGAAAAATTATAAACAACATTCGATACGCAGATGACACTGTGCTAATTGCAGAAAATGAAAGGGACCTACAAACCTTTGTGAATATACTAGAAATAGAAAGCAAAAATAAAGGGTTGGAGCTAAATAGCAAGAACACGGAAGTCATGGTAATCAGTAAAAAACATGAAATCCGCTCATGCAAAATAACAGCAAACGGCACGACTTTGAGACAGGTTGGTAAGTTTAAATATCTGTCTGGGAACAGTCATCTCACCAAACAGCAGATGCACATCAGAAATTGCCAGCAGAATCAACTAAGCCAAAACAGCATTCAAGAAGATGAAAAGCATTCTTATCAACAAATGCCTATCAATTAACATCAGGAAGAGAGTTCCTGAATGTTATATAGAACCGATAATGTTATACGGTTGTGAGGCGTGGACAGACAACACGCACACCCAGAATAAAATTGAGGCAGCCGAGGTGTGGTTTCTAAGAAGAATGTTGAGAGTTCCATGGACAGCAAAGAAAACAAACGAAGCAGTCTTAAAGGAGGCAGACACAAGAAGATCATTGATAAGGAAGATTAGGAAAAGACAGACAACATTTATAAGCCATTTTAAGAGGAAAGGGGAATTTCAGCACCTGGTCACAATAGAAAAGCAGGAGGGAAAGAGAGCAGCAGGTAGACCCAGGGAGAAAATATTGGACGGATATTGCAGGATGGCTGAGGACAAGAGTGTGGAAGTTGTAGTTGTGACAACAAGGGATAGATACATATGGAGGGCCATGATCGCCAACACCATCCGGCAGGGCACATGATGATGATGATGATGAATAAAGCATGGAATAACATGGAAGAAAATAATCAAAATCAAGAAGAGATACATGGGTGGTAAGTGTGACTAGATTACAGACAAATAGTGACAGAAAGGATAAGACATCAGTCATGCATAGTTTTGCTTAAGCTTGAAGATACTCTTCAAGATTGTTTTTTTTTCCAAGGAGTAGGTACAAATTGGAACTGTTTAAGTGTGATAGTATCCCCACCTTCTGGAAATTCTGTGCTAGAAATTTCCTCTTTTCTATCACTCTATTTGTTTCTGCCTCAGTTGAAAGATATCTTTGAATGTAACCAATGTGTCGAATCTGATAGTAGCATGATTGGCAGGTCTGGGTCAGAGACGTTTGCATAGAAAGAGTGTTGTCCAAGGTCACACCAGTTACATTCCAAGATATCTAGCATCTAAGCTTGTGACACATTTTCATTTTGTCTCGTCCTGATTACTGCAATGCTCTCCTTACTGGACTGCCGGCTTCTTCTCTCCTATGTCTGCAACGCTTAGAAAACATAGCTCCATGCTCGTCTTGTCCTCAAAAAGAAAAGGTTTTAATCATGTCAGTCCTCTCCTTCACTCTCTTCACTGGTTGCCTGTCTTAAGAAGAATTGAATAGAAGCTGGATACCTTGTGTTACAGATCTGTCTGTCTATCTATCTATTTTTTTAAGTGCTGACTGTGTACGTTTTCTTGATGTCATTGTAATGTTATCTTAATTTTAATATTCAACATGTATCTTTCCTTTGTTGCAAATGTCATGTATATAGAACAGCAACGGCAAGTTTGAAAAATGGCTTCTAGCCAATAGCTTTTACTGTTGGAAAATAAAGTATCATTGTCATTGTCATTATCATTGTCAAATCTATTCGCCAGTCTGCTCCATCATAATATCTGCGACAACATCAACATTTACACGCCAACTCGCACCTTGCGCTCAGCTTCAGATCAGACACTCTTACCCTAGATTTAAACTATCAAGTGTTGGCCAGTGTTGTTTTGCTGTCTCAGGACCGTCAGCCTGGAATAGACTTCCGCTCTGCCTTCGCCTAACACCTACCCTTTGTACTTGTAAATCCAATGTAAAAACCCACCTCTTTTCTCAACAATGTATTCTACAACTACTTCTTTCCATCAGTCTTTGTATTAAACATTGTAAGGTGGTTTATGTCGATTGTATGCTATGCCTTGTGCGTGAGTGCGCTTTGATTTGAATTGTCAAGTTTTGGCGCCATATAAATACTGTAATCATTAATTATTCATTACAGGCTGTAAAACCTTCACTTCATCATCATGTGCCTTGTCGCATGGCGTTGGCGATCATGGCCTCCATATGAATATATTCTTTGACGCTGCAAGTACATCTTCCACCCTTTCTGTCTTCATCCACTCTGCTAGTCTATCCAATATTTTCTCCCTGGGTCTACCTAGTGCTCTTTTACCTCCAGCTTTCCTATTGTGACTAGGTGCTGTCATTTCTCTTGCCTCATAAAATGTCCAATAAATGTTGCTTGTCTTTTCCTGATCTTCTTCACTGATGTTCTTTTTGTGTCTGCCTCCTTCAAGAATGTCTTTTTTTTTTTTTCAATCTTGTTCTGACTTTGAGTGTTGACTGTCCACGCTTCAAATCCGTACAACAATATCGGTTCTATATAACATTCAAGAACTCTCTTCCTCATGTTAACTGATAGGCATATGTTGGTGAGAACGCTTTTCATCTTCTTTAATGCCGTTTTAGCCTAGTCGATTCTGTGGCTAGTTCTGATGTGCACCTGCCGTCTGTTCCCAGATATTTAAACTTATCAACTTGTCTCAGTGTGGAGCCATTAGCCGTTATTTGCATGAGTTGTTTTTAATTTTTTTTAATTTTTTTTTTTTATTGATTCCATGACTTTAGTCTGCTTGCTATTAGCTCCAGCCCTTTATTTCTGTTTTCTATTTCTATTATATTCACAAGATTTTGTAGGTCCTTTTCATTTTCTGCAATTAAAACGGGTGTCATCTGCATAATAAAGACTGTTTGTCATTTTTCCTCCAATCTTTATCCCATGGCATTCTTCTAGGTTTATCGTGATGATTTCGCTGTAACGTGAAACAGATTGGGTGACAGAACACACCCCTGCCAAACCCCTCTTTTGATAATCTGAAAAAAGCTTATATAATTTTTTACTTTCATTGCTGTTGTTTGTTCCCAATACACATTCCTTCTTATTCTTAGATCCTTTCCATCAGCATTGAGCCTTTTTAGTTGGTTGATGAATTCTTCGTGTCTTACCCGATCGAAAGCCTTGGTATAATCAACAAAACATAAAAATAAGTCATTATTCAGCTCAATTGACCTTTCTGTGAGAGTTCTTAATATGTATATATATGCAAAAGTATCCACCCTCATTGCATCAGCAAAAACAAGCTATTTCCAAACCAAAATCCTGAATGCCTCTTCTTCAAAAGAACTCTTTACAACCATGAATCATCTCCTTGGCACACGAAAAGATTTACCTCTCCCAACAAAACATACAATTGAAGAACTCCCATCTGTATTCTCCAACTATTTCACCACCAAAATACAAACTCTTCGTGACAGGCTTGACAGGACACCCTGTCAACCATGCCCACCTGACCCTTCCTTCTCTGGCACACCTCTTACTACTTTTACCCCAGTCTCACAAGAAGAAATTCTCAACACAATCAGATCCATGTCGTTCAAAACCTGCGAACTGGATCCTCTTCCAGGTTCTCTCTACGCCGACTGTCTCCCTACTCTCCTCCCATTCATCACTGACATCATCAACACTTCTCTTCAAACTGGAACTGTCCCTGATTCTTTCAAGTCTGCTATTGTTCACCCTCTCCTCAAGAAACACAATTTAGATCCAAATGAACTGAAAAATTACCGGCCTATCTCTAATCTCTCTTTCTTGTCAAAACTCCTTGAAAAAGTCGTCCTCAACCAGCTGAACTCTCACCTGTCTGCCAACAATCTCCTCAATCCTTTCCAGTCAGCCTACCGCCAGTGCCATAGCACTGAAACTGCCCTACTACACATTCTCAACAATTTCCTCCTTGCAACTGATACTGGCAAAGTCTCTCTCCTCACACTCCTTGATCTGTCTGCAGCCTTTGATACCATTGATCATGGTATTCTCCTTTCTAGACTTCATCATACTTTTGGCATCTCTGACATTGCTCTGTCTTGGTTCACTTCATACCTATCCAACAGAAAACAAACCGTTCTCATCAATGGCACTTACTCTCAACCTGCATACCTGACCTGTGGTGTTCCACAAGGATCTGTCCTTGGCCCTGTTCTTTTCACTCTTTACACCTCCCCCCTGTCCACCATCATCAACTCCCATTCTATAAAACACCACTTCTATGCTGATGACACCCAACTTCAAGACAGTGACTCACCTGATAATATACAGCGCCTGTTGACTCGCACCACTGAGTGTTACTCGGACATTAAGAACTGGATGACACACAATAGACTTCAGCTTAATGACGACAAAACAGAAGCTATCCTCATTGGCACCCGTCAGAAACTTTCTCAGCTGCCTCCTCTTTCTCTCCCATTATGTAACACATCAGTCCCAATTTCTGATTCAGCTAAAAACCTTGGTGTCTGCATTGACTCTACCCTCTCCATGAACAACTTTGTTACTCAAACTGCCAGATCCTGCTATTATCATCTCCATCGTATAAGGCTGATCAGGAAGTATCTCTCTGTCGAAACAACTGCAAAACTCGTTCTCTCCTTCATAATGTCTCGCATTGACTATTGCAATTCACTCCTGTCTGGTCTTCCTGCCTCCACCATTCACATCCTACAGCGCATTCAAAACAATGCTGTACGCCTTGTACTCAAAAAGAAAAAAGCTGACCACATATCTCCTCTCCTGGCACAACTTCACTGGCTCCCTGTATCAAAGCGCATACAGTACAAACTAGACACCATGTGCTACAAAAGCCTCAATAACGCAGCCCCCAATTACCTGTCAAGCCTACTTGAGATCTATGTTCCCTCACGTACCCTCCGCTCTGCCTCCGATCCTCTGACTTTTCGCTTTCCACGCACTAAGCTCAATACCTATGGTCCACGAGCCTTCTCTGTTTCTGGTCCACTCTCCTGGAACAAACTTCCTCTCTCAGTCCGTCAGCAACCTACTTTTGTCTCCTTCAAGTCCGCTCTCAAAACTCACCTTTTCTCCTCCGCATAAAATCCTAACCCCCCTCTGCAGCCTGTCTCCGCTCGGAGGGAATCACATGGTTATAATATATAATTGTATATGCTATGCTCTCTATAATTTTCCATTGGTTTTATTCTTGCTTTTATTGCTTTTATTCTTTCTCCACATTTATAGCCATGCGTGTGTGTGTGTGTGTGTGTATGTGTGTGTGTGTGTGTGTGCGTGCGTGTGTGTGCGTGCGTGCGTGCGTGCGTGCTTGCGTGTGTGTCTGCTTCAGCGCTTAGATTTGATTTTATCAAGATTTTGCGCTATATAAATATTGTAATTATTATTAATTATTCATTAATAGTTCCTTTCCCTTCGACAAAACCACGTTGTTCTTCTGCTATTTCTCTTTTGATTCTGTTCCTATCTTCATCGTGATTACTCTTAATAGAATCTTTGTTAATGACTCATCAAGCTGATTGTACGATGCAATTCGCATTCCATAGCCCCTGTTTCCATTGGAAGTGCAAGGAACATTGATTTTGACATTTCTTTAGGGATTTTTCCGATATCATAAATTTCATTTAGGAGGACTGTTATTTGTTTTAAATTAATACCAAATTCATCTAGAGCTTCAATTATTCTGTAGTAATATTATCTGGTCCTGGGGCTTTCCCTGGTTTCATCTTTTTCAATGCTGCTCTGACTTTATCTTTCATTATGGATGGTGCTTCAGCGTTATTTCTTATGATGTGTTCTTCCTTTCTGTCGTTGTCAAAAAGGCCTTTAATGTATTCTCCACATCTATCTAATATTTTGTCTTTTTCCATTACTATCATACCACCTTCAGATTTTAAACAACCAGTTTATGTGCATGTCTTCTTCCTGTAGGAATTTCTTCAATGCATCCGTACATAAACTTAGGATCTGTTTTGAGTCAGTCTGCTGTTTCTTTGCACTTAGTTTCTAGCCAAGCTTCCTTAGCATCATTACACCTGCTCTTGATTTCCTTATGTATTGTTTTTTGTATGCCTCCTCTTTTCCCTTTGCCCTACTCCGTTCTTCCATCAAGCTTAAGATTTCTTTTGTCATCCAATTCTTTTTTCTTTTTTTTTTCTTTTCAACTCTAGAGATTTCTTCACGAGCTTCATTTGAGTTTCTCAACTTGTCCATTGTTCCTCACTGTCACCACCGTCCTCCGGAGCACTGAAGTTGTTTTGAACATATTCGTTAAATACAAGTGATTCATCTGTCTGTAAGAGTCCAAGATTTAGTTTGATGTTACTTTTGGTTTGTTTTCTTTTTAAAAAATTTTGTTTTTTAGTTTCAGCCTAAATCTTCCCATTACAAGATTGTGGTCACTGTTGCAGTCTGAGCTTGGTAATGTTCTTGTAGAGAATTTCTAAATCTTTTATTTATCAGGATGTAATCAGTTTGATTTTTTGTGCTGTCTCCTGGATTCATCCATGTCCATTTCTTTTCCCTGTTAGTTTGTTCAAACCAAGTGTTTCCTGTTATGAATCATTTCCTTGTGCCCACTCAACAAGTTTCTCTCCCCTTTCATTTCTTGTGCCAAGGCCATGAAGTCCAGCTATGTCATCTATTTTTTCCCGTCCCACTTTAGCAGCACAATCTCCCTATACTTTGTGTTCTTTTTATAAGTGCAACTATTACTAGACTATTACTAGACTGCCACATTTTATTTGGAGAGTGTACAAATGCGGAAATTGCGTTATGTCCCTTGTTTCTATATTTACCATTGGATTTTCCCCCAACTTCACTACTTTCGGTTGCACAAAGGCAATGATGTTCAAGTGAAATTTTGCATCTGGTCAAGGTAATTCTAAAGCCTTTTAACTGTCGTCATTGTTGTATCTATGTACCTTGATTGTTTGTTTTGTTTTGATCGACAGGAATGTTAGTTTTACCGTAGATTTTGGATGTTTTCTAACACTTCCTGGTTACATAACTTTTAGAAAAGACTAGAATGAACACGTCTGCAACTTTTTTAGGACATTTGAGACAGTGACAATGACACTTTATTTTCCCTCGGATTCAAATGCTAATGGTTGTGGGTTCGAATCTCTGGGTGAGCAACATTAAAAGTGGCCTTCTCACCGTCCCATCTTAACATCATTGTTGTTCTGGTGGTGACAGTATAAAAATTAGATAGGTTCCAATTCTCCCACTTCCCTGGGATGGGTGTCCCTGTCAGCCATATCACCTGAGGTGGGTGTCGACGTAAAAACCTAACAAAAATAAAATTCATTTTCCAACGGTAGAAGTTGTTAGCTAAAAGCCATTTTGAAAACTTGCTGCTACTTATTTTACGCATGTGCAGAGAGAGAGAGAGAGAGAGAGAGAGAGAGAGTTTTCCTCCTGAAAGTTGATAGATGAAGCAGAGTTTAGGGTGTAAAAGGTGTCGGGTTGAGATTATGTTAGATTATTGCACTGATAGTGCGGCATAAATTAGATGTTGTTCTGGGCTTGCGCATAGATGTAAGTTATCCATCCTCCATTTGGACATATCATTATGAGATTGTATTTTGCCCTAAAGTAAAACTGAAGGAAATCAAGCAATGTATTAATTGTTATTGCTAGCTTAATACATCTCAGCTGGTGGCTGAAACACCTTTGTTTAGAGTAATTTACCGTGATGAATTACAAGTTGTGCTGCTAGCATCCATATGGTTGATCGTGAAAATATGATTAAGTGTGATATTTTTCCCCTTTTCCTTGTTTTGTTTGTCTGTCAGTTTTTGTTAACACTATGCGGTGGTTTTGAAAAATGTGATCCAGGAAGTAATACTCTTAATGAGTGGATTGAGGTGTACCCAGTGAACAGAGCTGGTCTTCTCAGTGACACTTTTAATTTCTTCATTATGTGGCATCCTACAGTCATATGTGATATGTTTGGGTAGATGTTCTTAGTGTGTGTGAGGCAGCATAGGAAAACAAGGGTAAAGTAGAAACTTTTTAATTCTGAGTTTGTTTAATTCTGAGTTTGTAACTCATTTAAAAACTTCTAACTAATCTAAGTTTGTAAATCCACTTAAAAAAAAAAAATGTTACAGATAGTTGCCTTTTATACACATCTAAATTTTGTGAAATTGGGCCATTTTGTCAAAGGAAGTAGCAATCTCATGAGATTTTGAAAATTCTTTAAAATTCTTTTTATGATGCTTTCAGCCTTGAATCTTCAAAAGGTAAACTGAAGATTAGATGTAAAAGACTTAAAGTACGGAAAAATCCGACGTGTCATAAATTTCATGCTATGCAGGTATTTTCAGCCCAAGCTATTACTAGCTGACTGAGTTTACTGGCTTTTCGCATACAGTGTCACGTATTCATTTGTGTGCATGCATTAATGGTGTATTCTGATTTGTGTGTGTATGTGTGTGTGATATGTTTGTGCTTCAGTATATATACCTCACTCTGTGTCTTATAAGATGTGTAATGTGCAGTGTGCCCAAATCTTTTGTCCGCCATATACATGGGCAGACCACATGTAGCAACGAATTTGGCCTTTTTTTTTTTTTTTTAAAGGTTACCTTTGTGCATGCTCACCTTTTTTTTTTCCGTCCCATTTTCTACGCCACTTTAATGGTCAGAGAAATTGGAACAGTTTTCACAATGTGATGATGATGATGTCGATGAGGATGATAATCATGATGCTATGGAGTTCCATCTAGGATTGAGACTGCGCGACAGGGTTGTACTCTACACTTACTGTCATAACATATCTTGGCGTCAACCAGACCCGAGAAATACAGACACCTGCGGTGTTGGTCAGAAGATTTGACCAACACCCTCAATGACGCATCCGTGAAGTGGATGAAACTCGACTGTATGGTCTCAGTCTTCCCAATGAGCCCATAGCACGCCCAACTCTGGGTAGAAGCCAGTTAGAGCCAAAAAATCCCTCAATGATTTTTGAAGGTACTGATGGGGATCGAACCCACAACCTTCCAGTCAGTAGTCCATTGCGTTAACCACTACACCACTGTGACTGGTTGTTTTTTTGTTAGTTTCTTCTGGCTACCATGGAGCTTGGTGATCAGAGGAGTTCTTATTCGAAGTCTCCTGTCATTCCGCTGGATAGAGGCGACATTGCTGCAATGAGTTTGGAGAATAATGCTGTGCAAGAAGGATTTATTATTGCATGATTACATTATTGATTTGTTATTATTAATAAAATCATCATCATCATCGTCGTCGTCGTCATCATTGTCGTCGTCGTCATCATCATCATCATCATCATTCTTCTTTTTCTTCTTCTTCTTGTTATCATCATTGTCATCATCACTATTATTATTATTGTTGTTGTTGTTGTTATTAGTATTATTATCATTATTATTGTTATTATCATTATTAATTATTGTCATCATTATTATTGTCAACACCATCATCATTATTGTCATTATTATCATTATCACGATTATTATCATCATTATCATTATTATTGTCACTTAATTGGGAATGTTTGGTATTTTCCCCCCACTGACTAGTGCACTGGAAATCCATTGAATCTGAGACATCTGGTGTGCCGAGCAAGTACCAAATAAGTCTGCTGGAATACCGCACAAGCCTGAAGGTTACTACACTTCACAGAGACGGATCCTGCTCAACTACAGTAAGCATTAAGTTTATTTATTTGTCAATGTAGTGGCAATGAAAAATACTTATTTAGTGGCAATTGAAAAAAATTGATTAGATTTAGTCATGTTTGTTTGTGTTTATTTTTACTATATAATTTAATCTTTTATTTTTACTTTCCTATTTTTTTTTTTTTTTTCAGGGATGGAGGATGGGCTGTAAGAGCTATGATAAGGGAGACGTTATTATAATCATGTCTGGGGGCGGATGACACTTGATTTTTATGATGTGATTGTGATGCCATTATATCAGACATCAGCGACATAAATTTTGATGTGATTGTGATTTGATTATATAAGACATCAGTGACATAACTTTTAAGTAAGAGGGTGCTTGTCTTCAGTCGATTCATTGTTTTTTTAAATCAGATTTAGATACAAATTGTCATTATAATGTAGCTAAGATTGCTCCATTGAAAGTGTGATACAAAGATAAAATACAATATCCATACGTTAGGTAGGATTTCAAGACCCTGCCAACCCGTAGAGCTTATCTGCAATGGTCATTTTGGATCTTCTCTCATCATCATCATGTTGAGCTTGCTCGGCTATCCATGACACGTTTCTTCCATCCTTCTGTCAGACATTGCAGTTGGTAGTTCATCATACTGACAGCCTGTATCATCGATCAGTTGGTCGATGAAGGTCTTCTTTGGACGTCCTGGTCTTTGTTTGCCGTGGCTTGGTCTCCATAGTAGAACATCCCCCACGAGTTCTTCTTTGCTATGCCAGCAGTGTCCCGCAAAGTGCAGTCTTTGTTGACGTATTGATTTACTGATTGGTGGGATCTTACCATATAACTCTTTGTTAGTTGGATGTTCTTTCCAGGATTTGTTCAGGGCTGCACGCAGCATACGTGTGTATGCTCCATCAATCTTCTTCTCCAATGTCGTTGTTAGGGTCCAAGAAATTGAGCCATATGTAAGAATGGACTCTACTGTTGCTCGGAAGAAATTCCTTGATTTTTATGATGATCTTCTCTATCACATGGCATCAGTGGCTTCAGTGCATATGGAATTCATTCGGAGCACGGAAACATTATCATGAGAAACTGCAATTGAAACTGAAGTTGTAGTAGCATTTTGTAGGCTGCTTTTCAATAACCTTTAGATTACCACACATTTTCCATCAGCACACTGCATTATCAACAATACTAGCAAAGCAAAAACTTAACCCTTTTCTTCCCTCACCCTGTCCACCAGCTTTCTACAGGAAGACGGTGGATAGGATGAGAGCGTCAAAGGATTCAGTTTTTGCAGTTGGTGGATAGGGTGTGGGAGTCAAAGGGTTAAGAAAAGTTCTCACTCCAATCAAATGTCTTTGTCTTGCCAGGACAGGGAGCGCAGTGTGAACCATGACCACCAAGGCAGGTATGCGAGTGGTTCGAGGCCCTGATTGGAAGCACGGCGATCAGGATGGCGGTGAAGGTTTTCTGGGAACGGTGGTTGGGATTCCAAATCAGGGTTCAGACCAAGGGTCTGTGCGAGTGATCTGGGACATGGAGTGCAAGGAGAGAACCTACTTGGCTGGCAAAGATGACAAATTCGAGTTGCGTACTTATGATAACGCCCCGACAGGTATGTGGGTTTGTTTTTGTCTGACCTCTTTCCTTCTGTATATAATTATATAATTGTGTGGTGTGTGTGTGTGTGTGTGTGTGTGTGTGTGTGTGTGTGTGTGTGTGTGTGTGTGTGTGTGTGTGTGTGTGTATGTGTGTGTGTGTGTGTGTGTGTGTGTGTGTGTGTGTGTGTGTGTGTGTGTGTGCACTGTGTTTGTGTGTATGCATATGTTTGTGTGTTTTTTTTCCTTCTCTCATCCTAATTTTTGTACTAATTTTCATCATTTAAGTTTTAAATTACAAGTGATTTTTCATAAAAAAAAAACCTGTCAAAATTTCTTATTTGATAGTTGAAATATCATATTTTTGGAAAATTTAGAATTTTTTTTAACAATGCATTCGGTTTAGAAAATTGTAAGTTGGTAATTATTATTCTTAGAATGGCAGTGCAACAGTGAGCAATGACCAAACAATGATCTGACCAAAAACGTCTTTTTTTTTGTTTTTGTTTTGTTTTGACAAATCCAGCTTGTTTAGTCATTGAAACAACAGGAAATCTATTCCTCAAAACATTAGCATGCCCACAGTCATGCTAACCAGTCTGACATGCACTTGTTGAGTGGATCAACGTTGGACTTGCAGTCAGAAGGTCCAGGGTTCAGTCCGGCTAGACAGCTCCACCTGGTGGGTAAAGGTTGGAGATTTTTCCCATCTCCCAGGTCGACATGTGTGCAGACCTGCCAGTGCCTAAACTCCCTTTGTGTGTGTGTATATGCTTACATGTGCATGCAGAATATCAAGATGCATGCTAAAGATCCTGTCAGTCAGTCCAGTGACTTATGGAAACATGAAAATAACCAGCATATGGAAACATGAAAATAACCAGCATAATTTATGGAAACATGAAAATAACCAGCATGTGGAAACATGAAAACAACCAGCATATGGAAACATGAAAATAACCAGCATGTGGAAACATGAAAACAACCAGCATAATTTATGGAAACATGAAAATAACCAGCATGTGGAAACATGAAAACAACCAGCATAATTTATGGAAACATGAAAACAACCAGCATGTAGAAACATGAAAATAACCAGCATGTGGAAACATGAAAACAACCAGCATGTGGAAACATGAAAATGACCAGCATGTGGAAACATGAAAATAACCAGCATGTAGAAACACGAAAACAACCAGCATGTGGAAACATGAAAACAACCAGGATGTGGAAATATGAAACAACCAGCATGTGGAAACATGAAAACAACCAGGATGTGGAAACATGAAAATAACCAGCATGTGGTAACACGAAAACAACCAGCATGTGGAAACATGAAAATAACCAGCATGTGGTAACACGAAAACAACCAGCATGTGGAAACATGAAAACAACCAGCATATGGAAACATGAAAACAACCAGCATATGGAAACATGAAAACAACCAGCATATGGAAACATGAAAACAACCAGCATATGGAAACATGAAAACAACCAGCATATGGAAACATGACAACAACCAGCATGTGGAAACATGAAAACAACCAGGATGTGGAAACATGAAAACAACCAGCATGTGGTAACACGAAAACAACCAGCATGTGGAAACATGAAAATAACCAGCATGTGGTAACACGAAAACAACCAGCATGTGGAAACATGAAAACAACCAGCATATGGAAACATGAAAACAACCAGCATATGGAAACATGAAAACAACCAGCATATGGAAACATGAAAACAACCAGCATATGGAAAACATGGACAAAACAACCAGCATGTGGAAACATGAAAACAACCAGCATGTGGAAACATGAAACAACCAGCATATGGAAACATGAAAACAACCACATTGGAAACATGAACAACAACCAGCATGTGGTAACATGACAACAACCAGCATGTGGAAACATGAAAACAACCAGCATGTGGTAACATGACAACAACCAGCATGTGGAACATGAAAACAACCAGCATGTGGAAACATGAAACAACCAGCATGTGGAAACATGACAACAACCAGCATGTGGAAACATGAAAACAACCAGCATGTGGAAACATGACAACAACCAGCATGTGGAAACATGAAAACAACCAACATTGGAAACATGAAAATAACAGCATGTGGAAACATGAAAACAACGAGCATGTGGAAACATGAAAACAACCAGCATGTGGAAACATGAAAACAACCAGCATGTGGAAACATGAAAACAACCAGCATGTGGAAACATGAAAACAACCAGCATGTGGAAACATGAAAACAACCAGCATGTGGAAACATGAAAACAACCAGCATGTGGAAACATGAAAACAACCAGCATGTGGAAACATGAAAACAACCAGCATGTGGAAACATGAAAACAACCAGCATGTGGAAACATGAAAACAACCAGCATGTGGAAACATGAAAACAACCAGCATGTGGAAACATGAAAACAACCAGCATGTGGAAACATGAAAACAACCAGCATACAGACACACCAAAGATGCTCGCCTTGTAACAACATAGTGTGTTGCGGTCAGCTCTCGTGACAGATTGAAATTCTCTTTACTCCACTAAAATTTTGATGATGTCCTATAAAAAAAACAACCAGTATGTAGGATCACCAAAGATGTACATTTTGTAACAACATAGTGGAATGTGTTCAGCTCGCATGACAGTTGAAATTGTCTGTACTCCACTAAAATGTTGATTATGTCCCATGACAGCAACCAGCATGTAGGCACACCTAAGATGCACACTTTTAACAACATAATAGAAAATGGTTAACTTCAATGACAGTTTGAAATTCTCCGTACTCCACTAAAATTTTGATGATGTCCGATATAAAAAAAACAACAACCAGTATGCAAGATCACCAAAGATGTACATTTTGTAACAACATAGTGGAATGAGGTCAGCTTGAATGACAATTTGAAATTCTCTGTAATCCACTAAAATTTTGATTGTGTTCCATGACAACAACCAGCATGCAGGCACACCAAAGATGCATGCTTTGTAACAACATAGTGCGTTGCAGTCAGCTTGCGTGACAGTTTGAAATTTTCTGTACTCCACTAAAATTTTGATGATGTCCTATAAAAACAACAAGCATGCAGGCACACCAAAGATGCTCACTTTGTAACAACATAGTGGAATGTGGTCAGCTTGTGTGAAAGGTTGAAATTCTCTGTACTCCACAAAAATTTTGATTTATGTCCCATAAAAACAATCGTCATGCAGTCACACCAAAGATGCTCGCCTTGTAACAACACAGTGTGTTGCGGTCAGCTCGCATGACAGATTGAAATTCTCTTTACTCCACTAAAATTTTGATGATGTCCTTTAAAAAAAACAAAAAGCAACCAGTATGCAGGATCACCAAAGATGTACAATTTGTAACAACATAGTGGTAGTCAGCTCACGCGACAGCTTGAAATTCTCTGTACTCTACTAAAATTCTGATTATGTCCTATAAAAAAAACAAAAAAAACATATGCAGGATCACCAAAGATGCACGCTTTGTAACAACATAGTGGAATGTGGTCAGCTCGCATGGCAGTTTGAAATTCTCTGTAATCCACTAAAATTTTGATTGTGTCCCATGACAACCACCAGCATGCTGGCACACCAAAGACACGCGCTTTGTAACAACATAGTGGAATGTGGTCAGCTCGCGTGGCAGTTTGAAATTCTCTGTACTCTTCTAAAATTCTGATTATGTCTGATGCGCTGTGAGTCCAACTGAGTGTGGAGAATAGTGCTTTAGAATACAATTTTATATGAAATCAGTGATGGTAAAATCTACAACTGCTTTGATAACTGAGGCATCTTCTACCAGAAACATGTGAGAATGCTATGAGTATTTGATACATATTAATTAGCATGCATATTTAACATGCATTATTTTGTCTTCATTTGTTTATTACATATGCATTCCCTTTATATGTTCATGTATTTCTGGTTCCTACTTGTTTGAACGCTGGTTGTTGTTTTAATTTAAATTTTCATATTCTGCCAGTTCAGTAATCGATGGATATTCAGGGGGAAAAAAAAAGAAAGAGAAGACAAGAAGAAAGACAGAAACAGACAGACAACCTGATAAAAAAAAAAAAAATGATGTTGATGATTGTGATGATGGTGATGATAATGGTGATGTGTGTGTGTGTGTGTGTTGATGATTGTGATGATGGTGATGATAATGGTGATGTTTGTGTGTGTGTGTGTGTGTGTGTGTGTGTGTGTGTGTGTGTGTGTGTGTGTGTGTGTGTGTGTGTGTATGTGTGTGTGTGTCTGTGTATGTCTGTCTGTGTATGTGTGTGTGTGTGTGTGTGAGTGAGTGAGTGTGTGTGTGTGCGTGTGTGTGTGTGCAGTGTGTGTGTGTGTGTGTGTGTGTGTGTGTGTGTGTGTGTGTTGTGTGTGTGTGTGTGTGTGTGTGTGCGTGCGTGTGTGAGTGTGTGTGTGTGTGTGTGTGTGTGTGTGTGTGTATGTGTGTGTGTGTGTGTGTGTGTGTGTGTGCATGCTTGTGTGTAAATTTCCCTGAGAAAAAAAAAAGAAAATGATTGCATCAATGCAATGGTAAAGAAAAAAATAATAAATGGACATACATGTAAACACACACTCGTACTTACATTCTGAGTGCAATTGGGAGGTGCAACTCATCAGTGCCAAGCCCTATCCCCCCAAGAAAAAAAAAGAAAAATCCCACAACCAAAAGCCTTATGAGCGACATTGATGATCGTACACTAAACGATACAGTGATTCTTTTTCAGGTGTGAAACACAAAAGTGTGACGTGTGACGCGTGTCGTACTGACGGAGTCACAGGCATACGTTGGAAGTGTGCGGTGTGTACGGACTATGACCTGTGTTCCCTGTGTTATCATAGCGACCGGCACGACAGGGGTCACGCCTTCATGAGATATGTTACTGAGGACTGTACGCTGTAAGTATACACGTCTCTGTCACACACACACATACATACACACACACATGCACGCACGCACGCGCGTACGCGCATACGCACGCACACACACACACACACAACACACACACACACACACACACACACACACACACACACACATGCACACGCACACACACACACACACACACACACACACACACACACACACACACACACACACACACGCATAGGGTGAGGGAGTCGAAGGGTTAAGTTTTTGCAGTTGGTGGATAGGCTGCAGGAGTCAAAGGGTTGAGAAGAAGATAGAAGAGGACTGGAAGTCATAGGCACAAGCCATCTTCAAATAGAGGCATCAGATTTTAGCCGCCCAGCATATATACACAGTTAAGCATCAAGTGAACTTCATTCCGCAAACGCAGATAGGGCCTGCCACTCACCCAGCCACTCTTCTTGTGAGAAAAATATGGAGAGGAGACTGAAACATTGCATCCTTTGCAATCCTGCTGAATCTTAAAGTGAATAATTTTAAATTTTACAGAGCAAAATCAGGGAATTAGAATTAGAGCACCTGGTCACAACAGGAAAGCTGGAGGGAAAGAGAGCCCCAGGTAGACCCAGGGGAAAAATATTGGATGGACTTGCAGAGTTGCTGAGGACAGAGAGGGTGGAAGATGTGCTTGCGGCAACAAGGATAGATGCATATGGAGGGAGGGCCATGACGCCAACGCCATGTGGCAAGGTGCTTCATGATGATGACAGAGCAAAAGAGCATTGCTCTGCTTCATGTGTGCGGTGTTCAAGTGGGTAAAAGTCAAAAGGTCTTGGTTTGAGCCATCTAGATACCTCTAAGTGATGTGTAGAGGATGGAGATTCCTTGGATATCTCGGGTGAACTTGTATGCAGACCTCCAGTGCCTAAACTCCTTTGCGTCTATGCGCATACAAAATTACCAAACATGCACTTCAAAGATCTCGTGAGGCAGTGGCTTGCTTATGGAAGCATGGTTACACCTGGCATACACTTTTGCCAAAGATGCAGACTGTGCACTGGCATGGTCAGTTTGTTTAATTTAACCCTTTGACTCCTGCACCCTGTCCACAGAATGCCAAAAACTTAACCCTTTGACTCCCTCACCCCATCCACCAGCTTCCTGTAGGAAGCTGGTGGATGGCAGCTTCCTGTAGGAAGCTGGTGGATGGGGTGAGGGAGTCAAAGGGTTAAGTTTTTGCTCTGTTGTTAGCGTGGTTAACAATGGAGGATGCTGGTGGACAAGGTGCGGGAGTCAAAAGGTTAACAGCTCAAGTTCTCCATGCTCCGCTGAAAAGTCTGATTATGTCTAATGTGCTGCGAGTCCAATTGAGTTTGCAAGATTGTCATCATCATCATCAGGTGCCTTGCCGCATGGCATTGGCGATTATGGACTTCCATCTGTCTCTATCCCTTGTTGCCTCAAGCATCTCCCCCACCCTCCCTGTCCCCAGCCATCCCGCAAGTCCGTCCAGTATCCCCCCCCCCCCCCCCTGGGCCTACCTGGTGCTCTCCTTCCCTCCAGCTTTCCCGCCGTGACCAGGTGCTCCAATTCCCCCCTCCTCACAAAATGGCCCACGAAATTTGCCTGCCCTTTCCTAATCTTCCTTATGAATGACATACCTGTGTCTGCCTCCATCAAGACTGTCCCGCCCGTTCCCCCCCCATCCATGGAACTCCCAACATCCCTCTTAGAAACCACATCTCGTATCACGGACACCTGCGGTTCCCTTTTGACAGCTCAACGCGTTGCACTCACACACTGCTCTGTGCAGAGCACTCAACTGGCCAGCTGCCACTTGACAGTCCACATCTGCTTATCGTTTATCTCTCCCCTCCCATCCCCCTCCCCTCAGCCGCTCCTGCTCTCAAACTAAAATCTTGCTCGGGAACAGCCGTGATTACATAAAAAAAAAAAAGAAATGGCTGCTGGGGACAGCATTTTTAAGAAGAGTAGATACAGGTAAGTGGTAACCAACTAGAGAGGAAGGTAAAATTCTAGTTGATCTTCCCAGAGTACTGTTCCAGTTTTTAGGTCCTTTACAAGGAAGGGCCTGTATGCCCCCATTTTTGTTTTGTTTCATTTTTTGTTTTTGTTTGTGTGTTGGTGTGTGTGTGTGTGTGTGTGTGTGTGTGTGTGTGTGTGTGTGTGTGCGCGCGCTGTGTGTGTGTGTGTGTAAGAATGTGTGTGTGTGCGTGTGTGTGCGTGTGTGTGTGTGTGTGTGTCTGTGTGTGTGTTTGTGTGTGTGTGTTTATTTTGTTGTTTGTTGTTCTATTTGTGACCTCCCTACCACAAAGTCAGTCTTAACTCGCAGTCAGTCGAACAGCACTAGGAGCTGAAAAGGTGACTGAGTGTCTATCTGGGGTGTTTTGACTTTTTCTCAAAAATGATTTCTGTAGACTATAATCTATCCCCCACAGAAATTTTTTTCTTGAAAAAATATTACTAATCAATTTAAAATGGTATTTTAATGCACCGATCGCAGCACCTTTCAGATAATGACAGCTAAAATTAGAAACAAACTGGGTCAAAGCCACCAAATTCAGAAATTTAAGGAAAATGTGTAGGAGAGCACACAAAAACTTTAGAGGCCGTTTTCTCAAAATGGCCGTCATACAACTTAATGACTTTAAACATACATAATAACTTCTACATATTTTTTGAGTACAAGCTTTATTCAAGTACCAAAATAATCAGCAGAATGTACACTTTCCAGTGATGTGTATATCTCAAAATGCCCAATATGTTAGTTAAGATTGATTTCGTGCTGGCAGTTCACATTTTGTTCTTGCTGCGTATGTCAGGGTGAAGGTCCCCCCACGGAATGTCTCAAAAAAGAAAGAAGTCTACGGTCTTGTCAAGGGGGCAAAAGTGGTGCGAGGATATCACTGGAATTTTGGGAACCAGGATGGTGAGTGATATGGTCGTGTTGCTTGTTTCTTCGTTATTTTTTTTCTTTTTGTCTCTGTTTGTTAATTTTGTGTGTGTGGTGTGTGTGTGTGTGTGTTTGTTGTTGGTGTGTGTTGTGGTGTGTGTGTGTGTGTGTGTGTGTTGTGTGTGTGTGTGTGTGTGTGTGTGTGTGTGTGTTGTGTGTTGTGTGTGTGTGTGGTGTTGTGTTGTGTGGTGTGTGTGTGTGTGGTGTGTGTGTGTGTGTGTGTGTGTGTGTGTGTGTGTGTGTGTGTGTGTGTGTGTGTGTGTGTGTGTGTGTGTGTGTGTGTGTGTGTGTGTGTGTGTGTTGTGTGTGGTGGTGTGGTACGTGTGTGTGTGTGTGTGTGCATATGCATGTGTGTGTGTGTGTGTGTGTGTTGTGTGTGTGTGTGTGTGTGTTTTGTGCGCGTGTGTGTGGTGTGTGTGTGTGTGTGTGTGTGTGTGTGTGTGGTGTGTCAGGGCACACGTCTAATATCACTTATAGTGAAAAGACGTTAAATCAAAGAACGAACACGAACGAACACAAACGCACACATGCATACACACACTCACTCTCTTGGTCGACATGAAACCATCTGCCTGTTTTTTCTTTCTTTTTTTCAAAGGATTTTTTTAAAACTTTATTTTCAAAAAGGGAAATTAAAAAAAAACTTGTTTGCAGCGGGTGCTGGAATGCAAGGAAAAATTGTGGATGTGGGAACGTTCAGTGGAGGTCACTATCGCGGAGGGGTTCGTGTCAAATGGGACCACCGACCTGACAACACCATGGGGTACAAAATTGGAGCGGAAGGAAAAGTGGATCTTGTCGCCCAGTCCAAAACCAGCGGGGGCACCTATTACCCAGAACACCTCCCTCGTTTGGGTCAGTCAGTTCCAGAAATGTATTCGTCTGTATATTAGTAATTCATTTATTTCATTCATCTAGCTCTTATTCGTCTTATTTATAACCACCTGTCTCATCTGGATCTGTTGGTCCTTGAAATTCTCTCTTCGCATGTTTATTCATTTATTTATTTAATTCTGATTACTGTTGAAAAATATTTGCTGTGTACTTAAGCCTCTTTGCTGCTTCCTCCCCCCCCCCCCCCCCACCTTTGAGTTTTCTCCTCCCCTCCCTCTCCTCCCTCTCCCAGTACATATATGTTTTGTACCCTTAACTCTTTTCCCGCCATTGTCGCAATCAAGCGACTTCCTGTACAACCGCCATGGTCGCATTTGTGCGACTTGGAGGGGTCATGCTAAATGATAACTTTTCACACGGGTACAAAGCTTCTGTCAGCTCCACTGGTGAATGCAGGCGACTGTGCTATTTTTAAACTTTACCCAGCAACCTAGTTTTTCAGCAGTAAGGCCGAAGTGTGGATTTGTTAACTGTCCAAATTTACGTCACGTTTTCTCCGAAACGTTTTCTCCAAAATGGCTGCAAATCGACACGCATTGTCTACCACTCCGAGTAGAATAAGCAGACAGCTGACTTTGTGTGTAGATTTTCCATTGCTTTTCCTCATTTATTATAATGATATCTGGTGCAGAACTCATGAAATAAGGTCAGTAGTACAACTAATAAACCGTATGAAAAAAATTGTTTGTTTTTCTTTATAATAAGATTATCTGTGGAATAATCAATCAAGCACATAAACAGAAGCAAGCATTGATATATACATGTACAACATCTGCCCTTCACACAGCAAAAAAAAAAAGTTAGTGAAAATCTTTGATAGTCTTTGAGATATAAGCTTTTAAAAATGCATACTGTACTGCAAAATTGGCTGCCCAAAATATACTTGGTGCTGAGGAGTGCCGTTTCTGGGGAAACTTGGCAGTGAAAGAGTTAAGTTGTTTTTTGTCACTATGATTGAATGTCTGAGTGACTGAGGTGAGTGTGAGCTTTGATGTGATTTATACATGAAGAACTAGAAGAAAAAAAAACCTCCACAAAAACAGAATCAGAACTTGTATCTAATATAACAAAGACAAGAAGGCGCACATTTTTTGCCAACCGGCTTTGTGAAGCTTACACGTAAGACAAGAAATAACAACAAACAATAAAAATTAGTCGAAAAACTAGCAGACTTCTCTATTGTGAGAGAAGAGGCAATTTCTTGCTTAGAGGCACCCATTACCCTGAACAACTCCCTCGTCTGGGTCAGTCACTTCTGGAAATCTATTCGTCAGTATAATTCATTTATTTCATTCGTCTAGTTCTTATTCGTCTTACTTGTGACCATCTCTCTCATCTGGATTAGTTGGTCCTTGAAATTCTTTCTTCATCTGTTTATTCATTTATATATTGAATTTTGCTAACTGTTGAAAAATATTTACTGTGCACTTAACTCTGTTGTGACTGCACTTGCCACAGCTGAGCTCTCCTGCTGGCCTAGGGCTGCCACAGTGAAATCACTGAGAACCGGGTGCAAGTGAACTTATCCATCGATTTTAGACAAAGAAACCGGCAAAACGTAGATGAAGCGTTCAACGGAAGTTCCCTCCACAAGGGAAGCAACTGCCATCTACTAAATCATTAGGATAACAAAAGTAGAGAGAGTTATATACCCTAGACCGTCTGTTACTATGATTGAAGTAGCCCGTCCTCAGTGAGAGCTCAGCTGTTACTTCGATCGAAGTAGCCCGTCGTCAAAGAGTTAAGCCTCTTTGCTGCTTCCTTCCCCCACTTCCCCCACTTCCCCCACCCTTTGAGTCTTCTCCTCTCCTCTCCCTTCCAGTATGTAAATGTTTTGTACCCTTAAGTTTTTCTTGTTTTTTGTCACTGTGAATGAATGTCTGAGTGACTGAAAAGAGTGTGAGCTTTGATGCGATTTATACATAAAGAACTGGAAAAAAAAAACCTCCACAAAAATAGAATCAAAACATGTATATGATATAACAAGGCAAGACAGGCACAAATTTTCTGCCAGCTGGCTTTGTCAAGTGTAAACGTAAGGCAAGAAATAACAACAACAATTAACACAAAAGTTATGGAAAAACAAGCAAACAACCGACTGAAATTGACAAATGACTGAAAACTTAATCAAAGGACATAACTCTTGAGAATTATCTCCCTTGTAGTAAGTACTTCTCAAATCTAACCCAGTTTGCGTACCCATTCAGCTAGCATAAAAGCAGATACAAAGTACAAAAACAGTAAGCTCAGAACACTCCTCTGAGAATTATCTCCCATGTAGTACTTCTCAAATCTAACACAGTTTGCGCTACCCATTCAGCTAGCATAGAAGCAGATACAAAGTACAAAAACAGTAAGCTCAGAACACTCCTGAAAACTTTTTTTGATTTTATACATCAAGATTAAGCGACTAATAAGTGTCAGTATAAAATGTTCAATATACTTCATGATTTCATAATGGCCAACGTTTTGGTGAGGAATGTCTTCTTTATTTCATAATTTTTTTTTCAGGATCATTGCACTCAGGGAGGATACCTTTGTGCTCACCTTTTCTTTTTTCTCGTCCCATTTTCTACGTCACCTAAATGGCCACAGAAGCTGGAACAGTTTTTACAATGCGATGATGATGATGTCGATGAGGATGATAATCATGATGCTATGGAGTTTCTTCTAGGATTGAGACTGCATGTCAGGGCTGTACTCTATGCTTACTATCATAATATATCCTGGTGTCAACCAGGCCCGAGAGGTACAGACACCAGTGGTGCTGGTCAGAAGATTTGAGCAACACCCTCAGTGACGCATCCCTGAAGTGGATGAGACTCGAGTGTGTGGTCCCAGTCTTCCCAATGAACCCATAGCACCCCCAACTCTGGGCAGGAGCCGGATAGAGTTGAAAAATCCCATAATGATTTTTAAGGGATTGATGGGGATTTATCCTCCCCCTCCCAGTTTGCGTGTCCTTTGGTCCCTGGAGTTCTGGTCGTTGTTGGTGATTGTTTTGTTGAATGGTGAGAGTGCGCACTTTGGTTTGATTCTTTTATCAAGATTTGAGGCCTCACTCGGTGTGGAACCACATCGTAATATAATATATTTGTATATAATATGTTTTCTATAATTTTCCATCGCTTTTTCTTCATTTTCCCCATTTACAGCCATGAGTATGTGTGTGTGTGCATGCGTGCGTATGTGTATGTTAGATTTGACTTTTATCAAGATTTTGCGCTATATAAATATTGTAATTATTATTATTATAAATGTCAGTATTATTACTATTATTGTTATTATTATTATTATTATTGTTGTTGTTGTTATACTATCATCGTCGTCTTCTTCTTCTTCATCATCATCATCGTCGTCGTCGTTGTTGTTGTTATATCATCATCATCATCATCATCATCATCATCATCACATTATGAATGTTAATATTATTATTACATCATCATCGTCATCATCATCATCGGCAGCGGCGTCATCGTCATCATCATCTTCATTAGTATTAGTATTATTATTGTAATTTTTATCATCATCATCATCATCATCATCATCATCATCATCATCATCATCATCATCATCATCATTTTGTATGAAATTCTTTGAGCGACAGGCAAAACCAGTGGATGGACCAAAACAAGGGAAGTAACTGTGCCTGTTCTGTTCCAGCTTACCAAGTGCGCTCGCTGTGTACCGTGTGCGCGTTAGTCTTGCGCTGGTCTGAATTTTTGTGGGTGTGGTTCGTTTTCAGACGTACTTAACCCCGACAGTGTTCGTTTAAAGAAAGGGGACAAGGTGATTGTGAACGTGGACATTGAAACGTTTAAGAAACTGCAGAAAGAGCATCAGAGTGGCTGGAATGATGGGATGCTTCAGGTAAGCCATGTGTGCGCTGTATGCATATGGCACTGTGAACCATGACTTTTATCTGTGTTGTGTTGATTTTTGTGAATATACTAGAAATAGAAACCAAAGGTAAGGGGTTGGAACTAAAAGCAGGAAGACTGAAGTCATGGGGATCTTTAAAAACCATGAAATCCCCTCCTGCAAAATAACAGCAAATGGCACTACCTTGACACAGGTTAATTAATAAGTTCAAATACCTGGGAACGGTCATTTCATCAGACGGCACATGCACATCGGAAATAGCCGGCAGAATCGGCCAAGCCAAAACAGCATTCAAGAAGATGGCAAGCATTCTTACCAACAAATGCCTATCAATTAACATCAGAAAGAGAGTCCTTGAATGTTATATAGAACCAATACTGTTGTACGGATGCGAGGCGTGGACAGTCAGCAAGCAAAGCCAGAGCAAGATTGAGGCAGCCGAGATGTGGTTTCGCAGAAGAATGTTGAGAGTTCCATGGACAGCAAAGAAAACAAACGAGACAGTCTTGATGGAGGCAGACACAAGTAGATCACTGATAAGGAAGATTAGGAAAAGACAAGCAACATTTATTGGCCATTTTATGAGGAAGGGGGATTTGGAGCACCTGGTCACAACGGGAAAGCTGGAGGGAAGGAGAGCACCAGGTAGACCCAGGGAGAGAATGCTGGACGGATTTGCAGAGTGGCTGGGGATGAGGAGGGTGGGGGAGATGCTGGGGGCAACGAGAGATAGAGATGGTTGGAAGTCCATGGTCGCCAACGCCATGCGGCAGGGCACCTGATGATGATGATGATGATGATGATGTGTTGATTTATGCAACAGTCAGAGCATTGATAGCAGGGACAGCAGCAGACACATGCAGAGACATGCACATATTATGTATGATTGCACACACATGCATGCATGCACGCATGCACGCACACGCACACGCACGCATATAAATGATTACAGTAAGTGAACATTGAGTTGATATTTATTCAATAATGTCTTGTGTCTTCGATTAAGCACACATTCTTTTTTTTTGTTTGTTTGTTTTTTTGTTTTTGTTTTTTGTTCTCAGGTTTCTAGTTCTGTTTCTTTTTGATGGATGTATGGTTTTTGTGCTTTGTATCTGCTTCTATGCTAGCTGAATGGGTAGTGCAAACTGTGTTAGATTTGAGAAGTTCCACAACATGGGAGATAATTCCTATGTGACTCTCAAGAGTTATGTCCTTTGGTCGGTACATCTGCATATAAAAAGACGTATCCAAAGCCTGAAATGAAGTTTTGTCGCAAGATGCTGAACGTGAATACACTGATCATAACACCAATACACAAGTGCGCCAAACCATCAGACAGCACAGTGGACCATATGAAGTTCTGCTGACTTCAGTTAAGAAAAGAAAAACTGCGTTGGTATGTCCATGTAACTAGATCCAATGGCGTGGCTAAATCATTCCTCCAAGGAACCTGAGGGAGGGAGACGGAAGGAAGGACAGAAAAAAAGCGATGGATCAACAGCATTGCAGAATGGATAGAGAAACCGTCTGCAGAGATTTAGCTTTGGGAATGACAGAGTGAAGTATCTTGTGAACGTTTTTTGTTTTGTAGTGCAGCGCACAATAATTCTTCACAAAGTTTGGAGAAGAAGTAGAAGAAGAGAAGATCTCTTTATTTTATATTATTATGTTTTATTATTATATATTATATTAGAGTTTGTCTAGTAGTAAGTAGTAGTAAGTAGTAGTAGTAGTAGTATAGTAGATGAAGAAGAAGAAGAAGATCTGTGAAGAAGAAGAAGAAGAAGAAGAAGAAGAAGAAAAGAAGAAGAAGAAGAAGAAGAAGAAGAGTCTCTGTATTAGAGAAGAAGAAGAAGAAAAGAAGAAGAGAAGAAGAAGGAAGAAGAAGAAGAAGAAGAGAGAGAAGAAGAAAGAAGAAGAAGAAGAAGAAGAGAAAAGAAAAAGAAGACCTCTATTAGAAGAACAAGAAGACGTTCTCTGTATTAGTAGAAGAAGAAGAAGAACTTTATTAGAAGAAGTAGAAGAAGAAGTTCTCTGTATATGTAGAAGAAGAAGAAGATCTCTGTCTCAGAAGAAGAAGAAGAAGAAGAAGAAGAAGAAGAAGAAGAAGAAGAAGAAGAAAGAAGAAGAAGACAAGAAGAAAAGAAGAAGAAGACCTCTATTAGAAGAACAAGAAGAAGTTCTCTGTATTAGTAGAAGAAGAAGAACTTTATTAGAAGAAGTAGAAGAAGAAGTTCTCTGTATATGTAGAAGAAGAAGAAGATTTCTGTATTAGTAGAAGAAGAAGAAGATCTCCATATTGCAAAAATGTGTACTAATAATGAATGTGTACAATGTTTTCAGTGTCAAAATGAGACGGGGACGATCGTTTCAATTCCACACACCTCGCTTGTCCGACTTCAGTATGAAGATGCACGCGCGTGGAGTGTCGTACGAAGCGTTGTTCACCGAGTAAGTTAAACGTCATTCTGCTCTCTGAGGTTGATCACTTATTTTTTGAAGCTCCTTTTCTTAGGAACCAGAAAAAAAGAACATGAAAAAAGAATAAGAATGCATATTTAATACAACCAGGCAAGACAAATTTTTGGCCAACTGGCCTTTGTTAATACTATTGTGACTGGCCCTGCCTCTTCCTGAACTTCCTCCAGCCTGAGCCTGCCTCCAATAAATTTCCAGTAGTTGTAAAAAAAAACTCTCTAGCAGTCCTGAATGAAGTCCAATTGTCACCAAAATTTGTGTATTTAATGGAAAAAAAGGATGCTGAGTTTAGCTGTGCTATTTATAAAGCTATTACATAAACAGGTTTTAGCCGCCATCCAGTTCTGTACCATATGTCACCGAAACGACTTTTAGCGCGACCTGGCAGTAGGCGAAGCTCGGCGTTCACAACTGTAGTGGCATCCCTTCATGGATGTGTTAAGTGTAAGATCACAAACGAACAAACACCAAATACAAAAATTAGGAGAAAAAGACTGAAACTTCCCTGCTGCTTCATTCAGTGTGAGAAAAGGACAGTGTGAGGCCTTTTCTCACATTGGACGAAGCACAGGGAAGTTTCAGTCTTTTTTCCCTTATTTTTGTATTTGGTGTTTGTTCGTTTGTGTTTCCTTTTCTCACACTGGGTGAAGCAGCAGGGAAGTTTCAGTCTTTTTCTCCTAATTTTTGTATTTGGTGTTTGTTTGTTTGTGATCTTACCTTTTACAAAGACCAGTTGGCCGAAAATTTGCGCCTGTCTTGTCTGGTTGTATTAAATACGTGTTCTGATTCTTTTTTCGTGTTTTTTCAGGTTCCTGTTTGTTTAAATGCAGGAGTTACACTTGTTGTGGATGTCCTTTTCTTAGTTAAGGAAAAAAGAGATTGTTTTGCAACGATTGTAGAGTGTGTATATGTTTGTTTGTTTTTTTAACTAAAAGGAGATAGTTTCATATTGAACAGAGTATCTGTGCATATGTGTGTGTAAGTTAAACATCCTTCTGCCCTCTGAGGTTTTGTATTGACCATAGATGTGTGTTTTTTGTTTATAAAAAGAAAAAGGAGATTGTTTCATATCAACCATGGAGTATCTGAACATATATGTGTTTTGTGTGTGTGTGTGTGTGTGTGTGTGTGTGTGTGTGTGTGTGTGTACATTGTGTGTGTGTGTGTGTGTGTGTGTGTGTGTGTGTGTGTGTGTGTGTGTGTGTGTGTTATCTGTTTGTCCATTTTGTGTTTGGATTCAGTACTATTGATTGGCTCATCAAAACACTGCCAAATACTAGTTCTTTCAGCTATTGTTCAATATTGTTTATATTATGGTGTTATTGTTTCCAGTGTGTTATCCATTTATGTTTACTGTTGATGTTAATTGCAAAAAAACAAAACTGAAGAAAAAAAAAGACCTCCCCAAAATTCATTCACATGAAGTTCCAGTACCAAGAAGTACATAAAACTAGTGATATCAAGCCACCATGAAGCCACTCACTAGAGGAGGTTCTGCATTGCTGTCAGGTCACTTTGTTGGAGTTATTCATTGCCTGTTATGAATCAACATATGCAGAACACTGCTTAATAAGGCCACCTCCCCTCCCAACAATCAACCCAGATTGCTGCAAATTACTAATACAAAAAAAAAAAAAGAAATTATGAAAATCACAAACAATAGTAACAATGATATAATAAGAATATTCTGTTTTATTAACACACACATACATGTCAGAGAATGCTTGTTGCATTTTACAAGCAGTATGAATATTGCGATGTTTATATGTGACCTCCCACCACGAAATCAGTCTTTACTCGCAGTCAGTCAAACAGCACTAGGAGCTGAAAAGGTGACTGAGGGTCTATCTGGGGTGTTTTGACTTTTTCTCAAAATTGATTTCTTTAGACTATAATCTATCCCCCACAGAAATGTTTTTGTTGAAAAAATATCATTAATCAATTTAAAGTGGTATTTTAATGCACTGATTGCAGCAGAAAGAACGCAATTTCCTACCAAAAGTACCTATTTTTGTCTCTTGTTATGAACCGTAACCTGCACAGTATCCGCACATGTAATATACTGACAGAAAGTTCTTTGGTGCACCTTTCAGATAATGACAGCTAAAATTATAAACAAACTGGGTCAAAGCCACCAAATAAAGAAATTTAAGGAAAATGTTTAGGAGAGCACACAAAAACTTTAGAGGCTGTTTTCTCAAAATGGCCGTCATACGATTTAATGACTTTAAACATACATAATTTCAAAATTTTTTTGAGTACAAGCTTTATTCAAGTACCAAAATAATCAGCAGAATGTACTCTTTCCAGTGATATGTATATCTCAAAATGCCCAAAATGCTAGTAAAGACTGATTTCGTACTGGCAGGTCACATATAGTAATGCAGTACAATTGAATACATAAACCACTACACCAGTGCAGCATAAACGTCACCATGTCAATGCATTATAATGCCGTACAAATATATGGGATGCATGTATACTTAATAAATTCAGTGTGGCATAAACACGGTTCATCAAAAATAACAAAATTCAGTGTGGCATAAACACGGTTCATCAAAAATAACAAAATTCAGTGTGGCATAAACATGGTTCATCAAAAATAACAACAAACAATGTTTTACAGTTTATCAGTGACAATCTCACACCTGCAAATACACAGATATGTTAGCACGCACATGCGCACGCACACACATACACCAACACACACACACACACACACACACACAATGTGCATGAGATGGTTCAGCCCAGATGTGGCTCTGCAAAGTCAACTGGGCTGTGAACAGTTACATTGCAAAAGGTGGCACTGATTTGATGCTGGAGTGGTATGGTCTGACACAAATGGCATGATCCTTTTTTTTTTTAACTTGTTTTTATTCATTTTCAAATATATAGCAAACATCTTGAAATGAATGCAATGCATAATCAACAGATCTAACAAAATAAAGCATTTGTTGCAGTATATATACATAATGTAGAAGTGCAACAAACAGTTCTTACAATTAAAAAACATGGGAAACCCTTAGATAGGTCCCACAACTTTTAATGCGATCTCTTTGACTATCCGTTGAACAGGACGGAAGTGGTAACCATGTAAACAAAACAAGGGAAGTAACTATCTAAACAAAACAAGGGAAGTTAATCACTTCACAAGAGTGAGACGCTACATTACCCCCTTCCCAGCGGAGTACAACTACGTAGCGAATTGTCAAGGAATGAATGAGAATGACTGTCAACAGAATCTTGCTGGTAACCGTGAAATGCGACCAGAGCGGGTCAAGGTTTCTGGATGTGTGACTGGGGATGATGATGGCACAGTCATTGACTCAGTGGAAGTTGGTGGCAATAGTGATGGTGGTGATGCCTTAGCAGATGAACCCAGTCTCTTGTCATCTGAAGATGTGAGCGATGTCACAAAAGCAGCTTTGAGACGATCAATTGAAACCTTCTCTGAGCGGCCTTTGATGTCTAGGGTAAAGTACTTATCACTGATGTCAATGATGCGATAAGGGCCTTGATAAGGTCGCTGAAGTGGATGCCGGTGACAGTCAGTTCGAACATAGACATAACCTGTTGAGGCCAAGTTTGTTGGTATGTAGGCAGATTGTTGTCCATGGGACTTTGGTGCTGGAGGTTGTACTGAGCGCATGGTGTGTTGAAGACGTTTGAGAAATGTAGAGTCTGGTTCAACAGTCCATGCGTCAAGCGGCTGAAGGAATTTACCAGGAAGGCGAAGAGTTGAGCCATAGACCAGCTCAGCTGGAGAACAGTCAGGGTCCACTCGCCAAGAAGAACAAATTCCCAACAAAACCATGGGCAGTTCTGCAACCCAGTCAGGGCTAGTAGTGCGAGCTTTGAGTGCTGCCTTGAGCTGACGGTGAAAGCGCTCAACCATGCCATTCGCCTGGGGGTGATAGGCTGTAGTTGTGTGTGTTTCAATGCCCAAAAGCTTGTTACACTCTGCCCAAAGAGTTGAGGTGAACTGCCTGCCGCGGTCTGAGATAATGTCTTCTGGAACCCCAAACCTGGCGATCCAGTGCTGGACGAGAGCTGTAGCACAGGTAGAAGCATGAGCATCTGGGAGAGGAATGGCTTCTGGCCATCTGGTGAAACGGTCAATGATGGTGAAGAGATAGGTCATGCCCTGGCTGGCTGGCAAAGGCCCAACAAGGTCCACATGCAAACTGCAGAATCTGGTATTTGGTAGTGGACGTTCTACTAGTGGTGCTCTTGTGTGTCGATGAATTTTGGAGGTTTGGCAGGCATGACATTCTTTGCACCACTTGCGTATGTCACGTTTCATACCATGCCACACAAAACGTTGGCTGATGGCTCGTTGAGTGGGACGTGCACCTGCATGTGAGAGTCCATGAATGTGGTCAAAGACTGAGCGAGTCCAGGAATTTGGTAGCACTGGCCTCTGGACACCAGTGGATGTATCACAGAGCAGGGTCAATGTCCCAAGCTGAACATCTTGTAGATGGAGACCAGAGGTAGCTGTGCGATAGGCTTCCATCTCACCAGACTGAACCTGATATTGAGCAAGACGATTGAAGTCACCCACGGAGGAGATACAGTGTTCTTCAGAAATGGAGTTGGTGCTGAAACGTGAAAGGGCATCAGCTACCACATTGAACTTGCCCTGTATGTACTGGATGTTAGTGGTGAACTCAGCAATATAGGAAAGATGTCTTGTCTGCCGAGGGGAGCGGTCAGTTTGACTCTTGAGAGCTGACGTCAAGGGTTTGTGATCAGTGTACAGCGCAAAAGGTCGTCCCTCCAAAAAATGTCTGAAATGCTTGATGGCAGTGTAGGCTGCAAGAAGTTCACGATCAAAGGCACTATACTTCTTTTCTGTTTCAGAAAGTTTTCTAGAGAAGGAGGCGAGCGGTACCCAGGACTGGCCTTGATGTTGTTCAAGTTAAGCACCTACAGCAGTGTTGGATGCATCTACTGTGAGACTTGTCGGTGCGTCTGTTTGAGGGTGATGTAGCAGTACCGCCTCATTGAGTGCTTCCTTGGCTTTTTCAAATGCAGTTTGGCATTCTGCCGACCACTCAATGGTTTGTCCTTTACCACTTGCTTGGGAATGAAGTGGAGCCAGGATACCCGCAACATGTGGGATGAAACGATGATAGTAATTCATCATCCCTAGAAACCGTTGAAGGCTGGTGCGATCAGCAGGCGCAGCACAGTCACAGAGGGCAGCTACCCGGTCAGGGAATGGACGTATTCCTTGAGCAGTGACGCGATGCCCAAGAAAATCCAACTCACTGGCACCAAAAACACACTTGCCTTTGTTGATGACCAGTCCATTGGCCGAAAGGAGTTGGAAAAGTTGTCGCAGGTGTTCAAGATGTTCTTCGTGTGAGTGACTTGCAACAAGGATGTCATCAACGTAGACAAAAGTGAAGGGAATGTTCCGTAGAATACCATCCATAAGACGCTGGAAAGCCTGGGCTGCATTCTTGAGGCCGAAAGGCATGCGGAGAAACTCCCAGAGGCCAAAGGGTGTGATGATGGCAGTCTTAGCAATAGAAGATGGTGCCATAGGAATCTGATGATAGCCCCTGACGAGATCAATCTTGGAGAAAATGGTGCATCCTGCCAGGTGATTGTTGAAATCCTGAATGTGAGGCAAAGGATATCGATCATCTTTGGTAGCAATGTTGAGTTGTCTGTAGTCACCGCAGGGTCGCCACTGGCCATTCGACTTGGGAACCACATGTAGGGGTGATGACCAAGGTGAGTTGGACCAACGAATAATACCCATCTCTTCCATTTTCAGGAATTCAGCCTTGGCAGCTGCAAGTTTTTCTGGGTTTAAACGTCGGGAATGAGCATGAACTGGTGGGCCATGGGTGATGATGTGATGCTCAACACCATGTTTATTGACAGTGGAGTCAAAATGTGGTGTGAGTAACTCTGGAAACTGTTGAAGAAGATCAGAGTACGCGTTGTGGGGGAAAAAGTGAAAGGCCTGCCACAGACAAAGGTGCATCTGTACTTTTGAGAGAAGTAGAAACATTGTCCAAGGACAAGGAGACGTTTGCCCTTGAGATCGATGATGAGTGAATGAGTGATGAAAAAATCAGCACCAAGAATGGGACGAGTTACGTCAGCAAGATAGAATTCATGTGAATAGAGGTTTTTTGAACTGATTTCCAATGTGATGTTGCGTTTGCCCCAGGTTTTGATGGAAGTTCCATTGGCAGCAGAAAGGGGTGTAGAGGGTGGGTTAGTCTTGCGATCCTTTGCAGAGGCAGGATACACTGACACATCAGCACCAGTATCGATCAAGAAGGACTGGCCAGTGCGACGATCTAAAACAGAGAACGTGTTTGAGCTTGAGATGCCAGCCGCTACCACGTTTAGCGACCGGCTTTGCCGTTTCCCGCCAATGATGTGTCTTGTTTGTTCTTCAGAAGAGATGCAAACTTGCAGCCAGGCTGACAGCGACGGGCATCTGGTCCAAATCTCAGATGGTAGAAACACACAGAAGACTGTGCTGTTGATAGTGAAGCTGGATTTGAATTGCCCTTGTTGAGGTGAGCGGGGGTTTCGCTGAAATCTTTTTAGCTTGCAGATACAGCTTCCACAGATGGGCTGATGGTCCCAGCATGTGTGTCAGATGGAACCATTGAAATCTGCTGGACACTGGCGGGTGCGTGTTTCCCAGATACGGTCCGCAGCTTCAGCAAGCTCTACTATATCAGCAATGTTATGTCCTGCAAGGATGCTTCGAATGTCTGCAGGAAGGTTTGATAAGAACAATGCACGCTTCAGTGTCTGTGGGTCATCATTGAGTGCGTTGATCTTGCGCATGAGGGCAGTAGGGCGTTTGTCACCAAGTCCATTAAGATTGAGTAGTTCAGCATCTTTCTGGGCCTGGGATTTTCCAAAGGTCTTGATGAGAGCACTTTTTAAAGTGTCATATTTGTTCATAGCTGGTGGATTGGTGAGAATTGATTGCATTTCATCAGCAGTGTTTATGTCGAGTGCACTGACAACATAGTCATATTTTGTTTGATCTTGGGTGATAGCTTTGGTGCCAAACTGGGTTTCAACCCTCGCGAACCACACTTCTGGAGATTTAATCCAGAATTCTGGAAGCTTCACAGACACTGCATTCACTTCACTGGCTGGCTGACTAGCAAGAGCCTGCATTTGAGTCACCAAGTTGGCCAGAATACTTGCTTCAGAAGAGTCTTGAGCCATTTCTTGAGTTGTTCTGCGTCGGGGTCACCAATGTAGAAGTGCAACAAACAGTTCTTACAATTAAAAAACACGGGAAACCCTTAGATAGGTCCCACAACTTTTAATAATGCGATCTTTTTGACTATCCGTTGAACAGGACGGAAGTGGTAACCATGTAAACAAAACAAGGGAAGTAACTATCTAAACAAAACAAGGGAAGTTAATCACTCACAAGAGTGAGACGCTACAATATATATGTATCTATATATCTATACATGTATATCTGTCTGTCTGTCTGTCTGTCTGCTCTCTCTCTCTCTCTCTATATATATATATATGCACATACATATACATACATACACACACATATATGCATACAGATATATGTACACATACATATATACACACATCTACATGCATATATATATACATGTGTATACACACATACATATACATACATGTGTATACACACATACATATACATACATATACACATATACACACACACATACATATGCATACATACACACACATATACACACATATATACACATACATATACATATATACATACTCATACATGTGCATCCACATGTCTAACTGTAGCGTATGAAGAGATATAGATAAATTTGTATTTTAAGAAGAAAATTACATGAATGTACATATGAAACAATAAGGAAAACAAATCACACACACACACACACACACACACACACACACACACACACACACAACACACACACACACACACACACACACACACACACACACACACACACACACACACACACACACACACACACACACACACACACACACACACCACACACACACACACACACACACACACACACACCACACACACACACACACACACACACACACACACACACACACACACACACACACAACACACACACACACACACAATCCAAGAAACAAAATCAAATAATTAGACAAACAATATCGAAATCTTACAGCTTCATACACCGAGGATTACTGCATGCTGGTTTTTTTTTCTTGTAATGATGTCCATGAAATAAAAAGTTATCTTTGAATAGAGGATGTCTGTCATTTTATAGAAAGAGGCGTGTCTTCTACACTCCGTCGTGATCTGCTTTTTATGTTGTAACGTGCTTTATTCATTGGCTCACTAGCCATTCTGCTGAGCATTGTTGAGACAATTGTTTATGTATCAAACATCAGTATATAGTATGTAGTAAGACCACTTTGATATGAATGTTGTATAGCACATATTCACATATGCTATGTGTCTTTCTATCATGAACCTCCATTTAAGCTGTTGTGAGAATACACAGAAAATAGGTTGTATTTTCTCTATTCGACATTTATGTAAGAACAATGTTGCAAAAATAAGAAGAAAATCAAAGATATCATCTGTTTTAAAGCTCTGAGATGTTCCAAGATGTTCTGCGATGTTCCAAGTATGATTAGTATTCTTCGTTCAATTTCAAAGAAATGGCATGATCCTATTTTGCAGCTGGCTTCTTTCAGTAAAGGAGACAGAGTCACAATCATCGACAGTTACAATGCTGCTGTGGAACTTCAAGTTGGCCATGGTGGTTGGAATGAAAAAATGGAAGAGGTATGGGTTTTTTTTTCTCTCCTTTCATTAGTCTGCTCATCCTTAGCGACATACTGATTTTTCATGTCAACTTATAAAGTAAATTGGTAAAATTGTCAGGATTTCTGTTACCACATTGTTTGATGATGCTTGATTATCGTTCAGCAAGGGAATGTGGTTTTTGAAATGGATTCCTAGGGGAAATGTTGACATGTGCTAAATCTTAATGTTCATTTTTAAACTTCCAATGTGTGAAATATTGTGTGCATTCTGTATATTGTGTGGAGTTCATGTGTCAACATTTTCTTTTCTTTTTGTGTAAATTAGCAACAGTCTGTTATCGTTCCCTTCATGGTCTGTCCCCTGCATACATTTCTGATCTCTTGACCCTGTATGTGCCATCCAGATCACTGCGGTCTTCAAATGCCGGTCACCTCGCCATTCCCCGATTCTGTCTGGAGAAATATGGCAGACGCTCTTTTTCATTTGTTGGTTCTTCAATTTATAACGCATTCCGCTGGTCACTTAGAAAGGCCCCCACATTGTCAGCCTTTAAGGCTGGGCTTAAGACCCACCTGTTCAAACTCCATCTGACTGATGTATAAGTTAACACCAGGTGAAACGGACGCCATAGGTTTTAAGTGATGAGGTGTAACCGATGCCATAGGATTTAAGTGCTGAAGCCTTTTAATCTATATTATATGTATACTTTTATGGTGATAAGTGTATATACACTTGCGTGCGGATGAGCAGTTATGTGGATGAGTGTGTAAATATTCTTGCCTTCTTAAGAAATTGTAATGGCGCTTGGAGCTCTCCAAGGGAACAAATGTCCTAAAATGTACTTTATTATTATTATTATTAAAAAATTTGTTTTTGTTTTGTTTTGTTGTCATTCTTCATTGTCACATTGTATGTTAGATGTCTGTGTGTTGTGAAACAAAAATGAATCAAAAATGTTTTGTTTTTTTAAATTGTCAGGATAACAGTTATTCTGTGATGTCATATACTTTCTCGGTTAAGTCAAGTCAGCGTTATTATCATTGTGGAGAAAGTCCTTGCCAGACTCATCCTTAACAAAGTCATCACCTATGTAGCCAAGGCCACCATTTCTGAAACCAGATAAAACATGTAAAAAGAATAAGAACGCGTATTTAAGACAACAAGACAAGACAGGCGCAAATTTTCAGCCAACTGGCCTTTGTCAAGTGTAAGATCACAAACAAACAAACACCAAATACAAAAATTAGGAGAAAAAGACTGAAACTTCCCTGCTGCTCCGTCCAGTGTGAGAAAAAGGACTAAACTGACTAAAATGTCATCATAATGTGTTTTTGAGTAAATATGATGTCAGAGCGGAATTGAGATGAATTCTCCTATTCTGAAAAGTGGTCATGTCATTGAATTGTTCTATCCTGAAGGAGGTCCAGGGCTAAAATTAAAACTATGATGCTGTAGCTAAGAGTAGTGTTTGGAATGTAAAGGTCCAGGGCTAAAATTAAAACTATGATGCTGTAGCTAAGAGTAGTGTTTGGAATGTAAAGGTCCAGGGCTAAAATTAAAACTATGATGCTGTAGCTAAGAGTAGTGTTTGGAATGTAAAGGTCCAGGGCTAAAATTAAAACTATGATGCTGTAGCTAAGAGTAGTGTTTGGAATGTAAAGGATCCCACTATTAAATAATGCATAAGAGAAAATGTATGCATATGAATGACTGATTACATATTGATTAATTATTTTCCCACTACCACTACTATTGCCACTACTACTGCTACCACTGCTGCTGCTGCTGCTACTACTACTACTGCTGCTGCTGCTGCTACTACTACTACTACTACTGCTACTGCTGCTGCTGCTATTACTACTACCACTGCTACTGCTGCTGCTGCTACTACCACAACTACTACTACTACTGCTGCTGCTGCTATTACTACTACTACTACTGCTACTGCTACTGCTACTGCACCACCACCACCACTGTTACTACTACTACTGCACCACCACCACCACCACCACTGTTACTACTGCTACTGCACCACCACCACCACCACCACTGTTACTACTACTACTGCACCACCACCACCACCACCACTGTTACTACTGCTACTGCACCACCACCACCACCACCACTGTTACTACTGCTACTGCACCACCACCACCACCACCACTGTTACTACTACTACTGCACCCACCACCACCACCACCACCACTGTTACTACTACTACTGCACCACCACCACCACCACCACTGTTACTACTACTACTACTGCACCACCACCACCACCACCACTGTTACTACTACTTCTGCACCACCACCACCACACCACTACTACTACTACGACGGACTACTACTACTACTACTACTACTACTACTACTACTACTACTACTACTGCTACTACTACTACTACTACTATCACCATCACTACCACCATCACTACCACCACTGCTACCACTGCTGCTACTGCTACTACTACTACTACTGCTGCTGTTGCTGCTGCTGCTGCTGCTGCTACTGCCACTGCCACTGCTACTACTACTACCATCACTACCACTACCGCCACTGCTACCACTGCTGCTGCTGCTGTTACTTCTGCTGCTACTGCTGCTGCTGCATTTCTGCTGCTACTGCTGCTGCTGCTACTGCTGCTGCTATTTCTGCTGCTACTGCTGCTACTGCTACTTCTGCTACTGCTGCTGCTATTTCTGCTGCTACTGCTGCTGCTGCTACTGCTGCTACTGCTGCTGCTATTTCTGCTGCTACTGCTACTGCTGCTGCTGTTACTACTACTGCTGCAGTGCTACTACTAATGCTGCTACTGTTGCTGCTGCTGCTGCTGCTGCTGCTACTACTACTACTACTACTACTACTACTACTACTACTACTGCACACCACCACTGTTACAACTACTACTACTGTTGATGTTGCTATTGCTCTACTACTACTTCTGCACCATCACCACCACCACCACCACCACACCACTACTACTACTACTACTACTACTACCACCATCACTACCACCACTGCTACCGTTGCTGCTACTGCTGCTGCTGCTACTACTACCTACTACTACTGCTGCTGCTGCTGGTACTACTACTACTACTGCTGCTGCTGCTGCTGGTACTACTACTACTACTACTACTACTACTACTACTACTACTACTACTACCACCACCACTACCATCACTGCTGCTGCTACTGCCACTGCTACTACTACTACTGCTACTACTACTACTGCTACTACCATCACTACCACTACTGCCACTGCTACCACTGGTGCTGCTGCTATTGCCACTGCCACTGCTACTACTACTACTACTGCTGCAGTGCTACTACTAATGCTGCTACTGCTGCTACTACTAACTACTACTACTACTACTACATACTACTACTACTACTACAACAACAACAAGAAGATGCTAATAAAAATGATAACAATAATAATGATAATGATGATATAAGTATTGAGATTGTTTTGGAAAGTCAGAGCTAGGACACAGCCTTCATACTGTGCTGTGATGCTGGCGTTATGTCACAGGCCTTGGGGAAAGTTGGCAATGTGGTCAGTATTGATGAAGACGGAGACCTGCGGGTGGAGGCTGAAGGCTATCGCTGGTTGATGAGCCCCGTCAGTTGCACCGTCATCTACGATCCAAACAAAAAACCGCTGAACCAGTCACAGACGAAGGATGTCCCTGACAACGGATGGAAAAAGCGTGAGTGTGATTTTTTATTTTATTTTTTTTATCTTTGTGTTTCTTTATTCTGAATGCCCCACCCCCCTCCCCTGTGGGGATGCCGGGGGCTCTTTCAGTATAAATAGTATCTCCACCTTCTGGAAATCCTGTGCTGGAAATTTCCTCTTTTCTGTCACTCTCTTTGTTTCTGCCTTGTTCCTTTGCTTTCTGTCATTTCTACCTATCATTTTCTGCCTTGCTGGTCCATTCACCTGTACATGTTCGATAAACTCTAGTTTTTCTTAGGATTGATAATTGGGTTTTGGGTTTAGGGAGGTGAGATATGCGGAAGCAATTTTAGGTCATTTATACCTGTTTTTATTATGTTTTGATCTCCTTAGGTATGCTTATATTTGTTTTCAGGTGTGTTTTTTAAATCCCCTGTGTGATAAATTGGACGGAGTGGTCAGCGCCAGGGGCATGTCCTTAGATTATGTGCACAAATGCATTGATATGTGTACTTAACTTTCTTTTCTTTTTTGTTTTGTTTTTCCTGTTGAAAGTTTTGTATGCTTTGAAGTGGTTATAGCCCTGATATGGCTCTATGCAGTCAGCTGGGCTTTAACCCTTTGACTCCCGCACCCTGTCCATCAACTGCAAAAGCTGGTGGATAGGGTGAGGGAATCAAAGGGTTAAGTTTTTGCTTTGCTGGCATAGTTGGCAATACAGGATGTTGGTGGACAGGGTGCGGGAGTCAAAGGGTTAAACAATAACAATAACAATTTATTCTGAACGAAATTGATGATCAGAACTCATGAGTGAAATGTTGAAACACAGCAAAATTAATCTGCTCCCAGAGATTCAGTTTGCATCCCAAAGGAAACGGAGATACAGCCTCAGAATGGTGAAATCCAAAAGAAATGTGACTGCCCACATTCAAGCAGACAGAAACTAGAAAAAAACATGAAAAAAAAAATAAGAACGCGTATTTAATACAACAATTTTGTGAATAGGGTACAGGAGTACTCATTTGAACTTGCTGCACATTACACATCATCATCATTTCGTGCTCATGCAGACATAGCACACACACACACACACGCACACACACACAAACACGCACACATGCATATGCACACGCACACGCACACACATTCTTACACACACACACACACACACGCACGCACACACACACACACACACACACACACACGCACACACACACACGCACACACGCACACACGCCACCAACACCACACACACACACACACACACACACACACACACACACACACACCCTCACACAACCACACACACACCGCGCGCACACAACGCACACACACGCCATACACTCACACCACACCCCACACGTACACACACACACACGTACGCACACACACACACGCAGCAATATATAAACACAGTATGCCTCTTTATTCATATGAAAAATCTGTTATTTTTTTCATTACATAAGTCAGTGTTTGAATTTTAATATTCTGTGGTTTCTCATGTGTCTTCTTACTTGTATAGCTTCAATGTTTGTTGTTATCTTATTGTGTATGTAATTGTGAACATTTTTTTTATCACCATTTGCCATTTTTGCGAAATGTAAAGCGCTGGTGAGCATGTTTTTATGTGGAATATGCGCTATACAAATAAACATTATTATTATTATAATATTATCATCATTGTCTTGTTGTATTAAATATGTGTTCTTATTCTTTTTTCGTGTTTTATCTGGTTCCTCAGAATTGTCGTGGGGGTCTGTCGGGGTGGAAGTGAGATTTCAGTTGCAACTTAATCTTTGGGCTTTTGTTTGGTTGTATGATAAGTTTCACCAGTGAAATTCACCGTGGAAAAAGTACCAAAATTAATTGATTTTGATGATACCTCTTTGCCAGCATTTCACTGAAATTATCCAAAAACCGTGAAGTTTTCTCACACCATCACCACAGCTCAGCTGTCAAAACTCTGTAAATTGTGAAACTGAGACATACCCAACTCCAGCGTTCCTTACACACTCACTCACCACACAAATCTCTCTCCTTTCTTTAAAAACAAACAAACAAACAAACAAAACAAGCAACCAATGACAGAACTAGACTTTTTACACAAAACCAAGCTTTTCGTTCTCTTTTGATTATTTAACGAGAGGTGGACAAAATGACTGCCCCTGTGTCAGACCTATTTGTGAGTAGTAATATTGCATGGTATTCCACAGCTCTATTTGTGAGTAGTAATATTGCATGGTATTCACAGCTCTATTTGTGAGTAATATTGCATGGTATTCCACAGCTCTATTTGTGAGTAATATTGCATGGTATTCCACAGCTACTATTTGTGAAGTAATATTGCATGGTATTCCACAGCTCTATTTGTGAGTAATTGCATGGTATTTCACAGCTCTTTTGTGATAGTAATATTGCATGGTATTCCACAGCTCTATTTGTGAGTAGTAATATTGCATGGTATTCCACAGCTCTATTTGTGAGTAGTAATATTGCATGGTATTCCACAGCTCTATTTGTGAGTAGAATATTGCATGGTATTCCACAGCTCTATTTGTGAGTAGTAATATTGCATGGTATTCCACAGCTCTGTTTGTGAGTATAATATTGCATGGTATTCCACAGCTCTATTTGTGAGTATAATATTGCATGGTATTCCACAGCTCTGTTTGTGAGTAGTAATATTGCATGGTATTCCACAGCTCTATTTGTGAGTAATAGTGCATGGTATTTCACAGCTCTATTTGTGAGTAGTATATTGCATGGTATTCCACAGCTCTATTTGTGAGTAGTAATATTGCATGGTATTCCACAGCTCTATTTGTGAGTAATATTGCATGGTATTCCACAGCTCTATTTGTGAGTAGTAATATTGCATGGTATTCCACAGCTCTATTTGTGAGTAGTAATATTGCATGGTATTCCACAGCTCTATTTGTGAGTAAATATTGCATGGTATTCCACAGCTCTATTTGTGAGTAGTAATATTGCATGGTATTCCACAGCTCTATTTGTGGTAGTAATATTGCATGGTATTCACAGCTCTATTTGTGAGTAATATGCATGGTATTCCACAGCTCTATTTGTGAGTAGTAATATTGCATGGTATTCCACAGCTCTATTTGTGAGTAGTAATATTGCATGGTATTCCACAGCTCTTTTGTGAGTAGTAATATTGCATGGTATTCCACAGCTCTATTTGTGAGTATAGTGCATGGTATTCCACAGCTCTATTTGTGAGTATAATATTGCATGGTATTCCACAGCTCTATTTGTGAGTAGTAATATTGCATGGTATTCCACAGCTCTATTTGTGAGTAGTAATATTGCATGGTATTCCACAGCTCTATTTGTGAGTAATATTGCATGGTATTTCACAGCTCTATTTGTGAGTAGTAATATGCATGGTATTCCACAGCTCTATTTGTGAGTAGTATTGCATGGTATTCCACAGCTCTATTTGTGAGTAGTATTGCATGGTATTCCACAGCTCTATTGTGGAGTAATATTGCATGGTATTCCACAGCTCTTTTGGTGAGTAGTAATATTGCATGGT
>JAPXFY010000032.1:34823242-34840742 GCA_030674185.1 Monoplex corrugatus | reverse complement strand
ACACACACAGACACAGCACACACACACACATACACACACACATACAAACAAACACACACACACACACACACACACACATACACACACACACACACACACACACACACACACACACACACACACACACACACACACACACACACACACACACACACACACACACACACCCACATACATGTGTGTGTGTTGTTCAAGCTTTGCATTATTTAATAAGCCTTCGGCCTGTGTCTTTCAAAGTAGTTCTCTTTGTTGATTCAAAATCTGTATTATTGCCTTACAGTCTTTTGATGCAAACACAAGACCTGACTTAATTATTGAGGCAAATCATCTAATATATTGTTTAAAGATAAATGGCTCAGAAATCAATTTATGCTGGGTGCCTTCTCATGTTGGTCTTCATGTCAACAACGTAGTAGACAGATCAGCTAAATCAGGTGCCCTCCATTCTGAAAATTCCATAGAATTACATGTTAACACCTCGATAAAAGAAGCTTACAACTCGCTAGAATTAGCATCATGGATTTGATTTCATGAACATTTAAACGAAAAATTTGTGTCTCAAAAAAGAATCAAACTTTCAGTTCAAAATATCTAAAAAATAGCTGTATTCCTCGTTATATCATTTGAGATTAATTGTTATGACATATTTTCATATTCAACTGAACGCTTTGAAAACAAAATATTGTAAAAACGTTTTATGTATTTGCGGCGAACAATTCACATTGTATCACTGTTTGTTTTATTGCAGAAAGCTTCGTTCCTTTTTACCAAAGACGTTTACACAAGGAAACTATCTTGAAACGCATTTTAAAGAAGTAGTATTGGATCAAGTTTTGTTAGTTAAAATTTCAGAATCATTGGTTCACAGTCCTGTTAATGCGTTACTTTAAGATCATTATTATAATTATGATTATTTTTGTTTTGTTTGTTTTTATGACGATTTTTCTTTTACATTATTGATGTTAGCGTTGTTCTAGTTTCATTTCTCTGTTCATCCATATCCTTTTTCTTAAGACCTTGCCGCTTCCTTTTAATTTTTTTCCATCTCTTACTCTGTTCCCCTCTGTCCCCCCCCCCTCCCCCCAATTTCATCCTCCATGCCATTTTTCCCCGTCTAATATCACTTATAGTAAAAAGACGTTAAATCAAGCAACGAACGAACACACACACACACACACACACATACAAAACCACATCTACCCAGCTGACCAACCAACTAACTAACCAACCAATCTACCAATACTCTGATCTGTGCATGATTGTTTGTATCTGAGTTGATGCAGGAGATAATTAGAAAAAGACAAAACAGGTAGGACCTCAGAACCTGGCCAGCTCATGCGTTTATGTGCATGCTTAAGGCTCGTGCCATGATCATTCTGGATCTTCTCCTTCACATGGCACCAGTGACGTTGGTGCATACAGAATTCACTCCGAGCGCAGAGACTTCATCTCGAGAAACTGAATCCATACTGACACAGAAACTTGTAGCCAGAGCTTGTTTGAGATTTGAAAGTATTTTGATGAAGTTATGATGGCTACAAACAATTCAAACCACAGAAGTTTTCTGATGGTGAATATCTTTGGAAAAAATTATGTGAATTTTGTGCTGGTCATTTCAGGGAACAGACTGCCGTTCTGGAAGAACTGTGCAAGAAAGGGGCCAACAAAAACGCACAGAACAAGAGCGGTTTGACTCCTCTGCACGTGGCCGTTGACCAGGACTTGCTGGAATGTGTACAGGTGTTGGTCAATAATGGAGCTGATGTGAACGTACAGGTATGATGTCAAAGCATGTTTTTTTGTTCTGTTTTTCAAAATCTGCTATTGACAGCGTTCAGCTCTGTGTGTGATAGGTACAGTAATCAAGCAGGTAAGATGGTCGGATTTCCAGTTGGAAGGTCTGTGTTCAAACCTGCTTTGTCACCACCTGGTGGGTTAAATGTGGAGGTTTCCTTTTCTTTCAAATATTACTATCCTTCAATAATAAAATATTTTGAAGTCTGTATACAGTCCTCTTGTCTTGTTCATTTCTTTTGTTTGATCGCTGATTCAGGAAAAAAAATACACCAGAAAATCTCTATTCTATTCTGCAGTAGTCTATACAGTGTTGTTTTTGAGATGGTACCAATGTTCGTTGAACTGACGATGGTTCTTGTTTTTCTTTTTATGATGGATCTTCAGCCTCATTCTCTAACTATTCGTTTTTGAGTGATACGATCAATGGTATGGTAAAATCAATGGTATGATGAACTAGAGTTTTGACACAAAAGTATGATTTTAAGTGCCTAAGAACTTTGGAGATAAGTAGAGATCTCTGCCACCTCACTGCACGAAAACTTCAGGATTCTAAGACAGATTTAATCTTACCTTTTTCATCATTATTGTTATCGTTGTTGTTGTTGTTAGTGGTAGTAGTAGTAGTAGTTGTAGTAGTAGTGGTAGTAGTAATAATAATGATAGTATTAGTATTAATATTAGTATTGGTATTGTTATCATTATTATTGTTATTATCATCAACATTAATATTATTATCAGTATTACAATTATGATTGTTATCATTATCATTATTATTTTCATTACCATTATGATTAGCATTATTATGATTATGATTATGATGATAATGATGATCACCACCACCACCCACCACCACCACCACACCACCACCACCACCACCACCACCACCACCACCAACATCATCATCATCATCATCATCATCACTATAATATAATAATAATATAATAATAATAATAATGATTTATTATTATTATGATTATTATTATTGTTGTTGTTGCTGTTATTATTATTATTATTACAGTATCATTTTATCATTATTATCATTATCATTATTATCATCATTGTCGTTGTTGTTGTTACAATTACAATTATTATTATTGTAACATTGTTTCTGCAGGACAGTGACCTGGACACACCCATGCATGATGCCATCACGAAAGGCAACAGAGACGTAATCAGAGCCTTGCTGGACAGTAACAAAGTGGACGGAAGTTGCATGAACAAAGAAAAATTGAACGTCATGCATGTGGCCGTCATCAATGGACAGCAGAGGTACAGGGGAGGGGGGAGGGGGAGGGTAGGGTTGGGGGAAGGAGATATATGTATGTATGTATGTATGTATATATGTTTGTATGTATATATGTTTGTATGTATGTATGTATGTATATATGTATTATGTATGTATGTATGTATGTATGTATCTGTTTATCTGTTTATCTGTTTATCTATCTATCTATCTATCTATCGATCTATCTATCTATGTCTGTCTATCTATCTATCTATCTATCTATCTATCTGTCTGTCTGTCTGTCTGTCTGTCTGTCTGTCTGTCTATCTGTCTGTCTGTCTGTCTGTCTATCTAACTATCTATATGTGTGTGGGTGTGTGTTTGTGTATATGTATATAGATATAATATCATATATATATTATATATAATATTATATATACATATAATATAGTACATACACACATATATATATATATATATAACATACACACATATATATATATATAATAGAGAGAGACAGACAGACAGACAGACAGAGATGGAGAGAGAAAGAACGATGAGGATGTACTTTGTATATATTGATATTGCATCTGTTTATTTTTTGTCATAATGGATTTTTTTTCAGTCTATTTTCTGCTCCATTTTAACCCTTTGACTTCCGTACCCTGACCTCCAGCATCCTGCCTTGCCAATCAAAGGAAAAAACTTAACCCTTTGATTCATTCACCCTATCCACAAGCTTCCTGCAGGAAGGTAGGGATAGGGTAAGGGAGTCAAAAGGTTAAGTTTTTGTCCACAAGCATCCTGCAGGAAGCTGGTGGATAGGTTGAGGGAGTCAAAAGGTTCAGTTTTTGCAGTTGGTGGAAAGAGTGCGGGAGTCAAAGAGTTAATGGCCATAGAAACTGGCACAATTTTCAGAGTGCTATAACGATGATGATGATGATAGTAGTGATGGTCATGATGCTATGGAGTTCTATGTAAGATTAAGCCAGCATGACAAAGCTGTAACTCTACACTTCCTGTCTTATTATATTCTGGCGTCAACCAGGTGTTCATCAGGAGATTAGAACAACACAGTCAGTGACTTGACCATGAAGTGGATGAGGTTCAGCTGCGATGTGCAAGAACCAGAAATAAAACACGAAAAAAAGGATCAGAACGCGTATTTAATACAACCAGACAAGACAGGCGCAAATTTTCGGCCAACTGGCCTTTGTCAAGCGTAAGATCACAAACAAACAAACAAACAAACAAACACCAGATACAAAAATTAGGAGAAAAAGACTGAAACTTCCCTGCTGTTCCGTCCAGTGACAGAAAAGGAATAAACTGACTAAAATGATATCATAATGTGTTTGAGTTGCTGCTGTGCAGAACCACTAAAGTGTTATACGACAAATGTCAGTATGTGTTTGAACACTCCATATGGGCATCAGTATTAATGAGATGCATATGTAGATTTGAATGCAAGTTGTAAGATGAATCATCATCATGGTTTCAAAAAAGTTAATGAGGAAAAAAAAGAAAGAGAGATATGGGAGCTGGAGGAAGAGGAGGTGGTGATGGATGGTTTTGGTAAGTGTGGAGGTGTGTAATGAAGATGTCAAAAGGCCTCAGTTTGGGTAGGTTTGGTGAGGTGGGGGGGGGGGGGTGATCGGTAGCTAAGTGGGCAGTTTCAGTTTCAATTTCTCAAGATGATGTCTCCGCGCTCAGAATGAATTCCATACGCACTATCGTCACAGGTGCCATGTGATGGAGAAGATCCAGAATGATTACGGCACAAGCCTTAAGCCTGTACATAAACCCATGAGCTAGCCAGATCCTGAAGTCCTACCTAGATAGTTCCTTAACCTTGAGGTCATAGGGGAGTGAGATGGCAGAGACCTCAACTTTTCCCAGGGCCAGCACCACAAAGGTGGCGCCCATCCCCTCTCCCTCGCTTGAAATTCATACTCACTTTTTTTTTTAAACCAAGAAGGCTAATTCGTCTTCAAGGGGTGGGACCTTGGAAATCAGCCTATATCTCCAATGATTTGTACCATACAGCCGGGCATTGCCCTACTCTTCACAATTTTCAACTGCCGTGTTTTCAAGGGGTGGGACCTGGGAAATCAACCTATCTCTCCAATGATTTGTACCAAAGCAGCCGTGCAGTGCCCTGCTCTTCACGATTTTCAATTGCTGTGGGATCTTTAGTGTGTGCAGCCAGGAGGCAGACGGGTCCGACTCATTTTCTTCCCCTTTGAAGGACTAGGCATTCAGTTTGATTTTCCAGTCAAACTGAGGAGAAAAGTCAAGGCCTCGCTGGGAGTTGTGGCGTGCTCCTGTAATCCAGCTACTTGGAGGCTTGAGATGGGAACGGCTTGACAGCAGGGGATCCTGCCAGCAGGCGGCGCCATGTTGTCGGGTGTCCGCACTAAGCCCAGCATCAATATGGACTACTGGGGGGAGCCCAGAGGGGCCAAGGTTGTCTGAGGAGAGCCGTACTGGCCCAGAAGTGGGCAGCATGGTGGCAGGGGCACAGAAGTAATTCAGAAGGTGGGACAGCATAAAACAAAAACAAACAGCCATACATAAGTATATGTAATGGAAGTAATATAAAATGTGTCCCTTTTGAACAGAGTGGTGGAAGTGCTGATCGGCCACAACAAACAGCTGGCCTCTGTCGTTGGAGGGGGAGACAACTGGGCGCCGCTTCATCTGGCCGCCATGAACGGTAGAACAGCAGTGGCTGGCATCCTTGTGAAAAAGGTTTGTGCTGTTTTTGTCTGTTGGTCGTTTTCCTTAATGTAATTTTCAGTTAATTGATGATTGTTTCCTTAACATAATTTTCAGTTAATTTTGCCTGCTTGCTGGTTTGTTGTGGCTGTCAGTTACTTGTCTCTTTTTTTTGTCCTTCCGTCAAAACACTTAAACAAAAGTTTACCTTATTTTGTGTCATGTACTTCTGTGTTTATTTTTGATGTCCATGAGTGCTTGACTATAAATTTGTCCTGTGTGTGTGTGTGTATGTGTGTGTGTGTTGTGTGTGTGTGTGTGTGTGTGTGTGTGTGTGTGTGTGTGTGTGGTGTGTGTGTGTGTGTCTGTGTCTGTGTGTGTGTATCTGTGTCTGTGTTTTGTGTTTTGTGTTGTTATTACTGTTTGGCACTTTTTAGAAGAAATAGAATTTTGTTTGATGTAATAATAAGAAGAGTATATACATTTTGTTTAATTACTCAGTCCTGATTATTAAATTTCACTGAATAATGTGACAAACAGATACATGATTATTTATCGTGACTATTTATCAGCATTTTGTCTCAGGGAACAACCTCAGTATTATATTTAAAACAGATAATAAATGTTTACGAATGCAAACAGTCAAACAATCTGAGTAAAACAGATAATAAATGTTTATGGATGCATACAGTCAGGAAGAGAGTTCTTGAATGTTATATAGAACCAATACTGTTGTACGGTTGCGAGGCGTGGACAGTCAACAAGCAAAGCCAGAACAAGATTGAGGCAGCCGAGATGTGGTTTCTAAGAAGGATGTTGAGAGTTCCATGGACAGCAAAGAAAACAAAGGAGACAGTCTTGATGGAGGCAGACACAAGTAGATCATTCATAAGGAAGATTAGGAAAAGACAGGCAACATTTATAGGCCATTTTATGAGGAAAGAGGAATTGGAACACCTGGTCACAACGGGAAAGCTGGAGGGAAGGAGAGCACCGTGTAGACCCAGGGAGAAGATACTAGACGGACTTGCAGAGTGGCTGAAGACAAGGAGGGTGGAAGAGATGCTTGAGGCAACAAGAGATAGAGACAGATGGTCATAATCGCCAACGCCATGCAGCAAGGCACCTGATGATGATGACAGTCAAACAATCTGAGTAAAACAGGTAATAAATGTTTTGGATGCAAACAGTCAAACAATCTAGTAAAACAGATAATAATGTTTTGGATGCAAACAGTCAAACAATATGAGTAAAACAGGGTAATAAATGTTTGTGGATGCAAACAGTCAAACAATATGAGTAAAACAGATAATAAATGTTTATGGATGCAAACAGTCAAACAATCTGAGTAAAACAGATAATAAATGTTTATGGATGCAAACAGTCAAACAATCTGAGTAAAACAGGTAATAAATGTTTATGGATGCAAACAGTCAAACAATATGAGTAAAACAGATAATAAATGTTTATGGATGCAAACAGTGAAACAATCTGAGTAAAACAGATGATAAATGTTTATGGATGCAAACAGTTAAACAATATGAGTAAAACAGATAATAAATGTTTATGGATGTGTACAGTCAAACAATCTGAGTAAAACAGGTAATAAATGTTTATGGATGCACACAGTCAAACAGTCTGAGTAAAACAGGTAATAAATGTTTATGGATGCACACAGTCAAACAGTCTGAGTAAAACAGGTAATAAATGTTTATGGATGCAAACAGTCAAACATCTGAGTAAAACAGATAATAAATGTTTATGGATGCAAACAAACAATCTGAGTAAAACAGATAATAAATGTTTATGGATGCGTACAGTCAAACAATCTGAGTAAAACAGATAATAAATGTTTATGGATGCAAACAGTCAAACAATATGAGTAAAACAGGTAATAAATGTTTATGGATGCAAACAGTCAAACAATCTGAGTAAAACAGGTAATAAATGTTTATGGATGCAAACAGTCAAACAATCTGAGTAAAACAGATAATAAATGTTTATGGATGCAAACATTGTAAAACAATATGAGTAAAAAACGGTAATAAATGTTTATGGATGCAAACAGTCAAACAATCTGAGTAAAACAGGTAATAAATGTTTATGGATGTGTACAGTCAAACAGTCTGAGTAAAACAGGTAATAAATGTTTATGGATGCAAACAGTGAAACAATCTGAGTAAAACAGATAATAAATGTTTGTGGATGCAAACAGTCAAACAGTCTGAGTAAAACAGATAATAAATGTTTATGGATGCAAACAGTGAAACAATCTGAGTAAAACAGATAATAAATGTTTGTGGATGCAAACAGTCAAACAGTCTGAGTAAAACAGATAATAAATGTTTATGGATGCAAACAGTGAAACAATCTGAGTAAAACAGGTAATAAATATTTGTGGATGCAAACAGTCAAACAATATGAGTAAAACAGGTAATAAATGTTTATGAATGCAAACAGTCAAACAATATGAGTAAAACAGACTATAAATGTTTATGGATGCACACAGTCAAACAGTGTCAGTTTTCACAGCTGCACGTGATATGCGTGTGATGTCTGCAACAGGGAGACGTAGAGATCGATGCAGTGGACAAGAACAACCGCACAGCTCTGCACTACGCCGTGCAGTCCTGTGAGAACACCATCATTGACCTTCTGCTAGGAGGAGGTCAGTTTCTTTGGAAATGTAGAAATTTATGTACTTAGTAATGATGATGATGATGATGATGATGGTGATGGTGATGTGGGTGGTGGTGATGACGATGGTGATAATGAAGATGACAATGATGATGGTGGTGGTGGTGATGGTGATGGTGGTTATGATGGTGATGATGATGACGACGATGATGATGATGGTGGAGATGATGATGTAGTGACGATGACGACGACGACGACGACGACGATGATGATGATGATGAAATTCTGTGCTAGAAATTTCCTCTTTTCTGGCATTGTCTTTGTGTCTGCCTTGTTCCTTTGCTTTCTGTCGTTTCTTCCTATCATTTTCTGCCTTGCTGATCCATTCACCTGTATGTGTTCGATAAAGTCGTACATACTTTCTTTCAGCGGGGAGAAAACCCTGGAACTTCGAATTTAGTTATTGGCAGGTGAACGTCTGAACCATTCTGCCACTCTTCTCGCTTGATTGAATGCTTGGAGTTGCATGATGCGAGACACAAACACTATACTGCAGACTCCATAAAGACCCTCTTCAGAGATGTCCCTCCAGATGCAGTTTTCAAGTTTTTACAAGAGACCAGTAGAATTCATCTTTTATGATCATGAAACCCCCTCATGCAAAATAAAAGCAAACGGCACAACCTTGAGACAGGTTGATAAGTTTAAATACCTGGGAACGATCATTTCACCAGATGGCAGATGCACATCAGAAATAGCCAGCAGAATCGGCCAAGCCAAAACAGCATTCATGAAGATGGAAAACATTCTTACCAACAAATGTCTATCAATTAACACCAGGAAGATAGTTCTTGAATGTTATATAGAACCAATATTGTTGTACGGTTGCGAGGCATGGACAGTCAACAAGCAAAGCCAGAACAAGATTGAGGCAGCCGAGATGTGGTTTCTAAGAAGGATGTTGAGAGTTCCATGGACAGCAAAGAAAACAAATGAGACAGTCTTGATGGAGGTAGACACAAGTAGATCATTCATAAGGAAGATTAGGAAAAGACAGGCAACATTTTTAGGCCATTTTATGAGGAAAGAGGAATTGGAACACCGGTCACAACGGGAAAGCTGGAGGGAAGGAGAGCACCGTGTAGACCCAGGGAGAAGATACTAGACGGACTTGCAGAGTGGCTGAAGACAGGGAGGGTGGAAGAGATGCTTGAAGCAACAAGACATAGAGACATATGGAGGTCCATAATCACCAACGCCATGCGGCAAGTCACCTGATGATGATGATGATCATGCGTAAAGGAAAGATACTTAAATGCACTTAGACTTGAAAAGGTAATTGTGAGCTTGGGTTTTAACTGTTGTCTTTTTTAATCAAACTTGGAATTTTTTTTTAATGTGGCTTAAGCCCTGACGGTGATGGTGACGACGACGACGACGACGACGATGATGATGATGATGAAATTCTGTGCTAGAAATTTAAACTTATCAACCTGTCTCAAGGTTGTGCCGTTTGCTTTTATTTTGCATGAGGGGGTTTCATGATCATAAAAGATGAATTCTACTGGTCTCTTGTAAAAACACTCTGACTGAACCAGATGATGTCTTGGATAGGTGGAACGAATATGGCACATCACTTTTTGGCAAGCCTGACAGCCATGAAAATAATTTAGAGCCAAATTTGGAATTGATCCCTGGAGATACGGAACCTGAACCTCTGCTCAGCGAAGTTGAATCTGCCATTAAAGATCTAAAATGCAGAAAGTCTCCTGGTCTTGACAATATTCCTGGAGAGTTGTTGAAACACTCAGGTGATGGTGGACTCAAAGTAATGCATCACTTATGCTGCAAGATATGGAAGACTTGTCAGTGGCCTACAGACTGGAAGCTCCAGGAATTTGTCATGTTACATAAGAGTGGAAATGTCAAAGACTGCAACAATTATAGAACAATTGCACTGATCAGTCATGCCAGTAAAATACTGCTGATAATAATTTTAAACAGGTTAAAGCCAAAAGTAGAGGAAGAGCTATCCGACTGTCAGGCAGGCTATAGGAAAAACAGGGGAACAATAGATATGCTGTTTGTACTCCAGATATTGATAGAAAAGATTAGAAACACAGACCAAGAGATGTTCATCGTTTTCATTGACTACAGCAAAGCATTTGATAGCGTGATTCACCAAAGTCTTTTCCACTTCATGATCAAAATGGGTTTTCCAAGACATCTGGTTTCCCTCATAGCTTCATTATATAATGATCAAAAAGCAACAATCAGATGGAATAATCAAAACTGCAAATTTTTTAACATCACTAAAGGGGTAAGGCAAGGTTGCATCCTGTCTCCACATCTCTTCAGCATATACACTGAACATATCATGAGAGAAGCAGACATAGAAGACATGGGAGTAAATATTGGTGGTAGAAACCTGTCAAATTTACGCTACGCAGATGACACAGGATTATTGGCAGACAACATTACAGGCTCTAGGAGGATCCTGTACAGGGTAGACCGGGTTGGAAAGGCAGCTGGGCTGGACTTAAATTCAAAGAAGACAAAGGTTATGCATGTTGCAGGCAAATATAACACTAGACAGGACCAGATCATGCTAAACCAAGTCCCTCTAGAAAATGTCAAGGACTTTAGATATTTAGGTTCAGTCAAGACACACGATGGAACATGCTCAAAAGACATAAAGATGAGAATTGGAATGGCCAAGAACAGTATGGTTCAATTGAACAATATTTGGAAAGACCACAGCATAACAGCAGACCTTAAGATAAAACTCTTAAAATGTCTTGTCTGGCCAGTGATGTTATACAGCTGCGAGGCATGGACAATGAAGAAAGAGGATGAAAGACGAGTGGAAGCAGCAGAGCTGTGGTTTTACCGAAGACTGCTGAGGGTCAAATGGACGGATAGGCGCTCAAATGAAAGCATACTGAATGAGTTGGGTACTACACGCAAGCTTCTAGTACTCATACAACGGAGGAAACTGAAATATGTTGGACACGCAATCCGTAATGAGAGAACAGACTTGATGTCCACTGTCCTCCAAGGTAAAGTGGAAGGAAAGAGAAACAGAGGACGGCCACCTGCATCACTTGCTAGAAACATCACAAACATCAGTGGCAAGAAACTCCAGGAGGTGGTCAGACTTAGCCAAGATCGAGAGTGCTGGAGGCAACTTGTGAGGACATCATGTGCAGCGGCCAACACTGTTCCCGGTGACGCCGACAGGTGAGACAGGTGAGAAGCCCTGATATGGCTTTAGTGGTCGGCTGGGCTATAAGCATTATGAACTTGACCTTGAGTTGTTTGGTGTGTGTACAGATGCAGATCCTAACATTCAGGACAGAGACGGAAATACTCCAGCACACCTGGCTCAGATGCCAAAACTGCCAACAGCAGTAAGTTTTCTTTCTTTCTTGACAAATTTCTGGGAATGGCTACCCCCATCCCCTGTAGCAGGAATACCAGGGGCTCTTTCAGTATAAACAGTATCTCCACCTTCTGGAAATTCTGTGCTGGAAATTTTCTCTTTTCTGTCACTCTCTTTGTTTCTTTTCTTTTTTTTTTTTTTTTTTTTTTTTTGCTATCATCTTCTCCTTGCTGATCCATTCACTTGTATGTGTTCTATAGAGCCCTCCATAATTTCTGTTAGGATTGATAATGGGGTGTATGTGTTAAGTGCAATTTTGGCTCTAGCAAATGTAATGTGCAGAAGCGATCTTAGGTAATTTAGGCCAGTTTTTATATATTTTAGTGTCCTTCCTTACGTATATATTTGTATTCAGGTTTGTATTTTCAAACCCTCTTGTGATAAATTGGGTAGAATAGTCAATGCCTTAGGCTTATCTCTCTCTCTCTCTCTCTCTCTCTCTTTCTCTCTCTCTCTCTCTCTCTCTCTCTCTCTTTCTCTCTCTTTCTCTCTCTCTCTCTCTCTTTTTAAAAAGAATTTTTTTTATTGCACTTAGGGAGATTTCCTTTGTGTTTGCCTTTTTTTTTGGTTTTTTTTTGGTCTCTTGTTCTATGCAATCTTAATGGCCACAGACATCTGCACCAGTTTTTTATCTTGCATTGATAATTATGATGATGATGAGGAGGATAATCATGATACTATGGAGTTCCGTTTAGGATTGAGACTGCGTGACAGGCTGTACTCTATGCTTACTATTATAATGTAACCTGCCATCAAGAGATACAGACATCTGCGGTGTTGGTCAGAAGTTTTGAGCAACACCCTCAATGATGCACCTGTAAAGTGTATGAGATTCAACTATGTTGCCCCAGTCTTCCCAGTGAGCCCATAGCTTGCTCAGCTCTAGGTAGGAGCCGGTTGGAGCTGAAAAATCCAACAATGGTTTTGACAAGAGTGATGGGATATGAACTCATGATATTGCAGATGCTAGTTTGTTGTGTCAACCACTACACCAAGGGGGCTGGTATTGTTGTTATTATTGTTGTTGTTGTTGGGGTTTAAGAACATAGAGTGTGACCCTAATTTGATGTTCAGGAACCAGAAAAAAAAAAAAAACATGAAAAAAGAATAACGACACGTATTTGATTCAACAAGACGAGACAGGCGCAAATTTTCGGCCAACTGTGGTGGTGATGGTACTGATACTGTTACCGTTGTTGCTATTGCTTTTGTTTGTTTGTTTGTTCGTGTGTTTGTTTTTCTTGTGTTTGGCCGAAAATTTGCGCGTGTCTTGTCTTGTTGTATTATATACACGTTCTTATTATTTTTTCGTGTTTTTGCTGGTTCCTGTTTGCTTGAACGCGGGCAGTCACATTTGTTTTGGATTTGCTGTTCAGGGTCAGAGGAAGAAAGAGGAGGAGGACTGTCTGGTACAGTCCATTCTGTGCATGCTGGCGGAGTTAGGGGCTAACCTCAACATCAAGAACAAGGCTGGCAGAACTCCTCTGGACCTCTGCAAGAATCCGCAACTTGTTCAGAAACTGAAAGGGTGGGTGCCAATACTCAGAAAGTGGATGTCACAAAATGTGTGTGTGTGTGTGTGTGTGTGTGTGTGTGTGTGTGTGTGTGAGTGTGAGTGTGAGAGTGTGAGTGTGAGTGTGAGTGTGAGTGTGAGTGTGAGTGTGAGTGTGAGTGCGAGTGAGTGTGAGTGTGTGTGTGTGTGTGAGTGTGAGAGTGAGAGTGTGAGTGTGTGTGAGTGTGTGTGTGTGTGTGTGTGTGTGTGTGTCTCAGTCAGTGCATGCCAAGTTTTATCTTAAGTGTTTTCAAGGTCACAGTGACCTTGAGAAGTACGAACGCTTGGATTTTTCTGTAATAATTGGTATTGAACTGTTGGAGGGATAGGTTGATTTCCCAGGTCTCTCCCCTTGAAAACCAATGAGCCATCTTGCCTCTCTGAAGTCTTGGTAAAAAAAACAAAAAAAACATCGAGTGGAGCTGCACTGTGGCAACGCGCTCTCAAAAGGAATAGCAGCCCGATTGTCATATGGTAAAACTACTGTGACAGCAGAAATGAATATGAATATGAATGTAAATATGAATATGAACATGAATATGAATATGAATATGAATAAGTGTTGTATGGCATAAAAATGATATTGTCAGAATGACTTGACTATCCTGTTTTTAGTTTATGTTGGCATTTTATATATATTTTTTTCATAGTTCTGGTGTAACGCATGTTTCTGTAAAAAAAAAACTGTCTTCACTAATTCTTTTCCTTACACACATACACATCATTTGCCTCACCTGTTGACGTCACTTGGTTCGGTGTTGGCCGCCGCACATTTTGACACCACCATCTCCCTCCAGGCCGCTCTGTCTTGACTTTTGTGGACAACTTCTTGAATATTTAGGCCACTGATGTTGGTTATGTTCTCAGTGTAAGAGATCAGTAGAATTCACCATCACACACACACACACACACACAATGCTTCAGTGCTGATTATATACAGAAAAGACTGTTAATTGTCACATTTATTTATCACAGAATTGCTGAAAGAGTGAGGAAAGAAAACCCTGAAAAGGACGACATCCCTCCGCACTGGAATTCCATGAAAGGACAGGAACTGGTGGTGCAAGAGCTGCGTCGAGAAGATGGTCTCACGGCCGAGGAGTACAACAACGTCGGCCAGAAGTTCCTTCGCACCATGGCCAACGTGGAAATCATATCCATCAAGCGCATACAGAATCGTTCACTTTGGGATGCCTACAATGTGTAAGTCTTAAAAAGTTTTTGTGTTGCTTGGGAAAGTATGGATTGTTTGTAGTGTATGTGTGTGTGTGTGTGTTTGTGTGTGTGTGTGTTTGTGTGTGTGTGTGTGTTAGTGTGTGTGTGTTTGTGGTGTGTGTGTGTGTTTGTGGTGTGTGTGTGTGCGTACATGTGTGTGTGTGTGTGTGTGTGTGTGTGTGTGCATGCGTGTGTGTGTGCGAGCACGTTTGTGTGTGTGTGTGTGTGTTTGTATGTGCGAGTGGTGGTGGTCTTTGATTTAATGTCTATTCACTAAAGTGATTTTAGACAACAAAAAAACAAAACAAAAAAAAACAAAAAACGGGGGGAGGAGTGAAGAAGATATTTGAAAAATTGTCAATTTTGAATTTGAGAAAAGATGATCCAGAAAACAACTGTTTTGAAGAGGGGAAGGTAAAACTAACAAATAATGTTACCATAATTATCGATTTAAACAAACAAACTGACAAACAAAATTAGTAAATATCTGGAAGAAATGAATAAAAAGTAAAACTAATAATTGACTAACCACAACAATGAACAAGTCAAATAACATTTTAAAGGTAATTCGCTATAGGACTTTTTGACAGGCTAACAAAAAATTCATACAGTAATGATGATGAGGCAAATATGTCAGAAACTGTACTCACAGATACTGTTGGAATATGTCGTTTTACCCTAACGCAAGAAAGAATATGACTATGTGTTATCTTCTTTCCACACAGACACACTATGTTATTGGTATATTTTGTTTTGAATGCATCAAGTTTCCATCTGTACATAAGGGACTGTATAGTTCTGCTGGCATGAAGCTGCTTAAGTATTTTGCTAACTTCAAAGTTCATGTGACATTTATCATACTTTTTCTGTTTTAATTGGAACTGCTTCCAGACGTAGTTGTCCACTAAAGTGTAATTCTCGTGCAACGAGAGAGAAAGCTGGATATTGTTTGAATCTGGTGAGTTATTAGCTCCCCGTTTGGCAGCCCTGTCAACTTTATTATTATAACTAAAAGAACTATGAGAAGGTATCCAGCAGAAAGTAATATCAGTGCCTCTTAAAGATAAATTATGAATCAAGTGACTTATTTCCAGAATCATTTCTGATCTTGTTTGTAATTTTGATAATTCAAGAGCCTGAAGTACTGATTTTGAATCAACGCAAAGAAGTATCTGAAAAATTGTCCTAGGAAGACTTATCAGATAGTTTAAAGCCATTAATATTGCAAAGAGTTCAGCTGTAAAGATAGATTTATCAAGTCCTATGTAGAAAGATTTTTCAATTTTGAGAGCAGGTATTAAAAACGCTGAGCCTGCTTTTCTTTCAATTACTGACCCATCAGTGTAAATTTTCAAATGATCAGAATATACGTCGTTTATATGACATTTAACCTGACTTGCCAGTAAGTTTATATTGTCTCCTTTTTTCAAATTAGTGTGGTGTACGTCAAATCGTGCTCTTTGGAGTTCCCAACTGGGTACTGGCGAAAAGGAAGGTCGTATAGATACAGGATCTACGTCTAGATCAATTCCTGAGCCTTTCATGACGGCAGATGTGTATGTTGCAAGTGTGACCTGTGAAGATATTGATTTAGCTCGTTTTGGAAAGTCGGTATCTGATCTCAGTTTAATTTCTGTTTCTGAGATGTTTTCTACGGTAGTGTTTCTTAACAAAAATTTAGTAGAAGCGACTTTCCTTTGCTCATCAAGTGGCAACAGTTTGATTTCATTATATGTCCGAAGACAGGAAGCATGCATTGGAAGACCCAGTGCAAGTTTGAAACCTTTACAATCTATGCTCTGCAGTTTTTTTAGTAAGTGTTTCGGTGCACTGAAGAAGATTTCTTGAGCATAGGTTAATTTAGATCTAACAAGCGATTTACAAAGATGAACAAGTGTTGATGAATCTTGACCCCATGTCTGTTTGCGAACTATTTTTATGAAATTTAAACTTTTTTGAGCTTTGGTTAATAAGTATTCAATATGCTGATTCCAAGATAATTTTGCTGTAAGGAAAACTCCTAAGAATTTAATCGACTCGTTAAACTGAAGAAGAGTATCTCCCAGTTTGAAAGTGGGAATATTTACTGGGTTAGCTCCGTTATTAAATAAAACTATTTTTGTTTTTTCCAGGGATAGATGTAACCCATTTTCTACCATGTATCGCGCTATTTTATCAAGTTCTAATTGGTAGCATTTGCGTGTATAATTGATACAGCGCAAAGGAGTTTTCTTTTTCATATTTACCTGCATCCACATGCATAAATCGTCAGCATATTGAGCTAAAACTACATGCTTAGATACTTTACTGGGTAAGTCATGCATTAATATCATGAAAAGAAGGGGAGCTATAACGGATCCCTGAGGGATACCCATTTGAAGAATTCGTTTCGTGGAATATACATTTTCAATCCTCGTTTGAAATACTCTGTTTTCTAAGAAACACTTAACATAGCCAAAAATGTGACCTGTCAGCCCAATACTTTTAAATTTGAATAACAATCGGAGTGCCACACTTGATCGTATGCTTTCGTTATATCAAAAAATGTAGCTAAAACACATTGACGTCTTGCAAATTGTTGTTTTATATTAGTAGTTAGCTTTGTTAGGATTTCTACTGGTGACCTGCCTTTTCGAAATCCTGCCTGATTTACTGGTATTATTTTATTCTTTTCACAATAGTGCATCAGTCTCTTTAAGATTATTTTCTCCATTAGTTTACATACATGTGATGTTAATGCAATTGGCCTGTAGCTTTTCAAATCGGTATTACATTTACCTGGTTTTAATACAGGAACCACTATTGTTTCTTTCCAGTTGTTAGGCATTATCCCACTATTCCAGCATTTTTGAAATATGTCATGTAGCAAGATTATAAAATTTTCTGGTAAATTTTTCAGCATCTCATTGGAAAT
>JAPXFY010000032.1:34793242-34818242 GCA_030674185.1 Monoplex corrugatus | reverse complement strand
AGTCGTAATACTCATTTTTGCAGACTAACAAATATCTAATGAATGTGCATCAATGAATAAACTTTATTTTGGACAGATCATCATCATCAGCATCATCATCATCATCAGTATCATTACTATCATCATCATTATGATTATTACCATCATCATTGTAATTATTGTATTACTGTCATACAGGTCCAAGAGAACTATGGAACGAAAATATGGGCTGGGCTCTGCCAACGAATTAAACCTTTTTCACGGGACGCCCGCCAGCTCTGTGGAACCCATCCAACACCAGAACATCGACCCTCTTCTGGCAGGGAATAACGTGGGCGCCATCTGGGGCAAGGGAGCTTACTTCGCTGTGGACGCCAAGCAGTCTGACCACTATGCGTCGGCCAGTGACGAAGGTTACCGTTTCATGTACGTCGCCCGCGTCCTTGCTGGTCGCTGTGCCCAGGGAGCTCGAGCAATGCAACGACCACCACCCGTTGATCCCGACAAACCCAACGAGCTGGCTGATACTGTGGTGGATAACCCGGACAATCCTAGAATTTATGTTGTATTTAGGAACCAGCAGATTTATCCTGAGTTCTTGGTACAGTATGTGTAGCTTGCCCCATCTTCAGTATGATTCTGAGTAACATCGGATTTGTCTCTCTCTCACGGGGGTAGTCAGGAATATAGGCAAGCTTTAAAATCCTGACAGATTTATCCTGAGTTCTTGGTGCAGTATATGTAGCTTGCCCCACTTTCAGTATGATTTTGAGTAACATCGGATATGCCTTTCTCTCTCTCACGGGAGTAATCAGGAATATAGGCAAGCTTTAAAATCCTGATTTTACGAATGTTTTTCTTGAGGTTAGGTGCGACAATGTGAACACTGCTTTCAAACGCCAGATTTCACATGTGGTTGTTGTGTGTGAAACTTAATTTATCATTTGATTTGCCTTTTGACATTCATTTACTGCTTTCTTTGGTTTGCCATCTACGCAGTCAGGCCATATTTGGCAATGACTGTTGTCATTTATTTCTATTTACTCTTGAGGTGGTTTGCTTAAAGTCTGGCATGGGAGATGTTTTGCGTGGTTGGTTAGGTCATTGACAACATTCCCTCGGTGGGGATTCTGGGGACTCCTTCAGTATAAATTGTATCCCCACTTTCTGGAAATTCTGTGCTAGAAATGCCTTTTTTCTATCATGCTCTTTGTTTTTGCCTTGTTCCTTTGCTTTCTTTCTATCGTTTTCTGCCTTTCTGGTCCATTCACCTGTACATGTTCGATGAAGTCTTACATACTTTTCCTTAGGATGATAATTGAGTACATGTATTAAATGTATTTTTTTGGCTCTATGGAGATGCGACATGCGAAAGCAATTTTAGTAATTTATGCCCGTTTATATGTAATTATGTTTTTGTGTCCTTAGGTACGCTTAAAATTGTAATCAGGTGTGTTTTTTAAATCCCCTGTGCGATAAATTGGACGGAGTGGTCAACGCTGGGGGCATGTCCTTAGATATTGTGCGTGAATGCATTGATATGTGTGCTTAATTGTCTTTTCTATTTTTTTCCTGTTGAAGTTTTGCATGTTTTGAAGCGGTTATAGCCATGATATGGCTCTACCAGTCGGTGGGCTTTAAACGAAAATAACATTGACAACATACACTGAATGGAATCATGTAGCAATTGATGTTGTAGTAAGTGTAGTGTCCAAACGAATGTTTAAATCCAGGCATCTGTTGAGCAGAACCACTCTTTCTGTTTGTTAGTATTTGCATACTGGGTAATTGGCACTTCTGTTTTTGTTTAACAGCACTTCTAAGCGAAAACACTTCTGCATTCTGTCCACCATCAGCAGAAACTGAACCCTTTGACTCCCTCACCCTATCCACCAGCTTTCTGCAGGAAGCTGATGGATAGGGTGAGAAAGTACAGAATGAAATATTTGTTTTGCTGTCATGAGTGACAATGCAGACAGCCAGAGGACTAGCTGAGGGAGCCAAAGGGTTAAAAGAAATGCACAATGAACATTGCCAGTTTTCCACAGTTACTGTACCAGTGAAAAGCAGGAGTTGATCTTTGGGATGTGTTAAAAAACACACACAAGTTGTGTGTGGTCTGTCTTTTGTGTGGAAGTATCAAAGAGGAAAGTGAAAGGAAGGTGACACAGTTTTAATGTACCGTAAAGTTTGGGCTATAAGCCGCGACTTTTTCCCCCAGCTTTAACCCCTGGGCTTATAAAACGATGCAGCTTATTTGCGGATTTTTCCCGATCCCAGGAGCGTCATGTTCTTGTATATTCTTAGCTTCTCTTTAACTCACCAAAATCGTGTTTACCGTTCATGAATTTTTCGGTGAGCTCCATATTAAAGTGTTAACTGTTCATGTAAAAGAGTTAACTGTTAACTGTTCAGGTTTTTAAATCAAATCTGCACACATTGAAGCATTTGGATCAGTATTCAGATCTGCTCTGCTCAAGCGTACACCTCATCATGCCGAAAACGTGACGTAATGCCTACGAAGCAGCCTTCAAGTTGAAGGCGATCAACCTGGCCATTGAAAAAGTGCAGCTTATAAACTAGTCAGGCTTATGTATGATTATAGTTAAGATTTTTCTATAATTTAGTGGGTGCGCCTTATATACCGGTGCGCCCAATAGCCCGAACTTTACGGTATCAAAGATGAATGTGAAAGGAAGGTGACACAGTATTAAAGTATGTCCAATACTTTTTGTGGCTCACTAGCTGCACTCTTAGCGCACCATGCTCATAACACATGGGTTGTGAGTTCAACCCGCAGGTGGGCCATGGTTTTTAACCCTTTGACTCCCGCACCCTATCCACCAACCGCAAAAACTTAATTCTTTGAATCCCTCGCCCTGGAGGAAGCTACTGGACAGGGTGAGGGATTTGAAGGGCTGAGTTTTTGCTTTGCTAGCATGGTTGACAATGCAGGATGCTGATGGACAGAGTGTGGGCGTCAAAGGGTTAATGCAAGCTTGTTGGTTCTTTCAATAGAACTGTGAAATCGAGATCTAATATCCTGGGTTCAAATCCAGCCTGCAACTTTTAATTAAAATTGGCCTGTTTTCTGCTTACTGTTAATGTCTCCATCATTCTGGTCGTGTCAGTTCAGTGTTTCAAAGATCCCTCTCGCCCTTTCCCTATTTCAAGACCAAGCCAGCACAAAGGGTTTTGCGAAAGCTAAGGGCATTTGCCGGATAATTTGCTGAAAGATTTGGGTGGAGTGCATATAAAATTGTCTCTGAGTATGATTAATCCCTTTTGAAAAACTCCAAACTTTCTCTCAGATTCCTTTTTTTCATTTTCTTTTTTAAATCTTTTTTATTTTAAGGATCATCGCACTCAGGGAGGTTACCTTTGCGCTCACTTTTTTTTCTTTTTTTTTTTGGATCCCATTTTCTGTGCCACCTTAATGGCCACAGAAGCTGGCACACCTTTTTTTTTTTTATAATGCAGTGATAATGATGTCGATGAGGATGATAATCATGATGCTATGGAGTTCCATCTAGGATTGAGACTGCATGACAGGGCTGTACTCTACGCTTACTATCGTAATTTATCCTGGCATCAACCAGGCCCGAGAAATACAGACACCTGCAGTGCTGGTCAGAAGATTTGAGCAACACCTCGATAATGCATCCGTGAAGTGGATGAGACTCGACTGTGTGGTCCCAGTCTTCCCAATGAGCCCATAGCACGCTCAACTCAAGTAGGAGCCGGTTAGAGCCAAAAAATCCTACAATGATTTTTGGAAGGAATGATGGGGATTCGAACCCACAACCTTCCAGTGAGTAGTCCATTGCATTAACCACTATGCCACAGCGACTGATGTTTCTCTCAGATTCCTCATTTTACATTCTTTCAGCTTTCTCATTTTACACATTGTTACGATAAAATTGACACAGCAGGAATGCATAAGTATGTTGTACCTGTTTAATGCAAACAGTTTCATATTCATTTCTAGAAAAAAAAATCCTGAGTGTTTGGATGTTTGGAGTTTGTTAACCCTTTGATTCCCGTGCCCTATCTACCAACTGCAAAAACTTAACTTTTTAACTCCCTAACACAATCCACAAGCTTCCTTTAGGAAGCTGGTGAATAGGGTGAGAGGATCAAAGGGTTAAGTTTTTGCTTTGCTAGCATGGTTGACAAGGCAGGATGCTGGTGGACAGGGTGCGGTAGTCAAAGGGTTAAAGAAGAATTTGTTGCATTCTGGCAATTCCATACACGCTCCACCAAACCTGCCTGCAATTGTCTAGCAGACTCCTTGAGCCTGTGCAAAACGTATGCACTGGCAATGTGTTGAAAGTGGCAGGAAGGTGGGGATGGAGGGGTTAAAAAAACATGAAAATCCCGGTGACCCAGCTGAAGGATTGAACCCACGACCCTTTCATTATCAGCAAAAGCTTATAGACCAGATTGACAGTTCAACATACAGCTGAAAATAGGTAGTCTTGCTGCTATATGTTTAGTTCACAATCTTTCTTTAATTACGTTCGTGTGTTGTGTGGGAGAATCAATTAATCTTCATCGAGTTTTATTCTTAAGATGTGTTTTATATTTTACTTAGTAGTTTTTGAAAATTTGCTTATCAGAAGCAAGCTGTGATGTAGTCAGTAGTGTATTATTGTATTAATTGGTGCAATGCACTTGTCACTTGTAAAACAGGACATGGCAGTTACTGGCCGTGAAATAAAGAGCAGCATAGGTCGTTTGTGGGAATGAAAGACTGTTCTTTATTACACAAATTTGTTAATTATTTTAGAGAGTGAATATGCAGAAAAGAGTTCTGAAAATGTGGAAGTGATTACTGACCCCTCCCCTTTCTTTTTATCATGATGAAACAGTTTTTATCTTACAGAATTTCACCAGACAACCATTTAAGGTTGTGTTGTGTGTTTGTTGTGTTTGTGTGTGTGTGTGTGTTGTGTGTGTGTGTGTGTGTGTGTGTGTGTGTGTGTGTGTGTGTGTGTGTGTGTGTGTGTGTGTAGAGAGAGAGAGAGAGAGAGAGAGAGAGAGAGAGAGAGAAGAAGAGAGAGAGAGTGTGTCTCTGTGAGAGAGAGAAAGAGAGAGAGAGTGTGTGTATGTGTTCGTTATTTCTTTTAAGATCTTTTCACAGATGTTCTTTTAGAATAATGTGTGTGAGTGTCTGTGTTTGAATGTGTGTTTGTGTGTATGAGTGTGTATATGTTTGTGTGTATGTGTGTGTGTGTATGAGGGAGGGAGGGGAGGAATCCCTGCCTAATTCACAGATTAAACTCTGGAACTCTTCCTCTCTTTCGGAGGCCATAATTGGCCATAATTCCACACGGTGAGCACGGCCAGAATCAAATATTGTTTTATTATGATTTGATATAGAATATGATTTGATATGTAGTTTTTTTAAAAATATTTTTTGTTTTGAAATGAGTTTTGATGATTTTGAAAATCAAACATCATGAATTGTTCTTGTATAAAAATTTTATATTATAAATTGTTCATGTACAGCAACATTATCCAAACTAATTTGAACTCGCTGCACATTACAGTTACACATAATCAGATTTTTTAGCGCAGCACGGACAGCTTAAGTTTGTTCAGTGAGCTGACCACATTCCACTGCGATGTTGCACAGTTTGCGTCTTTGATCGGGGTAAATGCTGGGTGTTTTTTGCTTCCATAAACCAGCCACTGACATGACTTACAGAATCTTTAGCATGCATATTTGGTGTTCTTCAAGCATATGCACATGAAGGGTATTATGTACTGGCGGGTCTGCACACGTTTTGATCTAGGAGACAGGAGGAATCTCCACCTTTACCTATTGTTAAGTTTGCCAAGTTTGCTAAAAAATTTTTTTTTTTTTTTTTTTTTTTTTTTACTCAGACCAATGTAGCATGCTGCTAGCGTTTTACTGTTTTCGTTGATCCCGAAGCATTTTCATAGAAACGTATGATTTTGTTTTTTGATGTAAACAATGTTGTTCAAGGGAAATAATTACCAAGATCTAGCGACAAAAAGGGTATGTTTTCTGTTCATGTATTACTCATGTGTCTCGATTGATTAAACTTTACACCAGTCAGATGGAGGTTCCTGGGTGGATCGATCTCAGAATCTTCCCGTTTAAAGTCCGACGTTTACTTCTTTGGCTACTGTGCCCATTGATGCTGTCAGAACAGTTTCAGAGTTGTATTGTGGAACGTGAGAAGATGGTGGAACATCATTGTCATAAATTAATTGAGGAGTAGGGCAAAGATGGTTTGATGAGATCAGGATTAACACTATCACTCAGGTCAATAAGATAGTTTTTCATTTGGTCGTTCTTTCTTTTCAATACCCCATCTTCTATACTACTTCTGTGTCACTACTCCCACACTGCTCTTTTTGACTTTATGAGCAGAAAAAAAAGCAGCTGTCACGTTTGTTCAGTATCCTCTTGTTCTTGTTTATTATCCTTTTGGTCTGATTTCGTCCTTTCTGAAAATTGCGTTAGAATGAGATTTGTGGTTTAACGTAAATGCGACTAATTTTTATATGATGTGATGAAACATACATCCATGAGCAGGAGCTGTAAAAAAAAATATCAGATTACATAGGTTGGCCCTTTGAGATTCCCTCACCCTATTCACCAGCTGCAAAAAGTATTAACCCTTTCATTCCCTCTGCTTAACCACCACTTTCTGGCTGGAAGCTGGTAGCTAGGATGAGGGAGTGAAAGGGTTAAGTTTTTGCTTTGACGGTAAGGCAGGAAGCTGGTAGTATGGTGAGGGAGTCGGAGGGATTGACAAAACTTGATTTAATTGTTTCAATTTCATATACTAAGTAGCTTGGGGTAATAAATATGTTTAGTATTTGTGCTCACATGTTTACAACTAATACAGCAGTTAGATTTGTATGATTCTCTTTCTTACTGACTGAATACATAATAGTGTGCATATCAAAGTGAAAGTATCATGCGTGCAAATTTCTTTCTCAAAAGTAAAAAAAAAAAAAAAGAAAAAGAAAAGAAAGAAAAAAAAAAGAAAATTGTGCTAAGTTATTTCAACCATGAGCTTTCTTATTTCAGCATTACATTATTGACGTTGCAAGACATTATTTTTACTTTAGTTTTTGCCTCACTTTATTAACTTGATAAAGTATTTTCCCCCGAGTTTTACTTCACTTTATTAACATGATACAGTATTTTCCCCGTATAAAGACTTACGTTATTTCAGTCATTGCTTCTTTTAGACTGTTGTGTATGTAAGTTTGAGTGCTGGAAATACAAACTGACATATAAACACTTGTTTTCTGTTGTCTTGTGTATGAGCTTGTGTGCTGAAAGTCAAGATTACGTGCTGAAAGTCAGCAATGTATCTTTTGATATGAGAGCATTGTTGTTCGCTTATTTATTTATTTTTCATTATTAATATAACCGCTTTAAAACATACAACACTTCAACAGGAAAAAAACAGAAAAAGAAAATTAAGTACATATATCAATGCATTCACGCACATAATCCAAGGACCCCCCCCCCCCCCCCCTCCCCCGACACCGACCACTTCGCCCAATCTATCGCACCTGGGAACGATCATTTCATCAGACTGCAGATGCACATCAGAAACAGCCAGCAGAATCGGCCAAGCCAAAAAGCATTCAAGAAGATGACAAGCATTCTTACCAACAAATGCCTATCAGTTATACTGAAAGAGCCCCCAGCATCCCCATGGAGGTGGTGAGGGGACATTTTAAGTAAAAATCTATGTACAGTACAGTTTTACTGACCCAGTCTATAATACTGTTAAATGACCAGTGCACTAGTACTGCTACTGTGTGTTAGGAACAAATTCTTTGTAGTCAATACTTGTATACACACACACACATACATACATACATACATATACACATATGTATATATATATATCATATTTTCTCATGCTTTAATCGTTCTGGTAGTGTCAGTGTTCTTTACGTCTATTGTCTTTCCACCGTCTCCTCTCTACCCCGCTCCTCCATTTCAAGACCCTGGCAAGATAGACAGAAGGAGTGTCAGATAATTACTGCAGATCTGGTTAGAGTGCATATGATGATTCGGAACTGGCATCCCTTGGACACACTCCGAACTTACAAACTGATGACTTTTTGTTGGATAAATCTGTAATGCAGATTATGTCAAGATCAAAAACTGATAAATCTAAAAACTGCTGAGGATTGTTTGCCTGTACTTAATTATCTCTCTATCACACACACACATTGTTTGCCTATACTTCATTATCTATCTCACACACACATTGTTTGCCTATACTTTATTATCTATCTCACACACACATTGTTTGCCTATACTTTATTATCTATCCACACACACATTGTTTGCCTATACTTTATTATCTATCTCACACACACATTGTTTGCCTGTACTTTATTATCTATCTCACACACACATTGTTTGCCTATACTTTATTATCTATCTCACACACACATTGTTTGCCTATACTTTATTATCTATCTCACACACACATTGTTTGCCTATACTTTATTATCTATCTCACACACACATTGTTTGCCTATACTTTATTATCTATCTCACACACACATTGTTTGCCTATACTTTATTATCTATCTCACACACACATTGTTGGCCTATACTTTATTATCTATCTCACACACACATTGTTTGCCTATACTTATCTAGCTCACACACACATTGTTGGCCTATACTTATCTAGCTCACACACACATTGTTTGCCTATACGTATCTATCTCACACACACATTGTTTGCCTATACTTCATTATCTATCTCACACACACATTGTTTGCCTATACTTTATTATCTCACACACACATTGTTTGCCTATACTTTATTATCTATCTCACACACACATTGTTTGCCTATACTTATCTATCTCACACACACATTGTTTGCCTATACTTAATTATCTATCTCACACACACATTGTTTGCCTATACTTCATTATCTGTCTCACACACACATTGTTTGCCTATACTTTATTATCTCACACACACATTGTTTGCCTATACTTTATTATCTCACACACACATTGTTTGCCTATACTTCATTATCTATCTCACACACACATTGTTTGCCTATACTTTATTATCTCACACACACATTGTTTGCCTATACTTATCTAGCTCACACACACACATTGTTTGCCTATACTTAATTATCTATCTCACACACACATTGTTTGCCTATATTTTATTATCTATCTCACACACACTTATTGTTTGCCTATAGTTATCTATCTCACACACACATTGTTTGCCTATACTTTATTATCTCACACACACATTGTTTGCCTATACTTTATTATCTCACACACACATTGTTTGCCTATACTTCATTATCTATCTCACACACACATTGTTTGCCTATACTTTATTATCTCACACACACATTGTTTGCCTATACTTATCTATCTCACACACACATTGTTTGCCTATACTTAATTATCTATCTCACACACACATTGTTTGCCTATACTTCATTATCTGTCTCACACACACATTGTTTGCCTATACTTTATTATCTCACACACACATTGTTTGCCTATACTTTATTATCTCACACACACATTGTTTGCCTATACTTCATTATCTATCTCACACACACATTGTTTGCCTATACTTTATTATCTCACACACACATTGTTTGCCTATACTTATCTAGCTCACACACACACATTGTTTGCCAATACTTAATTATCTATCTCACACACACATTGTTTGCCTATATTTTATTATCTATCTCACACACACTTATTGTTTGCCTATACTTATCTATCTCACACACACATTGTTTGCCTATACTTTATTATCTCACACACACATTGTTTGCCTATACTTTATTATCTCACACACACATTGTTTGCCTATACTTCATTATCTATCTCACACACACATTGTTTGCCTATACTTTATTATCTCACACACACATTGTTTGCCTATACTTATCTAGCTCACACACACACATTGTTTGCCTATACTTAATTATCTATCTCACACACACATTGTTTGCCTATATTTTATTATCTATCTCACACACACTTATTGTTTGCCTATACTTATCTATCTCACACACACATTGTTTGCCTATACTTTATTATCTCACACACATTGTTTGCCTATACTTATCTATCTCACACACTTATTGTTTGCCTATACTTATCTCACACACTTATTGTTTGCCTATACTTATCTATCTCACACACTTATTGTTTGCCTATACTTATCTATCTCACACACACATTGTTTGCCTATACTTATCTATCTCACACACACTTATTGTTTGCCTATACTTATCTATCTCACACACACTTATTGTTTGCCTATACTTATCTCTCTCACACACACACATTGTTTGCCTATACTTATCTATCTCACACACTTATTGTTTGCCTATACTTATCTATCTCTCACACACACACACATTGTTTGCCTATACTTGATTATCTATCTCACACACACACACTGTGACAGACATGACACACTGCCTTTACCAGTAGCCCATGGGCTAAGCTTCCCTCCAGACTGTAATCACAAGTTGATTATTATTTGACCATTTTCCCCTGACTCGCAACATTAAGAACTGGTCTGCTCGCTGAACATCTTTAATGTTTCCATTATTCTGGTGGTGTCAGCTTAGCGTTTCTTGACTTTCTGTTTTTCTTTTTTTTTTACAAAAAAGAAAAAAATTATTACTATTTTTTTTTAGATAAGTGTTTCATTGGTCTCTTTCCCCCAGCCCACTCCCCATTTCAAAGCCGTGTCCGCTCAGAGGGTTTTTGCACAGGCTCAGGGAGTCAGCCAGATAATGTGATAGAGTTGGGTGGAGCGCATATGAAATTGTGCGAATGCGATGATCCCTTGTTGACTCAAGACTTGAGCTAAATCAAAACTCCACACTCGCACGACGCTGGAAAAAAAAAAAGAAAGCGAAACGCCTCCACAGTTTGACTTGATTCCCACTTGTTAAAATATTTATGCAGTAGTATATGAAGTAACAATCTCTGTCATTTCCTTAATAACCACAGAACACTTATATTAATACTTATACAATGCGATACCATCGCTTGCATTCTACTTGTAGGGGTGACCTCACAAGCACCTTTTTCCTTGACACTTGACCTCCCTGACCCCATATCAATGGAAGGGAGATCACTGTTGTTGTTTCCGGCTGATCGATTTTTTGTGACTTCTGCTTCTTCAGTTCAATGCATTTTTTGGTTGAAGACATACAATTCGCCGGTGCACGCAAGGAAACAAGTTTATAGAAGGTACGTGGATGATTTTGTCTCTCTGACTGTGGTATCTTGATGTGGAGACATTGGAGCTGACATAGATCTGTAGAACTTCGTGCGTATTGCTCAGGGCGGCTTTTCGATGTAGGGTCATGATGATGATTGACCAGTACAGGCAGTAGCCTAGTCAGTACTGCAATAGACTCTACTAGACTTGAACTTGTTTTAGAGACGAAAAGAGTGAGAGTGAATATCTACATCTGGATGAATCTGTTGTGTTTAAAACTGTTGACGACTCCGAGTTGTTTTCGCGTTTCCATAGCTGGTCTTTCAGCCTGTCAAGCATTCGAATTTTTTCTTCTTCATTTGTTCTTGTGTTCCCCCTCCCCCCTCCCCCCATCCCCAGCATCTGAAGTTGGCAGTAAGATCGATTTTCTGTTTTTGTATCTAGATCTATGTACATTTCTTTGTCACATTTCTTCATCCCAGGCATAGCAACAGTTCTACATTATAGAAAAAGAAGAAGAAAAAAAGTGGGGTGTAGGTTAACAGTGTATACACTGTGAAGATCCTTCTTGTTAATGTTATAAAAAAAAACCAATGAGACCTAACATGAGAGAGAGAGAAGAGAGAGAGAGAGGAGAGAGAGAGAGAGAGAGAGAGAGAGAGAGAATTTCATTACATCCGTTGTGTTTATGCCACTTTTGGTTTCTGTATATCAAGATCAAAATCAATAACAGATAAAGAAAACAAAATTGGATTTTTGTGCATGTGTGTGTGTGTGTGTGTGTGTGTGTGTGTGTGTGTGTGTGTGTGTGTGTGTGAGAGAGAGAGAGAGAGAGAGAGAGAGAGAGAGAGAGAGAGAGAGAGAGAGAGATTTGTACAATGAGGTGTTGTGTACATTTTGAAATGGTATAACCCTGATATAGCTCTGCACTCCTCTGTGAGGATGCCAGGGGCTCTTTCAGTACAAATAGCATTCCCACCTTCTGGAAATTCTGTGTTAGAAATTTCATCATTTCTGTCACTTTCTTTGTTTTTTTCTTCCTCCTTTGCTTTCTGTCATTTTTTCCTGTCATTTTCTGCCTTGCTGGTCCATTCATCTGTATGTTTTCTGTAAAGTCTCACATACTTTCTCATAGATAACTGGGTACATGTATTAAGTATATTTTGGCTCTAGGAAAATGAGATATACAGAAGCAATTTTACTTTTAGGTAATTTATGCCTGTTTTGAAATATGTTTTAGTGTCTTTAGTTATGTTCAGATTTGTAGTGAGGAATGTTTCTTTTTTCCAATCCCCTGTGTGATAAATTGAATGGAGTAGTCAGTGCCACAGGCATCTCCTTAGATTATGTGTGCAAATGCATTAGATCTAGTATGTGTATTTAATTTTCTTTTCCTTTTTGTTCCTGTTGAAGTATTGATATGTTTTGAAATATTTATAGTCCTGGTATGGCTGTGTGTAGTCAGCTGGGCTTTGAACATACATAACAATAACAATAACATGGCTGTGTGCAATTGGCAGGGCTTTAAACAATGAAAATAAGAAAAGGCTTACTGAGTGAGATAGGTAAAACTAAAAGGAATGATGCTCCACTGTGAGTTACTCGGTATGCATTGGTAATACTAGAAATATTTTCTCCTTCAGAGAAGGATACACAGGGCTGAATTTTATCGTAGCCACCAACATGGTTTTAAACATTGACCTGTGACATTATGAAAAGAGATTTCGATACTTCCAAATCTCAACAGTTCTTTCTGTTTTGTGTATGTTTGGATCCAAATTCGCTCCCATCTGAGACTAAATGTAAAAACTGATGCTGTAAATTTCTTTAAGAAAATCCTGTAGTGATTGTCTGCCCCACACCCCTCTAACCATTCCCTTTCCTTTCCTGTCATTTTCTTGTTAGGATTTTGAAACCATTAATCCTTTTGCTTAGGTTTCTGAAACTATTAATCCTTTTGCTATTTTTGGTGAATTGAGTTGGCCATAATGGGTCGAAACTATGGTTAGCTCCAGTTGTTGACATGCTGTCAAACTTTGCACACAACTGTTGTTGACCTGGATGATGTAACTATTTGAGTTGCTCTATTCTGCTTGAGGCATGAGCAAGATTGATGGTGAAGTTTTAAGGTTATGACAGTGTAAGAGTAGAAGCCATCCAGTGTTTTTCCCAGCAAAAGCAGTGTATGGCTGTGTGTTAGCTGTCAGAGGCTGTTGATGCAAACTGCCTGGAAGAGTAATTGTAAACTTATTTTATGTACTTTTTCCATCTGCCTGTTATGGGAGATATTATGGGGAGATGAAGTTGACAGTCTGTAGATAAATGGGAAAACTGTTGTAAATTTATGTTATAGATATGGATGTGTTGGCAGTTCTATTTACTATTTATCCATTGTTGCCTTGGTCTTCCAGTGTCCTGAAGATGAACTGTTTTGTAAGCTCAAAAGACTGGCTCGTTGACTGGCAACCTTTATTTATTTATTTATTTTATTATTATTTCTTTTCACAAACATACATATTTTATTTTCAGTTTCATGACCAAAACTTTTTTTTCTTTTTTCTTCACATCATGTTTATCTAAAACTGGATTAACTGAATTTCACAGTGGAATTGTGTAAAGTAGAGGGCTAATTTTCTAACAAATATGTGTAAGGAAATCAATTTCTTTTGAAATTTAAGTTGTAGATGATTTATGCATTTCTCATTTTTATAACTGTAGCTTAGTTCTTGTTGGAACAGTTATACACTAGGTTTTATTTTGTTTATTCTACACTTATATAAGTTGACTGCTGTCCTGGTCATGTGGTTAACTCACCAGATCCACTGTTGTGTGATATAAGACTAAGAGTTGATAGTGTTGTTCGAACTATATCTTGAACCTCATAATTTCGTATCATATCTCTTCATCTCTTGCCTGCTACTCCTATGGGACATCTTGTCTTGCAGCTTGTGATTTGTCTCACATGGTGTCCAGGTCTGGCTCTGGTAAGTCACTTTGAGTACAAAAATTGTACTGATAAGCCTGACTTTTGTTTCCATAATGATGCTTAAGTGGTTTAGAAGGGGTGACAGTTGGTAACTCAGCATTTCTTTTTTGGACCCTGGTCTCATTTTCTCTGGCCATTATTCCATCTTCAGTAAATAAACGTGCTAGGAATTACAATCTCTACTTTGGTAAAGGTTTTTGTCCTTTGATTCTGATTCTGATGTGCTGTTTGTCAGGTGAACATAACATATGTTTAGTGGCATTGTCTTGCTGGTGCTGATTTTCAAGTGATGGACTAAAGTGGCCAAAAGAGGTGTGGCCACCCAAGTTCAAGCTAACAGGAACCAGAAAAACATGAAAATATAACTTTGATCTGATATGATGATACAGGACAGGCTAAAAAAAAAACAAAAAAAAAAACCAACGACAACAACACCCCCCCCCCCCACACACACACCAAACAAACAAACAACAAATACATAAGTTATGGGGAAACAGCAAAACTTCCATTTTGAATTCTTTTTCTCTTGTTTGCTGAAAGAAGAGAGAAGTTTTGCTGTTTTTCCCATATTTTTTTGTATTTGTTGTTTGCTATTTATTTTTCTTGCATCATGTGGCCAGTTGGTCGAAAATTTATGCCTGTCTTGCCGTTATATTAAACAGTAAAAAGAGTTAATCTATAATCCCAGCTCTGATATTATTAATTTCCATTCTAAAAATTCTCCAGTGGCAAGTGGAATCCTACATCTAACAAAGGCCAGTTGGCCCGTTATATTAAACAGTAAAAAGAGTTAATCTATAACCCCAGCTCTGATAAATTACTCCATTCTAAAAATTCTCTAGTGGCAAGTGGAATCCTGTATAAAGAAATAATACATTTCATTTCATCCACATCTGTTTCAACAGAGAAATGAACACTTTTTACATCAAATGTAATATTAGTAATACACTTGATAATGCATTTAAAGGCATTGTTCTCTTTATTTTAGTTTGATGGTTTCAAAGACTACAGACAGAATTGTATGCACACACACACACACACACACACACACACACACACACACACACACACACACACACACCACACACACACACACAACACACACACACACACACACACACACACACACACACACACACACACACACACATGTGAACACATGCACACACACACACACACATGCACGCACGCACGCACGCACGCATGTGGTTGGGTAGAACTTGCATTCATGGAGACTATCACCCAAGTGTGTGGAATATCCAGAGTTGCTTCCCATAGATGGAGTAGTGTTTTGCTTTCAAGAGCATCTGAAGTGGAGACTTGGGGTGTGTGTGTGGTGTGTGTTGTGTGTGTGTGTTGTGTGTGTTGTGTGTGTGTGTGTGTGTGTTGTTGTTGTTGTTGTTGTTGTTGTTGTTGTGTTGTTGTGTGTGTGGTCACTGTGTGTGTATGTATGTTGTTGTTGTTGTTATGTGTGTCTGTGTGTGTGTGTGTATGTGTTGTTGTGTGTGTATGTTCGTGTTGTGTGTTGTGTGTGTGTTTTGTTGTTGTTGTTGTTATTGTTGTTGTTGTGTGTGTGTGTGTGTGTGTGTGCGTGTGTGTGTGTGTGTGTGTGTGTGTGTGTGTGTGGTGGTGCGTGCGTGCGGTGGTGCGTGCGTGCGTGCGTGCGTGGTCGTGCTGTGTGTGTGTGTGTGTGTGTGTGTGTGTGTGTGTGTGTGTGTGGCGTGTGTGCGCTGCAAGGTCTTTCCAGTGTATTGTAGTAATGGTTTTGAGACATTAAAGAAAACTTTGAATAGTCTGCATGTGTATCCGTTGTAGGATCATGCAGTTTCTCACTCTTCTTGGTAATCATGATTGTTAGTTAATAGAATTAATGCACCATTTATTTTCTTACCCCCCCCCGGTTGGGCTGCCAGGGGCTCTTTCAGTAAAATAGTATCCCCACCATCTGGAAATTCTGTGCTAGAAATTTCCTCTTTTCTGTCACTCTCTTTGTTTCTGCCTTGTTGCCTTGCTTTCTGTCATTTCTACTTATTTTCTTAATGGTCCATTCACCTGTATTTTTTCAATAAAGTCTTATGTACTTCTTCTTCGGATTGATAATTGGGTACATGTATTAAGTGCATTTTTGGCTCTAAGGAGGTGAGATATGCGGAAGCAATTTTAGGTAATTTATGCCTGTTTTTATATATGTTTTGGTGTCCTTATGTATGCTTATATTTGTATTCAGGTGTGTTTTTTAAATCTCCCCTGAGCGATAAATCGGACAGAATGGTCCTACGCCGGGGGCATGTCCTTAGATTAATATGTGTGCGAATGCATTATATCCACCAACTGCAAAAACTTTGCCCTTTGACTCCCTCACCCTATCCACCAACTGCAAAAACTTTACCCTTTGACTCCCACACCCTATCCACCAACTGCAAAAACTTTACCCTTTGACTCCCCCACTCTATCCACCAGCGTCCGGCTTCTAAGTTGACTAACACTGTGTAGTAAACAATCCCTTAACCCTTTGACTTCCGCACCAAATCCACCAACTGCAAAAAAAATTAACCCTTTGATCCCTCACCCTATCCACCAGATTCCTGCAGGAAGCTGGGTGGGTAGAGTGATGGCGTCATAGGATTAAGTATTTGCTTTGGTTGCGTGGTTGACAATGCAGGATGCTGGTGGACAGTGTGCAGGAGTCAGAGGGTTTAATGGACGGACAGTGACCAGGTCAGTTTTCATGTTGCAAGCTGGAATTGTAACTGAATCATGCTGTTAGAAGCCAGAACAAGATTGAGGCAGCCAAGATGTGGTTTCTAAGAAGAATGTTGAGAGTTCCATGGATAGCAAAGAAAACAAACGAGACAGTCTTGATAGAGGCAGACACAAGTAGATCATTCATAAGGAAGATTAGGAAAAGACCGGCAACATTTATAGGCCATTTTATGAGAAAAGGGGAATTGGAGCACCTGGTCACAACGGGAAAGCTGGAGGGAAAGAGAGCACTAACCCAGGAAGAAGATACTAGACAGACTTGCAGAGTGGCTGGGGACAAAGAGGGTGGAAGAGATGCTTGAGGCAGCAAGTGATAGAGACAGATGGAAGTCCATAATCGCCAACGCCATACGGCAAGGCACCTGATGATGATATGATGCTGTTAGGAATGAAATGAATCTTTACTTTCCGAGGATACAGATATTAACACACGAGCCAACTAGCATATCTGCCATTGTTTATCTACTTATGTTGAAACCACAGAAAACCTGATACCGCAACAGAATGAAGAATTACATATGTTTTCACTTAAAAGTGATATTAGACCAGGGGAAAAGCGGAGGGTGGGGATAGAAGAGCCTTCTTTTTCTTCTTCTTCTGCCGTTGTTTGTCTACATATATTAAAACCACAGAAAATAGGATACTGCAAAAAGAATAAAGAGTTACACATTTTTTCACTTAAAGTGATATTAGACAGATGGAAAAGTGGAAGCTGGGGGCATTGAAGAGTCTTATGCTTTTTCCTTCCTTCTTCTTCTTCTGTCGTTGTTTGTCTGCTTATATTAAAACCACAGAGAAGAGTCTTCTTCATCGTTGTTTTCGCTCTTCTTCTTCTGCTCCGCTTCCTTCTCCTCCTCCCTTAACTCCATCATTATGGCGCCGCTCTAACTTGAAAAAATCAAAAACAAAACAAAACAAAACAAAACAAAAAAACCACACTGATCATCAGATTCCTCTAGCTCTGTCGGTTGCGTGCCACAGCGGAGATCTCAGAAAAGTTTTCTCTGTCCATTCTGCGGGTGTTGTCAGCCCGTTGTTTCTTTCTGTCTTTTCCTCCGTCTCCTTCATTCAACAAGTTCCCTGGAGAATTGATTTAGCAAGGCCATGGGATCTTGTTACATGGCGGTACCAACGTAGTTGTCTTTTCTTTAACTGAAATCAGTACATCTGCGTACGGTCCAGTGTGCCGCTTGATGGTTCGGCGCACTTGTCCACTGGTGATATGGTCAGTGTTTTATCTGATGTTTTGTGTCTTGTGATAACACCTCGTTTCTTTGGCTTGGATCGTCTTTCCAGCTCCACCGTGAGGGTCCATCCTTGTCTGGCATGCGCACAGGAATATGGAATGTACCAGAGCACGTAAGGAGGTAAAGTAGGAGACAGAAAATTTGAAAAAAAAAAAAAAAAAAAAAAGAGACAAAGACATAGGAAAGAGACATGGGTTAGGAGACAGAGCAGAAACGTAACAGTAACTGTGAATGGAAAAAAACTCACTAAAACAAAAACTTTCTTAACAATATAAACTAAATCCAAAACAAGTGTGACTGCCCACGTTCAGGCAAACAGGAACCAGAACCCCCCCCCCCCCCCCACAAAAAGCACAAAAAAAACCCCACGAAAAAAGAATAAGACCGCGTATTTAATACAACCAGACAAGACAGGCGCGAATTTTCGGCCAACTGGCCTTTGTCAAGCGTAAGATCACAAACAAACAAATATCAGATAGAAAAATTAGGAGAAAAAGACTGAAACTTCCCTGCTACTCCGTCTAGTGTGAGAAAAGAACAAACACCAGATACAAAAATTGGGAGAAAAAGGCTGAAACTTCCATACTGCTCCGTCCTGTGTTAGATAAGAAATATAAACTAATACAGAAGTAGGGCTGTGTGCCAGAGAGAGAGAGAGAGAGAGAGAGAGAGAGAGAGAGAGAGAGAGAGAGAGAGAGAGAGAGAGAGAGAGAGAGAGAGAGAGAGAGAGAGAGAGAGAGAGAGAGAGAGAGAGAGAGAGAGAGAGGGTGAGTGAGTGAGTGAGTGAGTGTGTGTATATGTGTGTGTTTGTGCGTGCACGCGTGTACGCATGCTGTGTGTTTGTGTTCAAAAAAAAAAAAAAATGTAGGCCTACTAACAACGAGTTTATATTACTTGCTTAAAATGAATAAAAAAAAAATAAAAAAAGACAAACAAACAAAAACAGAAACAAACAAAAAACCCCAAAGTATTCAGGAGTGTCATAACATAAAAGTACAAGTATTTAAGAGTGTCATAACATAAAAGTACAAGTATTTAAGAGTGTCATAACATAAAAGTACAAGTATTTAAGAGTGTCATAACATAAAAGTATAAGTATTTAAGAGTGTCATAACATAAAAGTACAAGTATTTAAGAGTGTCATAACATAAAAGTACAAGTATTTAAGAGTGTCATAACATAAGTACAAGTATTCAAGAGTGTCATAACATATAAGTACAAGTATTCAAGAGTGTCATAGCATAAAAGTACAAGTATTCAAGAGTGTCATAACATAAAAGTACAAGTATTTAAGAGTGTCATAACATAAAAGTACAAGTAATCAACAGTGTCATAACATATAAGTACAAGTATTCAAGAGTGTCATAGCATAAAAGTACAAGTATTCAAGAGTGTCATAACATAAAAGTACAAGTATTCAAGAGTGTCATAACATAAAAGATACTTTTCAAGGGTGTCATAACATAAAAGTACAAGTATTCAAGGGTGTCATAACATAAAAGTACATGTATTCAAGAGTGTCATAACATAAAAGTACAAGTAATCAAGGGTGTCATAACATAAAAGTACAAGTAATCAAGAGTGTCATAACATAAAAGTACAAGTATTCAAGGGTGTCATAACATAAAAGTACATGTATTCAAGGGTGTCATAACATAAAAGTACAAGTATTCAAGGGTGTCATAACATAAAAGTACAAGTATTCAAGGGTGTCATAACATAAAAGTACAAGTATTCAAGAGTGTCATAACATAAAAGTACAAGTATTCAAGAGTGTCATAACATACAAGTACAAGTATTCAAGAGTGTCATAACATAAAAGTACAAGTATTCAAGAGTGTCATAACATAAAAGTATAAGTACTCAAGAGATTCATTACATAAAAAGTACAAGTATTCAAGAGTGTCATAACATAAAAGTACAAGTATTCAAGAGTGTCATAACATAAAAGTACAAGTATCAAGGGTGTCATAACATAAAAGTACAAGTATTCAAGAGTGTCATAACATAAAAGGACAAGTATTCAAGAGTGTCATAACATAAAAGTACAAGTAATCAACAGTGTCATAACATAAAAGGACAAGTATTCAAGAGTGTCATAACATAAAAGTACAAGTAATCAACAGTGTCATAACATAAAAGTACAAGTAATCAACAGTGTCATAACATAAAAGTACAAGCACATATTCAGGTGTTATATTGAACGGTCTGACCATATATTTTTTTTTTATGTCTGTTTTTCCTTGTCTGTCTTTTTTTTTCTTTTTCTTTTTTTCATTTCTTGTGTTTGTACGTGTTTTCCTTCGACATATCTCAGGGACATCAGGACCAGACCATGTTTCACGGGGTGATGATTGAGGAAGATGAATCTGATGGCAGAGAATGTTTTGCTTGTCAGTGGCGGTTTGAGAGAGAAATATTTCACGGGGAGCTTCGTACTTACTCTCATAACACAGCCCCACCCGTCAACCAGTCCCAGGAACGCCGCACCTGCGGAGTTGGTCAATCAACAAGAACATCACTCAAGTCTAGAGTGTAGATATTCAGTTCCCTACCGTAGATTAGACTCGGGGCTGTGGGGGTCCCAGTGTTTTGGTGTTCACATTAAACCTGCATCTCACAGGGTGGGAAATTTGTTGGAATGGGAAGGTGGCTGTATGTATTTCGGAAGAAGATTTTCCCCCGTAAGCCTCAAAGTCCTCCCCGCGGGGGATGCCAGGAGGCTCTTTCGGTATAAATAATATCCCCACCTTCTAGAAATTCTGTGCTAGGAATTTCCTCTTTTCTGTCACTCTCTTTGTTTCTTGCCTTGTTCCTTTGCTTTCTGTCATTTCTACCTAACATTTTCTGCCTTTGCTGGTCCATTCACCTGTATGTGTTCAATAAATCTTAGGTACTTTTTCTTAGGATTGATAGTTGGTTACATGTGTTAAATGGATTTATGGCTCTAGGGAAGTGAGATTTGCAGAAGCAATTTTAGGTTAATTTAGACCCGTTCTTATGTATGTTTTAGTGTCCGTAATTTTTTTTACATTTGCATTCAGGTATGTTTTTTAAACCCCCCTGTGCGATAAATTGGACAGAGTGGTCAACGCCAGGGGCATCTGCTTCGATTATGTGCTCGAATGCATTGATATGTGTACTTACTTAATTTTCTCTTCTTCTTTTTTTTTCCTGTTGAAGTAGGCCTACTGTATCTGTGTGCATTGAAATGGTTATAGTCCTGATATGGCTGTGCGCAGTCGGCTGGGTTTGGCATCTCCTTAGATTATGTGCTCGAATGCATTGATATGTGTACTTACTTAATTTTCTTTTCTTCTTTTTTTTTTTTTATCTTGTTGAAGTACTGTATCTGTGTGCATTGAAATGGTTATAGTCCTGATATGGCTGTGCGCAGTCGGCTGGGCTTGGGATCTTCTTAGATTATGTGCTCGAATGCATTGATATGTGTACTTAATTTTCTCTTCTTCCCCCCCCCCCCCCTCCTCTGTTGAAGTACTATGTATGCATTGAAATGGTTATAGTCCTGATATGGCAAGATGCTAGTGGACAGGGTGTGGGAGTCAAATGGTTAAAAGAAGAGATTGTTTGTATACCATGACAGGTTTTTTTTTTTGTGTATTGAAGTTTTTTGTTTCGTTTCGTTTCGTTTGCCTGTCCCCGAATCCCCTGTGCGATAAATTGAACGGAGTGGTCAACGCCAGGGGCATGTCCTTAGATTATGTGCGCGAATCCATTGATATGTGTACATAATTTTCTTTTCTTTTTTTTTTTTTCCTGTTGAAGTTTTGTATGTTTTGAAACGGTTATAGCCCTGCTGTGGCTGTAGGCAGTCGGCTGGGCTTTAAATAACAATAACAATAACTCTTTGACTCCTTCACCATGTCCGCCACCTTCCTCCAGGATAGGGTGAAAGAGTCAAACAGTCAAGTTTTTGCAGGTGGTGGATAGGGTGCGAGAGTCAAAAAGGGTTAATCGTCGGGGGTGGGTTATTGAGGGTGGGTGGGTGGGTGGATGGCGTTGGTTGTGGCAGGGGTTGGAGGTGGCGGTAAGGGAACTAGTGGGTCCTCAGCTCTCTCCCACCTTCCCCACCCCTTCCCCCATCCTCCTCCTCCTCCCCCTCCCCCTCCCCGTTTGATTTACTGATGACGGCGGGAGTCCGGCTGTGCTGATGATGACTTTTCCATACAGAACAGGCCCCTGGCCAGACCTGCCCCTCCAGCTGATTGATCGCCCAAATGATGTCGTCGGAATGCGGCCTTTCACCCTCACCCCACCCCAACCCCCGCCCCACTCCACCCAACACCCCACCCACTCCACCCCATCATTCTGTGTAGATTTTTTGTTTTTGGTTGTCTGCTGTTTTGTCGTCCCTTCCCCATGTCTCTTCTCTTCATCCCTGCTATTTTCTCCCTCTGTGTCTCTTCTCCTCAATTTCGTTGTTTTCTCCTTCTCTGTCTCTTCTCCTCCATTCCGTTGTTTTCTCCCTCTCTGTCTCTTCTCCTCCATTGTTTTTCTCCTCTCTGTCTCTTCTCCTCCATTGTTTTCGTCCTCTCTGTCTCTTCTCCTCCATTGTTTCCCCCCTCTCTGTCTCTTCTCCTCCATTGTTTTCGCCCTCTCTGTCTCTTCTCCTCCATTGTTTTTCTCCTCTCTGTCTCTTCTCCTTCATTCTGTTGTTTTTCCCCTACTTGTCTCTTCTCCTTCATTCTGTTGTTTTTCCCCTACTTGTCTCTTCTCCTTCATTCGTGTTTTTTTCCCCTACTTGTCTCTTCTCCTTCATTCTGTTGTTTTTCCCCTCTCTGTGTCTTCTCCTTCATTCTGTTGTTTTTCCCCTACTTGTCTCTTCTCCTTCATTCTGTTGTTTTTCCCCTCTCTGTGTCTTCTCCTTCATTCTGTTGTTTTTCCCCTCTCTGTGTCTTCTCCTTCATTCTGTTGTTTTTCCCCTCTCTGTGTCTTCTCCTTCATTCTGTTGTTTTTCCCCTCTCTGTCTCTTCTCCTTCATTCTGTTGTTTTTCCCTCTCTGTCTCTTCTCCTTCATTCTGTTGTTTTTCCCCTACTTGTCTCTTCTCCTTCATTCTGTTGTTTTTCCCCTTCTCTGTGTCTTCTCCTCCATTCTGTTGTTTTCCCCCTCTCTGTCTCTTCTCCTCCATTCTGTTGTTTTCCCCTTCTCTGTCTCTTCTCCTCCATTCTGTTGTTTTCCCCCTCTCTGTCTCTTCTCCTCCATTCTGTTGTTTTTCCCCTACTTGTCTCTTCTCCTTCATTCTGTTGTTTTTCCCCTACTTGTCTCTTCTCCTTCATTCTGTTGTTTTTCTCCTCTCTGTGTCTTCTCCTCCATTCTGTTGTTTTCCCCTTCTCTGTCTCTTCTCCTCCATTCTGTTGTTTTCCCCCTCTCTGTCTCTTCTCCTCCATTCCGTTGTTTTCCCCCTCTCTGTCTCTTCTCCTCCATTCCGTTGTTTTCCCTTCTCTGTGTCTTCTCCTCCATTCTGTTGTTTTCCCCCTCTCTGTCTCTTCTCCTCCATTCCGTTGTTTTCCCCCTCTCTGTCTCTTCTCCTCCATTCCGTTGTTTTCCCCCTCTCTGTCTCTTCTCCTCCATTCCGTTGTTTTCTCCTCTCTGTCTCTTCTCCTCCATTCCGTTGTTTTTTCTCCTCTCTGTCTCTTCTCCTCCATTCCGTTGTTTTCCCCCTCTCTGTCTCTTCTCCTCCATTCTGTTGTTTTCCCCCTCCCTGTGTCTTCTCCTCCATTCTGTTGTTTCCCCCCTGTCTGTCTCTTCTCCTCCATTCTGTTGTTTCCCCCCTGTCTGTCTCTTCTCCTCCATTCTGTTGTTTTCCCCCTGTCTGTCTCTTCTCCTCCATTCTGTTGTTTTCCCCCAGTCTGTCTCTTCTCCTCCTTTTTGTTGTTTTTTCCCCTGTCTGTCTCTTCTCCTTTCTGTTGTTTTTCCCCTGTCGGTCTCTTCTCCTCCATTCTGTTTGTTTCCCCCTGTTTGTCTCTTCTCCTCCATTCTGTTGTTTTTCCCCTGTCTGTCTCTTCTCTTCCATTCTGTTGTTTTCCCCCTGTCTGTCTCTTCTCCTCCATTCTGTTGCTTTCCCCTGTCTGTCTCTTCTCCTCCATTCTGTTGTTTTTCCCCTGTCTGTCTCTTTTCCTCCATTCTGTTGTTTTCCCCCTGTCTGTGTCTTCTCCTCCATTCCGTTGTTTTCCCCCTCTCTGTCTCTTCTCCTCCATTCTGTTGTTTTCCCCCTGTCTGTGTCTTCTCCTCCATTATGTTGTTTTCCCCCTGTCTGTGTCTTCTCCTCCATTCCGTTGTTTTCCCCCTCTCTGTCTCTTCTCCTCCATTCTGTTGTTTTCCCCCTGTCTGTGTCTTCTCCTCCATTATGTTGTTTTCCCCCTGTGTGTCTTCTCCTCCATTATGTTGTTTTCCCCCTGTCTGTCTCTTCTCCTCCATTCCGTTGTTTTCCCCCTGTCTGTGTCTTCTCCTCCATTCTGTTGTTTTCCCCCTCTCTGTCTCTTCTCCTCCATTCCGTTGTTTTTCTCCTCTCTGTGTCTTCTCCTCCATTCCGTTGTTTTCCCCCGCTCTGTGTCTTCTCCTCCATTCCGTTGTTTTCCCCCGCTCTGTGTCTTCTCCTCCATTCCGTTGTTTTTCTTCTCTCTGTCTCTTCTCCTCCATTCTGTTGTTTTCCCCCGCTCTGTATCTTCTCCTCCTTCCCCTACTGTCCCCTCTTCTCTGTTCTGCCTATTCTTCTTCTTCCCCTCCCGTCTGTCCTCTCCCCACCCCCACTG
>JAPXFY010000032.1:34785742-34788242 GCA_030674185.1 Monoplex corrugatus | reverse complement strand
CAATCCTGCCTGTGTACCCCGCGCTTGATGGGTAGAGGGTGGAGACTTTTTCCCCATCTTCCGGGTCAACACGTGCGCGGTGACCTGTTGGTACCTACCAACCCCCTCCCCCACCTCCTCACCCACTCACTTCCCACCCTTCCCCTTACACTTTCCATGGAACATGCATTCTTTTGATAAGAGAGCTGTGGACTCGAAATCTGATATCTGAAGTTAAATCTTGCTTTTGCTTTTTGCTTTTGTTGAATTAAAGTCCTACCACTTTGAGTAGTATGAGGACTGGCACTGTGAGACACCGATGTTGTTGTTGTCGGATTGACGTTAAATCCCAGCCTGCACTATTGATATAAACTGGCCAGTTCACTGCCCATATTAACCCTTTGATTTCCGTACCCTGCCTGTCCACCCGCATCTTGCATTGTCGACTCTGCTAGCAAAAGCAAAAACTTAAACACTTTGACTTCCTCACCCTGTCCACCAGCTTCCTGCAGGAACTTGGTGGATAGGGTGAGGGAGTCGAAAGGTTATGTTTTTGCAGTTGGTGGATAGGGTGCGGGCAGTCAAAGGGTTAAAGAGGCAGCTGAATGGGCGCCGTAGTGAAGTGGTAAAATGTCAGACTTACAATCTTAAGGCACGGGTTCAATCCTGGCTGTGTACCCCGCGCTTGATGGGTCGAGGTTGGAGACTTTTTCCCATGCTTCCGGGTCAACACGTGCGCGGTGACCTGTTGGTACCTACCAACCCCCTCCCCCGTCCCCTGCTTCCCCACTCACTCCCGACCCTTCCCCTTACACTTTCCATGGAACATGCATTCTTTTGACAGAGAGCCGTGGACTCGAAATCTGATACCTGAAGTTAAATCTTGCTTTTGTTTTTTGCTTTTGTTGAATTAAAGTCCTACCACTTTGAGTATGAGGACTAGCACTGTGAGACACCGATGTTGTTGTCGGATTGACGTTAAATTCCAGCCTGCACTATCGACATAAACTGGCCATTTCGCTGCCCATATTATTAACCCTTTGACTCCTGCACCCTGCCCGCCAGCATCCTGCATTGGCGACCACGCTAGCAAAAGCAAAAAGTTAAGCCCTTCGACACCCTCATCCTATCCACCAGATTTCTGCAGGAACTTGGTGGATAGGGTGAGGGAGTCGAAAGGTTAAGTTTTTGCAGTTGGTGGATAGGGTGCGGGGAGTCAAAGGGTTAAAGAGGGAGGGAGGGAGAGAGAGAGAGAAAATCAGATTTCAGAGTACGTGTAATTTACTACTCAAGGATAGTGGCATTAGATCTCATTGGTCCTGTTCTTGCTACTTTACACACAAAATATGAGTATATATAATAAAAACATAACACATGATAGAGAGAGGGAGCGAGGGAGGAGAAAGAGAGAGAGAGAGAAAGAGAGAGAGAGAGAGGGAGAGAGAGAGAGAGAGAGTATTAGACTTCAGAATAATTTCTTACTCAAAGATAGTAAGTAGCTTAAAATCTCATTGGACCTGTCGTACAACCAGTCCGTGCTTCTTTACACACAAAATACGAGTATATTAAAAAAAACCCATAACACATTAGAGAGAGAGAGAGAGAGAGAGAGAGAGAGAGAGAGAGAGAGAGAGAGAGAGAGAGAGAGAGAGAGAGAGAGAGTATCAGACTTCAGAATAATTTACTATTCAAGAATTGTAGCATCAGATCTCATTGGACCTGCCTTACAACCCGTCATTAGTACTCTACACACAAAATATGAGTATATAAAAAATAACCATAGCACATAAAAGAGAGTGAGGGAGGGAGAGAGAGAAGGAGAGAGAGAGGGAGGGAGATATACATGTATATATAGAGAGAGATAGAGGGAGAGAGAAAGAGAGAGGGAGGAGAGAGAGAGAGAGAGAGGTGAAACGTGTGCAGACACACACGCACATATACAACATATGAGTATATAAAAAAGAACCATAACACATAAGAGAGAGAGAAAAAGAGAGGGAGGGAGAGAGAGGGAGGGAGGGAGAGATAGAGATAATAGAGAGAGAAGTAGAGAGAAAGAGGGAGGGAGAAAGAGAGAGGAAGGGAAGGGAGAGAGGGAGGGAGGGAGAGATGGAGATGTAGAGATAGGGAAAGAAAGAAAGAGGGAGATATATAGATATATATATATAGAGAGAGATAGAGAGAGAGGGAGAGAAAAAGAGATAGAGAGAGAGAGAGAGAAGAGACAGACAGAGAGAGACAGAGAGAGACAAGAGACAGAGAGAGAGACAGAGAAAGAGAGAGAGAGAGAGAGAGAGTGGTGAAACGTGCAATACAGACACGAACGCACGCACGTATACATACATACACGGCTACGCTTGCACGTGTTACCCAGATTTGAGGCGACCTTACCGCACCCCCTCCCTTACCCATCCCCATCCCAATCCCATCCCGACCCCCAGAAATAATAGTAGTGGCAGTTTCCTCCCCTCCCGCCCTTCCCCCATCCCTCAAAAAAAAAAAAAAAAAAATAAAATAAAAT
>JAPXFY010000032.1:34778242-34780742 GCA_030674185.1 Monoplex corrugatus | reverse complement strand
CCTACATACATATGAGCGTATACATGGATACATACATGTTTACATACTTACATACATAAATCTAAGCTGAGCGTATACATGCATACATACATACATACATAAATCTAAGCGTATACATACATACATACATACGTACGCACATGCATACATAACAACTACAATATCTATACAGCGCAAATCTCGACAAAATCAAATCCAAGCGCCGAAAAGACACACACGCACACACGCACGCACGCACGCACACACACACACACACACACACACACACACACACACACACACACACACACACACACACACACACACACACACACACACACACACACACACACACACACATGCATGGCCACAAATGGGGAGAAAAGAATAAAAGCAATAAAAGCAAGAATAAAACCAATGGAAAACCACAGAGAGCACATCATATACAATTATATATTAAAACAAAGTGATTCCCCTCCGAGCGGAGACAGGCTGCAGAGGGGGGTTGAGTGAGGTTAGGATTTTATGCAGAGGAGAAAAGGTGAGTTTTGAGAGCGGACTTGAAGGAGGCAAAAGTAGGTTGCTGACGGACTGAGAGAGGAAGTTTGTTCCAGGAGAGTGGACCAGAAACAGAGAAGGCTCGTGGACCATAGGTATTGAGCTTAGTGCGTGGAAAGCGAAAAGTCAGAGGATCGGAGGCAGAGCGGAGGGTACGTGAGGGAACATAGATCTCAAGTAGGCTTGACAGGTAATCGGGGGCTGCGTTATTTAGGCTTTTGTAGCACATGGTGTCTAGTTTGTACTGTATGCGCTTTGATACAGGGAGCCAGTGAAGTTGTGCCAGGAGAGGAGATATGTGGTCAGCTTTTTTCTTTTTGAGTACAAGGCGTACAGCATTGTTTTGAATGCGCTGTAGGATGTGAATGGTGGAGGCAGGAAGACCAGACAGGAGTGAATTGCAATAGTCAATGCGAGACATTATGAAGGAGAGAACGAGTTTTGCAGTTGTTTCGACAGAGAGATACTTCCTGATCAGGCTTATACGATGGAGATGATAGTAGCAAGATCTGGCAGTTTGAGAAACAAAGTTGTTCATGGACAGGGTAGAGTCAATGCAGACACCAAGGTTTTTAGCTGAATCAGAAATTGGGACTGATGTGTTACATAATGGGAGAGAAAGAGGAGGCAGCTGGGAAAGTTTCTGACGGGTGCCAATGAGGATAGCTTCTGTCTTGTCGTCATTAAGCTGAAGTCTATTGTGTGTCATCCAGTTCTTAATGTCCGAGTAACACTCAGTGGTGCGAGTCAACAGGCGCTGTATATTATCAGGTGAGTCACTATCTTGAAGTTGGGTGTCATCAGCATAGAAGTGGTGTTTTATAGAGTGGGAGTTGATGATGGTGGACAGGGGGGAGGTATAAAGAGTGAAAAGAACAGGGCCAAGGACAGATCCTTGTGGAACACCACTATGGACAAACTTAAGCCAGAGTTTATAGAGTGGACAGTTTCTGTCGGTATTCCTATCTGTGTACAAACTAAAGCCATGAGTTCGTAGAGCGACTAGTCTCTGTCACTATTCATATCTATGAAGAAACCAAAGCTATGACTTCGTTACACTTACATCAGGTGAATGGACCGGCATGGCAGAAATTGATGGGAAGAAATGACAGAAAGCAAAGGAGCAAGTCAGAAACAAAGAGAGTGACAGAAAAGAGCAGATTTGGAGCATAGAGTTTCCAGATGGTGGGGATACTATTTATACTGAAAGAGCTCACGGCATCCCCAAGGGGGAACTATTCATATCTACGTACAGACTAAAGCTACGAGTTCGTAGAGCAGTCGTCTCCCACTCCCCCCCCCCCCCCCCAATTGGGGATGCCGGGGGCTCTTTCAGTATATTAAATAGTATCCCCACTTTCTGGAAATTCTGTGCTTGAAATTTCGTCTTTTCTGTCACTGTTTATGCCTTGTTCCTTTGCTTTGTCATTTCTTCCTATCATTTTCTGCCTTGCTGGTCCATTCACCTGTATGTGTTCGATGAAGTCTTTCACACTTTTTCTTTAGATTGATAATTGGGTACATGTATTAAGTGCATTTTTGGTTCTAGGGAGGTGAGATACGCCTAAGCAATTTTAGGTAATTTAGGCCCGTTTTTATATATGTTTTAGTGTCCTTAGGTATGCTTAAATTCGTATTCAAGTGCGTTTTTTAAATCCCCTATGCGATAAATTGGACAGAGTGTGGTCAACGCCAGGGACATGTCATTAGATTATGTGCGTGAATGCATTGATATGTTTACTAAATTTTCTTTTCCCCCTTTTTTTTTCCCTGTTGAAGTTTTGTGTGTGTTTTGAAACGGTTGTAGCCCTGATGTGGCTCTACGCAGTCGGCTGGGCTTTAAACAAAAACAACAATAACAATAACAAGAGCAGCCCATCCATGTCAATATTCATATCTATGTAAAAAAACTAACAAAGAATCTCTGCCATCGTCGACCCGGTCCCATGCTTTGGCTGTTGTT
>JAPXFY010000032.1:34770742-34773242 GCA_030674185.1 Monoplex corrugatus | reverse complement strand
ACACACACACACACACACACACTGGCATACACCCCATTGTGCACAATTTCATCCAGAATGTCAAGCAGGATCAACCCACTAGCCAAAATCAGGAAAAACACTGTTTAAAGAAGTAAGTTTTTAAACTTGTTTTGAAAGATGGTAGAGTTTTAGAGTGGCGGACGGACTGAGGCAACAAGTTCCATGTCTGAACAGCAAAAACTGCAAAGGCTCTACCACCGTGAGTTTCTCTGTTATATTTTGGCACACGAAACTTCTTGTCATCCACAGAAGAGCGGAGTGATCGAGAAGGTACGTAGACAGTCAAGAGTTCAGAGAGATAGTCAGGAGCAGTTCCAGAAATGATGTGATAACAAAGGCAGCAAATCTTGTATTTTATTCTTTGTTCAACCGGGAGCCAGTGCAGTGTCTGAAACAGGGGTGTGCAGTGCTGTGACCTACGTGCCTTGAAGATGAGTTTAGCTGCAGAGTTCTGAACTTGTTGCAAATGTTTGAGATGTTTCTGAGGGCAACCCGCAAGGAGTGAATTGCAATAATCTAACCTAGACAGAATGCATGCAGTAACTAACGTCTTGGTTGCGTCTAATGTAAGGTAGTGTCTAATAGAATTAATGCGTCTAAGTTCGATGTATGCAGCCTGACATGTTTTGATGATGTGCTGGTGCATGGAGAGATTATGGTCAAAGACAAAACCGAGGTCACGAACGCAATCAGAAAAAGCAATAGCGGTATTACCGACAGTAATAGTGGAAGGCAGAGAAGAAAGATCTGCAGGCAATGAGAGAAACACGAAGGGCTTCAGTCTTGTCATCATTCAACTTAAGTCGATTTTCATACATCCAGGATTTTACTTCAGAAACGCAGTTCTGAAGAGACTGAACTAGATGATCGTAGTTAGAAGGAGAATCAGTATGATTGAGCTGGGTATCGTCCGCATACATTTCATGACGGATGGAATATGAGTCAATAAGGTGGGTCAGAGGAGAAGTATACAGTATGAAAAGCACAGGACCCAGAACAGAGCCTTGAGGCACGCCAAAATCCAAAGGCAGCTCAGAAGATTTGTTTCCGTCGACAAGTACGGTTTGCTTTCTTTCTGAAAGATAAGATCGAAACCAGTGTAAAGCAGATTTTTGAATTCCAAAGTTGATGATGATGATGATGATGATGTCTATCTGTCTGTGTCTGTCTGTCTGTCTCTGCCTCTGTCTCTGTCTCTCTGAGTCTCTCTCTCTCTCTCTGTCCTCTCTCTCTGGTATCGACCAGTTCTGTGGGGAATCGTTCTGAACAAAAGGGCAAAATTTGAATTCTTACCGCACTGTTTGTTCTTCCGACTCAGTTGTTCAGTTGTTCATTATTCATTTCTTTGTCGACAAAGAAAGAGTGCTTGAAAGTGAAACGAAGATTCAAAATTTACTGTAGAACTCTCTCTCTGTCTCTCTCTCTCTCTGTCTCTCTGTCTCTCTCTCTCACTCTCTTTCTCTCTCTCTCACTCACTCTCTCTCTCTCTCTGCTCTCTCTCTTCTGTCTCTGTCTGTCCGTCTGTCTCTCTCACACACACATACGTGTACGTGTCCTCCGTTCGCTCCCCTATCTCTCTCTTCTTCTTTCTCTTTGTAAGACTTAATATTATAATAATAATTACAATATTTATATAGCGCAAAATCTCGATAAAAATCAAATCTATTATTCTCCTTGAGTAATAAACTTATTTTGATGTTTGAAGTCTTTCTGTCGCCGTCTGTCTGTCTTTCTCTCTCTCTCTCTCTGCTCTCTCTTTGTCTGTCTCTTTCTCTCTCTTTTCTCTCTCTCTCTCTCTCTCTGTGTGTGTGTGTGTGTGTGTGTGTGTGTGTGTGTGTGTGTGTGTGTTGTGTGTGTTGTGTGTGTGTGTGTGTGTGTGTCCTCCAACCCTTTCAGTCTTCCTTTGTGTCTATATCTGTCTGTCTTTGTGTCTGTGTCTGGCTGTCTCCATCTCTTTTGTCTTTCAGATTTTCTTTTGTGTCAGTATCTTCTGTATCTGACTGTGTGCCTGTTTGTGTGTGTGTTTGTCTTTTTTTGCACTGTCTGTCTGGCTTTGTGTGTGTGTGTATGTGTCTCTGTGTATGTGTGTGTGTGTGTGGGGGGGGGGGGGTCGGGTCTCTTTGTGTCTATTTATTGGTCTGCCTGTTTCATCTCTTTCTTTGTATTCGCCTTCTCTCTCTCTCTCTCTTTCTCTCTGTCTGTCTGTCTCTCTGTCTGTCTGTCTCTCTCTGTCTTTCTCTCTTTCTCTATTTCTCACCAGTTTTTCGTTTTTTTTTTCTGCCTTTGGACTCCAGAATGTTACCATACAATGATGCCGAGGTGGTTGAGAGTCGGACTTGTTGTTTTGCAACACAGCGCAAGCTGCCCCATCATCATCGTGGTGGTGGTGGTGGTGGGAGAGTAGGGGGTTCGAAATTTGTCCAGGAGGGATTTATGGCAGTTGGAGAATTCCATATGCGCTCCACACAAATCTGCCAGC
>JAPXFY010000032.1:34750742-34760742 GCA_030674185.1 Monoplex corrugatus | reverse complement strand
AGAGGCCCGGTGCCCATAGCACACACTGCTCTGGGTAGGGGCCCGGTGCCCATAGCATGCATACTCTGGGTAGGGGCCTGGTGCCCATAGCACGCACAGCTCTGGGTAGGGGCTCGGTGCCCATAGCACGCACAGCTCTGGGTAGGGGCCCGGTGCCCATAGCACTCAGCTCTGGGTAGGGGCCCGGTGCCCATAGCACTCACAGCTCTGGGTAGGGGCCTGGTGCCCATAGCACGCACAGCTCTGGGTAGGGGCTCGGTGCCCATAGCACGCACAGTTCTGGGTAGGGGCCCGGTGCCCATAGCACTCACAGCTCGGGGTAGGAGCCCGGTGCCCATAGCGCTCAGCTCTGGGTAGGAGCCTGGTGCCCATAGCATGCACAGCTCTGGGTAGGAGCCCGGTGCCCATAGCACACACTGCTCTGGGTAGGGGCTTGGTGCCCATAGCACACATACTCTGGGTAGGGGCCCGAAGCCCGTAGCACGCACAGCTCTGGGTAGGAGCCCAGTACCCATAGCATGCACAGCTCTGGGTAGGAGCCCAGTGCCCATAGCATGTATAGCTCTGGGTAGGAGCCTGGTGCCCATAGCATGCATAGCTTTGGGTATGAGCCCGTTGGCTCCGAAAAATCCCCATGATGACTTTGACAGGACTGACGGGGGATTCGAACTCACAACCTTCCATTTGTTAGTCCGTTGAGCAAACCACTGCACCATGGTGACTGCTTGTATCCTTTCCCTTCCCTCCCTCCCCCTCTTCTTTTTTTTTAGTGGAATTTTTTTTGAGAGGGGGGGGGAATCGGACAGACCCCATGCTTTATAAGAGGCCGTTAATTCGCTGGCCTTGTTGTCTGGTATTAGAAGTCGTGCAGCGGGGACATTGTTAGTAGAGGTTTTTGTGTTTGAAATGTTCATCCCTCAAGATTTAGACTGATCCCTCTCCCCCACCTTTTCGTACACGTGTACGTGTCCTTAGTACGCTCCCCGCCGCTGTCTCTGTCTGTCTGTCTGTCTGTCTTTCTCTCCTCTCTCTTCTTTTCTGTCTCTGTCTGTCTGTCTGTCTGTCTCTCTCTTCCTCTCTGTCTCTGTCTGTCTCTCTTTCTCTCCTCTCTTCCTCTCTGTCTGTCTGTCTGTCTGTCTCTCTTTCTGTCCTCTCTTCCTGTCTGTCTGTCTGTCTGTCTGCCTCTCTCTCTCTCTCTTCATCTCTGTGTGTAAGACTTAATGCTATTCTCCTTGAGTCATGAAAAGTGTTTTGAAATTTGGAGTCTTTGTCACTGTCTGTCTGCATGCCAACCTGTCTCTCTGTCTCTATGTCTGTTTGTCTGTGTCTCTTTCTGTCTCTGTCTGTCTGTTAGCATCGTGTCTGCCTGTCTTTGTCTGTCTGTCTGTCTCTCTCTCTCTCTCTCTCTCTCTCTTTGTAAGACAGATCCGGTGGGATGTAATGCTATTATCTGTAAGAAATACAGTGTTATGAAGTTTAAACTCTGTTTCTCTTCTCTCTGTCTGTCTGTCTGACTGACTCTCTCTCTGTCTGTTGTTTCTCTTCTCTCTGGCTGTCTGGCTGTCTGACTCTCTGTCTCTGTCTGTCTGTTGTTTCTCTTCTCTCTGGCTGTCTGACTGTCTGACTTTCTCTCTGTCTGTTGTTTCTCTTCTCTCTGGCTGTCTGTCTGTCTGACTCTCTCTCTCTCTCTCTCTGTGTTGTTTCTCTTCTCTCTGGCTGGCTGTCTGTCTGTCTGTCTGTCTCTCTCTCTCTCTCTCTGTATTGTTTCTCTTCTCTCTGGCTGTCTGTCTGTCTGTCTGTCTGACTCTCTCTGTGTTGTTTCTCTTCTCTCTGGCTGGCTGTCTGTCTGTCTATCTGACTGTCTGACTGTCTGACTCTCTCTCTCTGTTGTTTCTCTTCTCTCTGGCTGTCTGTCTGTCTGTCTGTCTGACTCTCTCTGTTGTTTCTCTTCTCTCTGTCTGTCTGACTCTCTCTCTGTGTTGTTTCTCTTCTCCCTGGCTGTCTGTCTGTCTGTCTGACTGTCTGACTCTCTCTCTCTGTTGTTTCTCTTCTCTCTGGCTGTCTGTCTGTCTGTCTGTCTGACTCTCTCTGTGTGTTGTTTCTCTTCTCTCTGTCTGTCTGTCTGTCTGACTCTCTCTGTGTGTTGTTTCTCTTCTCTCTGGCTGTCTGGCTGTCTGTCTGTCTGTCTGACAGACTCTCTCTCTCTCTCTCTAAGCTCGTTTGCTTGCTCGATCTTGTTGCTCTCTCTCTCTCTCTCTCTCTCTCTCTCTCTCTCTCTCTCTTTCTAAAAGACGGACCCCCCCCCCTTTTTTTTTTTTTTTTTTTTTTTTCAGTGGATTTTTCTTGGGGAGAAAATTCAGACAGGCCCCATGCTTTTGTAAGAGGCGGTTAATTGGCTGGCCTTGTTGTCTGGTATTAGAAGTCGCGCAGCGGGGACATTGTTAGCAGACTTTTTTGTGTTTGAAATGTTCATCCCGCAAGATTTAGACTGATCCCTCTCCCCCACCTTTTCGTATACGTGTACGTGTCCTCTGTACGCTCCCCGCCCCTATCTCTCTGTGTCTCTCTCTTTGTCTGTCTGTCTGTCTGTCTCTGTCTGTCTCTCTCTCTCTCAAACACACACATACGTGTACGTGTACTCTGTACGCTCCCTATCTCTCTGTTCTTCTTTCTCTCTGTCTCTGTCTTCTCTCTTCTTGTCTTCCTCTCTCTTTGTAAGACTTAATGCCACTCTCCTTGAGTAATAAACTTGTTTTGATGTTTGAAGTCTTTCTCTCTGTCGCCGTCTGTCTGTCTTTTTGTCTGTCTGTCTGTCTTTTTGTCTGTCTCTCACTCTCTTTCTCTCTCTGTGTAAGATTTAGTGCTACTCTCCTTGAGTAATAAACTGCTTTGAAATTTGAAGTCTTTCTGTCTGTCAGTCTGTCAGTCTGTCTGTCTATCTGTCATTGTCTCTCTTTGTCTCTGTCTGTTTGTCTGTCTGTCTCTCTCTGTAAGTTTTTGTTCACAGTGCACGGGTAGCTTCTTGTTGTTGTTGATCATCATCATCATCATCATCATCATCATCATCATCATCATCATCATCATCATCATCATCATTCTTCCTCCTCTTCTTCTTCTTCTTCCTCCTCCTCCTCCTCTTTCTCTTCTCCTTTTTCTTCTTCTTCCTTCTCTTTTACTCCTCCTCCTTCTCCTTCTCCTTCTTCTTCTTCTCCTTCTTCTTCTTCTTTTTCCTCCTCCTCCTCCTCCATCTTCTTCTTCTTCCATAACTTCCTGAAGAATCTCGAGAACTGTTTACCAGATGCTTCCTGCTATGTCGATAGTGTGCCAAAGCCTTACACTCTGCAAGTGGTTTCTCTGTCCATTTGACAATCTTGTCAGTCCATCGGTTTTTCCCGTGTCTACTGTTTCCCTTCCTTCAACAGTTCCCTGGGGTACTGATTTAACAATATCACTGGATCTTGTTACATGGCCATACGTATTCAGTTTTCTTTTATTATCTAGTATAAGTTTAGATTATCTGGGAACGGTCATCTCACCAGATGGCAGTTGCACATCAGAAATAGCTAGCAGAATCGGCCAAGCCAAAACAGCATTCAAGAAGATGAAAAGTGTTCTTACCCAACAAGCCAAAACAGCATTCAAGAAGATGAAAAGTGTTCTTACCCAACAAATTCCTGTCATTTAACATCAGGATGAGAGTTCTTGAATGTTACATAGATCTGATGCTGTTATACAGTTGTGAGGTGTGGAGACAGTCAACACGCAACGCCAGAACAAGATTGAGGCAGCCGAAATGTGGTTTCTAAGAAGAATGTTGAGTACCATGGACAGTAAAGAAAACAAACGAGACAGTCTTGATGGAGGCAGACACAAGAAGATCATTGATAAAGAAGATCAGGAAAAGACAAACAACATTTATAGGCCATTTTATGAGGAAAGGGGAATTAGAGCATCTGGTCACAACAGGAAAGCTGGAGGGAAAGAGAATAGATAGACCCAGGGAGAAAATATTGGACGGACTTGCAGGATGGATGAAGACAGAGAGGGTGGTAGGTTTACTTGCGGCAACAAGGGATAGATACATATGAAGGGCCATGATCGCCAACGCCATGCGGCAGGGCGCATGATGACGGTGATGATGATGATGATGATGATGATGATGATGATGATGATGATGATGATGATCAGCAGGTCGTGATATGGTCCAGTGTGCTGCTTGATGGTGTGACGCATTTGTTCACTGATTGATGATGATGATGATCAGTGTATGTAATGTTTTGCTTCTTGTGCTTCAGGGAGATGTTTCAGTGACTGGTACCTTACTAGGGTCACCCATGGGGATGCCAGGGGCTCTTTCTGTGTGAACAGTATCCCCACCTTCACACAGACTTTGTGATTGTTTTCATCTCTGTGAAGCTGACGTCGTTGTCCTTCTGTCAGGTTGTGCTTCCAGCTTCGCCATTTTGTCTGCCTGTTCTATTGAGGTTGGCCATTTTGTCTGCCTGTTCTATTGAGGTTGTGCTTCCAGCTTGGCCATTTTGTCTGCCTGTTCTATTGAGGTTGTGCTTCCAGCTTGGCCATTTTGTCTGCCTGTTCTATTCAGGTTGGCCATTTTGTCTGCCTGTTCTATCCAGGTTGTGCTTCCAGCTTGGCCATTTTGTCTGCCTGTTCTATTCAGGTTGTGCTTCCAGCTTGGCCATTTTGTCTGCCTGTTCTATCCAGGTTGTGTTTTCAGGTTGGCCATTTTGTCTGCCTGTTCTATTGAGGTTGTGTTTTCAGGTTGGCCATTTTGTCTGCCTGTTCTATTGAGGTTGTGTTTTCAGGTTGGCCATTTTGTCTGCCTGTTCTATTGAGGTTGTGTTTTTAGGTTGGCCATTTTGTCTGCCTGTTCTATTGAGGTTGTGTTTTGAGGTTGGCCATTTTGTCTGCCTGTTCTATTCAGGTTGTGCTTCCAGCTTGGCCATTTTGTCTGCCTGTTCTGTTCAGGTTGTGTTTTCAGGTTGGCCATTTTGTCTGCCTGTTCTATTCAGGTTGTGCTTCCAGCTTGGCCATTTTGTCTGCCTGTTCTGTTCAGGTTGTGTTTTCAGGTTGGCCATTTTGTCTGCCTGTTCTATTGAGGTTGTGTTTTCAGCTTGGCCATTTTGTCTGCCTGTTCTATTCAGGTTGTGTTTTCAGGTTGGCCATTTTGTCTGCCTGTTCTGTTCAGGTTGTGTTTTCAGGTTGGCCATTTTGTCTGCCTGTTCTGTTCAGGTTGTGTTTTCAGGTTGGCCATTTTGTCTGCCTGTTCTGTTCAGGTTGTGTTTTCAGGTTGGCCATTTTGTCTGCCTGTTCTGTTCAGGTTGTGTTTTCAGGTTGGCCATTTTGTCTGCCTGTTCTATTGAGGTTGTGTTTTGAGGTTGGCCATTTTGTCTGCCTGTTCTATTGAGGTTGTGTTTTAGGTTGGCCATTTTGTCTGCCTGTTCTATTGAGGTTGTGTGTTTTCAGGTTGGCCATTTTGTCTGCCTGTTTGTTCAGGTTGTGTTTTGAGGTTGGCCATTTTGTCTGCCTGTTCTATTGAGGTTGTGTTTTCAGGTTGGCCATTTTGTCTGCCTGTTCTATTGAGGTTGTGTTTTCAGGTTGGCCATTTTGTCTGCCTGTTCTATTGAGGTTGTGTTTTCAGGTTGGCCATTTTGTCTGCCTGTTCTATTGAGGTTGTGTTTTCAGGTTGTCCATTTTGTCTGCCTGTTCTATTGAGGTTGTGTTTTCAGGTTGTCCATTTTGTCTGCCTGTTCTATTGAGGTTGTGTTTTCAGGTTGTCCATTTTGTCTGCCTGTTCTATTGAGGTTGTGTTTTCAGGTTGTCCATTTTGTCTGCCTGTTCTATTGAGGTTGTGTTTTCAGGTTGTCCATTTTGTCTGCCTGTTCTATTGAGGTTGTGTTTTCAGGTTGTCCATTTTGTCTGCCTGTTCTATTGAGGTTGTGTTTTGAGGTTGGCCATTTTGTCTGCCTGTTCTATTGAGGTTGTGTTTTCAGGTTGTCCATTTTGTCTGCCTGTTCTATTGAGGTTGTGTTTTCAGGTTGGCCATTTTGTCTGCCTGTTCTATTGAGGTTGTGTTTTCAGGTTGTCCATTTTGTCTGCCTGTTCTATTGAGGTTTGTGTTTTCAGGTTGTCCATTTTGTCTGCCTGTTCTATTGAGGTTGTGTTTTCAGGTTGGCCATTTTGTCTGCCTGTTCTATTGAGGTTGTGTTTTCAGGTTGGCCATTTTGTCTGCCTGTTCTATTGAGGCACTGCTTCCAGTTTTCGCCAATTTGTCTGCCTGTTCTATTGAGGCACTGCTTCCAGTTTTCGCCATTTTGTCTGTCTGTTCTATTGAGGTTGTGGCTTCAGCTTCGCCATTTTGTCTGCCTATTCTATTCAGTTGTGCTTCCAGCTTGGCCATTTTGTCTGCCTGATCTACTGAGGTTGTGCTTCCAGCTTCGCCATTTTGTCTGCCTATTCTATTTAGTTGTGCTTCCAGCTCGGCCATTTTGTCTGCCTGATCTATTTAGTTGTGCTTCCAGCTTGGCCATTTTGTCTGCCTGATCTACTGAGATTGTGCTTCCAGCTTCGCCAGTTTGTCTGCCTGTTCTGTCCAGCTTCGCCGTTTTGTCTGCCTGATCTACTGAGGTTGTGCTTCGAGCTTCGCCATTTTGTCTGCCTATTCTATTTAGTTGTGTTTCCAGTTTCGCCATTTTGTCTGCCTATTCTATTCAGTTGTGCTTCCAGCTTGGCCATTTTGTCTGCCTGATCTACTGAGATTGTGCTTCCAGCTTCGCCAGTTTGTCTGCCTGTTCTGTCCAGCTTTGCCGTTTTGTCTGCCTGTTCTGTCCAGCTTCGCCAATTTGTCTGCCTGATCTACTGAGATTGTGCTTCCAGCTTCGCCATTTTGCCTGTTCTCTTCAGGTTGTGCTTCCAGCTTCGCCAGTTTGTCTGCCTGTTCTGTTGAAGTTGTTTTTCGGGCTTCGCCAATTTGTTTGCCTGTTCTCTTGAGGTGTGCTTTCAGCTTCGCCATTTTGTCTGCCTGTTCTATTCAACCTCTGCTTCCAGCTTCGCCATTTTGTCTGCCTGTTCTGTTCAGGTTGTGTTCCAGCTTCGCCATTTTGCCCAGCTGTTCTGTTAGGCTCTTCTTCCAGGTCTTCCAGCTTCTCCAATTTTGTCCGCCTCTCCATTTCCTGGGGGAAGGGGGATCCACTGCAGCACCTGCGTAGTGCACCCGATGTTTTTTGCAGCAGCGAAAGTTGTAGGCTTCCCTGGACGCCAACCAGGGCCTGGTCTCTCTCCCTGTAGCAGAATTCCCCGGAGTAAATCGTGTTCTTCGGTTTTTTGCTCTAGCGTGGCCCATCTGGGCCTCTTGTTGTGCTCCTTTGAAGTGTCGTGTTGTGAGATGCGGCAGGCAGTTAGAGGGGAAGAGGAAATTAAATCATTAATCAGACGAGTCGCCGGGTCGAACGAACGCTGATGGGGATCCTGATTACCGAACCTGGGGGGAATCTTGTTTGCTTTCGCTGTCCTTCGAGTGTGTGTGTGTGTGTGTGTGTGTGTGTGTGTGTGTGTGTGTGTGTGTGTGTGTGTGTGTGTGTGTGTGTGTGTGTGTGTGTAAGAGAGAGAGAGAGAGAGAGAGAGAGTGAGAGAGACAGACAGATAAACAGAGAGAGAGAGAGAGACAGAGAGAATTGAGAGTGAGAGAGAGAGAGACAGAGAGAGACAGAGAAAGACAGACAGAGAGAGCCAGAGAGCCGGAGAGAAAGAGAGAGAGAGAGAGAACCAGAGAGAGAGAGAGAGAGAGAGAGAGAGAGAGCGTGAGAGAGAGAGAGAGAGAGAGAGACAGACAGACAGACAGACAGACAGAAAGAGACAGAGAGAATGTGTGTGTGTGTGTGTGAGAGAGAGAGAGACAGACAGACAGACAGACAGACAGCCAGCCAGAGAGAGAGCAAGAGAGAGAGTGAGAGAGAGCCAGAGATAGAGCCAGAGAGAGAGCCAGAGATAGAGCCAGAGAGAGAGAGCCAGAGAGAGAGAGAGAGCCAGAGAGAGAGAGAGCCACAGAGGGAGAGAGAGCGATCGTGTGTATGTATGTATGTGTGTGTGTTTGTGTGCATGCGTGCGTGTGTGTGTGTGGTGTTCATGTGTGTGTACGTGTGCGTGTACTTAGGTTACATTGAGAGCAAGGCATGAAGGAACATACAATCTGAGAACCATTTTTTCCACAATGCTGTGATATCACAACGATGATGATAATGGTTATTCCGTGGAGTTCCTGTTTTGGATCGAGACTTCTCAGCACTAGACGCTCAAAGCAACAAACATGAATTGAATGGAATCACATGACAGGACAGTACACTACGTTTACCGACGTATATCCTGGCATCTGACAGGCCTGAGAAGTACAGACACCTGCAGTGTTGGGTCAGATCAGAACAACATCATCATACATAATATGTGCATGTCTCTGCATGTGTCTGCTGCTGTCCCTGCTATCAATGCTTTGACTGTTGCATAAATCAACACATCATCATCATCATCATCATCATCATCATCAGGTGCCCTGCCGCATGGCGTTGGCGACCATGGACTTCCAACCATCTCTATCTCTCGTTGCCCCCAGCATCTCCCCCACCCTCCTCATCCCCAGCCACTCTGCAAGTCCGTCCAGCATTCTCTCCCTGGGTCTACCTGGTGCTCTCTTTCCCTCCAGCTTTCCCGTTGTGACCAGGTGCTCCAAAACCCCCTTCCTCATAAAATGGCCTATAAATGTTGCTTGTCTTTTCCTAATCTTCCTTATGAGTGATCTACTTGTGTCTGCCTCCATCAAGACTGTCTCTCGTTTGTGTCCCATGCTGTGCAAAATACCGTCAATGATGCCTCCATAAACTGGATGAGACTTCTGACTTGTGCGGTCTCAGTGTTCTCGCACAGCTCAGCTGTGGGTGTAGAGGGGAGGGGAGAACAGAGTTTGTGGAGTTTGGAGTTTGTTCAAGAGGGATTCATCGCACTCGGACAATTCCATATGTGCTCCACCCAAATCTGTCAAGAATTATCTGGTAGACTGACTCCCTAAGCCTGTGCAAAACACTATGCGCTGGCAAGGTCTTGAAATTTGGGAAGAGGGGAGGGGGGGGGGAGAGGGAAGGGACTTTTGAAACACTATTCTGACACCACCAGAATGATGATGATGATCATCAAGTGCCATGCCACATGGCGTTGGCGATTATGGCCTTCCATACGTCTCTATCCCTTGTTGCCGCAAGCACATCTTTCACCCTCTCTGTTTTCACCACTCTGCAAGTCCGTCCAATATTTTTTCCCTGGGTCTACCTGGTGCTCTCTTTCCCTCCAGCTTTCCTGTTGTGACCAGGTGCTCCAATTCCCCTTTCCTCATACAATGGCCTATAAATGTTGCCTGTCTTTTCCTAATCTTTGTTATGAATGATCTTCTTGTGTCTGCCTCCATCAAGACTGTCTTGTTTCTAAGAAGAATGTTGAGAGTTCCATGGACAGCAAAGAAAACAAACCAATGTTTTTTCCCTGGGTCTACCTGGTGCTCTCTTTCCCACCAGCTTTCCTGTTGTGACCAGGTGCTCCAATTCCCCTTTCCTCATAAAATGGCCGATAAATGTCGCCTGTCTTTTCCTAATCTTCGTTATGAATGACCTTCTTGTGTCTGCCCCCATCAAGACTGTCTTGTTTCTAAGAAAAATGTTGAGAGTTCCATGTACAGCAAAGAAAACAAACCAGAATGATGTAAACATTAAAAGATTGGCAGCGAACAGGCTCTAGTTTTTCATGTTGCAGGATGGGCTTGAACTCGAGATATCAGATCTTGAGTCCACGGCTCTTTCAAAAATAACCAACCAGCTCGCGCTTAATTAAATCAAAAATTGCCAACAGCACCCGGTGTTCCCAGGCGGTCGGTCACCCCATCCAAGTACTCACCGGGCCCAACGTTGCTTTAACTTCGGTAATCGGATAGGACGAGAACTGG
>JAPXFY010000032.1:34733242-34745742 GCA_030674185.1 Monoplex corrugatus | reverse complement strand
TGTCTGTCTGTCTTTCTCTCTGTCTCTCTCTCTCTCTCTTCTCTCTCTCGTCCCCTCTCTCTCACACCCACTCTGTCGCTTGCTCGCTCTGTCTCCTCTCCCCCCCCCTTTTCTGTCTCACAGGCACAGTACACAACACATACATACTTTCTTCCTCTCCGGTTCCCCTTCTCTCTCTCTCTCTCTCTCTTTGGCTGTCTCTCTCTCCTCCTCTCTCTCTGTTCTCTCTGTCTCTCTCTCTCTCTTTCTCCCACTCCCTCTCATGCTCTCTCTCTCTGTGTTCTCCCTGTCTCTCTCTTTCTCCCATTCCCACTCCCTCTCATGCTCTCTCTCTCTCTCTCCTTCCCTCCCCCATTCTCCCTCTCTCCATCTGTCCATCTTTCTGTCTGTGTGTGTCTCTCTCTGTCTTTGTCAGTCTGTCTGTCTGTCTGTCTCTTTTTATCTCTCTCTCTGTCTGTCTGTCTCTCTGTCTCTGTCGCTCTCTGTCTCTGTTTCTGTCTCTCTCTCTCTTTCTTCTTCTTTCTTTCTCTCTCTCTCTCTCGCCCCCTCTCTCTCACACTCACTCTCTCGCTTGCTCGCTGTGTCTCCTCTCCCCCCCCCCACCTTTCTCTCTCACAGGCACAGCACACAGCATATACATACTTTCTTCCTCTCCGGTTCCCCTTCTCTCTCTCTCTCTTTGGCTGTCTCTCTCCTCCTCTCTCTCTCTCTTTCTCCCACTCCCTGTCTCTCTCTCTCTCTCTCTTTCTCCCACTCCCTCTCATGCTCTCTCTCTCTCTCTGTCTCCTTCCGTCCCTCATTCTCCCTCTCTCCATCTGTCCATCTTTCTGTCTGTGTGTGTGTCTCTCTGTCTTTGTCAGTCTGTCTGTCTCCTTTCCCCCCATCTCTTTCTCTCTCTATCTCTGTGTGTCTGTCTGTCTCTCTGTTCTGTCTGTCTCTGTCTGTCTGTCTGTCTGTCTGTCTCTCTCTTTCTCTCTCTCTCTCCTTCCCTCCCCCATTCTCCCTCTCTCCATCTGTCCATCTTTCTGTCTGTGTGTGTCTCTCTGTCTTTGTCAGTCTGTCTGTCTGTCTCTTTTTATCTCTCTCTCTGTTCTGTCTCTCTCTGTCTCTCTTTCTCTCTCTCTCTCTGTCTCTCTCTCTCGTCCCCTCTCTCTCACACTCACTCTCTCGCTTGCTCGCTCTGTCTCCTCCCCCCCACCTCTTTCTCTCTCACAGGCACAGCACACAACATTATACATACTTTCTTCCTCTCCGGTTCCCCTTCTTTCTCTCTCTCTCTTTGGCTGTCTCTCTCTCCTCTTCTGTCTCTGTTTTCTCTCTCTCTCTCTCTTTCTCCCACTCCCTCTCATGCTCTCTCTCTCTCTCTCCTCTCTCTGTGTTCTCCCTGTCTCTCTCTTTCTCCCACTCCCACTCCCTCTCATGCTCTCTCTCTCTCTCTCTCTCTCTCTTTCCCTCCCCCATTCTCCCTCTCTCCATTTGTCCATCTGTCTGTCTGTGTGTGTGTCTCTCTATCTTTGTCAGTCTGTCTGTCTGTCTCCTTTTTTTTCCATCTTTCTCTCTCTATCTCTCTGTCTTTGTCAGTCTGTCTGTCTGTCTGTCTCTCTCTTTATCTTTCTCTATCTCTGTGTGTCTGTCTGTCTCTCTCCTCTGTGTCTCTGTCTCTCTCACTCTCTTGCTGGTTGTCAATCGGCACCCCAAGCACATGGAGTGCGGAGAGCATCTTGCGTCAACAAACTGCCTCTCCTTTGAACGTTGTTAATACACTAAGGAGGCGTGTGTGTGTGTGTGTGTCTATTTTGTGTGTTGGGGTGTGTGTGTGTGTGTGTGTATATGTGTGTATTATGTGTGTGTGTGTGTGTGTGTGTGTACGTTTTGTGTGTGTGTGCGTGTGATTTGTGTGTGTGTGTGTGTGTGTACGTGTGTGTGTGCATGCGTGTGTGTGTGTATGTGCGCGGTGTGTGTGTGTACGTGGTGTGTGTGTGTGTGTACGTATGTGTGTCTGTGTGTGTGTACGTGTGTGTGCGTGCATGTGTGTGTGTGTCGGGGGGAGAGTAGAGAGGGGGAGGACCAGAGGAAGTGTGGAGGGGACGTATGTATCATGTATATGTGTGTTAGGGGTGGGTAGGTCTTTGCATGTGTGTATATGTGTGTGTGTGTGTGTGTGCATGTGTGTGTGTGCGTGTTCGTTTGCATGTGTGTGTATGTATGTGTGTGTATGTATGTGTGTGAGCGTGTGGTGTGCGTGTGTGTGTGTGTGTGGTGTGTGTGTGTGTGTGTGTGTGTGTGTGTGTTGGAGGGAAGAAAATTAGATTTGGGGGTGGGTGTGTGTATCTGTGTGAATGAACGCGCGTGCGCTCGTGTGTATCTGTATGTTTGAGTCTCTGTGTACGTGTGCATGTCTGTGTTTGTGTGTGTGTGTGGTGTGTGTGTGGTGTGTGTGTGTGTGTGTGTGTGTGTGTGTGTGTGTGTGTGTGTGTGTGTGTGAGAGTGCAAATGCGCGCGCATGTGTGTGTCTGTGTTTGCCTCTGTGTATATGTGTTTTGCACGCATTTGTGTTGTTTGCATATGTGTGTGTGTGGGTGTGTCTCTGTGTGTCTGTGTGTGTCTTGGGAAGTGATGATAAAGTTTAGGCGTGCGTGGACACGAATGCATAAGAATGAGTATGAATATATGTGCATGTATGCATGAATGTGTGTGTGTTTGTGTGGGTGCATGTGTGTGTGTGTGTGTGTGTGAGCGCACGCGCGTGCATGGATCCGTACGTACGTGCTGACGTGTGCGTTCGCTGGCTTCCCCAAGTGTGTTTAGAAGCGTTTTTAAACAAGGTACCGGTAGTGTGTTAAAGAACCCACTTCCTGCTCGGCTCACCTGGAAAATAAATTAGACATGCCTCCGCCCCCTCCCTTTGCCCTTCCTACCTCCTCCTCCTCCTCTTTCTCCTCCTCTTTCTCTTCCTCTCTCTTTATCAAGGAGATTCTTCTCATGCTGTCTCTTCTTCTGTCTTTCAGGGAATTTGGTCCTCGTTTTGGGATACGTGGTTTATTGATTGATGATTGATTTGGTTCAGTTTTTACGTCGACACCCACCTCAGGTGATATGGCCTATGGGGATACAACCAATCTCAGGGAAGTAGGGGAAGAGGGACTTATCTAATCCTGTACTGACACCACCAGAACAACGGTGATGTTAAGATGGGACAGTGAGAAGGGCAGTTTTAATGTAGCGTATCCCTGGCAACATTCATAGGCCATTTTATGAGGAAAGGGGAATTGGAACAGCTGGTCACAACGGGAAAGCTGGAGGGAAGGAGAGCACCGGGTAGACCCAGGGAGAAGATACTAGACGGACTTGCAGAGTGGCTGAAGACAGGGAGGGTGGAAGAGATGCTTGAGGCAACAAGAGATAGAGACAGATGGAAGTCCATAATCGCCAACGCCATGCGGCAAGGCACCTGATGATGATGATGATGATGATGATGATCCCTGGGATTCGAACCCACAACCATTAGCCATGTGAATCCGACGCTCCACCTGTTAGCTGTCCGTCTTCGTGAGCCAGTCACTCTCACTAGATGGTGTTGTCACCTTTGTTGTAGTTGGTAACAGAAGTCCTGTCCTTCCCATTTCAAAGCCTTGCAAACGTTAAGGGGTTTTCTTCGGCCCAAGGAGTCTGCGAAATAATTGCAGCGAATTTTTTGATGGAGAACATTTGGGTGCGATGAATTCCTCTTGAACGAATTCGGGATTTTGATTTTAATCAGAAAAAAAGGCTGAGTGATGTAATAATCCCATCATCTCTCTCTTTCTTTCTCTCTCTCTATCTCTCTCTGTCTCTCTCTGCCTGTCTCTCTATCTCTGTCTCTCTTTTTCTCTTCTGCTCTCTCTCTCTTTCTCGTTCTTTTCTCTCTCTTTCTCCTTCCCTCTCTTCTTTCTCTCCTCTGTCTGTCTCTGTCTGTCTGTCTGTCTTCTCTCTCCCTCTTCTCTCTGTCTTGTCTCTGTCTGTCTGTCTGTCTCTTTCTCTCTCCTCGTCTCTGTTCTTCTGTCTGTCTTTTCTTCTCTGTCTTGTCTGTCTCGTGTCTCCTCTTTTCTCTCTTTTTTTCCTTCCTTCCTGTCAATTCTTCGAAGATGAACGCTACTAGGAAGAAACAAACGGGGGTGAAAGAGGTGGAGAGGGGTCAAGAGGGAGGGGACGGGGGAAATGGGAGGGGGAGGATGTGTCAGTTCTTTGTTCATCTTTGTGCTGGGCTTCTACGACCACTCACAGCGTCACTATTGCTGTCTAGACTGAGACTGAGACGATGGCTAATGTCTTCTTGACCACTGTGGTAATAACTGCCTTTAGACATACGGTAGGGGGACACACGCACCCGCAGCGCGCACACACACACACACACATAACTATATACACACCACGCACAAGGAGAGAGAGACAAACGAGAAGAGAAGAGAGACACCACACACACAACACACACAACACATCACACACATACACACACAGACACACACACATACATAGATGCACCCACTCAACACACACACACACACACAACACACACACACACACAACACACAACACACAACACACATACACAACACACAGCTACACTCACATACACACACACAACGCACACACACAGACACACTCACACACACGCAGAAAACACACGACACACACGCACACACGCACACACACCATACACACACACACACACCACACACACTATACATAGATCACCCACTCACACACACACACACATCACACATACACACACACCACACATACACAACACACACCTACACTCACATACACACACCACACACAACACACTCACACACACACAACACACACGACACACACACACACACACACACACACACACACACACACACACTACACACACACACACACACACACACACACACACACACACGCATGCACAACACACGCTACACACAACACACTACATACACAGAACACACACACACACACACACACATACACATCACACACACACCACACACACGCACACGCACACGCACACACACACAGCCATACACTCATTCACACACACACAGACACACACACACACGCACTCACACACGCACGCGTGCTTGCTTCAGTGCTTTAATAGATCTTTATCAGACAGCCCCGATTATTTGTATTTATCCCCCATCCCATCCAACCCCATGGAGATGCCGGGGGTTCTTTCAGTGTGAATAGTATCCCTCTTGTGGAAAATCTGTGTTGGAAATGTCGTCCTTTTGGTTCTCTATCTTTGTTTGTGTCTTTTTCTGCCATGATTTCATGTACACACTTTTATCTTTATCTGTCTGTCTGTCTGTGTCTGTCTGTCTGTCTGTCTGTCTCTATGTCTCTGTCTTTGTTTGTGCCTCGCTTCTTTGCTGTCTGTCGTGTCATCCCTTCTGTTTTTCTGTCCTGCTTTCACTTCCACTTGAATCTTGTCTGACTGTCTGTCTGTGTCTTTGTGCCTCGCTTCTTTGCTGTCTTTCTCTTTCTGCCTTCATTCCTTTCACCTTGAATCTCTGTCTCTCTCTGTCTGTCTGTCTCTATCTCTGATGCTCTCTGTCTCTCTCTTCTCTCTGTCTCTCTCTGTCTCTGTTGCTCTCTGTCTGTCTGTCTGTCTGTTCTTCTCAGTCTGTCTCTCTCTGTCTCTGTTGCTCTCTCTATCTCTTCCTTGTGTCTGTCCTCTGTTGCTGCCTCTGTTGCTCTCTTCTCTCTCTCTCTCTCGCTCTTCTCTCTCTCCTTCTCTGTCGCTGTCTCTGGCGCTCTGTTTTCTCTGTTCGTCTTTTCGTCGCTCTTCTGCTGTCTGTCTCTCTGTCTCTGTCGCTCTCTGTCTCTGCTCTCTCTGTCTCTGTGTTTGTGTGTGTCTCTCTTTTGCGTGTCTGCTGTCTGTCTTGTTTCTGTGTGGTGTGTGTGTGTGTGTGTGTGTGCGTGCTTGGCGTGTGTGTGCATGCGTGCGTGTGTGTGTGTATGTTGTAGTGCTGTTGTGCGTGCGTGCGTGCGTGTGGTGTGTGTGTGTGTTGTGTGTGTGTGGTGCGTGCGTGCGTGTCGTGTTGTGTGTGTGTCTGTGTCTGTGTTTATGCACTAAGAATATGCCGAGATTTCGGTGGTGTTTGCTCTAATGGGAAAGCCCTAAGTATCAAATATCTGTCATCAATTCCTCGCAAAATTGAAAAGACAGTCTCTGAGACAGAAATGTTATTTTTGAATTAAAAGGGGATTATTCATTCTTTACTATTGCCTCGGTTTGAATAAAAAAAAATCTCTTTTGTCTATTTTCTATCACATGGTATCAATGGCGTCTGTGTATATGGAATTTGTTCCCGGCGCGGAGCGTTATCTTATTCAAAACAAGTGCGACTGCCCGCGTTCACGCAAACAGGAACCAGAAAAACACACAAATAGAACCACAACGCGTATTTAATACAACAGACAAGACAGGCGCAAATTTTCGGCCAACTGGCCTTTGTCAAGCGTAAGATTACAAACCAAACAAACAGCAGATACAAAAATTATGTGAGAAAGACTGAAACTTCCCTGCTGCTTCGTCCAGTTGTGTCTGTCTCTGTTTTTGCCCAGACAAGACAGAGAGACACAGACAGACAGACCGTCAGACAGAGACAGACAGACAGCACAGAGAGAGAGAGAGACAGACAGACAGAAGACAGAGACAGACAGACAGGCAGACAGACAGACAGAGAGACAGCATAAACACATTGCAATTTCATTTAGTGCCTTTCCCTAACTGGACGAAGCAACAGGGAAGTTTCAGTCTTTTTCACATCATTTTTGTATCTGGTGTTTGTTTGTTTGTTTGTAATCTTACGCTTGACAAAGGCCGATTTGCGTTATCTATTTGTCATTTTTTGTTTAAAGCCCAGCAGACTGGGTAGGGCCAATCAGGGCTATAACCGTTTCAAAACATACACAATACTTCAACAGGGGGAAAAAAAGAAAAGAAATTTAAATGCACATATCAATGCATTCGGCTCATAATGGAAGGGGATGCCCCTGGCGTTGACCACTCCGTCCATTTATCGCACAAGGGGATTAAAAAAAAACCCATGTGAATACAAATTTAAACATAACTAAAACATATAAAAACGGGTCTAAATTATCTAAAATTGCTTCCGCATATCTCATGTCCCTAGAGCCAAAAATGCACTTAACACATGTACCCAATTATCAATCCTAAGAGGAAGTATGTAAGACTTTTTTTTCCGAACACGTACAGGTGAATGGACCAGCAAGACAGAAAATGATAGGAAGAAATGACAGAAAGCAAAGGAGGAAGAAAGAGACAAAGAGAATGACAGAAAAGAGGAAATTCCTAGCACAGAATTTCTATAAGTTTAGGATACTATTTCATACTGAAAGAACGCCCTGCGTCCCCACGGGGGATACGGTGTCTAGAGAGAGTGAAAGCGAAAATTGTGATGCTGTAATCGTGTGTGTTGTACATGTACGCGCGCGCGCGGATGTGTCTGTGTTGTGAGGTGTGATACAACCGAGTAGATTGTAAGAGCAGCTTGGTTTAGTTTCAGTTGCAGTTTCTCAAGATGACGTCTCCGCGCTCGCAACGATTTCCATATGCACGAACGTCACAGGTGCCAAGTGTATGGTGATCACGGCACAAGCCTTAAGCCTGCACATAAACCCATGAGCTGACCAGGTCCTGAGGCCCTACCTAAACTATGTTTTTACCTAGTCTATATTTTATACTGGTATTTTATCAGTCTTCCGCTGGAATAATCTTGGCTGTATGTAAATGACGTGTGTGTCTGTGTATCTTACCTTCAAAAAAAAAGGAACATACATATAAAGTAAATAAATAAATAGTTAAAGGTCTGAATCACAACACAGCTGGGTATTCTGTATAAACTCGTCCCACATGACAGAACCCCATCCACCCAGTCAGTGCCCAAATGCTCAGCTGTCTGTCAACTAGATGAAGACAATATTTTCTTAATCACAGATAGGTATGTAAGTGTGTGAGTGAGTAAGTGATGAGTGAGTAAGTAAGTAAGTGAATAAAATAAGTAAGTGGGTGAATAAATAAATACAAAATAAAAGATCTAGGAGTTTGAGATAAATTAACAGGTCAGAGATAAAAATAACAAATAACAGTAAATACATGCATATACCCAATGCCCTCACACAGACATACAGCTAGGAAACTTGAATATCATTTTATAGGTATTTGGTTTTAGTGGAAAAGGGGAAAGGAGGTGAGGTTGAAACGGAGAGGTTTATATTGACGTATAATAAGAGGGTAGGGGTGAAGATTGGACTGAAAGAAGATGGGGGGGGGGGGATGAAGGGGGAAGGATGGGGAGGGGGGGGGACAGGCAACAAGTGCAAAGGCCGTTTCTTCAGAGTTGGTGAGGTCCAGTTCCCAGACGTCTTCTACACCAATGGTTGTCACTCCTCATCGTCGTCCTTCTTCTCCCCCAGACTTCTTCGTGAGGCAAGACAGGAAAAAAAAGATATCCCAGCAAATCTATCCCCCGGACAGTTCTTTGCTGAAAATTGTTTTTGAGATTTTATTTATCCTTGGATTTCTTTTCTTCTTTCTTTCTTTCTTTCTTTCTTTCTTTCCTTCTTTCCTTCCTGTTTTTCTTTGCTTCCTTCCTTCTTTCTTTCTTTCCTTATTCTTCTTTTCCTTTCCTTCTTCTTTCCTTCCTTCCTTCTTTCTTCTTTAGTTTTGGAGGAAAGGCGTTAGGAATGAGGAGTTTGTTCAAGGGGGATTCATGGCGCTTGAACATTTGAGAGAATTAAAAAATGTCCAGGGACCAGTCGTGAGAGAGGAGGGAAAGCTTTTCGCGTGTTCCATCTTCTCAGACCCTTTTTTTCCAGTCAATAAGTCGGTAGAGGGGTGTGTGAATGGTACCGAGACATCATGGCACAATACATTGGACTATGGGGGGGGGGGGGGGGGGGGGTGAAGGGGGGGTAGGAAGATTGCTTGGTGGACGGGTCTGGTTCCATATCTGAATAATTCTTAGAAATGTCCTTAGTAGCGGGGGGTTGGGTGGGGGTGGCGGGGTGGGGGAGGTGGGGACTACGATTGATATCGTTACTTGTCTTCTTCTTTTATTTGTATTTATCATCGTCGTCGTCGTCATCATCATCACCATCACTACTATCATCATCATCATTATAATCATCATCATCATCAACATGATCATTATCATCATCATCATCATCTTTTTTTTTAATATTATTTACAACAACAACAACACAACAACAAAAACAATTACTACTACTACTACTACCACTATTGTTATTGTTTATTTATTCATTTATTTGTCTGTTATTATATTATTATTGGTGGTGTTGTTTAAATCAGCCGACTATGCAGAGCCATATCAGCGCTATGATCATCGCTCAAATATGATAACAACAATCGAGACAAAAACAAAACAACAAACAAAAAAACAAACACAAAAAAAAAAAAAAAAAAAAAGAAAAAAAGAAAGAAAAGCACACAACAATACAAAAAATGATCTACATTTTGTGAGGTAAGCACATTGTATGGAAATGTAAGCTTATTAAGCAATGAATATGTTGCATGATAATCACGAAATATTCAAGAACGACCAACTTGTATTAATATTTATTAATTTTTATCATTTGCCATTTGAAAATGTTGCTGCTGTCCCAGCATAGAGCGTATTGCCACAGCTGCGCCACAATTTTTTTTTATACTATTTTCATGTGTTTCTGTTTTATCTGTGAAACAGGATTTGCTTCAGAATTTTGCTATGGATAATTTCTTTCTTGCCATGGAATGTTTACAGGGTGCTGGTTTGTGTATGCTTCGTTTGGTGATCTCGGTTAGTTCGTCTTGTCGTATGTTTAACAGTATAGTTAATGAAATAGTTGAATCGTTGATTTTATGTTGATTATACTCGAGAGATCTACGTTCCTTTCTTTTGTGTGTGTTCGACTGTACTGTAACATTCACGACGAGAGAAAAAAAAAGTGAGAGAGAGGGGGAAGAGAAGAGAGAGGGGAAGAGAAAGAGGAGAGGAGAAAGAGAGAGAGGGAGAGAAGAGAGAGAAGAGAGAGAGGGAACAAAGAGGTGAGTGGAGATGAGAGAAGAGAGGAAAAGAGGGAGATGAGATAAGAGAGAGAGAGAGAGAGAGAGAGAGTTGTGCACAACGTTTCTAGAATAGGTAGGTTGCGTATGTATATGTTGCGTTTTGTTTGATTGAGGTGGAGGTGCATTGTGTGGTGGCGTGCGTGGTGTGTGTGTGTGTGTGTGTGTGTGTGTTACAGATGATGATAGGTAGGTAGGTAGTATGATGTGAGGAGAGAGAGAGGAAGAGGAAACCTAGTAGGTGTATGCTGTGTGTTGTGTATGTGTGTGTGTGTGTGTGTGGTGTGTGTGTGAAGATAGAGAGAGAGAGAGGGGGGGGAGGGGGAGGGGTCAGGTATTGACCGCATCAGCAAAGGTCAGGGTAACACCAGACAGAGACCTGTGGAGCAGTGCTACAATGTGGACAGGCGACCAAGAAGACACAGCAGTCAGAGAGACAGAGAGAGAAAGGGAGATAAGACAGACCGACATTTATTGCCTCCCTTCGGCTCTTTCCGTTCCCGTCTAATGAACAACTTGTCCGTAGTCTGTCTCACCGTCGGCTGTTTCATTTGTAATAAAAAAAAAAAGAAAAGGAAAAAAAAAAAAAAAAAGAAAAAAGTGTCAAGCCATAGTGCCAGTCTCTGTTTTCTGACAATAAACAAAAAGGAGAACTTCAAAACCCTTAGCTGTGCACTTATTAAATCAAGCACATGTATTATCGTTTTAGTCCCAACAGGGGAAAAGTAGTAGGTCGTCTCCCTTAAAGGCACGAACAGAGAACAGACTGAAATATGCAGACAAAATAAGACTTTTTATTCGGCAGAATAAACTGTTGATCTAAAATACAAAACGAAATAAAACCTAAAAGAAAGACAACATATGCACAAGAGAGAGAGAGAGAGAGAGAGAGAGAGAGAGAGAGAGAGAGAGAGAGAGAGAGAGAGGTGCGAGAAGAAGAGAGGATTTAAGATCTTAATTAGATTGTAAAGATGAGAGAGTGGATCAGGTATTGATCATATCAGTGAAGGTGAGAAAGAGAGGTAGAAGACAGAATTTGAGAGGGGGTCAGGTTTTGAGAGAATTTAGAGAGAGGGAGGGGGAGAGAGAGAGGGAGGGGAGAGAGAGAGAAAGAGAGAGAGGAAGGAGAGGAGAGGAAGAGAGAGAGAGAGGATCAGGTATTGTCTATAATAAAGGTGTGTGAGGAGAGGAGAGAGAGAGAGAGGGGGGGGGGGTCAAGTGTTGGTCATATTAGTGAAGTTTCGAGACAGCGAGAGTTAGATACACAGACAGACAGACAGAAGATAGATAGATAGAAGATGTAGATAGAAGATAGATAGCTAGTAGATAGCTAGCTAGGTAGATAGTAAGATAGATAGACAGATAGGTAGATAGATAGACGGATAGGTAGATAGATAGATAGACAGATAGGTAGATAGATAGATAGATAGTAGATAGATAGATAGATAGACAGATAGATCGATAGATAGATAGACAAGTAGATAGATAGATAGACAGAAGATAGATAGATAGACAGACAAGTAGATAGGTAGATAGCTAGATAGATAGATAGATAGGTAGATAAATAGATGGATAGGGATGGAAGGGAGGGGGGGGGTAAGATATTTGACCATCTGAAACAAACGTTAGGGTGACACACCAAACAGACTGAAAGCTGTACATATATTGGGGACCACAGACACACACACACAGACAGACAAGACAGCTGACAGGTCATTGTCCTCAAGTCTGGGTCTCTCCTCTCTCACCTAATAAACAGCTTACTGTCTCACTGTCGCCTACTTCAATCTTCCCCTTCTTCTCTCGCTTCTTTCACTCGTCGTCCACACGGGTCAGGTCACCTCTGCCGATGGATGTGGCCGTCTGTCCCCCCCCGCGAGATGTCTTGATGAGGTGCAAAATTCGGTGCTGCTCTGCTCCCCCCTGAAGAGACCTGAGTGAAATTGAAGTTGGGATAGTTCGTTTTGAACTCAAAATTGTACAGATTGAAATGGGCACGGTTCGTTTTAAACCAGAACTGTAAAGATTGAAATGGCACAGTTCATTTCAGCTCAGAACTGTAAAGATTGAAATGGGCACAGTTCATTTCAACTCAGAACTGTAAAGATTGAAATGGGCACAGTTCATTTCAACTCAGAACCTAAAGATTGAAATGGCACAGTCATTCATAACTTAGATGAATGGGCACAGTTCATGTTCAACTCAGAACGTAAAGATTGAAATGGGCACAGTTCATGTTCAACTCAGAACTTAAAGATTGAAATGGGCACAGTTCATTTCAACTCAGAACTGTAAAGATTGAAATGGGCACAGTTCATGTTCAACTCAGAACTGAAAGATTGAAATGGGCACAGTTCATGTTCAACTCAGAACTGTA
>JAPXFY010000032.1:34720742-34725742 GCA_030674185.1 Monoplex corrugatus | reverse complement strand
TATAGCGCTTTTTTCAATTTACCCCATCTGGGGGTTAAAAAAAAGGGGGGTAGGTGGGTGGGGGAACAGGGAGAGTTTATTTGTTCCCCGTACTGCTGTACCCTCATGGTGCTGTTTTGAGTGTGTGTGTGTGTGTGTGTGTGTGTGTACAAACCCATATGATATGGGTAGGGCTGGGGTTAGAGTTTGAAACAGACTCCATAAAAAAATCTGGACTTTTGCCAACTTTTACCCTAGTCCTTAGAGGATTTAAACGTGATGTTAGATCCAGGTAGATTCAGTTCAAATACATAGACGTGCAAATAGATCTAAATCACAAAGACATGTTGTTAGATCTAAAGTGTCTTCTGCAGTAGTTACAAGTGATTTTATTTTTGATTGTACGGAAGAACAGCCGCACGGGAGGGATAGCGAACGTTTCCGATTATTTTATATCGACCGGAGCTGTGCTTGTGTGTAAAAACGGAAAGAGAGAGAGAGAGAGAGAGGAATTTTTTATGTGTGTGTGTGTAAAGCGATTTTCATATCGACCGGAGAGAGAGAGAGAGAGAGGGGAGAGAGAGAGAGAGAGTCAGTGTGTGTGTGTGTGTGTGTGTGTGTGTGTGTGTGTGTGAGGAGAGAGAGAGAGAGAGAGAATGTGTGTGTGTGTGTGTGTGAAGCGATTTTCATATCGACTGGAGAGAGAGAGAGAGAGGAGAGAGAGAGAATGTATGCGTGTGTATGTGTGTGTGTGTGTGTGTGTTATAAAGTGATTTTCGTATCGACCGGAGAGAGAGAGAGAGAGAGAGAGAGAGAGAGAGAGAGAGAGAGAGAGAGAGAATTGTGTGTGTGTGTGTGTGTGTGTGTGTGTGTAAAGTGATTTTCATATCAACCGGAGAGAGAGAGAGAGAGAAAAAAGAGAGAGAGAGAGAGAGAGAGAGAGAGAGAATGTGTGTGTGAGAGAGAGATAGAGAGAGAGAGATGAATAGCATTTTCTTAGCTTTTCATGGATGGATCTTTATCTCAGTTTAGCTCATAGATGCGGCCTGCTGAGGAGTCGCAAAAGCGTTAAATCTGCAAGGAAAGGCACCAAGTTCAGGGTCACACACGGACCAGACAAAAACCGCAACGGGGGAAGGGGGGGGGGGGAGCTTGAAATTAACACTTTTTAAGGGGAGTGTGTGAACACCTTTTCCCCAGGAATTTCTGACAGTAGTTAAGATTTGTTTTCCACTCTTGCAGTAATGTAATAACATGACAACGTTTGTGCAGTTCACAAAGTGCAGCTAGCATTCTCTGACATGGATCGTTTGCGCTATATCTGAAATTATTATTAATAGTATTGTTATCATTATTATTATTATCATTATTATTATTATCATCGTAATTATCATCATCATCATCATCATTTCCTTATTATTACTACTGTTGTTATTATTATTATTATCATCGTCATCGTGATCATCATCATCATCATCATCATCATCATTTTTCTTATTATTTCTACTGTTGTTATTATTGTTATCATCATTAAATACACCTATTAGTATACCTCTTAGCTGAGTGTTTTAAACTGCCAAATCCTTATGGATTGATTAGGGCAGCATTCAACACCAGCGTTTTCCGTTCGGTAGCACTGAGATCAGCGAATGGGTCAAGTGTTGTGGGTGGTAGTTTATGTTGGATAATCTTGCACTGTATTTCATAATTAACACATCATCAGTATGCACCCTCTTGTCTGGTCTCGGGACCAGAAATCCGGTTGAGATGTCAGTTTGAATCGGACATGCATGCTGTTGAAATGAAAGTATGTCCCTGTGTCACTGTGTGCATAAATTGCAATCATTTTGAAATTGACAAATGAAAGCATAGTACTATCATTGTGTGCATAAATCACGATTATTTTGGAATGAAAAATGTAAGACTGTCTCTATAGGATGTTGTTATGAATGAATGGGTTGGTTTGTGTTTTATGAATTGTATCATTGCAGACTTTGCAGTCTGCCCTTTCCTCTCGTATTTCCTGAAGTTGGTTTCGCAACTGTTTGTTTATTGGCGGATCTCAGTCTAAATCATTGGCATAATAGTTGTTGATAACGTGTATACATGTACATCAGATGACTGTATAACGTTTCAGTAAAGCAAACAAACGCCCATTCACGATATCTTATTTATGTAGGCTACTTCTTCTCCCTTGACTGTGTGGAGAGTCATTGGGGAGCTGCTCTGAAGAACTGTTCACCAGATTCCTCTGGCAGTGTTGGTTGTGCAAAGCATGGGTTTTTTGCTGATGGTTTTTCTGCCCATTCCGCATTGTTATCAGTCCGTCGTTTATTTATTTATTTATTTATTTATTTATTTTGTCTTCCCCTTCGTCTCCCTGTCTCGTTTGTTCGTTCTTCTTTCATTTAAGGTATTTTCACTGTTTTTTGATTTAAGGTATTTTCACTGTTTTTTGATTTAACGTATTTCCACTGTTCTTTGATTTAACGTATTTCCACTGTTCTTTGATGAACAACTTTGTTTCTCAAACTGTCAAATCTTGCTACTATCATCTCCATCGTATAAGGCTGATCAGGAAGTATCTCTCTGTGGAAACAACTGCAAAACTCGTTCTCTCCTTCATAATGTCTCGCATTGACTATTGCAATTCACTCCTGTCTGGTCTTCCTGCCTCCACCATTCACATCCTACAGCGCATTCAAAACAATGCTGTACGCCTTGTACTCAAAAAGAAAAAAGCTGACCACATATATCCTCTCCTGGCACAACTTCACTGGCTCCCTGTATCAAAGCGCATACAGTACAAACTAGACACCATGTGCTACAAAAGCCTCAATAACGCAGCCCCCGATTACCTGTCAAGCCTACTTGAGATCTATGTTCCCTCACGTACCCTCCGCTCTGCCTCCGATCCTCTGACTTTTCGCTTTCCACGCACTAAGCTCAATACCTATGGTCCACGAGCCTTCTCTGTTTCTGGTCCACTCTCCTGGAACAAACTTCCTCTCTCAGTCCGTCAGCAACCTACTTTTGTCTCCTTCAAGTCCGCTCTCAAAACTCACCTTTTCTCCTCTGCATAAAATCCTAACCTCACTCAACCCCCCCCCCCCCCTCTCTGCAGCCTGTCTCCGCTCGGAGGGGAATCACATGGTTATAATATATAATTGTATATGCTATGCTCTCTATAATTTTCCATTGCTTTTATTCTTGCTTTTATTGCTTTTATTCTTTCTCCTCATTTATAGCCATGCGCGCGCGCGCGCGGGTGTGTGTGTGTGTGTGTGTGTGTGTGTGCGTGCGTGTGTGTGCGTGCGTTGCGTGCGTGTGTGTCTGCTTCAGCGCTTAGATTTGATTTTATCAAGATTTTGCGCTATATAAATATTGTAATTATTATTATTATTTCCACTGTTCTTTGATTTAACGTATTTTCACTGTTCTGTGATTGAACATATTTTCACTGTTCTTTGATTTAACGTATTTTTCACTGTGAAAGTTTATTATTATTATTGTCTTTTGATGTGGATCTATAAATGCTTCTTGTCTCAAAAGTTCCTTAGAAGAAGATTGATTTAGCAAGGCCGTTGGATCGTGATACATGACCATGCATCCTGCAGACTACTGTCATGAATAATTTGCTCTGTATTGTCCAATTTTAGAACCACTATACAGTTCAGAATTGACAACTTACTTGTTATTTGTCATTTTTTGAACAGCTTACTTGAGTACAAAACAGAGATTATTGTTTGAGTTACATTATGACACAAGGAACTTGTTGATTTGTCAGAACACCAGAGTAAATAGGTAAAATAATTGAAGAGACGATATGTTAGAGAGAAGATGAGAGTACTAGAGAAAAATGTCATAATTTAGAGAGACCTGATTGTTCATGAGATTTTGACAGTACTGTTGAGAGATGGATATGAGAGTAACAGTAGTAGATGTATAATTGACAAAAGGGGATGACGATGAGATGTATAATTTTGAGAGAGATATAGTATTAATTGACGAGAGACTAGTAGATAATGAAGTATATGATAGAAGGTATTAGAGACGAAGATACTTGTATGAGATGATGAGAGACTGTATGATAGTGAGATTAAGAGTTAGGATTAATTGGAGAGAGTATGATAATTTCAAGACGAGCATATTAGGTGAAAATAGACGAAAGGAGTGAAGGTGAGTGAGACCAGTTATGATGTGGAGGAGAGGAAGAAAAAGAAACATACAACACCACACACACACACACACAACAACCACACCACACACACACACACACACACACACACACACACACACACACATACACACACCTCCACAAACATACAGTGTTTCATATCTTCAGGCAACTGGGCCATTTTAATTTAAGTATTGAAGAATCATTTCGCTCACGCGACTCCCAACAGAATGTTTGGGATAGGCAAGGGGCTTTATGACAGCAATAAAGATCATTGTGCAGAGGTGTATGAGAGATGCTACCTGTGTGTTATTTGTTGTGAATGATTAATGCTGATAACATACAAAAGTGTTTAGTGGTGTGTGGAGAGACATAGCCACTTTTTTTAATATATTTATACTTAGTTTAGTACTTATACAATGAAAGGTGTTTTTTGGACAGTTAATTGTTGAGATCCACTTACCTTGTTTATTTGTTCATTAATTTCGACCTGCTTTGTTATGTTCTATCTTTTTTTCACATTTTTACGTTACTTGTTTATTTATGTGCTTTATAATAGTGACGAAAGATATTTGTAAGGTGTTTAGTGTAGAGACCAGCTTACCTTGTATATTTGTGCATTAATTTTGACCAGCTTAACCTTGTTTATTTCATTAATTTTTTTTACTGCTTAATAACATACACGAAAGGTGTTTGCTCAGGTGTATAGTGAGACCAACTTACCTTGTTCATTAATTGATTGATTTTTAGTTTTCAGTAATATAAGTTAGAAGTTATAGAGAAACCAGCTTACCTTGTTCACTTATTGATTAGATTTTAATGCTCAGTGTCAGAAATGAAAGAT
>JAPXFY010000032.1:34708242-34713242 GCA_030674185.1 Monoplex corrugatus | reverse complement strand
ACAAGATTGAGGCACCGAGATGTGGTTTCTAAGAAGGATGTTGAGAGTTCCATGGACAGCAAAGAAAACAAACGAGACAGTCTTGATGGAGACAGACACAAGTAGATCATTGATAAGGAAGATTAGGAAAAGACAGGCAACATTCATAGGCCATTTTATGAGGAAAGGGGGATTGGAGCACCTGGTCACAACGGGAAAGCCGGAAGGAACGAGAGCACCGGTTAGACCCAGGGAGAAGATACTAGACGGATTTGCAGAGTGGCTGAAGACAGGGAGGGTGGAAGAGATGCTTGAGGCAACAAGAGATAGACTTATATAGGGACAGATGGAAGTCCATAATCGCTAACGCCATACGGCAAGGCACCTGATGATGATGATGATGAAAGGGGGCCGCTTAATGTTTCGGCCCGGTCTATGAAACTTAATGTACAGTATGATTTTCAGGTTCGAATCCCAGCAGAATCTTTGTGTTCCATCGTGGGGATCTCGGGGACTCTTTCAGTATAAACAGTATCCCCACCTTCTGGAAATCCTGTGCCAGTAATTTCCTCTTTTCTGTCACTCTCTTTGTTTCTTTCTCCCTTCCTTTGCTTTCTGTCATTTCTTCCTATTATTTTCTGCCTTGCTGGTCCATTCACCTGTATGTGTTCGATAAAGTCTTACATACTTTCTCTTAGGATTGATGATTAGGGACATGTGTTTAGTGCGTTTTTTGGCTGTATCGAAATGAGGTATGCGGGAGCGTTTTTTGGTAACTTAGGCCCGTTTTTATATATGTTTTATTGTCCTTAGTTTTGTTTAAATTTGCATTCAGGTATGTTTTGTATATCCCCTGTGCGATAAATTGGACGGAGTGGTCAACGCCAGGGGCATGCCCTTAGATTATATGCGCAAATGCATCGATATATGTACTTAATTTTCTTTCCCTAATTTTTTCCTGTTGAAGTATATGTGTATGATTTGAACTGGTTATAGCCCTGATATGGCTCTGTGCAGTCGGCTGGACTTTAGACACAATAATAACAATAAAAAAAATAATAATTAAAAAAAAAAAACCGAACGAAAAAACAGAATTTTTGTGTGATGGGAAATATCGGTACCGAGTGGCTCCTACCCAGAGTTCAGCGTGCTTTAGGCTCATCTGGAAAAAGAATGAATGAATCTTATATTTAATGTCTGTTCACAATAGTGATTTTAGACACACACGCATGCACACACACACAAACACACCACACACACAACACACACACCACGCACGCACGCACCACGCACGCACGCACGCACGCACGACACCACACGCACACACACACACACACACACACACACACACACACACACACACACACACACAAAAGGTGGGGTTGAGGATGAGTATGGGGAAGGGTAATAGAAGTTTAAATGTAAGAAGGGGAACAAGTGCAATTAATAATTCAGAACAATGAATTAACAGTGTCAAATAATAACATACAACAATTAATTTAACTCTTCATAACAATCTCCCAACAGGGGATCTGAGAATCAGCTGGACTAGCAGGATAATATCATTATTTTTGTTGTAAAGAATATCTCTAGCGTCAGTACATGAAAAATCAAGATTGTTATTTCTATATGTCGTAAGTAAGATAGGAAATTCAAAGAGTAGATGGTGGACTGATAATGTTTTTGAACAAATACACACATTCTGTGTATATTTCGTTTTCCAGGAGTTAAGCCTTAGTTTGTATATCAAGGACGCTAGCTGTCTGGGGCAGTAAGGTATCAGGCTTTGGGTATTGGAGAAATTTGTATAAACTGAACGTTCTAGCACAGAACTAAGTTCATGAACTGAAAGTCGTATATTATGGCATGTTACGGTATTGGCATTTTTGGATGCTCCGTTTCTTGCTAACTGGTCTGAAACTTCATTCCAATGAAGTCCGCAATGTGACGGAACCCAGCAAAAATTTATACCAACACCCTTGATGAAATACAATGTATCAAATGTTTGATTTCAAAGATAATGTCATTTCGTATTACACGTTCTGCTTGTTTCAAGCTACGTAACACAGATTTAGAATCAACACACAATAGTATATCGCAGATATCGTATGAGAGGCTATGATATAGGTAAGAGCCATCAATATCGCATATAATTCTGATGTAAAAATAGAGTAGCCTTTACCTATGTAAAAAGATTTTTGTACCTTAAAGGCAGGAATGACGAATCCAGCTCCGCTATCAGATGTATCTAAAACAGACCCGTCTGTGTACATTTTTAGGTGATTAAAATAACAGGTGGCTAGATGAGATTTGACTTCTGATACTAGAATATTTCTTTCTTCTGTTTCATTAAGATTTATGTAGTCTATGTCAAAGTTGGCATTTTCAAGTTCCCAGGGAGGTATGGATGGAATAAGTGGCATTACTGGAATGTTAGTTACATCAATATTGCTTTTGCTTAGGAGAACATCTGCAAAATTTCGAATAGGTTGAAGAGTATGCACCTTTCGAGCTTTCTGGGGATAGTCAGTTTCTGACGTGTATAGTAATTCATCTGGAAAACTGGGACTAAATAGTCCAGTCTCGTCCACTCTGCGGATGGGTCATTGATGTGATGCTCAAATTTCTTGACCAGCACCGCAGGTGTGTGTCTCTCTCAGGCCTGGTTGACGCCAGGATATATATGATATGAAGCGTGAAGTATAGCTTTGTCACACAGTTTCAGTCCGAAACGGAACGTCGTAGCTTCACTACTATCATTCCCAACCTCGTCGTCATTGCACTGTGAAAAATCGCCCCAGTTTTTGTGGCTGTTCATGCTCTGTTCTTATAAATGTTGCCTGTCTTTTCCTAAGCTTCCTTATGAATGATCTTCTTGTGTCTGCCTCCATCAAGACTGTCTCGTTTGTTTTCTTTGCTGTCCATGGAACTCTCAACATTCTTTTTAGAAACCACATCTCGGTTGCCTCAGTCTTGTTCTGGCTTTGCTTTTTGACTGTCCACGCCTCACCACCGTATAACATTATCGGTTTTGTGTCTTCTTCTGTCAGAGTACTGAAATTGGAAGTGTATAAACCAAGAAGTGCCGGCACCACCTTTTCAAAACGGTCCTTTAGACGGAGTGTCTTTTGAGGGCCGGTTCTTTTCATTGCCCGCCTTGTAAAAAGGATGGGTAATTAGGGTGGGCTCATGGGGTGTACCGCGCGTGTGTTAGTATGTGTGTGTGTTTGTGTGTGTGTGTGTGTGTATGTGTGTGTTACTCTGTGTGTGTGTGTGTGTGAGTGTGTGTGTGTGTGTGTGTGTGTGTGTTACTCTGGTGTGTGTGTATGACTGAGTGACTGAGTGTGTGTTTTAAGCGCGTGTTATGCACGCCAGTGCCTGTGCTCTCTCTCTCTCTCTCTCTCTCTCTCCTCTCTCTCTCTCTCTCTCTCTCTCTCTCTCTCTCCCCTCTCTTTCAATCGTGCGCGCGCGTGCGTGTGTGTATATTTAAAGACACGCGCACGCAGTAGGATACTTTTGAGTTTTCAAGTGGAAATGTAAGATGAGACCTTGCATGTTTCGAATGAAAGGAAGGTACTTGTGACTAATGGTGTTTGAAGTGCTTTAGATGTTTCCAAGGTCATAGGCGATGTCTTAGTTTAGAGAGTGTGATTCGTTTTATAACTTAACAAAAAGGAAAAGAGATTGTAACAGTTGCTTGTGCCATAACCCTGAGATCGTCGGAGAGTGAGGTGGTAGTGAGTTCAGCTTCTCTCGGAGGTCGGGTGTTACGAGGGCGCTGTCCAACTCTTCTCCCTCGCTGCTGAGCATTTTCCTGACTTTGAAAAAACCCCTGTGGGGATACCAGGACTCTTTCAGTATAATAAGTATTACCTCCCACCTTCTGGAAATTCTGTGCTAGAAATTTCCTCTTTCCTGTCACTTTCTTTGTTTCTCTGCCTTGTTCCTTTTTGCTTTCTGTCATTTCTTCCTATCATTTTCTGCCTTGCTGGTCATTTCACCTGTATGCGTTCGATAAAGTCTTACGTACTTTCTGTTAGGATTGATAATTGGGTACATGTATTCCGCATATTTTTGTTTAAGGAAATGAGTTATGCGTAAACAATTTTAGGTAATTTAGGCCCGTTTTATATATGTTTTAGAGTTCTTAGTTATGTTTGAATTTATATTCAGGTGTGTTTGTTTTTAAATCGCCTGTGTGATATAGTTATGTTTAAATGTATATTCAGGTATGTTTTTAAACCCCCTGTGTGATAAATTGGACAGAGTGGTCAGCGCCAGGAGGGCATCTCCTTAGGTTATGTGCACGAATGCATTGATATATGTACTTAATTTTCTTTTTCTTTTCACCCCCCTTGTTGAATGAAGTAGTATACTTTGAAACGGGTTACAGTCCTGATATGGCTCTACGCAGTCAGCCGGGCTTTAGACAAAAAATGACAGTAACAGTAACTTTGAAGAGAGTCAGGTACCCATTCGCAGCTGGGTAGACTGGAAACCACTGGTACATGTAAAGGTTCCACGGGGGCGTGATCGGCACCCGTGCAAATTTACACAGGCAGATCGGAAGGCGAGTGCTCCTCTACCTCTGCGCCAAGCGGGCCCCCAGTTGTAACGGTGAGCGGCTTTGTAAAAGGAAGAGTGTTTACAAGGCGCTACCGTCTGACTTCAAGCCGATTTTTTTGGCGCGTGGTGGGTGCTTCAAGTGGGGTTCATTATGTGGGGGGAAAAAGAGGGGGGGGGGGAGAACGCCCTCTCACTCGCGCGACAGGCACAGATACAGACAGTCACAGACACACAGTCACACACAGACACGTACACACACACAGACACACACGCACACACCACACACAACACACACACACACACACAACACACACACACGCACAGAGAGAGAGAGAGAGAGAGAGAGAGAGAGAGAGAGAGAGAGAGAGAGAGAGAGAGAGAGAGAGAGGACTTACGCATATACTCTTTCACACACACACTCACACACACACCACACACACACACACACACACACA
>JAPXFY010000032.1:34683242-34705742 GCA_030674185.1 Monoplex corrugatus | reverse complement strand
ACACAAAGGGTAAATAGACAATTGAATTAGATAGACGCAAAGGGGTAAATAGACAATTGAATTAGATAGACGCAAGAGGGTAAATAGACAATTGAATTAGATAGACGCAAAGGGTAAATAGACAATTGAATGACTAAAGAGTAATAGACAATTGAATTAGAGCAAGAGGTAAATAGACAATTGAATTAGATAGACGCAAAGGGTAAATAGACAATTGAATTAGTAGACGAAAGGGTAAATAGACAATTGAATTAGACGCAAAGAGGTAAATAGACAATTGAATTAGATAGACGCAAAGAGGTAAATAGACAATTGAATTAGATAGACGCAAAGGGTAAATAGACAATTGAATTAGATAGACGCAAAGGGGTAAATAGACAATTGAATTAGATAGACGCAAAGGGTAAATAGACAATTGAATTAGATAGACGCAAAGGGGTAAATAGACAATTGAATTAGATAGACGTAAAGAGGTAAATAGACAATTGAATTAGACGCAAAGGGTAAATAGCATTAAATAGTAACGCAAAGGTAAATAGAATGATTAGATGACGCATGGGTAAATAGATAATTGAATTAGACGCAAAGGGGTAAATCGACAAAGCAGAATATGTAAGTTTTGTGATGGCGGTTTCTAAGGCAATGCATCTCAGTTTGTTTTTCAATATTGTAAATTTCGTGATAACCGACAGACGTTAATCCACAAAAATGTCTTGTCAATCAAATCAGTGTTCTCTTTATGTAACTTCTTTTCTGGAATGAAAAAAAAAATGGACTGACAGGAACAAAGTTTATCACATTTTCTAAAATTGCGTGGCTGTATTTTGAACTCTTAAGTATTCTGTCGTAAGACAATTTCAGATACACTATTTTTTTCGTTGAACTTTCTAGTTTTCTGCTTTCTACTTTCTTTCTGCTTCATATTATGTATGATAATGCGTTTGAATTTCATTTATTTGCTGGTGTCCTCCAACAGTGTGTGTGTGTGTGTGTAGAGTGAGAGGGAGAGAGAGAGAGAGAGAGAGAGAGAGAGAGAGAGAGTGGGGATACAAAAAAAGGTAATAATTAAAATTAGATAATTAAGATTGATGATGGTAACAATCACAAACGTAAAAAGAAAAAGAGCAAGTACGGAAAGCATTAAAAAAAAAAAAAAAAAATAAAGGGATGTGTTTATTCTCTCTCTGTCTCTCTCCGTCTCTGTCTCTGCCTCTCTGTCTGTCTGTCTGTCCCTGTCTCTCTCTCTGTCTGTCTGTCCCTGTCTCTCTGTCTGTCTGTCTCTCACTCTGTCTCCTGTCTATCTGTCTGTCTCAAGTCGATTTCTCCAACATTGGTGCAGTAAGAAGTGTGCAGCTTGTCCAATCGATTGGGCAAGCAAGGCAGGTAAGCAAGGCAAGAACAAGTCAAGATACACTCAGAGTTCACGGTCCTTGTTGGGCCCTCTCTTGTAATTGCACACGTGCTTCGCATTCCTGAAGCCCCCCCCCCCCCCCCCTTTTTTTTATTTTTTTTTAAAAATCTGCATCTTTTTCTTTTGGGATCCATCCTCTTTTTGGTTGTTTTTTTCTCAGAGAGATACTGTTTCATATCCGCTGAATTAAGATGTGTATCTCTGTATGTTTGTCTGCCTGTCTGTGTCCAAAACAAGCGTGACTGCCTGCGTTCAAGCAAACAGAAACCAGGAAAAAAACCAAAAACAAAAACAAAAAACAAAACAAAACAAAACACACACACACAACACACACACCACACACACACACACACACACACACACACACACACACACACACACACACACACACACACACACACACACACACACACACACACACACACAAAGAATAAGAACGCGTATTTAGTACAGCCAGACAAGACAGGCGCAAATTTTCGGCTAACTGGACGAAGCAGCAGGGAAGTTTCAGTCTTTTTCTCCTAATTCGGTGTTTGGTGTTTGTGATCTTACGCTTGCCACAGGAATATAAATGAACATGACTGTTGTCCTCGCTATACGTCAAGTTTTATTTCATTTGAAGTTCCTTGAAGTTCACAGTGACTGATATTTTGAAATTATCTACATGTCATTTGTCATTTTTGTACAAATCATCATCATCATTAAGTCCTTGCCTTATAGCGCTGGCGATCGTGACCTTCCATCTATTTCTATCCCTTGTTGCCTCAAGGACATCTTCCACCCTCTTTGTCTTCAGTCATTCTGTAAGTCCGTCCGGTATTTTCTCCCTGGGTCTACCGGGTGTTCTCCTTCCCTCCTTTCTTGTTTTGACCAGGTGCTCCAGTTCCCTTTTCCTCATAAAATAGCCTATAAATGTTGCCTGTCTTTGCCCAATCTTCCTTATGAATGATCTTGTGTCTGCCTCCATCAAGACTGTACAAAAGAGAAGAGATAATCAGAATGGCTCATGCTCGCCTTTGTGCATGTTCGTGAGATGGTTTGACAGAGGTCCTCCAGGGAGTAATGGGGTTGGCGCATGTATGCAAATTCCCCATACCTCTGCTTTCTGTTTCGTTTACCCCCCCCTCCCTTTCCCCCGATCATTTCACCAGACGGCAGATGCACATCAGAAACAGCCAGAAGAATCGGCCAAGCCAAAACAGCATTCAACAAGATGAAAAGCGTTCTAGCCAGCAAATGCCTATCAGTTAACATCAGGAAGAGAGTTCTTGAATGTTATATACAACCAATACTGTTGTACGGTTGTGAGGCGTGGACAGTCAACAAGCAAAGCTAGAACAACACTGAGGCAGCCGAGATGTGGTTTCTAAAAAGGATGTTGAGAGTTCCATGGACAGCAAAGAAAACAAACAGACAGTCTTGATGGAGGCAGACACAAAAAGATCATTGATTTATAAGGAAGATCAGGAAAAGACAGGCAACATTCCATAGGCCATTTTATGAGAAAAAGGGAATTAGAGCACCTGGTCACAATGGGAAAGCTGGAGGAAAAGAGAGCACCAGGTAGACCCAGAAAAAATATATTGGACGAACTTGCAGAGTGGCTGAAGACAGAGGGGGTGGAAGATGTGCTTGCGGCAACAAGGGATAGATGCATATGGAGGGCCATGATCGCCAACACCATGCGGCAGGGCACATGATGATGATGATGACTGCTTTCCCCCACACACATGCCTGTTTTTTTTTTAATGGCTAGGCGCATGTATGCAACTTCCCCATTCCTCTGCTTTCTGTTTCGTTTACATCAACCCCTTCTTTCCCCCACACATGGGCTTTATTTTTATTTATTAATTATTATATTTTTTTGATGGCTGGGCGCATGTATGCAACTCTACCATATCTCTGCTTTCTGTTTATTTACCTCCACCCTTTCCTTCCCCCCCCGCCCCCAACATTTCTCTTTTTTGTAATGGCTGGGCGCATGTATTTCAACTTCCCCAAACCTCTGCTTCCTGTTTCGTTTAACTCCCCCCCCCTTCCCCCCCCCCCACATTCCTCTTTTTTCTTTTTAATGGCTGGCGCATGTATGCAACTTCCCCATGCCTCTGCTTTCTGTTTCGTTTACCTCCCCTTCCCCCCCCCCCCCACATTCCTCTTTTTTGTAATGGCTGGGCGCATGTATGCAACTTCCCCATGCCTCTGCTTTCTGTTTCGTTTCCCCCCCCCACCTTTCCTCGCCCCCCCCCCCCCCCCCCCCACACACACACACATGCCTCTTTTTTTTTTTTATCGTTCTTGGGAAAGTCGATTAGTCCAACATTTGTCGACATTGCTGTAGTGAGCATTGTGGCAGTTTGTCCAATCGATGTGGCAAACAAGGAAAGGCAAGCGAAGGAACCAAGACGTAAGGAATTCACAGGTCAGGCTGGCCCATCGCTGGCCGATTGTACCCGTTCTTCGCATTCCTGTAGCCGTCTTTTTTTTTTTTTTTTTTTTTTTTTTTTTCTCTTTTTTAAAAAAAAATCTCCAAGTATTTCAATCTCTCCCATCTGTTCTTTTTTTTTTTTTAAATTGAAAAATGGGGATTGTTTCATATCGACATGGTGTGTGTGTGTGTGTGTTGTGTGTGGTGTGTGTGTGTGTGTGTGTGTGTGTGTGTGTGTGGTGTGTGGGGTGTGTTGGTGTGTGAGAGAAGAAAGAGAGAGAGAGAGAGAGGTAGTAGTAGAGATAGATAGATAGATAGAGAGAGAGAGAGAGAGAGAGAGAGAGGAGAGAGAAGAGAATTGATTGAGTTGAGGTTTTACGTCGCACCCACTCATGTGATTTTGGCGACGGATACATCCAGGGAATGGGGAAGGGGACCAATCTAATCTATATGACACACAGACAACAATGATGTAAGATGGACAGGAATGCGCCAGTTAAATAAGCGCAACCCGGGATTCGAACCAACAAACCATTAGCATGTGAATCCGACGCTCAAACCAACTGAGCTACTGGGCCCGCGTGAGAGAGAGAGAGAGAGGAGAGAGAGAGAGAGAGACAAGAGAGAACAGAGCAGAGAGAAAAGACGAGAGAAATAAACACGTTAAGATAGTTCCGAATTGCTCAAAGTCTGAGAGACGAAAGATCGCAAGTAAGTGAAAACACAACCCAAGTAACATCAATGACCCCCAAAACAAACAACACAACAAACAAACAAACAAAAACAACAACAAAACACACACACACAAAATACAAACACACACACAACAACACACACACACACACACACACACACACACACACACACACACACACACACACACACACACACAACACACACACACACACACACACACACACACACACACACACACACACACACACACACACACACACACACACACACAACAAACACAACAACAAAACAAACGAAAACAAGAACCTATTTTGAACACTTTTCAATTAAGATAGGTGGAACTGCATTTTCCCAGGAACTTCTGAAAATAATTTAAAATCAGTTCTGTTTTCAGGATTGTGAGCGACTCACATTGTCTTTGCTACATGTCAAGTTTGATTCCATCTATAGTTTCTTTCAGGGTCACGGCGACTGATGTTTTAAGGTCACCTGTGTGGCTATGATAATTTTTGTGCGGGGGTGGGGGGGGAGAGATAATCAGAGCGGCTGATGCTTGCTTCTTCTTGTTATTGTTGTTGTTTAAAGCCCAACCGACTGCGTAGAGCCATATCAGGGCTAATGCTTGCTTCTGTGTGATCATCAGATCGGTATCAGAGGGCCACCTCGGAACTCAAGGGACATCTACTATTCGTGTGTGAGTAACAGGTGGGCGCAGCGTATATATACCTTTCCCACACCTCTAAAATCTCTCTGCCCCCCCCCCCCTCCCTTTTTTTTCCTTTCTACAGTTTTTCATTTTTGTCTTCTCATTTTTTGTGTTCCCAACGTCGATTAGTCCCCAACATTTTGGCGAAATAGGTGGAGTGAGCGGTTTGGTACTAACTAAGTTCAATCGATTGGCCAAGCAAGTCAACCAAGCACGGCAGGCAGTCGAGTAAGGAATCGACAAGACATAGAATTCACAGTCCCCAACTGGCCCCTTGTTGCCATTGTGCACGTGTTTAGCATTCCTACAGCCATCTTAAAAAAACAACAACAAAAAACAAACAAAAACAAACAGCTTCCTGCGTATTTTTGTCTTCTTGCTTTTGCCTATCTGCTGAGGAGAGAGAGAGAGAGAGAGAGAGAGAGAGAGAGAGAGAGAGAGGAGAGAGGGAGGGAGGTTGGGGGGAGGAGATGTGATGACAGTGTCTTTTAAAAACATTTAGGACTTAGCGTTCTTGTAGCGGTTCTTATTAAAGAAATTCCTGCGTCTTTTCTGCCTTGTTTCTTTTGTCTGTCAGCTAGTAGAGGAGAGAGAGAGAGATAAAGAGAGGAGAGAAAGAGAGAGAGAGAAGAGAGAAGAGAGAGGAGTGGGGGAAGGAGGAGATGTGATGACAATGTCTTTTTAAAAGATAGCCAAAAAGGAAGACGTGGACCGATTTAAAAGAAAACACACAAAGCCAGCAGCATTGAAAATAACAAAATTTAAGTTTGCACGTTAACGTCTACATGACTCATCTTTCTCATCTGTCTCCATCCGTGTGGGCGACGGTGGGAGCTCCACTCTTTGTCACGAAGGATCGCCAGGCGACACGGTCTCTACTCCTTGTGTATGATGTCATGGAGCCCCTAGTTTGTAGGCGTCAGCGATGTTGTCCATGAAGAATTTTGCTGGCCTTCCTCGTTTTCTCTTTGCCTCGACTCTCCCCTGCAGGACTGATGTCATCAAGTCGGTTCTTGTGTTTCTGTTCATGTGCCCGATATACTTCATTTTTTTTTTTGTCGATCTCTGGGAGCATTTTACGTCGGACAGCCAATTTCTTTAACACGCTTTCATTGGTCCTTTTGTCTGTCCGCCTGTAGAACCACATTTGTGCTGCGTTTATTTTGTTTTCGTCATCTTTCTTCAAAGTCAAGGCTTCACATCCGTACATTACATCAGGCCAAATTACCGTAAAGTTTGGGCTATAAGCCGCGACTTCTTCCCCTGCTTTAACCCTGCGGCTTATAAAACAATGTGGCTTATTTGCGGATTTTTCCCGATCCAGGAGCGTCACGTTCTCGTGTATTCTTAGCTTCTCTTTAACTCACCAAAATCGTGTTTACCGTTCATGAATTTTTCGGTGAGCTCCATATTAAAGTGTTAATTGTTCACGTTAAAGAGTTAACTGTTAACTGTTCGGGTTTTAAAATCAAATCTGCACACATTGAAGCATATAGATCGGTATTCAGATCTGCTCTGCTCAAGCGTACACCCTCATCATGCCGAAAACGCGACGTAATGCCTACGAAGCAGCCCTTCAAGTTGAAGGCGATCGACCTGGCCATTGAAAAAGTGCGGCTTATAAACCAGTGCGGCTTATGTGTGAATATAGTTAAGATTTTTCTATAATTTAGTGGGTACGCCTTATATACCGGTGCGCCGAATAGCCCGAACTTTACAGTAAGCATAACTAGTTACACTGTAAGTCAAACAATAATCAGATAGTTTTGTGGAGTTCATGAAATCTGTTACCTGTTTTAACTCAACTAAATAAGGAAGCAGTTTACTTACAGATAGCCAAAGGTGCACGCACATGTGCACGCACATGTGCACGACCCACGTAAGCACACCTACCCGTACCCACACGTTAGACATACACTGACCACAGGCAAACAATATGAAAGATACTCTTGATATTTGTACAGACATAAATTCGCCAAGATATGGAATAGCACAATGCTTCTGAGACTCGGGGAGAGAGAAAGGGGGGGGGGGAGAGGGGGGAGGGAGAGAGAGAGGGGGAAGAGAGAAAGAAAGAAAAATAGAGGGAGAGAGAGGGAGAGAGGGAAAGAGAGAGAAAGAAAGAAAGAAAAAAAAGAGAGAGAGAGAGAGAGATGGGTGGAGGAACACAGAGGTCGATCAAAAGGAAATTAGGTCACCAATCAATCAAGGGCCACCATATTTCATTTTGAATACACACACACACACACATCTCAAGTTCGAAGTCACAGAGGAATTCGGAGTTTGTTCAAGAGGGATTATTCGTGCTTGGACAGTTCCATATACGCTCCACCCAAATCTGCCAGCAATTACTTGGCAGACTCCCTGAGTCTGCACAAAACCCTATGGGCTGGCAAGGTCTTGAACTGAGGAACAGAAAGGGGCGCGAGGGAGATTCGAAGACAGTTGAAAATCGTGAAGAGCAGGGCATTGCCCGATTCCCTTGGTTAAAAAAAAAAGCATTGGAGAGATAGGTTGATTTCCCAGATCCCACCCCTTGAAGACCAATTAGCCTTGTTGCCTTTCTCAAGTCTTGGTGAAAAAAAAAGTGAATATGAATTTGAAGCGAGGGAGAGTGGATGGGCGCCACCATCGTGGTTCTGGCCCCGGGAAAAGTTGAGGTCTCTGCCACCTCACTCCCATACGACCTCAGGTTTATGGAACTATCTAGGTAGGACCTTAGGACCTGGCCAGCTCATGGATATATGTGCAGTCTTCAGGCTCGTGCCGTGATCATTCTGGATCTTCTTCCGTTACATATCACCTGTGACGTTAGTGCATATGGAATTCATTCCGAGCTCGGAGATGTCATCTTGAGAAACTGAAACTGAAACTGAAACACAAGAATGATGGAAATGTTAAGATGGGTAGCAAAACAAACAAAAACAAAAAAAAACAAAACAAACAAAACAACAACAAAACAAAACAAAACAAAACAAAAAAACTGTATATCGTGGGCTGGACTGAACCCAAGATATCAGATCCTGAGTCCACTGCTCTATCAAAAGCACCTGCCAGTCCACACCAGCTCTTTGTTTTCTGTCATTTCTTCCTGTCATTTGCTCCCTTGCTGGCCCATTCAACTGTACGTGCTCGATAAAGTCTTACGTATTGTCTCTCAGGAGTGATAGTTGGGTACATGTATTAAGTGCATATCTGGCTCCAGGGAGGTGAGATGTGCGGAAGCAATTTTAGGTAATTTAGGCCCGTTTATATATATATATATATATATATATATATATATATATATATATATATATATATATATATATATATATATGTGTGTGTGTGTGTGTGTGGTGTGTGTCCTTAGTTATGTTTTAAATTTGTATACAAGTATATTTTTTTAACTCCCTTGTGTGATAAATTAGACGGAATGGTCAACCCCAGGGGCATTTCCTGAAATTATGTGTGGAAATGCATTGATATGTGCACTACATTTTCTTTTCGTTTTTTTTTTTTCCTGTTGAAGTATTGGATATGTTTTGAGACGATTATAGCTCTGATATGGCTGTACGCAGTCGGCTGACTTTTAACAAAAATAACAAGAACACCGCTACTACTACTTCTTTATTGTATTCATATTTTGTAATTCGTTCTCAGTCTCTTTTTTCTGTCTCAGTCTCTGTCTGTCTGTTGTGTCTATCAGTACCTGTCTGTCTGTCTGCCAGCCTGCCTGCCTGCCAGCCTGCCTGCCTGCCTGCCTGCCTGCCTGCCTGCCTGCCTGCCTGCCTGCCTGCCTGCCTGCCTGTCTCCTCTCTCTCTGTTTCTTTCTGTCTCTGTGTGTCTGTCTCTGTCTGTCTCACTCCCACCTCTCTCCGTCTTCTTGTCTGTCTGTCTGTCTGTATGTGTCTGTCTGTCTCCTGTCTGTCTGTCTCTCTTCTTTCTTGCTTGTTCTTTTTTCGTTTCCCCCCCCCCCCCCCCCCCCCGTGTTTCTTCTGTCTTGCTTGTTTGCTTGTTCTTTTTGTTGTTCTGTTAATGTTTTTTTTCTGTTTGCTTCTTGTTTTCTTGTTTTTGCTTGCTTTTTTTCTTTGTGTTTTTTCCCCTTACTTTTCTCTTTCTTGCTTTGTTTGTTATTCTCTTCTTTTTCTTTATTTTTCTTGTTATCTTTCCTTCTTGTTTGCTATTTTCTTCTGTCTTGCTTGTTTTTTCTTTCTTGCTTTTTTTTTTTCTTGTTATCTTTCCTTCTTGTTTGCTGTTTTCTTCTGTCTTGCTTGTTCTTTCTTTCTTGCTTTTTTTTTTTCTTGTTATCTTTCCTTCTTGTTTGCTGTTTTCTTCTGTCTTGCTTGTTCTTTCTTTCTTGCTTTTTTTTTCCCTTGTTATCTTTCCTTCTTGTTTGCTGTTTCCTTCTGTCTTGCTTGTTCTTTCTTTCTTGCTTTTTTTTTTCTTGTTATCTTTCCTTCTTGTTTGCTGTTTTCTTCTGTCTTGCTTGTTCTTTCTTTCTTGCTTTTTTTTTTTCTTGTTATCTTTCCTTCTTGTTTGCTGTTTTCTTCTGTCTTGCTTGTTCTTTCTTTCTTGCTTGTTCTTTCTGTCTTGCTTGCTTGTTCTTTCTTTCTTGCTTGCTTGTTCTTTCTGTCTTGCTTGCTGTTCTTTCTTTCTTGCTTGCTTGTTCTTTCTGTCTTGCTTGCTTGTTCTTTCTTTCTTGCTTGCTTGTTCTTTCTTTCTTGCTTGCTTGTTCTTTCTGTCTTGCTTGCTTGTTCTTTCTTTCTTGCTTGCTTGTTCTTTCTTTCTTGCTTGCTTGTTCTTTCTTTCTTGCTTGCTTGTTCTTTCTTTCTTGCTTGCTTGTTCTTTCTGTCTTGCTTGCTTGTTCTTTCTTTCTTGCTTGCTTGTTCTTTCTGTCTTGCTTGCTTGTTCTTTCTGTCTTGCTTGCTTGTTCTTTCTTTCTTGCTTGCTTGTTCTTTCTTTCTTGCTTGCTTGTTCTTTCTTTCGTATTCTTTCTTGCCTGTTCTTTCTTTCCCTTTTCTGTCTGGTTCTTTCCTTCTTTCTTGCTTGTTCTTTCTTTTTTTGCTTGTTCTTGCTTGTTCTTGCTTGCCTTTTTCCTCTCTGTCCTCTTTCTTGATCTTTCTTGCTCACATGTTCTTTCTTGTTTGTTCTTTCTGTCAGTCTTGCTGTTTACTTTCTGGCTTGTTCTTTCTTGTTTGAATTTTCATATTCTTGTTTCTTCTTTTTTGTTGTTGATGATGTTTTTTTCTCCTTGTTTGTTCTTTCTTTGTTTCTTTGTTGTTCTTTGTTTCTTTCTGTCTTTCATTCTTTCTTGTTTTTTTTTTCTCTTTCTTTTTTTTTCTCTTTTTTTTTCTTAGCTTTTTCTTTTTACTTTCTGGCTTGCTTGGTCTTTATGTCTTGTTTATTCTTGCTTGCTGTACTTTATTTCCTTCTTGCTTGTTCTTGTTTTTTTTTCCTTCTTGTTTTTTTTTCTGCCTTAATCGCTTGTTCTTTCTTTCTTGCTTGCTTGTTTTTTACTCCTTGTTTTTTCTTTCTTGCTTCTTCTTGTTTTCTTTTTTCGTATTTTTTTCCTTGTTTGTTCTTTTTTTTTCTTCTTTTTTTTTTCTTTCTTGCTCGCTTGTTTCTCCTTGGTTTTTTTTTCTTTCTTGCTTTGTTTTCTTTCCTCCTTGTTTTTTTCTGTCTTGCTTGCGTGTTTTTTCTTCCTTGCTTGTTCGTGTTTTCTTTCCTTCTTGTTTTGTTCTGCCTTCATTGCTTGTTTTTTCTTCCTTGCTTGCTTGTTCTTTCCTCCTTGTTTTTTCTTTCTTGCTTATTCTGGTTTTCTTTCCTCCTTGTTTCGTTTTTTTTTTGCCTTGCTTGCTTGTTCTTTCTTTCTTGCTTTGTCTTTCTTGTTTGTTCTTGTTTTCTTTCCCCCATGTTTTTTTCTGCCTTGCTCGCTTGTTCTTACTTGCTTGTTTTTTCTTTCTTTTGCTTATTTTTTGGTTTTCTTTGTTCCTTGTTTCTTTTTCTGCCTTGCTTGTTCTTTATTGTTTTTGTTTTTTTCATTCCTCGGTTTTTTTCCTGTCTTGCTTGTTCTTGTTTTCATTCCTCTTTGTTATTTTTTTGCTTTCTTGCTTGTTCTTGTTTTCATTCCTCTTTGTTATTTTTTTGCTTTCTTGCTTGTTCTTGTTTTCATTCCTCTTTGTTATTTTTTTGCTTTCTTGCTTGTTCTTGTTTTCATTCCTCTTTCTTATTTTTTTGCTTTCTTGCTTGTTCTTGTTTTCATTCCTCTTTGTTATTTTTTTGCTTTCTTGCTTGTTCTTGTTTTCATTCCTCTTTGTTATTTTTTTGCTTTCTTGCTTGTTCTTGTTTTCATTCCTCTTTGTTATTTTTTTCCTGTCTTGCTTGTTCTTGTTTTCATTCCTCTTTGTTATTTTTTTTTTGCTTTCTTGCTTGTTCTTTTCTTTCCTCCCTGCCTTTTCTCTCTTGCTTTCCTTGTCTTTTCTCTCTTGATGGCTTGTTCTTTCTTTCTTGAGTGCTTCCTCTTTTTTTTTTTTTCTTGTTTGCTTGTTCTCTCATTCTTGCTCGCTATTTCTTTCTTTCTCACTTGCTTGTTCTCTCTTACACGTTCTTTCTTGCAGGCTTTGCTCGCTTGCTTTTTAATGGAGAGAGATTGAAAAGCGCACGTGCTTCTTATTACGTGGGCCGTGGCAGGATAATAAGCGAACGGATCTCAACTGTCAAGGCCCCGCACATGGTTTTTGTCGGAGGAAGCTGGGGAATGGGGGTGGGGGGTGGGGGTTCAGGGGGGAGGTTGGGAAGGGGTGGAGGGTGGGTGATGGAATTGGGAATTGATGGAGAGATGGTGGGGTTTTTAAAAAGTTGGGCTCCCCCCCCTTCCTCCCCCACTACCCCCACTCTGTGATGCTGTTATTACTGCTATAGCTGCCTTTGTCTGATCTTGCTAAAAATGTGTGTGTGTTGATGTGTGTGTGTGTGTGTATGTGTGTTGTGTGTGATGTGTGTGTGTGTGTGTGTGTGTGTGATGAGCGCGCACACGCGCGGTGTGTATGTGTGTGTATGGGTGGTGGTGTGTGTGTGTATTATGTGATGTGTGCGCGCGTGTATTACGTTGTATGTGTGTGATATACATATATATGAATGCGCACACGCGCGCGTGTGTATATGTGTGTACTGGTGGATGGTGTGTGTGTGTGTGTATGTGTGTGTGTGTGTGTGTGTGTGTGTGTGTGTTGGTGAATGGGTTTGTGTCCGAGTGTATGTGCAAGTATGATTTAACCTCTGTGTCTGTACATCTCTGTTTCTTTCTGTTTCACACACACACACACACACACACACACACACACACACACACACACACACACACACACACACACACACACACACGCACACACACACACACACACACAAACACACACAAACACACACACACACACACTCTGTATGTGTGTGTGTGTGTGTGTGAGAGAGAGAGTGTATGTGTGGTGTGTGTGTGTGTGTGTGTGGAGTGTGTGTGTGTGGGGGAGAGAGAGAGAGAGAGAGTGGTTTACTAGAGAGAGAGAGAGAGAGAATGAATACGGATAACTATTCATGTTTAGGGCTTAAACCCTTCCCTCATGGATAGAGTTTGGAAGCAAGACAAATCACATTTCCATCAACAAGAACATAAGGTCTTGCCCAGAAACAACAGAAACGATATGCATTGAAACACTAGATCTAGCACCAAACGATTGATTAATTCTGAAGTAGTTTCAAGAAGTTGCTGTGTCTCTGAATGCAAGAGATTTCTTTTCTCAGACTGGACAGGAGCTGCAGAGAAGTTTCAGTCTTTTTCTCCTAATTTTTGTATCTGGTGTTTGTTTGTTTGTTTGTGATCTTACGCTTTACAAAGGCCAATTGGTCGAAGATTTGCGTCTGTCTTGTCTGGTTGTATTAAAAACGCGTTGTTCTTTTTTCGTGTTTTTTTTTCTCATGCATGTTTGCTTGAACTCGGGAAGTCACACTTGTTTTGGATTTCGTAAGAGCTTTGTGAAGACATAAATACAATTTTTTTAATAACATCGGTGGCAGTTGATGACGTCAGTAAGGTGAGATTAGATAAGGAGGATTCTATGTAAAGCTTTGGACGAATAAATTTTCCTCGGGGATGGGGAAAGGGGGAGGAGAGACGAGAGGGAGAGAGAGAGAGAGAGAGAGAGAGAGGTTTACTAGAGAGAGAGAGAGAGAGAGAGAATGGTTTACTAGAGAGAGAGAGAATGGTTTACTAGAGAAAGAGAGAAATGGTTTACTAGAGAGAGAGAATGGTTTACTAGAGAGATAGAGATAGAGAATGGTTTACTAGAGAGAGAGAGAATGGTTTACTAAAGAGAGAGAGAATGGTTTACTAGAGAGAGAATGGTTTACTAGACAGAGAGAGAACGGTTTACTAGAGAGAAAGAGAGAGAATGAGAGAGAGAATGGTTTACTAGAGAGAGAGAGAGAAAAAGAGAATGGTTTACTAGAGAGAGAGAGAGAAAGAATGGTTTACTAGAGAGAGAGAGAGAGAGAGTGTGGTTTACTAGAGAGATAGAATGGTTTACTGGAGAGAGAGAATGGTTTACTAGAGAGCGAGAGAGAGAATGGTTTACTAGAGAGAGAGAGAAAGAGAGAGAGGTTTACGAAAGAGAGAGAGAGAGAGAGAGAGAGAGAGAGAGAGAGAGGTGTTTACGAGAGAGAGAATGGTTTACTAGAGAGAGAGGGGGGGGGGAGAGAGAATGGTTTACTAGAGAGAGAGAGAGAGAGAAAGCGAGAGAGAGAATGGTTTATTAGAGAGCGAGAGAGAGAGAGAATGGTTTACTAGAGAGCGAGAGAGAGAGAGAGAAAGAGAGAGAGAGAGGTTTACGAGAGAGAGAGAGAGAGGTGTTTACGAGAGAGAGAATGGTTTACGAGAGAGAGAGAGAGAGAGAGAGAGAGAGAGAGAGAGAGAGAGAGAGAATGGTTTACTAGAGAGAGAGAGAGAGAATGGTTTACTAGAGAGAGAGAGACAGAATGGTTTACTAGAGAGAGTGAGAGAGAGAGAGAGGCACAAGGATATATTTGCCTCTCTCACAATCTTGGTGCCTTCATATCTGCTGTCTTATCCTCTTTCCCTTTTTCAGTCTCTTCCATCGCCTCCCCCCCCCCTTTCTTTTTCTTTTTAAATTATCATAAAAAAAATGATTGTTTCATATTGACCGCAGATGTGTGTGCATGTGTTTGTGCACACGTGCTCGCTCGCACACACGTGTGTGTGTGTTTGTATTACAGAAACGATTAACCAAGTTTTCTCAACTGTTCCCGAATGGATCTTTACAAATCTGCGTCAAAGATGTGGAAACTTTGACTAAAGATTCGCGAATGCTTGTACGTTTAAAAGTCATGGCGCCAAGGTCAAGGACACGTGCAGCACAGAAGCGCCTAAACTCAGCGCTTTTTTGAAAAAAAAGTGTGCGAATAGCACGTTCTCAGGAACGCCTGACTTTTTTTTTTTTTTTTTTTTTTTTTTTCATTCTGTTTTCAGGATTGTGACAGTCTGCCATCGTTTCCATTTCACGTCGTTTTTTTATATTTTATATTATTATTTTTTTTTTTCCCCTCCTCTTATGCTTCTTCCTGGTTACTGTGACCTCGAGAAGTACAAAATCCCGATTTTCTTTTTAATAATTTGTCTGTAAAAAACGAGATTGTTACAATGACTTGACTCTCTTTTTTGTTTTTCGTTTGTCTGTATGCCCATGTGTATTTATGTATTTAGTATGAGTATGTATGTATGTATGTTGTGTATGTATGTATGTATGTATGTATGTATGTATGTATGTATGTATGTATGTATGTAGTGTGTATGTATGTGCGTATGTATGTATGTATGTGTGTATGTATGTGTGTATGTGTGTATGTATATATGTGTATGTATGTATGTATATATGTATGTATGTATATATGTATGTGTATGTTTATGTATGTATGTATGCATGCATGTATATATGTATGTGTGTATGTATGCGTGTGTGCATGCATGTATGTATGTATGTATGTGTGTATGTATTCATGTATATATATATATATATATATATATATATATATATGTGTGTGTGTGTGTGTGTGTGTGCCGGGTTTGGGTGGAGGTGGCGTTGCTTTTTGTGGCGACACAGTGCTTTTGCAGGCTCATATCTTTTACGTGTAAGTTTATGTTTGTTTATTACGAACCAGAATTTCCATGTAGATTAACAAAGAGCTATTGAATTGAATTGAATTTGTGATATGAATTGGCCAACGTGTGATGGAAAATGTATAGCACTGTATGTAATATGTACACGTGTACATTTCTCATGGTTATGATTTAAAGGACAAAAAAGAACCGAAGATGATAAAGGATTTGTTTGTTTGTGTGCAGGATTGCGATTGAAAAGGATTGAAAGGAGGAAAAATTGTCAGGTAGGAGAGTTTTCCGGTTTGGTTTTGATGTTTGTCTGTCTGTCAATGTCTGTCTGTCTGTCTGTCCCTTTTGTCGTTTATCTGTCTGTCCTATCATGTCTGTCTTTTTATGTCTGTGTCATGTCTGTCCTGTGTGTCTGTTGTGTCTGTCTTTCTATCGGTCGGTCGGTCTGTTTGTACATGTGTCTGTCTGCATCTGTCTTTCTGTGTGTCCTATCTGTCCATCCTGTCTGTCTGTCTTGTTTGTCTGTCCTATACTTCTGTCCTTCCGTCTGTCTGTCCTTTTGGCCGTTTGTCTTTCTGCCTGTCTTGTCTGTCCTGTCCGACTGAGTGTTCTGTTTTCTGTCCTTCCTTCTGTCTGTCCTTCCATCTCTCTGTTCTGTTTCCGTTTGTATGTCTGTCCTTTCTTTCGTTTGTTTGTCTTCCTGTCGTGTTTTTTCCTTCTTCTGTATGTGACCTTTCTTTTGTCTGTCTGCTTGTTGTGACTCTCTTTCGTGCCTTCAGCCTTTCTGTTCTTCCTTCTGTCTACCTGTCTGTCCTTCGATCTGTTTGTCTTGTCTGTCCTTCCATTTGTCTGTAAGTCCTTTCTTCCAGCTGTCTGCTTGCCTGTCTGTTTCTCTCTAGTCTGTCTTTCCACCTCTCTGTCGGTATGTCGGCCTATCCATCTGTCTGTCCCTCCTTCTGTCTGTCTGCCTTCCCTTCTTTCTGTCGTGTCTATTTGTTTGTCTGTCCTCTCTGTTCCTCTATCTGTCATGTCTTTAGTGTCTGCAGTATCTGTTCTTCCGTCTGTCTGTCTGTCGTGTTTCTGTCGCGTGTGTCCTTCCTTCTGTCTTGTCTGTCCTTTTTGTCTGTCTGTCTGTCTGTCTGTCTGCCCTTTCTGTGCATCTTTGTCTGCTGTGTCTTCTTTCTTTTTGTGTTTCTATTGTATGACCGTCTCTTTGTATGTTAGTCCGTCCATTTCTTTGTCTGCCCTTCCATCTATACGTCTCTTTGTCCTCCGTCCCTTTCATCTTTGGTTTTCTGTTAATGTTTATAGAAAACATTTTAAAACAATTTGTGTGTGTGTGTGTGTGTGTGTGTGTGTGTGTTTGTGTGTGTGTGTGTGTGCGCGCGTGCGTGCGTGCGTGGTGTGTGTGTGTGTGTGTGTGTGTGTGTTGTGTTTGTGTGTTTGTGTGTGTGTGTTTTTTGTGTGGGGTTTGTGTGTGTGTGTGTGTATTTTTGTTTGTGTGTGGTGTGATATCTTCTAACAGATGTATGAGCCATTAGCCTTTTGTATCTTTTCTGTGGTTCTCTTTTGATTCGATTTAAGGGCTACATTTAACAGTGACGAGGTTTCTCTGTGAACATTGATTTTAAGAGGGTTCTTTATCAACGTAATCATTTTCCGAACGTGGCGAAGTTTTAGTGCCAGTTGTTTGTGATTGTTTTAATCCCTGTTTTGTTTGTTTTGTTTGTTTTATTTAAATTTTTTTGTACTGTTTACCCCATTGGCAGATGCACATCAGAAATATCCAGCAGAATCAGCCAAGCCAAAACAGCATTCAATATATAAGATGAAAAGCATTCTTACCAACAAATGCCTATCAGTCAACATCAGGAAGAGAGTTGTTGAATGTTATATAGAACCGATAATGTTATACGGTTGTGAGGTGTGGACAGTCGACATGCAGAGCCAGAACAAGATTGAGGCAGCCGAGATGTGGTCTCTAAGACTAGTAAGAGGAATGTTGAGAGGTCCATGGACAGCAAAGAAAACAAACGAGACAGTCTTGATGGAGGCAGACACAAGAAGATCATTCACATGGAAGATTAGAAAAAGACAGGCAACATTTATAGGCCATTTTATGAGGAAAGGGGAATTAGAGCACCTGGTCACAGCGGGAAAGCTGGAGGGAAAGAGAGCAGCAGGTAGACCCAGGGAGAAAATATTGGATGGACTTGCAGAGTGGCTGAGGACAGAGAAGGTGGAAGATGTGCTTGCAAGCAGCAAGGGATAGATACGTATGGAAGGCCATGATCACTAATGCCATGTGGCAAGGCACTTGATGATGATGAATCATTTTCTGCGAACATGGCGAAGTTTTAGCGCCAGTTATTTGTGATCGTTTTGATCCTAGTGTTTGTTTGTTTGTTTTAGGCTTTTTTGTACTGTTTATCCCATCTTTTTCACCAGTCTAGTGTAAATACCCTCACTCAACCCTTTTCGGTTCTCCAAACATACCTTCAGACCCACTGAAACTGATGTTACGATGACAGCATGATATGAAAGGCTACAGAATCACAGTACAGTGTTGATGGGGATGTGGACGATAGTGATGATACTGTGGTGTTCTTTTTAGGATTGAAATTGCGTGATGCACCTGTACTCTGCGCTTACTTTCCTGGTATATCCTGGCATTAACCAGGTCCGAGGAATACAGACACTTGCAGGCTTGGTCAGGGAGTATGAGCAACAGCCCTAACGAAACATACGTAAAGTGGATGAAACTCGCTCGACTCCGTGGTCCTTCCAATCTTCCCAGCGAACCCAAGGCAAGCTCACATTAGGGTTAGGAGCTTTTCGGGGGAGGGGGGGGGGGGGGGGGGCGGGGGGGGGTTGAAACATTTCATAACATTTTTGTTTTTAGCTGATGGGGAATCGAACCCATGACATCTCTCCCAATTCCCCCCGTGGGGATGCCGGGGTCTCTTTCAGTATAGTATCCCCACCTTCTGGAAATTCTGTGGTAGAAATGTCCTCTTTTCTGTCACTGTCTTTGTTTCTGCCTTGGTCCTTTGCTTTCTGTCATTTCTTCCTATCATTTTCTGCCTTGCTGGTCCATTCACCTGTATGTGCTCGATAAAGTCTTGCGTACTTTCTCTTAAGTTTAATAATTGGGTACATGTATATAGTGCATTTTTTACTCGAGGGAAATGGGAAATGCGGAAGCAGCTTTATGTAATCACATTGTAATATATAATTGTATATAATATGCTCTCTATAATTTTCCATTGCGTTTATTCTTTCTCACCATTTATAGCCGTGTGCGTGCGTGTGTGTGTGTGCGTGCGTGCGTATGTGTGCGTGCGTGCGTGTGTGTGTGTCTGTTTCAACGCTTAGATTTGATTTTATCAAGATTTTGCGCTATATAAATATTGTAATTATTATTATTATTATTAATTTAGGCCCGTTGTTATTTAGTGTCCTTAGTTATGTTAAAATTTGTATTCAGGTGTGTTTTAAAAAAAACCTGTACGATAAATTCGATGGTGTGGTCAACGCCAGGGGCATCTCCTTAAATTATGTGTACGAATACATTGATTTGTATACTTAAATTTTTCTTTTCTTTTTTTTCTCCCTCTTTTGAAGTATTGTGTATGTTTTGAAACAGGCAATAGCCCTGACATGGCGCTACACAGTCGGCTGGGCTTGAAACAAAAATAACAATAACAGTAGCATCTTTCCCATTGAGTAAAGTTTGTTGCGCTCTCCACTTTGCCACATGAACTAAGCAAAGGCGACGAACGCTCAGTGTTGGTTTCGTTTGGTTGTCTTTACTTTGGGGTTTCTGTTTTTTTCCCTGTGTTTTTCTTTTGCTCCGAAGGGGGATCATCATCATCATCATCATCAGGTGCCTTGCCGCATGGCGTTGGCGATCATGGACTTCCATCTGTCTCTATCTCTTGTTGCCTCAAGCATCTCCTCCACCTTCCCTGTCCCCAGCCACTCTGCAAGTCCGTTTAGTATTTTCTCCCTGGGTCTGCCTGGGACTCTCTTTCCCTCCAGCTTTCCCGTTGTGACCAGGTGCTCCAAATCCCCTTTCCTCATAAAATGGCCTATAAATGTTGCCTGTCTTTTCCTAATCTTCCTTATGAATGATCTACTTGTGTCTGCCTCCATCAAGACTGTCTCGTTTGTTCTGTTTTTTTTTGTTTTTTTTTGCTGTCCATGGAACTCCCAACATTCTTCTTAGAAACCACATCTCGGCTGCTTCAATCTTGTTCTGGCTTTGCTTGTTGTCTGTCCGCGCCTCACAACTGTACAACAGTATTGGTTCTATATAACATTCAAGAACTCTCTTCCTGATGTTAATTGATAGGCATTTGTTGGTAAGAATGCCTGTCATCTTCTTGAATGCTGTTTTGGCCTGGCCGATTCTGCTGGCTATTTCTGATATGCATCTGCCGTCTGATGAAATGATCGTTCCCAGATATTTAAACTTAAAAGGGGGATAAAGGTATAAAATCGTGAATGAATTATATAGACTCTGTGAGGTAGGTAGAGAAGAGTGGCGAGGAAGTGTCAGCATCTCTGTGTCTCTTTCTCTGTCACTGTTTTATCGATCTGTCTCTGTGTCTCTTTTCATTCTGTCTCTGTCTGTCTGTCTTGTCTGTCTGTCTTGTGTGGTGGTGCGTGTGTCTGTTCGTCTGTCGCTTCTGTGTCTGTGTGTCTCTCTCTTGTGTCTGTCTGTCTGTCTGTCTGTGTCTGTTTCTTTCTGTCTGTCTGTCTGTCTGTCTTCTCTCTCTCTCTCTCTCGCTCTGTGTGTGTGTGTTGGTGTGTGTGTGTATCGTTCACTCTGTGTGTGTTGTGTGTGTGTGTGTGTGTGTGTGTGTGTGTGTGTGTGTGTGTGTGTGTGCGCGCGCGTGCGCGCGCGAGGGCGAGCGCACACGCTCTTCGTTCTTTGATAAAATGCCACCTTTACTTGTAACACCAGAGAAAGTATATCGCAGTATTCTTTGTGGAGGCGTGAACACAGGCTACAGCGCAATTTACAATGGGCTTCTTCAGTTAAACGTTTATAGATGCCGGTATTTGCCTGCGACTGAAATGTCACACTTTATGTGCAATCTGTCCAATAGTTACACCAGCTTCAGCATGAGCTGGTGGATAGGGTGAGGGAGTCAAAGGGTTGAGTTTCTGTTTTTCTAGCATGGTGACAATGCAGGATGCTGGTGGACAGGGTGAGGGAGTCAAAGGGTTAAGTTTCTGTTTTTCTAGCATGGGTGACAATGCAGGATGCTGGTGGACAGGTGAGGGAGTCAAAGGTTAAGTTCTGTTTTTCTAGCATGGTTGACAAGCAGATGCTGGTGGATAGGGTGAGGGAGTCAAAGGTTTCAGTTTCTGTTTTTCTAGCATGGGTGACAATTCAGATGTGGTGGATAGGGTGAGGGAGTCAAAGGGTTGAGTTTCTGTTTTTCTAGCATGGTTGACAATGCAGGATGCTGGTGGATAGGGTGAGGGAGTCAAAGGGTTAAGTTTCTGTTTTTCTAGCATGGGTGACAATGCAGGATGCTGGTGGACAGGGTGAGGAATCAAAGGGTTAAGTTTCTGTTTTTCTAGCATGGGTGACAATGCAGGATGCTGGTGGACAGGGTGAGGGAGTCAAAGGGTTAAGTTTCTGTTTTTCTAGCATGGGTGACAATGCAGGATGTGTGTGGACAGGGTGAGGGAGTCAAAGGGTTAAGTTTCTGTTTTTCTAGCATGGGTGACAATGCAGGATGCTGGTGGATAGGGTGAGGGAGTCAAAGGTTTCAGTTTCTGTTTTTCTAGCATGGGTGACAATTCAGGATGCTGGTGGATAGGGTGAGGAGTCAAAGGGTTGATTTCTGTTTTTCTAGCATGTTGACAATGCAGGATGCTGGTGGATAGGGTGAGGGAGTCAAAGGTTAAGTTTCTGTTTTTCTAGCATGGGTGACAATGCAGGATGCTGGTGGACAGGGTGAGGGAATCAAAGGGTTAAGTTTCTGTTTTTCTAGCATGGGTGACAATGCAGGATGCTGGTGGACAGGGTGAGGGAGTCAAAGGGTTAAGTTTCTGTTTTTCTAGCATGGGTGACAATGCAGGATGCTGGTGGATAGGGTGAGGGAGTCAAAAGGTTAAGTTTCTGTTTTTCTAGCATGGGTGACAATGCAGGATGCTGGTGGATAGGGTGAGGGAGTCAAAGGGTTAAGTTTCTGTTTTTTCTAGCATGGTTGACAATGCAGGATGCTGGTGGATAGGGTGAGGGAGTCAAAGGGTTGAGTTTCTGTTTTTCTAGCATGGGTGACAATGCAGGATGCTGGTGGATAGGGTGAGGGAGTCAAAGGGTTAAGTTTCTGTTTTTCTAGCATGGGTGACAATGCAGGATGCTGGTGGATAGGGTGAGGGAGTCAAAGGGTTGAGTTTCTGTTTTTCTAGCACGGGTGACTATGCAGGATGCTGGTGGACAGGGTGAGGGAGTCAAAGGGTTAAGTTTCTGTTTTTCTAGCATGGGTGACATGCAGATGCTGGTGGATAGGGTGAGGGAGTCAAAGGGTTAAGTTTTGTTTTTCTAGCTGGGTGACAATGCAGGATGCTGGTGGACAGGGTGAGGGAGTCAAAGGGTTAAGTTTGTTTTCTAGCATGGGTGACAATGCAGGATGCTGGTGGATAGTGTGAGGGAGTCAAAGGGTTAAGTTTCTGTTTTTTCTAGCATGGTTGACAATGCAGGATGCTGGTGGATAGGTGAGGGAGTCAAGCGGTTAAGGTTCTGTTTTTCTGGCATGGGTGACAATGCAGGATGCTGGTGGACAGGATGAGGAGTCAAAGGGTTAAGTTTCTGTTTTTCTAGCAGGGTGACAATGCAGGATGCTGGTGGATAGGGTGAGGGAGTCAAAGGGTTGAGTTTCTGTTTTTCTAGCAGGGGTGACAATGCAGGATGCTGGTGGATAGGGTGAGGGAGTCAAAGGGTTAAGTTTCTGTTTTTCTAGCAGGGGTGACAATGCACGATGCTGGTGGACAGGGTGAGGGAGTCAAAGAGTTAAGTTTCTGTTTTTCTAGCATGGGTGACAATGCAGGATGCTGGTGGATAGGGTGAGGGAGTCAAAGGGTTA
>JAPXFY010000032.1:34663242-34668242 GCA_030674185.1 Monoplex corrugatus | reverse complement strand
TGCATACCTGACCTGTGGTGTTCCACAAGGATCTGTTCTTGGCCCTGTTCTTTTCACTCTTTACACCTCCCCCTGTCCACCATCATCAACTCCCACTCTATAAAACACCACTTCTATGCTGATGACACCCAACTTCTAGACAGTGACACACCAGACAATATACAGCGCCTCTTGACTCGCACCACTGAGTGTTACTCGGACATTAAGAACTGGATGACGTTCAACAAACTTCAGCTTAATGATGACAAGACAGAAGCTATCCTCATTGGCACCCGTCAGAAACTTTCTCAACTGCCTCCTCTTTCTCTCCCATTATGTAACACATCAGTCCCAATTTCTGATTCAGCTAAAAACCTTGGTGTCTGCATTGACTCTACCCTCTCCATGAACAACTTTGTTTCTCAAACTGCCAGATCTTGCTACTATCACCTCCATTGTATAAGCCGATCAGGAAGTATCTCTCTGTCGAAACAACTGCAAAACTCGTTCTCTCCTTCATAATGTCTCGCATTGACTATTGCAATTCACTCCTGTCTGGTCTTCCTGCCTCCACCATTCACATCCTGCAGCGCATTCAAAACAATACTGCACACCTTGTACTCAAAAAAAAAAAGCTGACCACATATCTCCTCTTCCTGGCACAACTTCACTGGCTCCCTGTATCAAAGCGCATACAGTACAAACTAGACACCATGTGCTACAAAAGCCTCAATAACGCAGCCCCCGATTACCTGTCAAGCCTACTTGAGATCTATGTTCCCTCACGTACCCTCCGCTCTGCCTCCGATCCTCTGACTTTTCGCTTTCCACGCACTAAGCTCAATACCTATGGTCCACGAGCCTTCTCTGTTTCTGGTCCACTTTCCTGGAACAAACTTCCTCTTTCAGTCCGTCAGCAACCTACTTTTGTCTCCTTCAAACGCTCTCAAAACTCACCTTTTCTCCTCTGCATAAAATCCTGACCTCACTCAATCCCTCTGCAGCCTGTCTCCACTCGGAGGGGAATCACATTGTAATATATAATTGTATATAATATGCTCTCTATAATTTTCCATTGCTTTTATTCTTTCTCCCCATTTATAGCCGTGTGCGTGTGTGTGGTGTGGGGTGTGTGTGTGTGTGCGTGCGTGCGTGCGTGCGTGCGTGCGTGCGTGCGTGTGTGTGCGTGCGTGCGTGTGTGTCTGTTTTAGCGCTTAGATTTGATTTTATCAAGATTTTGCGCTATATAAAATATTGTATATTATTATTATTATTATTCTGCTTCTTTTTCTTCTTCTTCTTCTTGTACTTCTTTTTCTTCTTCTTCTTGTTTTTCTTCTTCTCCTCCTCCTGTTTCTCTTCTTCCGCTTCTTCCTCTGCTTTTTCTTCCTCTTCTTCTCCTCTTCTTCTTCTCCTTCTTCTTCTTCTCTTCTTCTTCTTCTTCTTCTCCTTCTTCTTCTTCTTCTTTCTCCTTTCTTCTTCTTCTTCATCCTCTTCATCATTTATCATCATGATGATATCATTCATCATCATCATCTTCTTCTTCTTCTTCTTCTTTCTTCTTCTCTTCTTCTTCTTCTTCCTCTTCTTCTTTTTCTTCTTCTTCGTCGTCGTCTCATCATCATCATCATCATCATCATCATCATCTCATCTCTCATCATCTCATCTCTCATCATCTTTTCTTCTTCTTCTTTTTCTTCTATACTTCTTACTCTTATTCTTCTTCTTCTTCCTCTTCTTCTTCTCCTTCTCCTTTTTGTTCCTCCTCCTGTTCTTCCTTTCTTCTTTTTCTTCCTCTGCTTCTTCTTCTTCTTTCTCGTCCTCCTTTTCTTTTTCCTCTTCCTCTTCTTCCGTTGTTTTCCGTCTACATGGTAAGGACCTGTCTGGCGGTGAACGCACACGTTTCATGCTGATTGATACTTCTTCAGGTCACAGTGACTTTCAAAAACACAGAATCTGGATTGCTGTAATACTCTCTGTTTAAAAGGGGAAAGGCTTGGCCTTTACTACTTAGGTTTTGATGAGGAAAAGTTTACAGTTGTCTTAATAATGTTGTAACAGTAACACTGGCGGTTTTCACAGCTGTGTTGACGTTATTTAAATTGAAGCTGCATGGAGTTTGGCCATGAGAACAGCTTCAGTTTCAGTTTCACTTTCAGTCTCTCAAGATGACGTCTCCGTGCGACGCACGGAATGAATTCCATATGCACTAACGTCACAGGTGCTGCGTGTATGGTGATCATGGCACAAGCCTTAAGCCTGCACATAACCCATGAGCTGGCCAGGTCCTGAGGTCCTAGTCTATGTTTTACCTAGCCTGTTTTATTGGTCTGTTTTATGTAGTCTATGTTTTATCTAGTCTGTTTTATCTAGTCTGTTTTATCTTGTCTGTTTTTATCTAGTCTGTTTATCTAGTCTGTTTTATTGGTCTGTTTTATTGTCTGTTTTTATCTAGTCTGTTTATCTAGTCTGTTTTATCTTGTCTGTTTTATCTAGTCTGTTTTATCTGGTCTGTTTTATCTAGTCTGTTTTATCTAGTCTGTTTTTATCTAGTCTGTTTTATCTGTCTATTTTATCTATGTCTGTCTTTTACTAGTCTGTTTTATCTAGTCTGTTTTATCTAGTCTGTTTTATCTAGTCTGTTTTATCTAGTCTGTTTTTATCTAGTCTGTTAGTCTGTTTTATCTAGTCTATGTTTTATCTAGTCTATGTTTTATCTAGTCTATGTTTTATCTAGTCTGTTAGTCTGTTTTATCTAGTCTATGTTTTATCTAGTCTGTTTTATCTAGTCTGTTAGTCTGTTTTATCTAGTCTATGTTTGATCTAGTCTATGTTTTATCTAGTCTGTTTTATCTAGTCTGTTTTTATCTATTCTGTTTTATCTAGTCTGTTTTATCTAGTCTATGTTTTATCTAGTCTGTTTTATCTATTCTGTTTTATCTAGTCTGTTTTATCTAGTCTGTTTTATCTAGTCTGTTTTATCTAGTCTGTTTTATCTAGTCTGTTTTATCTAGTCTATGTTTTATCTGTCTGTTTTATCTAGTCTTGTTTAATCTAGTCTGTTTTATCTAGTCTGTTTTATCTAGTCTGTCTTTTATCTAGTCTGTTTTATCTAGTCTGTTTTATCTAGTCTGTTTATCTAGTTGTTTTATCTATCTGTTTTTCTAGTCTGTTTACTAGTCTTTTATCTAGTCTGTTTTATCTAGTCTTGTTTTATCTAGTCTGTTTTATCTAGTCATGTTTTATCTAGTCTGTTTTATCTAGTCTGTTTTATCTAGTCTGTTTTATCTAGTCTGTTTTATCTAGTCTGTTTTATCTAGTCTGTTTTATCTATCTGTTTTATCAAAGTCTGTTTTATCTAGTCTATGTTTTATCTAGTCTGTTTATTACTAGTCTGTTTTATCTAGTCTGTTTTATCTAGTCTGTTTTATCTAGTCTATGTTTTATCTAGTCTATGTTTTATCTAGTCATGTTATCTAGTCTGTTTTATCTATCTGTTTTTATCTAGTCTGTTTTATCTAGTCTGTTTTATCTAGTCTGTTTTATCTAGTCTTGTTTTATCTAGTCTGTTTTATCTAGTCTGTTTTATCTAGTCTGTTTTATCTAGTCTGTTTTATCTAGTCTGTTTTATCTAGTCTGTTTTATCTAGTTCTGTTTTATCTAGTCTGTTTTATCTTTCTGTTTTTATCTAGTCTGTTTTATCTAGTCTGTTTTATCTAGTCTGTTTTATCTAGTCTGTTTTATCTAGTCTGTTTTATCTAGTCTATGTTTTATCTAGTCTGTTTTATCTAGTCTGTTTTATCTAGTCTGTTTTATCTAGTTGTTTTATCTATCTGTTTTATCTAGTCTGTTTTATCTAGTCTGTTTTATCTAGTCTGTTTATCTAGTCTGTTTTATCTAGTCTGTTTTATCTATTCTGTTTTATCTAGTCTGTTTTATCTATTCTGTTTTATCTAGTCTGTTTTATCTATCTGTTTTATCTAGTCTGTTTTATCTATTCTGTTTTATCTAGGCTGTTTTTATTAGTCTGTTTTATCTAGTCTGTTTTATCTAGTCTGTTTTTATCTAGTCTGTTTTATCTATTCTGTTTATCTAGTCTGTTTTATCTAGTCTGTTTTATCTAGTCTGTTTTATCTAGTCTGTTTTTATCTAGTCTTGTACTAGTCGTTTTATCTAGTCTATGTTTTAGTAGTCTGTTTTATCTAGTCTGTTTTTACCTAGTCTGTTTTATCTAGTCTGTTTTATCTAGTCTGTTTTATCTAGTCTTGTTTTATCTAGTCTGTTTTATCTAGTCTGTTTTATCTAGTCTGTTTTATCTAGTCTGTTTTATCTAGTCTGTTTTATTAGTCTGTTTTATCTAGTCTGTTTTATCTAGTCTGTTTTATCTAGTCTGTTTTATCTAGTCTGTTTTATCTAGTCTATGTTTTATCTAGTCTGTTTTTCTAGTCTGTTTTTATCTAGTCTGTTTTATCTAGTCTGTTTTATCTAGTCTATGTTTTATCTAGTCTGTTTTATCTAGTCATGTTTTATCTAGTCTGTTTTATCTAGTCTGTTTTATCTAGTCTGTTTTATCTAGTCTGTTTTATCTATTCTAGTTTTATCTAGTCTGTTTTATCTAGTCTGTTTTATCTAGTCTGTTTTATCTGTCTGTTTTTTCTAGTCTGTTTTATCTAGGCTGTTTTTATCTAGTCTATGTTTTATCTAGTCTATGTTTTATCTAGTCTATGTTTTATCTAGTCTGTTTTTATCTAGTCTGTTTTATCTAGTCTGTTTTATCTAGTCTGTTTTATCTAGTCTGTTTTATCTAGTCTGTTTTATCTAGTCTGTTTTATCTAGTCTTGTTTTATCTAGTCTGTTTTATCTAGTCTGTTTTATCTAGTCTTGTTTTATCTAGTCTGTTTTATCTAGTCTGTTTTATCTAGTCTGTTTTATCTTGTCTGTTTTATCTAGTCTGTTTTATCTGTCTGTTTTATCTAGTCTGTTTTATCTAGTCTGTTTTATCTAGTCTGTTTTATCTAGTC
>JAPXFY010000032.1:34653242-34655742 GCA_030674185.1 Monoplex corrugatus | reverse complement strand
CCCTGAAAATTGTGTTAGTATTATCATATAACCACTGATAGAGTGAAGTGTCAAGAAAATTGTGTTAGTATTATCATATAACCACTGATAGAGTGAAGTGTCCTGAAAATTGTGTTAGTATTATGATATAGCCACTGATAGAGTGATGTGTCCTGAAAATTGTGTTAGTATTATGATATAGCCACTGATAGAGTGATGTGTCCTGGAAATTGTGTTAGTATTATGATACAGCCTTGATAGAGTGAAGTGTCCTGAAATTGTGTTAGTATTATGATATAGCTAGTGATGGAGTGAAGTGTCCTGAAATTGTGTTAGTATTATGATATAGCTAGTGATGGAGTGAAGTGTCCTGAAATTGTGTTAGTATTATGATATAGCTAGTGATGGAGTGAAGTGTCCTGAAATTGTGTTAGTATTATGATATAGCCTTGATAGAGTGTAGTGTCCTGAAATTGTGTTAGTATTATGATATAGCCTTGATACAGTGAAGTGCCCTGAAAATTGTGTTAGTATTATCGTATAGCCCGTGTAGTGTCCTGAAAATTGTGTCAGTATTATCATATAACGACTGGTAGAGTGAAGTGTCCTGAAATTGTGTTAGTATTATGATATAACGACTGGTAGAGTGACGTGTCCTGAAATTGTGTTAGTATTATGATATAGCTAGTGATGGAGTGATGTGTCCTGAAATTGTGTTAGTATTATGATATAGCTAGTGATGGAGTGAAGTGTCCTGAAATTGTGTTAGTATTATGATATAGCTAGTGATGGAGTGAAGTGTCCTGAATTCTCCCTTGGGGATGCCGGGGACTCTTTCAGTGTAAATAGTATGCCCACCTTCTGGAAATTCTGTGCTAAAAATTTCCTTTTTTTCTCTCACTCTCTTTGTTTCTGCCTTGTTCCTTTGCTTTCTGTCAATTATTCGTATCAATTTCTGTCTTGCTGGTCCATTCACCTGTATGTGTTCGATGAAGGCTAACTTACTTTTTCTTAGGATCAATAATTGGGTACATGTGTTGAGTGCAATTTTGGCTTTAGGAAGATGAGATATGCGGAAGCAATTTTAGGTAATTTATGACCGTTTTTATATATGTGTTTTGGTGTCCTTAGCTATGCTTGAATTTATATTCAGGTGTGTTTTTTTAAATCCCCTATGCGATAAGTGTACGTTTATAGAGACGGCGGGTAGCGGGTTGCCGCGAGCTGGTTACTCGCGCTAGAAAACCCGCGCCTAATCACTCGCGCGGTTGGTGTTTATAGCAAAAGCGGGAAAAAGCCAGACGAGACGAGAGGAGACAACACACACTTCACATGCAGTCCAGGCCTTGCAGTAGCAAACAGACAAAATGGCTTCTTTTCTTGATGAATTTTTATTGTTAGACAGCAGTTTCACAAAGTTGCCTTCAATGTTCATCTCCATGCTGATTTCCTTCCACGCTTTGTCCACAAGATTCCTGTTGGCATATTCTTTAATTCTTTTGTCCCATATTAACGGTCTGTTGAAAACTGCAGTGATCAGTTGGTCAACATCCATCTTGAGCCGTCGTGTATCAACAAATGGACGTGAGATGTCTGTGAACACAGCCACCAAAAGTACAGCCAACACAAAGTTCGGCGCGTCCCCGCGTACAAGAAATGGCAACTCTTTCTGGTAATTTCCCGCGCCGGTTGGCAGATTTGCCGCCTCGAGAGACCCGCGTCCTCTATGAACACTTGCAAACCGAAAATAGCAACATTCCTCGCGCGAGTTCGCTCGGGTCGACTCGCGCGTGCGATTTCCCGAAACCCGCCGCCTCTATAAACGCCAGCTAAGTTGGACAGAGTGGTCAACGCCGGGGGCATGTCCTTAGATTATGTGCGCGATTGCATTGGTATTTGTACTTAATTTTCTTTTTTTTTTCCGTTGAAGTTTTGTATATTTTGAAGCGGTTATAGTTCTGATACGGCTCTACACAGTCGGCTGGGCTTTAAACAACAGTAACAATAACAAATGTCCTGAAAGCTGCGTTAGTGTTATCACATAACCACTATTAGAGTGAAGTGCCCTGAAAATTTCCGCTCGTTGGGAAAGAAGAGTTGATATGTGAAACAGAACCAGGCCAACAATACAGTGATGTATCTCTGTACAGCATGTATCTGAACTAGTTCATCGTGATGCTGTATAACTGTTACCACTTTCTGTCGCTGTCTTTGTTTTTAGGACAACTGTGTCAAGCTGGAGAATGAGAGCAGGGGAGTTCGGGGGGTGTGGGTGTGGGTGGGGGGCTGCCTACGTACCTACTTCCCGTTATGCCATTGGCATGTAGGGTACAACGAAGATCCGTCGCACCTGTGTATTCTGGGCCAGCCTCTGTGTGGTACCCTGGGTGTGTTTGAGGGCCTTTAGTTTTCCATATAGGCCTACTGTTCATTTTTTTAGTTTTCCATATAGGCCTACTGTTCATTTTTTTAGTTTTCCATATAGGCCTACTGTTCATTTTTTTAAAAGTAGTTTTCCATA
>JAPXFY010000032.1:34635742-34645742 GCA_030674185.1 Monoplex corrugatus | reverse complement strand
CGTCTCACAACTTTCAGAGGCGGTGTTGTGTAGGTTATACCATGTCACACACTCTACAGTCACTAATATCTTGAAAACAAAACCAAAACAAAAACAAAACAAAAAACAAAAAACAAACAAAAAACAAACAAACACAAACGAAGAAGCACTATGGTGTGTGCCATGTGACGAACCATTCAGCATCAAACACATTCGTAATTCAATGCTGTGACTTACACGATGTGAGACATAAACGGACTCCTTAAGAATCTTTTAGAGGTGTTCCTCTCAACGTAGTTTTCATGTTTTTTTCCGAAGGTCAGTAGATTTCATCTTATATGTACATATGTATGGGAAGGATTTTTTTTAACCCTTTGACTCCAGCTCCTTGTTCACCAGCACCCTGTATTTGCCAACCGTGCCAGCAAAGCAAAAACTTAACTCTTTGACTCCCTCACCCTATCCACCATCCATCTTCCTGCTGAGGGAGTCAAAGGGTTAAGTTTTCTTTTTGCAGCTGGTGGATAGGGTGCAGGAGTCAAAGGGTTAAAAGCATTTTCGACTTGAAAGGATAATTGTGAGCTTGGGTTTTCAACGGTTGTCGTCTTAACATAATTTAAGCTCGCTTTTAATAATGTGCTGTTAGCGCTGATATGGCTCTAGTAGTCGGCTGGGCTATAAGCAATATGAACCCTGAACCTGAACATCAGTGTCACGTAGTGGGAGCCCTGCTGTCTGAACATGGGTTAAAAAAAAAAAGGTCGACCCATAACCCTAAGGTCCCGTAGGAGAGTGAGGTGGTAGAGACCTCAACTTTCTTCGTGGCCAGCATTATGAGGTTGGTGTCCATCTCCTCTCTTTCGCTGTTTTGTCTTTTCCTAACGTTGAGGAGGAGGAGGAGGAGGAGGAAAATTTCACATCCAAAGTGCAATACACAGACACAGACACAGAGACACAGAGACACAACACAACACACACACACACACACACACACACACACCACACACACACACACACACACACACACACACACACACACACACACACACACACACACACACACACACACACACACACACACTCTCTCTCTCTCTCTCTCGTTCTCTAACACAAACTCTATCTGCCTTCCTTTCTGTCAGCCTGTTTGTATCTCTGTCTGTCTCTGTTTTGTCTTCTGTCTCTCTGTCTCTGTCTGTCTCTCTGTCACTGTCTCTCTCCCTCTCTCTCTCAGACTCTCTCTCTCTCCCTGTGTGTGTGTGTGTGTGTGTTGTGTGTGTGTGTGTGTGTGTGTGTGTGTGTGTGTGTGTGTGTGTGTGTGTGTGTGTGTGTGTGGTTTGTGTGTAGGAAACCAATCTCCATCCATTCTGGAATTCTGGATTTCTGTGCTGATCGTAAATCATGTCACTTTCATCTTGATATAATCTTTCTCTCTCTGTCTCTCTGTCTCTCTCTTTGTCTCTGTCTCTCTCTCTCTCTCTCTCTCTGTTCCAGACTAGATATTGGTTTCCGTGACAGTGTGTGTGTGTGTGTGTGTGTGTGTGTGTGTGTGTGTGTGTGTGTGTGTGTGTGTGTGTGTGTGTGTGTGTGTGTGTGTGTGTGTGTGTGTGTTCAGAATGGAAATAAATCTTTAAGGCGGGATGTGTGTTTGTGTGCGTCTGTGCGTGTGTATGCGCGCGCGCGCGCGTGTGTGTGCGTGCGCGTGTGTGAGTGAGTAAGTGAGTGAGTGAGTGCGCGTGCAGTAGTTTGTGTTCAGAATTTTGTGTGTGTGTGTGTGCGAACGTGGGTGTGTACGTGTGTATATGTGTGTGTGAATGTGTGTGTATTTGTCGTGTGTGCGTATTTGCGCGCGTGTGTATGTGTTTGTGTGGTGTGCGTGAGTGTATGTGTGTTTTTGTATTTGTATGTGCGCATGCGTGTGTGTTTGTGTGTGTTTGTATTTGTATGTGCGCATGCGTGAGTGTATTTGGTGTGAGTGCATGCGTATGTGCATAGTATAGAGTTTATGATGTGTGTGTGTGTGTGTGTGTGTGTGTATGTGTGTGTGTGTGTGTGTGTGTGTGTGTGTGAGTGTGTGTGTGTGTGCGCGCGCGCGCGCGTGTATGTATATGTGCTTTTGTGTGTGTGTGTGTGTGTGTGTGTGTGTGTGTGTGTGTGTGTGTGTGTGTGTGTGTGTGTGTGTGAGTGAGTGTGTGTGAGGAGAGTTGGGAGAAATGCCTGCCAAACGTTTCAGTCTCTCTCTGTCTCTCTCTGTGTCTGTCTCTGTCTCTCTCTGTCTCTCTCTGTCTGTCTCTCTGTCTGTCTGTCTGTCTGTCTCTCCCTCCCTCCCTCTTGTGTGAGGAGCTCAGTGTCTGTTGCGTGGCGGTGAGTTATGGACTTAATTTCCTTTCTGTTCGTCTCTCTGTCATTTTGTCTCCCTCACGTCCGTAGTTGTATGTGTAAAAGGGCTGACTATCGTATATATCTCAATAAACTTCCTACATTCTCTGTCTGTCTGTCTCCGTCTCTGTCTCTGGCTGTTTGTCTCTCGGTGTCTGTCTGTCTCTGTCTCTGTCTCTGTCTGTCTGTCTGTCGGTTTGTGTCTGTCTCTGTCTCTGTCTGTCTGTCTCCGTCTCTGGCTGTCTGTCTGTCGGTTTGTGTCTGTCTCTGTCTCTGGCTGTCTGTCTCTGTCTCTGTCTGTCTGTCTCCGTCTCTGGCTGTCTGTCTGTCGGTTTGTGTCTGTCTCTGTCTCTGTCTGTCTCACGCCGGTAGTTGTATTTGTAAAAGGGCTGACTATCATATATATCTCAATAAACTTCCTACATTCTCTGTCTGTCTGTCTCTGTCTCTGGCTGTCTGTCTCTCGGTGTCTGTCTGTCTCTGTCTCTGTCTGTCTCACGCCAGTAGTTGTATGTGTAAAAGGGCTGACTATCGTATATATCTCAATAAACTTCCTACATTCTCTGTCTGTCTGTCTCTGTCTCTGGCTGTCTGTCTGTCTGTCTGTCTGTCTGTCTCTGTCTCTGGCTGTCTGTCTCTCGGTGTCTGTCTGTCTCTGTCTCTGTCTGTCTCACGCCCGTAGTTGTATATGTAAAAGGGCTGACTATCGTATATATCTCAATAAACTTCCTACATTGTTTGTTTGTTTGTTTGTCTCCGTCTCTGGATGTCTGTCTCTCTTTGTTTGTGTCTGTCTCTGTCTCAGTCTGTCTCACGCCCGTAGTTGTATTTGTAAAAGGGCTGACTATCATATATATCTCAATAAACTTCCTACATTGTTTGTTTGTCTCCGTCTCTGGATGTCTGTCTTTCGGTTTGTGTCTGTCAGTCTCTCTCTGTCTGTGTCTGTCTCGCTGTCTCTGTCTGTCTGTCTGTCTCTGTCTGTCTCTCTGTCTGTCTCTGTCTCTCTCTGACATTGTTATCGTAGCTCTAAAATCAATAACGTGCCCGAGATATTTTCCGTTTCTTCTCTGCCTCTGTCTCTGTCTTTGTCTCTCTCTCTGTGTCTCTCTCTGTCTCTGTCTGTCTGTCTGTCTCTCTGTCTCTCTCTGTCTCTCTCTCTCTCTAACTCACTCTCTCTGTATAATTTTTTTCACATTGTATGTGCTCTGGTTCATCTGTTTATTTTTCAATATGGTTTTAGCGTGGACTAGTTGTAAGATAGGTCTAGTGATGTTATCCTTGAGTGATAAAGTGTTCCGCAGTATGAAATCTGAACTCTGTCTGTCTGTTTCTGTCTGTCTGTTTCTGTCTCTGTCTCTCTGTCTGTCTGTCTGTCTGTCTGTCTCTCTCTCTGTGTGTGTGTCTGTGTGTGTGTCTGTCTATGTATGTGTGTGTGTGTGTGTGTGTGTGTGTATGTGTGTGTGTGTGTGTGTGTCTCTCTCTCTCTTTCTCTCTCTCACACCCCCCCCCCTCTCCCTCTTCATTCATCTCTTCATCATATCATGATGTATATTGTTGCCGTCTTATTTCCCATCTGCGTTTCGCTCTTCTTCTTTTTTCTTTCTTTCTATATTCCGCTTTGTCTCTGTCGTGTGTTATGTCTATCTCCCCTGTCCCTATGTTCCGTCCTTCCATTTTTCATGTTTTACTGATAGAATCAGAGGAATGATTGAAGAGGCAAATGAAACAGCGGGGGTTTTTGTATCATCTAATAGCAGACAAGCAGACTGTTTGAAGCAAATTCTGAACGAGTCCAGTATTTGTCTATTGAGACGAACAGAAAAACACGTAATGTACTCCGTAAAATTCAGATTTGGCCTGAGTCCATCGCCATCACAGGCACTACTACTAAGAAGACACTGCAGATACTGGAAATGTCTGTCCGCTGTATCGATTTGCTGCTGTAATTGAAGTGCGTTTGTGTGTGTATTATCTTGTTCCACAGACACGTCGAAAATGTTGTATAACCTGAGAAGTGTTTTTTTTTCTCCCCCAGACAGCCCAGTGTTTTCAAACTTGTAGTTGCCTTTGAAAATGTATGCTATATTCCTGTATTTGAAAATTCGGCTGTCGTGAAACGTGAATCTGCTGCTATCAGTTGATTACTTTCTAACGAATCATATCATTTGTCCTGAGTACTTTCATACGAATCTTGCTCTGTATGCCTTTCAAGTTTCATAGTATCTATCTGTTGGAAAATGAATCGTTGTACTTGCTCTCTCTCTCTCACTCTCTTAGTTTTTGGACGATAATACTGGCCATTTATTTCCAAAATTCTCTCTCTCTCTCTCTCTCTCTCTCTCTCTCTCTCTCTCTCTCTCTCTCTCTCTCTCTCTCTCAGTTTTTGGACGATAATACTTATTACTATCCATTTATTTCCAAAATTCTCTCTCTCTCTCTCTTTTTTCTCTCTCTCACTCCAACCCCCCCCCCCCTGTCCTCCCCCGCACCGCCCAAGCCGTCCCTCCTGAACTAATCAGAGAATGATGGAAGAGGTCAAGGGACACAATGGATGCTGTGGGGAAGTTGGAGTATCCATGTTGGATTATTCCATGTTTTATGCGACCTCTTGGCTTAAAAGATCAGAATGAATGTGACCCTGTGATCCTGTTGCGTAACTTGCTCGCCGAAAATGGAACGGGTGTGGGGGGCTGAGAGGGGGGTGGGAACTATAAATCAAAAGGACGAAACTGCTTCGCCGTAGGATCTATCGCTAACATCTCTCCTTCCTCCGCCATGCTGCTGTTCGTCTCTGTCTCTGTCTGTGTCTCGTCTCTGTCTGTCTGCGTCTTCTCTGTCTATGTTCTGTCTGTCTGTCTCTTCTCTGTCTGTCTGTTCTGTCTGTAGTCTCTGTCTCTGTCTGTCTGTCTCTGTTGTCTGTCTCTGTCTCTGTCTCATGTCTCTGTCTCTGTCTCTGTCTCTCTCTTTCTTCTCTCTCTCTCTCTGTATCCTCTTTCTTTTTCTCTCACTCTCTCTCCTCTGTCTCCGCTCACTCTCATCACTCACTCTTTCTCTCGCTCACTCTCCTCTCTCCTTCTCTTCTCTCTTCTCTCTCTCTCTCTCTCAAGAGGGATTCACTGCACTCGGAAAACTCCGTATGCGCTCCACCCAAATCTGCCAGCAATTATTTGACAGACTTCCGATGCCTGCGCAAAAACCCTGCATACGCGTGGCAAGGTCTTGGAAATGGGGGAAGGAGGAAGAGGGATCTATGAAACATTAAGCTGACACCAGCAGAACGATGTAAACATTAAGATGGGCAGCAAACAGGCCAGTTTTTTAATGCTGCGGGCTGGGATTGAACTCAAGATATTAGATCATGAGTTCATGGCTCTTGCCAACTAGCTCGCGTTGAATGGTACTGATACAACTCGCTTCTCACCTCTTTACCCTCGCCGGGATCGGCGGTAAGTGCCACGCTGGACGTGACAAGTTTTTTTTCCCAAGTCACACGATTGAGAAAGTGTGGACATCTGATACTGAAACGAGTGGGTGGAAAAAATTGTCAGGATTGGTACTGGCCCTCACAACACAGGTCTTGAGAGAAAGTTGGGGTGCCTGACACTTCGCTGTCAATGACTGTTCAGGTTTATGGCAAAACCTTTAACCGCCTTAGATATGGCAAAGGCCCAATGGCTTGTTCACACACACTCGTACGTACACGCGTAGGAACAAGCAATTACAGACACAATTCGTACGCTTGCACACACACAGATGCGCACGCGCGCGTACACACACACACACACACACACACACACACACACACACACACACACACACACACACACACACACACACACTCTCTCTCTCTCTCACACACTCTCACACACTCTCACTCACACACACACACACACATACCACACACTCTCTCTCTTCTCTCTCACACACATTCTCACCACACCTCTCACTCACACACTCACACACACACACACACACACACACACACACACACACACACACACACACACACACACACACGATGTGCGTGCTTGTATGAGAGAGAGAGTGAGAGAGAGAGAGAGAGAGAGAGAGAGAGAGAGAGAGAGAGAGAGAGAGAGAGAGAGCAGAACCCTTATGACCTGGTAAGATCTTGAAATGGTGAGAAATGATAGACAGGGAAAGTGGACCTATAAAACACTGACACCACCAGAATGATGGGAGCATTAAGTTGGATTTTTGTTCGATTGATCTGGTTCAGTATTTACGTCGACACCCACCTCAACTGATATGGCCGACGGGGATAACCATCCAGGGAAGTGGGGGGAGTGAGATCTATCTAATTCTATACCGACACCACCAGAACAACATGCTGTTGATATGGGACGGTGAGAAGGCCAGTTTTAATGTAGCACATTCCTGGATTCGAACCCGCAACCATCAGCATGTGAATCCGACACTCAAACCAACTGAGCCACCGGGGCCCGCGCATTAAGATGGGGTAGCAAAAAGCCATTTGTGATAGTTGTGGGCTGTAGTTGAACTCGAGAATACGAGATCTTGAGTAAAGAGCTGTAACCAAAAGAGCCGGCCAGCTAGTGTATGACAGTGTAAACAAAGAGATGAACAGATTGTGAGGACTTGGGTATCTGGCCCCCAACAGATTTGTTCTTGATCGGGTCTTTGATGCCTGGCTCTGTCAACATGTAGCCAGGACTAGAAAACCATTGTCACTTTGTTGACCTGCAAGCAGATAAGAGCTGTGTGTGTACAGGCCACTTAACACCCCACTGTCCAACAGGGTAGGGGTAGAGAAAGTCAGGGTACTTAGTGCCCAGTATCTAACAAGAGTCCGGTCCAGATTGACCAAGGGTAGGTACTCAGCCCTTTGATCTCGTTTTGGAATAAATTTTGTCTTGACACACTGTCCACCAGTTTCTTGCATTATTTGCCATAACAGCGAAGCAGAAACTTTTTTTTAACCTCTCTTTGCTGTTTTGTCGTCTGCGTCATACTAGTGGCCACAGAATCTGGGACGGTTTTACACAGTGTTTTGATGATGATGATGATGATGATGATGATGATGAAGGAAAATGGTGGTGTCAGTATATGTTAGATAAGTCCCCCTTCCCCACTTCCCTCGGATGGTTATCTCCATCGGCCATATCACCTGAGGTGGTCCGACGTAAAAACTGAACCAAATCAATCAATCAAACAAGAGAGAGAGAGAGAGAGAGAGAGAGAGAGAGAGAGAGAGAGAACAGAGAGAGAGAGACGAGAGAGAGAGAGAGAGAGAAGAGAGAGACAGAGAGAGAGAGAGAGAGAGGAGAGAGAGAGAGCAGAACCTCTATGATCTAGTAAGATCTTGAAATGGTGAGAAATGGTAGACTAGGAAAGGGAACACATGAAACACATACAGGAGCATTAACAAGGGGCAACGAACAAGCCAACTGTTATAGTTGTGGGATGGGATTGAACTCTAGAACACGAGATCTTGAGTAAAGTGCTGTAATCAAAAGAGCTGGCCAGCCAGTGTATGACAGTGTAAACAAAGAGATGAACAGATTGTGAGGACTTGGGTATCTGGCCCCCACACAGAATTTGTTTTTGATCGGTCTTTGATGCCTGGCTCTGTCAACATGTAGCCAGGACTAGAAAACCCATTGTCAATTTGTTGACCTGCAAGCAGATAAGTGCTGTGTGTGTACAGGCCACTTAAACACCCCACTGTCCAACAGGGTAGGGGTAGAGAAAGTCAGGGTACTTAGTGCCCAGTATCTAACAAGAGGTCCGGTCCAGATTGACATGGGTAGGTACTCAGCCCTTTGATCTCGTTTTGGAATAAATTTTGACTGACATTCTGTCCACCAGCTTCTTGCATTACTGGCCGTAACAGCGATGTAGAAACTTTGGGTTTTACTTCTCTTTGCTGTCTCATCTTCTACGTCATACTAGTGGTCACAGAATTTGGGTTTTACATATTGTGGTGATGATGATGATGATGATGATGATGATGATGACTTTTATAATCATGATGCTCTGGACTTCTATCCTTGATTGAGACTATGGCAAGGCTGCACTGTTTGCTTATTTCATAATGTATCCTGGTGTCCTATTTTTGCTGGAACATGGGCAGTCATTTTTGTTGTGACTTTCATGGCCATTTTCATGGTGACCTCAGTTTTCGGTTGATTGTTCTTTTCCCCTGCTGTGTCCATGTTGGGGTCTTTCGTGGCAGTAATTTGTGAGGGCTGTTGTTGCATGGACGTGGCGGAGGTCTTTTGTCCAGGATGTGTGGTAGTAGAGGGGTGGGAGTGAACGGGGGGGGGGGGGGGGTTGGGGGATGGGGTGTTCCCTCAGTCTTGCTCTGCATTTAAGGGGTTACTGCTGTTAGTTTCAGTTTCAATTTCTCAAGATGACGTCTCCGCGCTCGGAACGAATTCCATATGCACTAACGTCACAGATGTCACGTGTATGGTGACCTTGGCACATAAACCCATGAGCTGGCATTGCTGTTAGTCGGGTGGGGATGGAGGATAGCATATGCTTCCTCAGTCTGGGTCTGCAATTGAACGGTTACTACTGTTAGTAAGGTGGGGGTGGTGGATGGAATGTACTCCTTCAGTCTGATTCTGTAATTAAGCGGTTGCTGCTGTGAGTAGAATGGGAGTGGGGACTTCCTATGTTGTATCAGAGCAGTCACTGCTGAAGGCCTGATGAAGAGACCCAGCAGAAAGGCGGTCTCCTTTAGTGGGTAACCCGTCGGTGACTTGATGTTGCTGAGACAGGTAAACACAGAAAGGCGGTTCTTTAGTGGTAACCGTCGGTGACTTGATGTTTTGAGACAGAGTAAACTTGGGTTTTGTGTGTGTTGATAGAAAACAGCTAGAAATAATTATGAAAATGACTATTTTCCAACTGTACAAAAATTATTAGGTAAAAGCCATTTTTTCAAACTTTCCACTGCCTGACAAAATAGGCCAAATTTTTGGCCAACTGGCCTTTGTCATGTGAAAGTATAAAACAACAAAAAAAAACAAGTAACAAAAGAGAACAAGTACAAAGATTAGGGAAAAACTAGCAAAACTTCTCTGACGTTTCGTCAACCAGGAGAAGATGACTTGGGATGAAATCATAATTGTTTGTGAGTTGTGGTAACTGGGGAGCAAGGGGAGGCAAATACGATGTCTTGGCTGACAATTTCCTCCTGTCTTGTCTAGTTATGTTAAAGACGCGTTCTGAGTCCTTTTCTGTGTTTTTTTTCTGGTTCGTGTTTGCTTGAGCACTGGCGGTCACATTTGTTTTTGGATGCCACTGCTTGCGTGTTGGGTGCTTTAATATTTCCATAAGCCAGACGCTGACTTGACTTGCAGGATTCCCCTTTGGGTTGCCGGGGGCTCTTTCAGTATAAATAATATCCCCACCTCTGGAAATTCTGTGCTAGAAATTTCCTCTTTTCTGTCACTCTCTTTGTTTCTGCCTTGTTGCCTTGCTTTCTGTCATGTCTACTTATTTTCTGCCTTAATGGTCCATTCACCTGTATTTTTTCGATAAAGTCTTACGTACTTTTTCTTCGGATTGATAATTGGGTACATGTATTAAGTGCATTTTTGGCTCTAAGGAGGTGAGATATGCGGAAGCAATTTTAGGTAATTCATGCCTGTTT
>JAPXFY010000032.1:34620742-34623242 GCA_030674185.1 Monoplex corrugatus | reverse complement strand
TGTCAAGATCTCAGGGTTTTTGTTTTTCGTAGCTTCCAACCCCTCTAGCCAAACTTCTGAAGTTTTTGCACACTATTAGAGCTATGTCTCACAAACTTCAACACTTCAGAAAGGGTCTCGACTTACGGCGACAATTCACACCTACTATAGACCATTTCCATTTTCTTTTTTTGAATTAGTGCACGCACAACCATGAGGAGAGGGAGAGAGAGGAGTGAAAGAGGGAGAGAGATGAGTGAGTGAGAGAGAGAGAGAGAGAGAGAGAGAGAGAGAGAGAGAGAGAGAGAGAGAGAGAGGAGAGTTCAAACTTCAGACTTCAGACTTCAGAATTTTTATTCAAGAAAGGCCATAGCCCCTATTGAAGAGGTGCTTACAGGTACAGTGAAATAATCTGATATCATATCATAGGATTAACAATCAACAACAAACTAAACTTATATTACGATAAAGCAATTTCCTGATTTTAGCTGCCTTAAGCAGGAACAATTCAAAATTCTTAATATAATCGAAACGAGTTGAACACATTAAGAAACACAGTTTAAACATATTTGGGCATCTGTGATACTTTTGAAGGATAAACCTTGAACGGATTTTATCTAAAGCTGGACAACACAGGACAATATGTATTTCGTCTTCTTCAGCTTGCATACATAAGGGACAGAGCAAATCAGACTCTCTGTGTTGCTTGTATCTCAATTGATGGACTTTCAAAGTTGATAGACCAAGTCTGAATTTTGCTATTGTTTTTTTTATCAGATTAATATCCAGATCAAGGCTTATGTATGGTTTAACACTGCTAGAATGTATGACAGTTCTGTAAAAATCATATCTTCCACTTGTCTATGTATGGTCATTCCACTTTTGCCATCTACAATCAATCAGTATATGCCGAAAATCAGAGAGAGAGAGAGAGAGAGAGAGAGAGAGAGAGAGAGAGAGCTGAAGTTACATGAAAACCCAGAGAGAGAGAGAGAGAGAGAGAGAGAGAGAGAGAGAGAGAGAGAGAGAGAGAGAGAGAGAGAGAGAGAGAGAGAGAGAGAGAGAGAGAGAGAGAGAGAGAGAGAGCGGATCGAGAAAACACAAAAGGACAGACGTAGGAAGACCCAGACAGTGTCATCAGACAACGTCCTCCCTCTGTCTGAAGGGCACAGGCTGACGACTATAATCACAGTAGACGACGGCAGACTATAACAGACGTGCGGCTAATGTCACGGAAAGTACAAGATCCGTGACCCTTTGAATCCGAACTACCTACCTACCCTTTATTATGGATGGAGGATGGTCCGACCATTGAGGTACTTCACACTGTTAGAAATTAATCTTTTTATAGTACAATTGTCCAAAGTTATTTCACTCCCACATATACAAGTTCGTTCCGTGTCTCTGCAGAGAGACAAACATAATCAGACTTTTCTTTACAGGATCTAGGAGCGCGGGAAACCCCAGCCAGTCAGGCGAGCTGACCACATTCCACTATGTTGTTATACGTTCTACATACTCCGTCTTGCAGGGTGGCTGGGGACAGAGAGGGGGGAAGATGTGCTTGCGGCAGCAAGGGATAGATACATATGGAGGGATATGATCGCCAACGCCATGTGGCAGGGCACTTGATGATGATGATGATGATGATGATGATGATACTCGGTCTTTCGCGGGTGTGCATGCTGGGTGTTTTCGTGTTTTAACCCTTTGACTCCCGCATCCTGTCTACCAGCGTCCTGCATTGTCAACCGTGGTAGCATAGCAGAAGCATTGCTCTTTGATTCCCTCGCCCTATCCACCAGCTTCCCGCCAGCAGGAAGCTGGTGGATAGGTGAGGGAATCAAAGGGTTAAGTTTTTGCAGTTGGCGGATAGGATGCGGGAGTTAAAGGGTTAGTAAGCCACCGGACACTAAGATGACTTACAGGATTTTTAACGTGCTTATTTCATGTTCTGTGTGAATATACCGACAAAAGGGTGCTGAGGCATTGGCAGGTCTGTACGCAAGTTGACTTGGGAGATGGGGAAAATGTCCACCATTTTAGGCACTGTCCACCAACTGCAAAAGCTCTTAGCCTTTTGATTCCTTCACACTACCCTTCATCTTCCTGTAGGAAGCTGGTGGATAGGGTGAGGGAGTCAAAGGGTTGAGTTTTTATTTTGTTAGCGTGTTTGACAATGCTGGATGCTGGTGGACAGGCTCAAGGAGTTAAAGGGTTGATTAATACCAATGTTTACAGAGTTTCCCGCGCTCTTTTTCCATTCTGACGCCCTTACTTCAGTAGTGGTTTGAAAGACAAATTACACGCTAATTTGACATGAAAATTGAAATGCATCAGTAGGTATGTAAAGTTGCACGCACACACACACAGAGGAAAAGACACACACACACACACACACACACACACACACACACACACACACACACACACAACACACACACACACACACACACACACATACACACACATACACACACACACTTACACACACACACACATACACATACACACACTATAT
>JAPXFY010000032.1:34605742-34615742 GCA_030674185.1 Monoplex corrugatus | reverse complement strand
GTGTGTCTGTCTCCCAGGTGTCATCCCGATGCGTTATTCTCATTCGCCTATCCCTAAGTTGGTCATCCTGATTCGCCTATTCGCGATTCGCCTATCTCTAATTTGCTTATCCCGATTCGCCTATTCCCAGATCGCCTATGCACTCGAGAAAAACCACTTAACACGTCTCGCACGCACACATTCTAATCAATTTACTATGCCCATGTGGCGGCATGTCTGCCTTAAAGTTAAATGTATGTGATGCATCATCCGAAAGCAACGAGAGAGACCTCTGAGAGAGAACCCTCCCTCCTCTTCCTCCCCCATCTCCTGGCTAAGAGCTTAAACAGCCAGATTATTTGTCTTTCCCATGAGTGACACATTTGAGATCGTTTAGAAAAATTATTACAGGTATTCACTTTTTTGTTTGTTTTTTGTTTTTGGGTGTTGTGTACATTTTTTGTAATTAAAGAAAATGCATACAAGTCTAGAAAGAAAAGTTTCCACTTTAGTCTGGTTTTAGCTGGTCAGTAGATGGCAGAGATTGCCACTCAAGAATCGGCCTGCACAGCCACAGCAAAAAGTGCACGTCATGACCACAACGCCTCCTGGTGCAGACTATCATCTCCTGAGATGTAAAGAGGCCGACGACGAGATTTAAGCAACACCCTCAGTGACGCGTCCGTGAAGTGGATGAGGCTCAAGTGTGTGGTCCCAGTCTTCCCAATGAGCCCATAGCACGCCCAACTCTGGGTAGGAGCCGGATAAGAACCGAAAAAATCCCACAATGATTTTTTGAAGGGACTGATGGGAATTCGAACCTACAACCATCCAGTCGGCAATCCGTTGCGTTAACCACAACACCACGGCAACTGGTCCTCTATGTCGTTCTACTTCCAGTTTGGCGTTACTTCAACACGCAGATAAACAGCAACAACGAGAACAAAAGGTGTTAGGAGTTTAGTCAAGAGCGATTCCATCTACAGTCAACTCATCTCTGCCAACACGCTATCCAGCAGACTCCTTGAACCTACGCAAAATCGTATACGTTGTCAAGGTCTTGAAATCGGGAGTGGGTTAGTGGGAGTACTCATGAAACACTTAACTGACAGTGGAACTGGGTTGGTCATGTCATTAGGAGATCTGACAATAGATGGACCACCATAGTGACACGCTGGATCCCTTGAACCCCCCCCCCCAAAAAAAAAACACAAAAAAAAAACAAAAAAAAAACAAACAAACAAACCAACAACAACAACAACAAACAACAACAACAACAACAAAATAGGAACAGAGATTGCCAGAGAACCAGATGGCGAGACGATCTAGAAAAGTTCGACAAGCAATGGACCAGAGCAGCAGTTAACCGACAACAGTGGCGTGCGGTGAGGAAGGCTTATGTCCAACAACGGACCCAAACAAGCTGAAGTGAAGCCGACAGCACCAGAATGATGGCAACGTTATGATGAGCAGCGAACAGGCCAGTTGTTAATGTTGTGGGCTGGGATTGAACTCGAGGATCAGGTGCACTGTTTTAGGGATAGTAGCAGCTCTGTAGAAGAAGCAACCAGCCCACTTAGGGATCAAACCCATGACCTCTGCGTTGTTAGCATGATGTTCTGACCAGTCACCCCTTTGACTTCTGCACCTTGTCCACCAGCATCCTGCATTGTCAACCGTGCTAGCAAAGCAAATATTAATCCTTTGACTCTCTCACCCTATCCACCAATTTCCTGCACATACGCGAGCGCGCACACAGACACACATAAACACATAGACACAGACAGACAGACACACACACGCACGCACGCACGCGCGCACACACGCGCGCACACACACACACACACACACGCGCACACGCACGCATGCACACACACACACACACGCACGCAAAAAAAAAAAAAACACACACACACACACACACACAAAACACACACACACACTCATACAAACACAAACATACCACGCACACAGAGAAAGCTGGTGGGTAGCGTGAGGAAGACAAAGGGTTAAGTTTTTGTAGCCCGTGGACAGGCTGTGGGAGTTAAAAAGTTAAGCTAATGGTCCTCATAAAACAGAGAAGAGCTGACAGCAATGTGGGCTGGCGACTGGGCGGGCTGCCCAATAGAGCGATGGAAGGCCCATAGAAGGACGAGGGAGGACTCTTTCATTCCATTTTGGTCGCTTAGCTGGGCTGGACATCGGGTTGCTGCGCGTTGTGTGGCTGTGTCCCGGGGTTTGTCATCTCTCCACTTTGCCATTTAGCTTGTAAACAAAGTAACTGATGGACCCCTCCCCCCCCCCCACACACACACACACACCTTCTGAGCTGGATATTTTTCCTCTTTTCTGCCACTCTGTCTGTTTCCCCAGGCATCCCCAGTTGGTGGTATTCAACGTACTATGCACACAAGACCTCAGTTTATCCGTCTCAACCGAAAAACCATCACTCAGACCACCCCTCCAAGTCACCGCTGTGGGGATGCCGGGGGCTCTTTCAGTACAAATAGTGTCCCCCACCTTCTGGAAATTCTGTGCTAGAAATTGCTCTTTTCTGTCACTGTCTTTGTTTCGTTCTTCCTCTTTTGCTTTTTTCATTTCTTCTATTATTTTCTGCTTTAATGGTCCATTCACCTGTCTGTGTTCGATAAAGTCTTACGTATTTTCACTTAGGATTGATAATTGGGTACATGTAATTAAGTGCATTTTGGGCTCTAGGGAGGTGGGATATGCGGAAGCAGTTTTAGGTAATTTATGCATCAGCATTTTCATGAACCATTTAATGTCAGGCTTAACATAATGATTGTACTGATGCATGCTCGCGCTAAAACAGCACACCACACACGCGCGCGCGCCCACAAAACACCACACACACACAAACACACACGCACAACACATACACACACACAACACACACACACATACATATACACACGCACACATACACACACACACACACATACTACATACACACACACACACACACACACACACACACACACACACACACACACACACACCGCCCGCCGCCACACACACACACACACACGAAACAACAATTTGGCAAAAATTGAAACCCTGCATTTAGAACTCGGAACTATCGGAACACATTTCTTTGCCATAAGAACCAAAGATTGTTGACAAGTAAATAATGATTTCAGCTGTTATTGATTTTGTCATCATCGTCATCCATCATCATTATCAATCATCATCATCAACACATCTATCAATCATCATCCTCATCATCATCATCATCATTCACCCCCATCATCATCATCATCATCTCTATCATCATCATCATCATCTCATATCATCATCATCATCATCACTAGTGGGAATATAAATGTGTTTATTATACAGCACTGACTGCCAAGGGAGCAAACACACGCCGATGGCCCGCGTGAGATTGAACCCCAGGAGCTCCGTGTTTCGAGCCATATCGGCCGAACCAACTGTGCTAATGGGCCTCAAAAAAAAAAAAAAAAAAAAAAAAAAAATCTGTACCTTACCCGATGTCGATTCCTCAGCCACCAGGTTATCAGCGTGGCTGGCTGACCAACTTAAGTTAAGGGGGCAGACCTACCCAGATTTGGGTACCAAGATTGTGATGTTCAGTGTTTTAGTTCTAATTAACCAATCACCATGATATTTGACAAGAAGATACCTCAGACAGTATTCTTTGGATTGAATGTCTTTGTTGGGGTCTGTGAGTTAGAAAAGTTGACAAAAATTGATTATTTAAATAATTGCGATTTTTCGCGAGATTGTATACATCAGACATAATATGTTCAAAAGGTTTCATCTGATTTCCTTGATATTTGGCACACATAGCAGGGACAGGTACCTATAGCCGGTAGTAAAATCTGCTTGAAAGAAACATTTTTATCAAAAGTTGTATTATAATTTTTTTTAATTAAAATTATTCTAAAATTTGGTTGTGATGATTGTACAGAAAATAATGATAGTAGAGCTGTGATTTTACTACTTGCCATACATACTATACAGATGTGTTTGCTCACTAAATATCAAATTCCTAACGTGAATTATGTGTAGTTATAAATGTCACAGTATGTACTATATTTTTTCATTTTCGCGAGAACATTTTTTAATTAATTAATTTTTGTCAACTTTTCATAACTCACAGACCCCAACAAAGATATTCAATCCAAAGAATACTACTGCTAACTGGGTGCCAGCGATAGAAGGGCAGTGTCTCAATCCAGCGGTCACCACCTGGCTGGTCTTCACATCTGCCCCTGTGGGGATGCCGGGGGCTGTTTCAGTATTAAATGGTGTCCTCGCCTTCTGGAGGTTTTGTGCTGGAGGTTTCCTCTTTTCCCTCACTCTCTTTGTTTCTTTCTTCCTCCTTTCCTTTCTGTCATTCCTTCCTATCATTTTGTGCCTTGCTGGTCCATTCACCTATGTGTGTTCGATAAAATCTTACGTACTTTCTCTAAGGATTGGTAATTGGGTACATGTGTTAAGTGCATTTTTGGCTCCAGGAATATGAGATATGTGGAAGCAATTTTTAATTAATTGTGGTCTGTTTTTAGTATGTTTTAGTGTCCTTAGTTATGTTTAAATTTGTGTTTAGGTATATTTTGTCAATCTCCTGTGCGATAAATTGGATGGAGTGGTCGACACTGGGGCGTCTCCTTGGATTATGTGCGCGAATGCGTTGATGTGTGTACTTAATTTTCTTTTCCGTTCTTTTCTGTTGAAGTGTTGTGTATGTTTTGAAGTGGTTATAGCCCTGATATGGCTCCACGCAGTCGGCTGGGCTTTTAACATAACAAATAACAACAATAACCTCATCTACTCGTTTTGATCGGTTGATTTGGTTCAGTTTTACGTCAGCACCCACCTCATATGATGCGGCCCATTGGGATAACCATCCCATGGAAGTGGGGAAGGGGGATCATTATTATCATCATCAGTGCCTTTCCGCATGGCGTTGGGATCATGGACTTCCATCTGTCTCTATCTCTTGTTGCCCCAAGCATCTCCCCCACCCTCCTCGTCTTCAGCCATTCTACAAGTCCGTCTAGCATTTTCTCTCTGGGTCTACCTGGTGCTCTCTTTCCCTCCAGCTTTCCCGTTGTGACCAGGTGCTCCAAATCCCCCTTCCTCGTAAAATGGCCTGTAAATGTTGCCTGTCTTTTCCTAATCTCCCTTATGAATGATCTGCTTGTGTCTGCCTCCATCAAGACTGTCTCGTTTGTTTTCTTTGCTGTCCATGGAACGCTCAACATTCTTCTTAGAAACCACATCTCGGGATAACATATCTAATCCTACACCCGACACTACCACAACAACAATTATGTCAAGATGGGCAGTAAGAAGGCCAGTTTTGACATAGTGGCACTCGCGGTTCGAACCAACAACCATTTAGTAATGAAATGTAGATAGATTCCTAAGAGAGAGAAAGAATGAAAGTTAGAGCAAACAAAGAAAGAAACCAAAAACAAAACAAGAGAGAGAGAGAGAGAGAGAGAGAGAGAGAGAGAGAGAGAGAGAGAGAGAGAGAGAGAGAGATTTTTGTTAGAGAAAAGTATCATCATCAACATCATGTGCCCTGCCGCATGGCGTTGGCGATCATGCCTCCATAGCTTCTATCCCTTGCTGCCGCAAGACTCTTCCACCTCTCGTCTCAGTCACCTGCAAGTCCGTCATATTTTCTCCTGGGTCTGCTGGCGCTCTCTTTCCTCCAGCTTTCTGTTGTGACCAGGTGCTCTAATTCCCCGTCTCATAGAACAGCCTTTAAATGTTGCCTGTCTTTTCCTATCTTCCTCATGAACGATCTTCTTGTTCTGCTCCATCAAGACTGTCCTTTTTTATTTTCTTTGCCTGTCCGTAGAATTTCGCAACATTCTTCTTAAAACCAATCTTGGCTGCCTCAATCTTGTTCCGGATTTGCTTGTTACTGTCCACGGCCTCACAACTGTATAACATTATCGGTTCTATTAACATTCAAGAACTCTCTTCCTGAGATTAATTGATAGGCATTTGTTGTAAGAATGATTTTAGAGCTTAAGGCGTCCTTACCGCTTTGTAACTCCGTAGACATGTAGCTGTTTTCTTTTCTTCCTGGCTTGCTTATGACTGTCAACGGCCTCACAACCGTACAACAGTATCGGTTCTACATAACATTCAAGAACTCTCTTCCTGATGTTAATTGATAGGCATTTGTTGGTAAGAATGCTTTTCATCTTCTTGAATGCTTGTTTTGGTCTGGCCGATTCTGCTGGCCAGCGAGCGTGGTAGATGTGGAAAACGCTCCCCTGTCGTGCTGTGTCCATCGTCATCGCCCCTGACTGACCGGTCAGTGAGGGACGTGTTAAGAGTAATGGCCCCCATTCAAGGGGTGGTCAGTTCTAGAGGGCTAATTGACCACAGCCTGGGTGGGGGTTCAGAAGGGGTAGTAGTTCTTGCTACTTTGACTTGATTGGCCTCCTTAGTGTCTAAAGGACTGTGGAATTGTCTGCTGGATAGATGTCTCCATGGGTACCACATTCCTGGCTTATAACGATGTGGAGAAGTGCTGTTGCCCATGCAGAAGGTTCCCGCTTTCTACCCCCCGACACGACTCCCCTGGGAACGAGCGAAAAATTAGTGTCAGTACAATTGAAGGCGTTGACAGAACAGTATAGCCAGTATACCGTGGCTGTCTCTGTCTGTTTGTCTCACCCACTCTCTTTGTCGTCTTTGTCTGTCTTCTGTCTATCTCTCTTTCTCTATCTCTGTACCCCTTCCTCCCTCCTCTCTCTCTCTGTGCTGTCTGTCTCTGTATGTCTTGTCTCTTTCTCTCTCTCTTTCGCTGTCTCTGTCTGTCTGTTCTATCTCTGTACCCACCCCCCTTCCCCCCGTTGGGTTGCTGGGGGCTCTTTCAGTATAGCATCCCCACCTTCTGGAAATTCTGTGCTAGAAATTTCATCTTTTCTGTCACTGTCTTTGTCTCTGCCTTGTTGCCTTGCTTTCTGTCATTTCTACGTGTCATTTTCTGCCTTCATGGTCCATTCACGTGTATTTGTTCGATAAAATCTTACCTACTTTTTCTTCGGATTGATAATTGGGTACATGTATTAAGTGCATTTTTGGGTCTAAGGAGGTGAGATTGCACAAGCAATTTTAGGTAATTTATGCCTGTTTTTATATATGTTTTGGTGTCCTTATGTATGTTATATTTGTATTCAGGTGTGTTTTTTAAATTTCCTCTGTGCGATAAATCGGACGGAATGGTCCTACGCCGGAGGCATGTCCTTAGATTATGTGCGCGAATGCATTGATATGTGTACTGAATTTTCTTTTCTTTTTCTTTTTTGTTGTTGTTGTTGAAGTTTTGTGTGTTTTGAAGCGGTTATAGCCCTGATATGGCTCTGCGCAGTCGGCTAGGCTTTAAACAACAATAAAAGAAAGAAATCTCTGTAGCCATCCCTTCCTCTCTGTCTCTGTCTCTCTTTCTCTCTCTGTCTCTGTCTCTCTCTCTCGTGTTCCCATGTCGAGCCACTGACATGACTTACAGGATCTTCAACGTGTATATTTGCTATACTACATGCATTATATATACACAATAAGTATGTCTAGGCACTAATAGGTCTTGTACACGTTGATCTGAGAGATGGGGGGGGGGGGGGGAATGTCCACCCTTTACCCGCCAGGCGGAGAGAGGTGTCTAAGAAGATCGAACCCAGGTCCTTGCGATGGGAAGTCCCAGGTTTATTCATTTGTTCAAAAGCATTACCAGTCCATTGTCTGCTCCTTGAATGTCCTATCTACTTACGACATATAGAAATAACAAATGTTGTTTTTTCATGTTGACTCTAAGATATCTTACAACAGATGTCATTTCTGCCCTTGATTCCATTCTTCAGATTATGAGAAATAACTGTATATTTTCCCATGGTTTATTTTTTGTTCAATTTATGAGTTAATAATTGTTATTTATATGTTGGCAGATTGCTGTTAAATTTGTACTATTTTTTAGCAGATTATGAAGTTAATTAAGTGTTTATTTATTTTTTGTTGCAAATGCAGATTTCATAAGTTGATTATTATTTGTTGCATTGTCTTGAATGTTTCATTATTTTATGTTATTATTGAGAATGAATTCATAATTTCGGTATGTTATTATTTGTTGCAAGATAGCATTAATTGTATGTATTATTGTTGCAGATTGCATGAATTTCATAATATGTTATTAGGCAATGTTATGAAGAGTAAATAATGTTGTTGTTTTTTTATTTTTTTCATTGCTCTAGAGTAAGTAATGTTCCCTTTTACATCAAACTCGAATGTTTATTTCTTTTCGTTGTTTTCGGTGTGTGTCGTGATGTTGTGTGTGTATGTTGTTGTTATGTGTGTGTGTGTGTTGTTCGTGTTGTGTTGTTGTGCCCATGTATGTATGTATTGTAGTGTATTATTATATATATATATATATATATATATATATATATATATATATATATATTATATATACCGCACACCCCGTCAGGTCGAGGTTTTGAATCCGTGCTGTCAGATTGGAGAAAGACGGGAGGTTCACCTCTGCGCCCACCCAGTCCTTAGTGGGGGATTAAGGGAGTGATGATGACAAGTGCCCCCTTCCCCCTTCCCCCTCCCCGCCCCTTTGACAAGCTAGGGGTGTGGGTGGGTGGGTGAGTGGGTGGGTTGTGTTGGGATGAAGGGGTGAGGGAGACAATAGGGGCTGAATGGGAGGGGAGGTGGAGAGTTTAAGGTGAAGGTGTCTGGCTAGGTTTTATTTTTGCAACCCCCCCCCCCCCCCCCCCCGCCTTTCGATTTCTCTTTGAGAGTGAAATCCTTTCCCCCCCCCCTCCCCCCGACCCTCTCAATTTGATTCAGGAGATTTTTTAAAAAAAAACTGCTGGTCAGCATGAAGTGAAGTCGTGAGCGTTGTGTGTTTCGTGGTTTGTGGTTGTGTGGTGTGTGTGTGTGTGTGTGTGTGTGTGTGTGTGTGTGTGTGTGTGTGTGTGTGTGTGTGTGTGTGTGTGTGTGTGTGTGTGTGTGTGTGAGAGGATAGAGAGAGAGTGTGTGTGTGTGTATGTGTGTGTGTTGTGTGTGTGTGTGTGTGAGTGTGTGTGTGTGTGTCTGTGAGTGTGTGAGAGAGTGAGTGAGAGAGAGAGAGAGAGGAGAGAGAGAGAGAGATTGAGAGGGAGTGTGTGTGTGTATATATGGATGTATGTTTATGTATATGTGTGTATATGCGTTTTATGTGTACTGGTTTGTTTATACATACAAACATAACATACATACATATGCACACATACATATATACAAACATACATGCATACATACATACGTACATACACACATACATACATACATACCACACACATATATATAATATATATATATTTTATGTGTGTGTTTGCGCGCGCGTGCGTGCGCATGCGTGTGAGCGTGCCTGTAAGTGTGAATGTGGTGCATGTTCATGAAAGTGAGAAAGAGAAGAGAGAGAGAGAGAGAGAGGAAGAGGAGGGAGGGGGGGGGGGACTAGAGACAGGGAAACCGCGAAACAGACGTTTTGACATCGTGTTGACAGTGGCGTGTCGCGACCCTTAGCCAAGGGGCACAACCCATTGCACAACAAACAGCGTGTGGACTCGTACCAACTGGGTTTGACATGTTAAAACATTGTTTGCACAATACAGTGCAACTTAACATTGTCCATTTGCGGATTCCCCTATACAGTATTGTGCTTGGCGCTGTTTTTTTTGTTTTTTGTGTTTTATTTAAACATTGTTGTATTTTGTTTTATTTTACTTTACTTAATTTCATTTCATTTTGTTTTTATTTTGTTTTATTTTATTTTATTTTGTTTATATTATTTTGTCTTATTTTAATTTTCTTAATTTCGTTTCATTATATTTGTTTCATTTTATTTTGTTTTGTGTTTTTTATTTTGTTTTGTTTAATTTAAATTTAATTTAATTTATTTTTTTCTATCATGGGTCTAATGGAGATTTGCTTTTATGCTCACCTTTTTCTTGTTTGTTTGTTTGTT
>JAPXFY010000032.1:34590742-34595742 GCA_030674185.1 Monoplex corrugatus | reverse complement strand
TCGTACGATGGATTAGGGGAGTGGGGGGTTGGTTTTATATGGGGTGGTGTGGTTTTAGTGGTGGAAACTTTGTGAACAAGTTTAGAGTTTGACAGTTGTGTTCAAGAGGGATTTCCTCGCACTTGGGATAATTCCATAACGTGGGTTATTGCCTGGAGTGGTCTATCTGCCCCTTTTTTTTCTTTATTTTTTAAAACTTGGTTTTTCTTCGTTTTTGATAAGATATAAATGCAGATACAAAATCAGAAACGGCAAAGCGTAATTACGATAACAGTGAGAATATTGATGAACAAAATTAACATACTATGGTAATTGTATTGACACAATTACCATAGTGCGGTTGAACAGAATTAACATACACGCATCGTGTCTACAGATCTATAATACCTGATGTATACTTGCATGAAACATAACTGAAAACGTGAAAAGATAAATAGTAACACACGGGTTTGTTATTTTATTATCATGCACAATACAACATGACTTCATATGCATTACATGTAAACAGGGAATAGTTTCAAGTGTCTGTTGAGTCAATGGTAAATATGGCAGTCACTTTGCTTTCAAAGCGTGTATGTGTGTGTGTGTGTGTGTGTGTGTGTGTGTGTGTGTGTGTGTGTGTGTGTGTGTGTGTGTGTTGTTTAAACGTGATTTAATGTTTTTCATGGTAAAGTGACAGTGTATGTGCCTTCTTTATTCCCTTCGTAATAAACCGTTTTGTTTGGTAAACTTTTGTGATACACCATTCTTAAAGGTGAACTTTTGTGATACACCATTCCGACAGGTAAATTTTTGTGATACATCGTTCTTACAGGTAAACTTTTGTGATACACCAGTCTTAAAGGTAAACTTTTGTGATACACCAGTCTTAAAGGTAAACTTTTGTGACACACCAGTCTTAAAGGTAAACTTTTGTGACACACCAGTCTTAAAGGTAAACTTTTGTGATACACCATTCTTAAAGGTAAACTTTTGTGATACACCATTCTTACAGGTAACCTTTTGTGATACACCATTCTTACAGGTATCCTTTTGTGATACACCATTCTTACAGGTATCCTTTTGTGATACACCATTCTTACAGGTAACCTTTTGTGATACACCATTCTTACAGGTAACCTTTTGTGATACACCATTCTTACAGGTATCCTTTTGTGATACACCATTCTTACAGGTGAACTTTTGTGATACACCATTCTTACAGATGAACTTTTGTGATACACCATTCTTAAAGGTGAACTTTTGTGATACACCATTCTTAAAGGTGAACTTTTGTGATACACCATTCTTAAAGGTGAACTTTTGTGATACACCATTCTTAAAGGTGAACTTTTGTGATACACCATTCTTAAAGGTATCCTTTTGTGTTACGCCAGTCTTAAAGGTAAATTATTGCGATACATCATTATAGTAGGTAAACTTTTGAGATACATCATTATAGTAGGTAAACTTTTGTGAGACACTGTTTTGGGAGATGAACGTTTGTCATACACCATTCTTACTCTTTTGCCATACTCCATTCTTACAGGTAACCTTTTTGTGATACACCGTTCTTATAGGTAAACTTTTGTGATACATCATTATAGTAGTTAAACTTTTGATGCACCATTCTGGCAGATAAACATTTGTGAGACATCGTTCTGAGAGATAAACTTTTGTGATGCACCATTCCGGTAGGTTTAACTTTTGGGATTCACTAATTTAGCAGGTAATCCTTGATATGCACTCCACACAAATCTGCCAGCTGTTATCTGGCAGACTTTTGGAGTCTGCGTAAAATCTTATGCGCAGTCAAGGTCTTGAAACGGGGGGAGAGAGAGAGAGAGAGAGAGAGAGGAGAGAGGAGAGGAGAGAGAGAGAGAGAGAGAGAGAGAGAGATTTCGGATTTCAGATTTGAGAACACTTTAGTACTCAGGAATAGTAGAGAGAGAGAGAGAGAGAGAGAGAGAGAGAGAGAGAGAGAGAGAGAGAGGATTATAGATTTCAGATATCAAATTTCAAATTTCAGAACACTTTACTACCCAGGAATAGTAACGTAAGGTCCAATTGGACCTGTCTGACAGCTAGACCTTGCTGCTGTACGTATACAATATAAGCATATTGAAAAAAAAAACCCCAATAAATATGAACCATAATACATGAAATGTGAAACAAGTTAAAAAAAATGAGAGAGAGAGAGAGAGAGAGAGAGACAGAGAGAGAAAGAGAGAGAGAGAGAGACAAAGAGAGAGAGAGAGACAAAGAGACAGAGACAGACAGAGAGAGAAAGAGAGAGAGAGTGTGTGTGTGTGTGTGTGTGAGTGAGTGAGTGTGTGATGGGTGGGGGTGGGGGATTAGGGGGGTTGGGGGATTAGGGCCCATGAAACACTAAGTTGATATCACCAGAATGGTTTTAACTTGAATTTGGAGTAGCCGATTGGCCAGCTCTGTAGGTTGCAGGCTTCTCTTTCCTACTACTACCCATCTTGCTGTGGTATTCTCTTCCCCTGTTGTTATCTCCCTCTTGCTCTGGCATTGTCTTTTCATACTGTTACCCTTTCTTACTCTGGTATTATCTTACCCCGCTGTTATCCCCTCTTGTTGTGGTATTATCTTTCTTCTACTGCTTCTCCCTCTTACTTTGGTATTATCTTCCCCTACTGTTACTTCCTCTTGCTCTGTATTATCTGCCTCTACTGTTTCTCCCTCTTGCTCTGGTATTATCTTCCCTACTGTTATCCCCTCTTGCTGTGGTATTATCTTCCCCTACTGTTATCCCCTCTTGTTGTGGTATTATCTTCCCCTACTGTTATCCCCTCTTGTTGTGGTATTATCTTCCCCTACTGCTATCCCCTCTTGTTGTGGTATTATCTTCCCCTACTGTTATCCCCTTTTGTTCTGGTATTATCTTCCCCTACTGCTATCCCCTCTTGTTCTGGTATTATCTTCCCCTACTGTTATCCCCTTTTGTTCTGGTATTATCTTCCCCTACTGCTATCCACTCTTGTTGTGGTATTATCTTCCCCTACTGTTATCCCCTCTTGTTGTGGTATTATCTTCCCCTACTGTTATCCCCTCTTGTTGTGGTATTATCTTCCCCTACTGCTATCCCCTCTTGTTGTGGTATTATCTTCCCCTACTGTTATCCCCTCTTGTTGTGGTATTATCTTTCCCTACTGCTATCCCCTCTTGTTGTGATATTATCTTCCCCTACTGTTATCCCCTCTTGTTGTGGTATTATCTTCCCCTACTGTTATCCCCTCTTGCTCTGGTATTATCTTCCCCTACTGTTATCCCCTCTTGTTGTGGTATTATCTTCCCCTACTGCTATCCCCTCTTGTTGTGGTATTATCTTCCCTACTGTTATCCCCTCTTGTTGTGGTAGTATCTTTCCCTACTGTTATCCCCTCTTGTTCTGGTATTATCTTCCCCTACTGCTATCCCCTCTTGTTGTGGTATTATCTTCCCCTACTGTTATCCTCTCTTGTTGTGGTAGTATCTTCCCCTACTGCTATCCCCTCTTGTTGTGGTAGTATCTTCCCCTACTGCTATCCCCTCTTGTTGTGGTATTATCTTCCCCTACTGCTATCCCCTCTTGTTGTGGATTATCTTCCCCTACTGTTATCCCCTCTTGTTGTGGTATTATCTTCCCCTACTGTTATCCCCTCTTGTTGTGGTATTATCTTCCCCTACTGCTGTCCCCTCTTGTTCTGGTATTATCTTCCCCTACTGCTATCCCCTCTTGTTCTGGTATTATCTTCCCCTACTGTTATCCCCTCTTGTTCTGGTATTATCTTCCCCTACTGCTATCCCCTCTTGTTCTGGTATTATCTTCCCCTACTGCTATCCCCTCTTGTTCTGGTATTATCTTCCCCTACTGTTATCCCCTCTTGTTCTGGTATTATCTTCCTCTACTGTTATCCCCTCTTGTTGTGGTATTATCTTCCCCTATTGTTATCCCCTCTTGTCCTGGTATTATCTTCCCCTACTGTTATCCTCTCTTGTTGTGGTATTATCTTCCCCTACTGTTATCCCCTCTTGTTGTATTATCTTCCCCTATTGTTATCCCCTCTTGTCCTGGTATTATCTTCCCCTACTGCTATCCCCTCTTGTTGTGGTAGTATCTTTCCCTACTGTTATCCCCTCTTGTTGTGGTAGTATCTTTCCCTACTGTTATCCCCTCTTGTTATGGTATTATCTTCCCCTACTGTTATCCCCTCTTGTTGTGGTATTATCTTCCCCTACTGTTATCCCCTCTTGTTGTGGTATTATCTTCCCCTACTGTTATCCCCTCTTGTTGTGGTATTATCTTCCCCTACTGTTATCCCCTCTTGCTCTGGTATTATCTTCCCCTGCTGCTCTGGCATTCTCTTCCGTCACCGCTACCCATCTTCCACTGGCATTGTCTTCCCCTGCTGTTACCTCAACCCCTCCCCTCCTCCTCCTCCTTCTTCTCAGGTTGTTCCCTGATCTGGATTCTTGTCTCGTCTCGCTGAATTGCGTTGACTTCGACAACTTTGTTGCACTGACTTTGTTTCCAAAGAAGGAAGGAAGGAAGGAAGGAAGGAAGGAAGGAAGGAAGAAAGGAAGGAAGGAAGGAAGGAAGATAGATAGATGCCATTAACGCGGCGCATGTGCCCTTTGAAGGAAAATGGAAGCGTGTGCACGACTCGACCCAAACACGGCTAATTACGTTTCGATTTGGCCTGCACCACCACCTGGGTGCCGTCATCGATCAGCGACAAAAATTTGAGAGGTTTCTCCACTGTATGGCAATCTTCTGACATCGTTAGAAACTGGGAAAAAATACGATTTTCTCTAGGGAAAATTACAGTTTTCTTTGCGGGGAAAAATGCAATTTTGTTTGGGGTAAATTTTGATAAGTGAGGTGCTCCGCAAAGGGGTATATCATTTGCATTATTTCATGTATATAATTTTCCATGATTTTTAGATTTATACTCTTACAGTCTAAAGGAAGCAAGCTTCGAAATAATATAGAAAAGTTGTTGTAGAATGTTTAG
>JAPXFY010000032.1:34568242-34585742 GCA_030674185.1 Monoplex corrugatus | reverse complement strand
TGTGTGCGTGCGTACGTGCGTGCGTGCGTGCGTGCGTGTGTGTCTTTTTCAGCGCTTAGATTTGATTTTATCAAGATTTTGCGCTATATAAATATTGTAATTATTATTATTATTATTAGATACACATGTCATTAACATGCAACAAAGATTATTCCAGCGGTAGTCTGATAAAATACCAGTATAAAATATAGACTAGGTAAAACATAGTCTAGGTAGGGCCTCAGGACCTGGCCAGCTCATGGGTTTATGTGCAGGCTTAAGGCTTGTGCCATGATCACCATACACATGGCACCTGTGATGTTAGTGTATATGGAATTCGTTCCGAGCGCGGAGACGTCATCTTGAGAAATTGAAACTGAAACTACAGGAACACCTGTGGGAATTGGCTGTCTTACGTATGGACACTGTGGCATGTCCAACAAAGCTGATATTTAATAATCAGTCTATGCTTGGCAAACCACATTACACGTAGTCTTCAGAACTTGAAGCGTAATAGGTACGTGCAAGCTCATTACATATAATTTGGCATAGAGCAACACATTTTCTTCTGCTCAAATACAGTTTAAAAAATTATTTATTATTATTATGATTATTATTATTTTTTGCACATGGGAACAACCATTTTCTCCTGCTCAACGACACATCAGGGAAGTCTTACTTGCTGTTTTTTTTCCCTTTAAATTTTGTGTATTTTGTTCTTTGTTGTCTTTTGTGTTCTGTCCGACTGGCAAAAGCCAGTTGATCGAAAATTTGCGCCTGTTTCATTTGTGTGTATTAAATGCGCGTTCTTATTGTTTTCCTGTGTTTCTGGTTACTATTTTCTCGACTGTTAACAGTTACTTTCAGAAATCCAAAATAAGTGTGACTGCCCGCGTTCAAGTAAACATGATCCAGAAGGGAAAACACACACCCCACACACACACACACACACACACACACACACACACACACACACACACACACACACACACACACACACACACACACACACACACACACACAACACACACACACATACACACACACACACACACACACACATACACACACACACACACACACTACACACACACACACACACACACACACACACACACACACACACACACACACACACACACACATACACACACACACACACACATACACACACACACACACACACCACATACACATACACACACACACACACACACTACACACACACACACACACACACACACACACACACACACAAACCAGCAACAAACAAACAAAAAACAAAAATACCGAAAATGGAATTAGAACGTGTATTTAATACAACCAGACAAGACAGTTGCAAATTTTTCGGCCAACCGGCCTTGGTCAAGCGTGAACGTAAGATCACAAACGAATAAACATCAGACACAAAAATTAGTCTTTTTTTCCCACTGGACGAAGCAGCAGGGAAATTTTTAGTCTTCTTCTCCGTATTTTTTGTATTTGGTGTTTGATCTTCTGTGATCTTACATTTACTGCTTGACAAAGGCCAGTTGGCCGAAAATTTGCGCCTGTCTTGTCTGGTTGTATCAAATACGCGCTCTGATTCTATTTTCGTGTTTTGTTGTTGTTGTTTTTTTTTTTTTTCTGGTTCCAGTTATTTTTAAGCCAGGATAGGATTAGAGGTGGGGTGTGGACACGCGGAATCACCGTCTGAGTCGTGTAGAGTTGATGATTTCTAGCGGTACGGTGGCGAGAAGACGAATGACATCAATCTAAAGCGGGCATGGCTGGCCGTAGCCCCTGACTTGAATTAATGACCCGACCTGCATGCTGGTCTCCCTTGATGAAACGATTGATTGGAGACGAAGAAGGAAACTGTTGGAGCAGCATTTTATATATTAAAGAGTTGGGAGAGATAGAGGGGAGTGGGAAAGCGAAAACGAGCGAACGAGGGAAGGAGAGAGAGAGAGAGCGAGAGAGAGAGAGAGAGAGAGTATGTAAGAGCAAGAGTGTGTGTATGTGTGTGTGTGTGTGTGTGTGTGTGTGTGTGTGTGTGTGTGTGTTGTGAGAGAGAGAGAGAGAGAGAGAGAGAGAAAGAAAGAAAGAAAGAGACAGAGAGAGGGAGAGAGAAAGAGAGTTTGTGTATAAGAGAAAGTGTGTGAGAGAGAGAGAAAGAGAGAGTGTAAGAGAAAGAGAGTGAGAGAAAGAAAGAGTGTAAGAGAAAGAGTGAGAGAGTAAGAGAATGAGAGAGAGAGAGAAAGAAAGAAAGAAAGAAAGAGAGAGAGAGAGGGAGAGAGAAAGAGAGTGTGTGTAGAGAAAAGTGTGTGAGAGAGAGAGAGAAAGAGAGAGGGAAAGAGAGTGTAAGAGAAAGAGAGTGAGAGAGAGAGAGAGAGAAAGAGAGAGTGTAAGAGAAAGAGTGAGAGAGAGAAAGAAAGAGTGAGAGAGAGAGAAAGAGAGAGTGTAAGAGAAAGAGTGAGAGAGAGAGAGAGAGAGACAGACAGACAGACAGACACACAGAGAGAGATTTCAGACTTCAGAACACTTTATTACTCAGGAATAGTAGCATAAGATCCCGTTGGATTTGTCTTACAGCTGTCCCCTGCTACTTTACGTCTACAGTATAAGCATATTGAAAAAAAAACAACAACAAATATGAACCATAATACATGAAATGTGAAACAAGTTATAAAAATATAAATGAGAGAGAAAGAGAGAGAGAGAGAGAGAGAGAGAGAGAGAGAGAGAGAGAGAGTTCAAACTTCTAATTACTTAATTACTCTAGGATGTGAGCATAAGGTCCTGTTGCACCTGTCTTACTGCTCATCCTTGCTACTCTACTACTACATGTATAAGCATATCAACCAACAGATGAAGCGTAACAGTAACTAATACATAACAAAGAAGTTATCAAAATGAACTGTGATAAACTCTTGACTTTTCTATGTCTGTCGGTCAAGCGCTTTACAAAAGGCATGAGGGACAAAATATACAGACACGTGTAAAGCAGATACCTGTCAACCCCTAAGAATACCAACAACAAGAACTGCAATGAAACATGTTGATGATGGTAGTAAAAGCAGTAATATAGACATTTTTGTAAAAAAAAAAAGAAGAAAAAAAAAGAAAGAAAATAAAAAAAAAGTAAATTACACACACAATAATGACGGTAATCAAAGCAAAACTAGATATTTTTTGTAAAAAAGAAGTAAATTACACACACACAAACACACACACACACACACACACACACACACACACACACACACACACACACACACAACACACACACACACACACACACACACACACACACACACACTCACACACACGGTAATAAAAGCAATACTATAGACATTTTTGTTTAAAAAAAAAAAAGCAAATCACACACACACAATCAAAGGAAAAGAAACTAAAGAAACATTATCTATAAACGAGGGGGGAGGGGCTGGGTTGAGGGCGAGACATATCAGGTAATGTACTACTGCTGTGGTGAAAATCAATCAACCAAAGGGGAGGGAGAGAGAGAGAGAGAGAGAGAGAGAGAGAGAGAGAGAGAGAGAGAGAGAGAGAGAGAGAGAGTTGGAAGTTTGTTCAGAAGGGATTTATCGCATTAGCATGTGCTCCAACCCAAATCTGTCAGTAATTGATTATCAGGCGGACTCCTTGGAATGGTGAGGAGGGCGATGTCGGGGGCGGGGGGGGGGGGGGGGACAGGGAACATGACTTAAAAAACACTAAGCTGACACCCACCAGAATGATTGGAACATTACGACGGGCAACGCAAAGTCCAGTATTTATGTGATAGACTGGGACTGTACTCGAGACATCAGGTTTCTAACCAACCAGCCCCTCTGCCAGAGAGAGAGAGAGAGAGAGAGAGGGGGGGTCGGAGAGAAAGAGAGAGAGAGGCGGACGGAGAGAGAGAGAGAGAGAGGCAAAGGGAGAGAGAGGCGGAGAGAGAGAGATACGCGGAGAGAGGTTGAGAGAGAGAGAGAGGCGGAGAGAGAGAGAGAGAGAGAGACGCGGGGAGAGAGAGAGAGAGAGAGACGCGGGGAGAGAGAGGGAGAGAGAGAGAGAGAGAGACGCGGGGAGAGAGAGGAGAGAGAGAGAGAGAGAGAGAGAGAAGAGAGAGAGAGAGAGAGAGAGAGGCGGAGAGGAGATCGCGGCGCTTTCGCTGTATTGATTCTGTATTGATCCTGTATTGATTAAATAGAGTTCGGCGGATGCAATTTTCGCTTTGATCTTTTTACCTTGGCGCGCCATTGAAACGAAGTATACCGCAGTGTTGGTGTGGTGCATAGTTTATTATGTGATTGTGTATTTATTGATCTTAGTTGGACGCATTTGTGTGTGTGTTTTTTTTTTAATTTGGGTTAATTGGACGCGTTTTATCTTCCATCTGCGCTCGGAGCTGCGCGAGATGGACAGCCGGCGGAAAGCTTCTACATTTGTATATGCATGGAGGACTTGTGGTTTCCAGGGAGTTCAGAAATTGAGGATTTGTTTGTTTTAATTTATACTTGTTTATTTGCTCGTTGAATATTTTTTTCATGTTCTGTTTCTGCATAGCACCAGAATCGGCCAAGCCAAAACAGCATTCAAGAAGATGGAAAGCATTCTTACCAACAAATGCCTATCAGTTAACATCAGGAAGAGAGTTCTTGAATATGATATAGAACCGATAGTGGTATACGGTTGTGAGGCGTGGACAGTCAACAAGCAAAGCCAGAACAAGATTGAGGCAGCTGAGATATGGTTTCTAAGAAGAATGTTGAGAATTCCATGGACAGCAAAGAAAAACAAAACGAGACTGTCTTGATGGAGGCAGACACAAGATCATTGATAAGGAAGATTAGGAAAAGAGAGGCAACATTTAAAGGCCATTTTATGAGGAAAAGGGAACTAGAGCACCTGGTCACAACAGGACAGCTTTAGGGAAAGAGAGCAGCAGGTAGACCCAGGGAGAAACGATTGGACGGACTTGCAGGGTGGCTGAGGACAGAGGGTGGAAGATGTGTTTACGGCAACAAGGGATAGATACATATGGAGGGCCATGATCGCCAACGCCATGCGGCAGGGCACATGATGATGATGGTGGTGATAATGATGATGATGATGATGATGATGATGATGATGATGATGATGATGATCTATTTCTGCACTGTTTCACTGGTCAGAGAACCTGGGACAATTTTTTTTCGGAATGCTGTGGTGATGTATGACGATGGGGACGATGAGCATGATGCTGTGGCGTTCCAGTCTGGATTGAGAGTGCTTGACAGGGCTGTACTCTACACTGACCAGTCTTAACCGTTGGACTCCGGCACCCTATCCACCAACTGCAAAAACTTAACCCTTCGATTCCCTCACCCTATCCACCAGCTTCCTATTTACCATCTTAACCCTTTGACTCCCTGTGGACAGACCTGCATAAACTTTTATCATTTCCGTCCAATTCTGTGATTGCCTGTGGACAGACCTGCATAAACTTTTATCGTTTCCAATTCTGATTGCCTGTGGACAGACCTGCATAAACTTTTATCTTTTCCAATTCTGTGATTGCCTGTGTGTCAGACTTGCATAAACTTTTGTCATTTCCAATTCTGTGATTGCCTGTGTGACAGACTTCCATAAACTTTTGTCATTTCCAATTCTGTGATTGCCTGTGTGACAGACTTGCATAAACTTTTATCATTTCCAGTTCTGTGATTGCCTGTGTGACAGACTTGCATAAACTTTTATCATTTCCAGTTCTGTGATTGCCTGTGTGTCAGACTTGCATAAACTTTTATCATTTCCAGTTCTGTGATTGCCTGTGTGACAGACTTGCATAAACTTTTATCATTTCCAGTTCTGTGATTGCCTGTGTGACAGACTTGCATAAACTTTTATCATTTCCAGTTCTGTGATTGCCTGTGTGACAGACTTGCATAAACTTTTATCATTTCCAGTTCTGTGATTGCCTGTGTGACAGACTTCCATAAACTTTTATCATTTCCAGTTCTGTGATTGCCTGTGTGACAGACTTGCATAAACTTTTATCATTTCCAATTCTGTGATTGCCTGTGTGACAGACTTGCATAAACTTTTATCATTTCCAGTTCTGTGATTGCCTGTGTGTCATACATTGTTCACGGATCCATTAAAAAACAACAACTGCCAAATGCTGGGTAGTGAAAACACGAACAGTTTCTTTTGTTCGACCACTCCCAGAGGCATACATGTATACATACGCCTCATTTCATAGAGCCGTGGACTCAGCCACACCTGATGTCTGGAGTTCAGTTCCAGTCTGCAATATGAAAACACTGGCCTGTTCGCTGTTCTATTTTGGACGCTGTGATCATTCAGGGTGGTGTCAACACTTCATAGGGGCGTGAGTGTGATTGTATGCATAGCCAAAACATTTTCCATGTGTCTGAGCACTGGGCTAAAATAAAATCTTGTTCCTGTTCTTCTCTTGTTTAGCCTTGTCCTCTTAGTCTACATTCTCATTTTAATGTATTTAACTCATTTTGATTTTAATGTGCATATCGCGTTGCATCTTAATCAAATTATTTCTATACCTACCAGAGTTGTTTTTCAACGAGTTTTGCCCTTTTTGTCCATTGTTAAAAGTCCTGACCAAGGCATCTGACTCTTATGATGTGCTTTTTTAACCGTACATTTGTACATTTTTAGAATTAGTCATTATCTTTGATATTGTTTCGACAAAGAGGGAGGGGGAGAGAGATGAGGGGAGGGAGAGGGTGAGAGAGGGATGAAAGAGAGAGTGAGAGAGTAAGAGCATGTGTGTACATTTGTTTATGCGTTCTTGTGCCTATATGTATTTTAATGCGAATGCTAAAACAATTTCCCATTGTGATGCTTTGGGCTAAATAAAATTCTTGTATCTTGTATCTTGTATAGGTCTCGTCCTTCTATTCTTGAACGAACTAGATTCTAAACTCCGCGTGTGGGAATTCCCGCAAACTACTGGCTAATGTGAAACTGATGGGGGAGGGGGGAGGTGAGGTGAGAGGGGGGTTTCCACCGGTAGTCAGACCAGCCGGTAATTTCAGTTTACTGCTGTGTTACGGCCGTTCCCATACTTGGTTTCTCTTTAAACCAGGTGTTACGTCCATAGGGGGTTAATTCTATCAGATCGGTGTGTCAGCTAGCTTGCCTTACGGTGGTTATCGGACGGGGAGCGTCAAGGTAAACGTCATCTTATCAGATCAAGTGTCAAGGTGACAGATTGTAGCTGACCGGAAGTTACGTCACGGCGACTTGTGTCAGGAAGGGAGGAGGGACGGTGAGAGTAATGAACAATGTCGTCACCTCGGGTGTCTAGACTTGGAGGGAGTGATAGACCACTGTAATCTTTCCCTCCCATCTTTCCTTCCTTACCTTCCTCCCTCGAGGCAGGCTGCCACTGCGTTTTGATGAAGCTCAGGTTCCCGCAGTTGTGATGATAATGCCATCTCCACTGTGTCCATTACCTGCTAAAATTATTATGGCATACCACTAACTGTCAAAATGTCAGATTCTCACGGGGGAAATTTCCGATATACAGATAAATGAATCGATGAATAATGCAACTGAGGTAAGCGCGCTATTACGTTTATGGCCCTGGTACGTCATCAGCGTGCCTGAGAAGTCTCCACGGTCGGCTGGGCTGTTGACAGCATGAGCAGGTGATGGGATTCGTCACTGTTGGCTTACTTGCTGTCAAAGGTGATAAATCGGCATGCTCTCTTCGATTTATCCGAGATTTTATTCGGTTGAGTGTGGATGTGACGAGGTACCCATACGGATGTGTTATGAAGGTCGTGAAAGATTAAAATCATTATGCAGAAGCGGACAAACTGGCGGGCCCCAATAACTCCGCTGGTTTGAGCGTCGGATTCACATGCTGATGGTTGTGGGTTCGAATCCCAGGGTGCGCTACATTAAAACTGACTTTCTCACTGTCCCATCTTAACATCATTGTTGTTCTGGTGGTGTCAGTATAGGATTAGCCAAGTCCCCCTTCCCCCACGTCCCTGAGATGGTTATCCCAGTCGGCCATATTTTTATGTTTTGAAACGGTTATAGCCCTGGCATGGCTCTACGCAGTCGGCTGGGCTTTAAACAACAATAACAGTTACAGTTCAGTTTCAGTTTCCCAAGACAGCGTCTCCACGCTTGGAACAAATTCCATAATATGATTTTGCTTTGACGCCACAGATGCCATATGGTGGAGAAGACCCAAAATGATCATGGCATAAGCCGTGTGGCGGAAAAGACCTAAAATGATGATGGCATAAGCCATGTGATAGAGAAAACCCAAAATGATGATGGCATAAGCCATGTGATAGAGAAGACCCAAAATGATGATGGCATAAGCCATGTGATAGAGAAGACCCAAAATGATGATGGCATAAGCCGTGTGATGGAGAAGACCCAAAATGATGATGGCATAAGCCATGTGATAGAGAAGACCCAAAATGATCATGGCATAAGCCATGTGATAGAGAAGACCCAAAATGATGATGGCATAAGCCATGTGATAGAGAAGACCCAAAATGATGATGGCATAAGCCGTGTGATGGAGAAGACCCAAAATGATGATGGCATAAGCCATGTGATAGAGAAGACCCAAAATGATCATGGCATAAGCCATGTGATAGAGAAGACCCAAAATGATGATGGCATAAGCCATGTGATAGAGAAGACCCAAAATGATGATGGCATAAGCCATGTGATAGAGAAGACCCAAAATGATCATGGCATAAGCCATGTGATGGAGAAGACCCAAAATGATGATGGCATAAGCCATGTGATAGAGAAGACCCAAAATGATGATGGCATAAGCCATGTGATAGAGAAGACCCAAAATGATCATGGCATAAGCCATGTGATAGAGAAGACCCAAAATGATGACATAAGCCGCGTGATGGAGAAGACCCAAAATGATCATGGCATAAGCCGTGTGATGGAGAAGACCCAACATGATAATGGCATAAGCCGTGTGATGGAGAAGACCCAAAATGATAATGGCACAAGCCGTGTGATGGAAAAGACCCAAAATGATGATGGCATAAGCCGTGTGATGGAGAAAACCCAAAATGATGATGGCATAAGCCATGTGATAGAGAAAACCCAAAATGATGATGGCATAAGCCATGTGATAGAGAAAACCCAAAATGATGATGGCATAAGCCATGTGATAGAGAAAACCCAAAATGATGATGGCATAAGCCATGTGATAGAGAAAACCCAAAATGATGATGGCATAAGCCATGTGATAGAGAAAACCCAAAATGATGATGGCATAAGCCATGTGATAGAGAAAACCCAAAATGATGATGGCATAAGCCATGTGATAGAGAAAACCCAAAATGATGATGGCATAAGCCATGTGATAGAGAAAACCCAAAATGATGATGGCATAAGCCATGTGATAGAGAAAACCCAAAATGATGATGGCATAAGCCATGTGATAGAGAAAACCCAAAATGATGATGGCATAAGCCATGTGATGGAGAAGACCCAAAATGATGATGGCATAAGCCGTGTGATGGAGAAAACCCAAAATGATGATGGCATAAGCCATGTGATAGAGAAAACCCAAAATGATGATGGCATAAGCCATGTGATGGAGAAGACCCAAAATGATGATGGCATAAGCCGTGTGATGGAGAAGACCCAAAATGATGATGGCATAAGCCATGTGATGGAGAAGACCCAAAATGATCATGACATAAGCCATGTGATGGAGAAGACCCAAAATGATCAAGGCATACCGTGTGATGGAGAAGACCCAAAATGATGATGGCATAAGCCATGTGATGGAGAAGACCCAAAATGATCATGACATAAGCCGTGTGATGGAGAAGACCCAAAATGATCAAGGCATACCGTGTGATGGAGAAGACCCAAAATGATCAAGGCATACCGTGTGATGGAGAAGACCCAAAATGATCAAGGCATAAGCCGTGTGATGGAGAAGACCCAAAATGATCAAGGCAAAAGCTGTGTGATGGAGAAGACCCAAAATGATCAAGGCAAAAGCCGTGTGATGGAGAAGACCCAAAATGATCAAGGCACAAGCTGTAAGCCTGCACATAAGCCCTGTGTGTTTGCAATGTCTTGAAATCCTACAACTCTAGCACAACAGCTCTGGGGCAGCAGACTTGACTTGATTGCATACTCCATCCTTCATCCAGGTCACGGAACTGACCATTCGAAACGTAACCGTATTCGAACAGAACCAAAAAAGCATTTATTCGGTACTACTATGTCTGGGGGTGGCTGAGGACAGAGAGGGTGGAAGATATGCTTGCGGCAACAAGGGATAGATACATATGGAGGCCCATGATCGCCAACGCCATGCGGCAGGGCACATGATGATGATGATGATGATGATGATGATGATGATGACTATGTCTGGATGATTCTCGTTCTTGTCATATTTAACCCTTTTGCCTTCATGGCGTGGCATTAACATATATGTATTCATTTTACACATATTTTGCACATGGACATAGTTTTGTTGCTCATTTTCTGTAAAGAAAGTCTTGGCGGAAAAAATAGAAGATTCAAAATGACGACCTGAAACTTACGATTGCAGAGAAGAAGAAGAAGAAGGGGGAGAGAGGGAAAGAGAGAGAGAGAGAGAGAGAGGGGGGGGGGGAACCCCGCGCTATTTTCAGTGAAAATCCTAGTAATTTATTTCTCCTGAGAGAGAGAGAGAGAGAGAGAGAGAGAGAGAGAGAGAGAGAGAGAGAGAGAGAGAGAGAGAGAGAGAGAGAGAGAGAGAGAGAGAAAAGCAAACCCCGCGCTATTTTGAGGGGAAAATTCCGGTAATTTATTTCCCATTTTGGTGCTAGCAGTGCCCCATAGAACAAACAGCTACTTTGATTCCTCACGCTCCAGTGGGTTAATCTGAGAGGAATAACTGCCCGTGATGGTGTAATGAACCGTGGAGAGGGTAGCTTAGTGTCAAGGAAGCGGGGAAGACGAAATTGAAAGGTATGAAAGTCTTTGTGGTAGCCAACGAAGACAACTGTGAATTTCGCTGACAAACGTCGCGACTTTCTCTACGGTGGTTAAAATTTTCACACTGTAGGTAAAATCTGTTTCGAATGTTTACCGCGAAAGTTTTCTTTTGGGAAGGCGAGAGCTTAGGGGGGTTAGGGGGGGGGGAGGGGGATATTTGACAGTTTTATTATTTTCTGTTACAGCTTCCGCATGGCACTGCATATTTTGGGATCCACAGTTTCATTTGAATTTCAGTTTCTTAAGATAACTTTTCTTCGCCCAGACTTAACTTCCATATGTACTGACGCCACACATACCTTGTGGTGGACAAGATCCAAATTGATCATGGCCTTAAGCCTTAAGCCTTAAGCCTGCGCGTAAGCCTTACGCATTAGCTCCACAGCACACAGCCATCCCAAAGTCTTCCCCTCGAAATCCCAGCAAGCCCAGGGGAGCCAGAGATTTCAGTCCGCCGTGAGGCTACCCACCAGGGAAGACCCTGCACCGCTGCGTCGTCACTTGTGTGGGGTTCGGCAGTGCCTGTTCTGAGTCAACTTACTAAGGATACTGTCTGCGTAGCCCACTTCTGATCACTCAGTCACGGAGCCAGACTGAGGGTGAAACCCCCTGGTAAGGAGACCACTACAATAGACCCCCCACAGACACTAAAGACCCCACTTGGGGCACTAAGCTTATATCATCCTGGCTGAAGCTTAAACATGGTCAGTGTGGAGTGAATTATCAGTCAGAAGTGATGGGATATCTGATTTCCTGTTGAAGTTTTGTATGTTTTGAAGCGGTTATAGCCCTGATATGGCTCTACGCAGTCGGCTGGGCTTTAAACAGCAATAACAGTGACAGTAACAATAGCTTAATGTTTCATGTGCCTTTCTTCCCTGATCCCTCATTTCAAGATCTTTCGAGCACTTTGGGTTTTTCGTAAGTTCAGGGAGTCTGTGAGGTAATTGCTGGTAGATTTGGGGGTGCGTATGGAACTGCCTGGTTGCGAAGAATCCCTTTTGAACGAGAATCCCTTTTAAACAAACACCAAGCAGACCCCAGAAGGCCAGCACTGAGACCTTCATACATGGAGGACTGATGTGGGAAAGGCCGCCTCCAACTTAGTATTGGGGTGACTATATCCAACCAACTGGGTCAAAGATGGTGGATGGCAGATGTCCTTCAGGTATGGAGGTTCGCTGTGAAGTAAGTCAAACTTCATGTGCCCTGCCGCATGGCGTTGGCGATCATGGCCCTCCACACGAATCTATCCCCTGTTGCTGCAAGTACATCTCCCACCCTCACTATCTTCGGCCACCCTGCAGGTCCGTCCAGTATTTCCTCCCTGGGTCTACCAGGTGCTCTCTTTCCCTACAGCTTTTCTGTTGTGACCAGGTGCTCTAATTCCCCTTTCCTCATATAATGTCCTGTAAATGTTGCAGGCTGGGGAACTCTCCTCGGATCCGAGGATTTCCGAGATTTTTCAAAGCGACTTCCGAGAAAAAGAAAACGGGTCCGAGAAAAAAAAAAACCGCCGAGGAAAAAAAATCGTGAAGGACTTGATCACTCCGAATCCATTACCGTTCCGTATCCAGTATTTCCAGTCCAGGTTTTCATCAGACCATTTTTCAAGGCAGTGCCGCCCACGGTTGTGAGGGTATTTCCGCGTGTTTTATGAAACTGTTGCCGAGACGGGCGCATCAATTTGTGAACACGATTTTCGCATCCATTTTCTGCATGTTTCACAAGAGTCTAACGCTTCAGTAGAGTCTACGATCGGCAAAATGTCGTGCGTATCATGCATTGTAAATCGTGGCGAGACGTTTGACGAAGGATCAATTAGCAACAAATGGAGATGGGACTGGACTGAAAAGTCAAGAAAAGTGGCAGGTTACGATCAGCAAGTTTCAACTTGCATTCGCAAAGTGAACAAGGCTGGAGAGGCCATCAGTCATTATCATGATTATGGAAATAAGCAGCCAAGGACCACAAGAGAGGCCAAGATGTGCAAGTGGATCTGTGGCTGCCCCCCCCCCCCCCCCCTACCAAGACAAACAGGCTTTTGTTGCCAGTTTTTTTAAATAGTGTACTTATAAACCTTTGTCCCCTGTTGTCTTACCATGCTGTGTGAAGAGATAGTGAGTGTTGACTATAATAAGTAGGCCTATAAACTGTTTCCATTAATTTGACTTTGAATAAGTTTGAGGGTGATGCATCATTAGTAGAGGAACTACCTGTTTATGGGGCTCAGTTTGTGAAGACTGAACAGTTGACCAAGGCTCTGCAGTACACATACAAGAAAGTGGAGTGAGTGTTGACTATATACAATACTAGACTCAGTAGACTGATGCCAGTATTTGACTTTGAATAAATCTGTGGGTGATGCATCATTTAGTAGAAATTACGGGAACTCAGTTCATGAAAACTGAATTATTGAACTTTTGAAGCAAGGCACAGTACATCAAGAAAATGAAGAAAAGAGTGTTTTTTTTTTGTTTTGTTTTTTTTTTGGTATGATTTCTTTGCATGCTGCATGGTAAATAAGATGTTTTTAGTTTGGTTTCTTTGCATGCCACATGGTAATTTGCCTATCACGAGAGGCCACGAAAGGGTCTTCAAAAATGCTCGAATTCAATTTCGGCCGGGGGGCTTTGCCCCTGGACCCCGGCCTATTTTTCAGAGATTATTGGGATCACCTGTTCCCCAGCCTGATGTTGCTTGTCTTTTCCTAATCTTCTTTATTAATGATCTTCTTGTGTCTGCCTCCTTCCAGACTGTCTAGTTAGTTTTCTTTGCTGTCCATGGAACTCTCAACATTAATCTTAGAAACCACATTTCAGTTGCCTCGAGTTTGTTCCGAGTCATGCTTACCTGGACGAATAAGCAACCCCGAATGACTGGCGATGGTTTTTATCAGGACAGGGCAGAGTGGCACTTGGAAGGACCTTAATCCAGAAACCACAGTGTATGTCCATTTACGTCCTGTGATGGACCTGCAGGGTGGCTGAAGACAGAGAGGGTGGGAGATGTACTTGCAACGACAAAGGATAAGATTCGTATGGAGGGCCATGATCGCCAACGCCATGCGGCAGGGCATATGAAGTTTGACTTACTTCGCAGCAAACCTCCACACCTGAAGGACATCCGCCATCCACCACCTTTGACCCAGTTGGTTGGATATGGTCACCCAAATACTAAGTCGGAGGCGGCCTTTCCCACATCAGTCCTCCTTGTATGATGATGACGATGACGGAACCATCAGGCAGTTAAGGACTGCCCAAAGCCCTAACCGCTTCTTCTCACAGAGTAGGTCGTGTTGGCCATGAGTTAAGGGCAGGGAAATCTCTACAGAAAATTTAGAGGGCTGAAGTCAGAGGCACTAAGCCTGCAGGCATCTTCTAGCGGACTATGGTATCAAGCAACACACCGCAAATGTCGCTACTGTGACCAACATCAGACGAGTATGACGTCCCCCCCGTTGGGTTCCGGGGGATCTTTCAGTATAAATAGTATCCCCACCTTTTGGAAATTCTGTGCTAGAAATTTCTTCTTTTCTGTCACTCTCTTTGTTTCTGCCTTGTTGCCTTGCTTTCTGTCATTTCTACTTATTTTCTGCCTTAATGGTCCATTCGCCTGTATTTTTTTCGATAAAGTCTTACGTACTTTTTCTTCGGATTGATAATTGGGTACATGTATTAAGTGCATTTTTGGCTCTAAGGAAGTGAGATATGCGGAAGCAATTTTAGGTAATTTATGTCTGTTTTTATATAGGTTTTGATGTCCTTATGTATGCTAATATTTGAATTCAGGTGTGTTTTTTAAATCTCCCCTGTGCGATAAATTGGACGGAATGGTCTTACGCCGGGGGCATGTCCTTGGATTGTGTGCGCGAATGCATTGATATGTGTACTTAATTTTTCCTTTTTTGTTGTTGTTTTGTTGTTGTTGTTGTCCTGTTGAAGTTTTGTGTTTTGAAGCGGTTATAGCCCTGATATGGCTCTGCGCAGTCGGCTGGGCTTTAAACAACAATAAAAGTAAAGTAAAGAGTATGACGCTTCCCCCTCGAGGTCCGTTCAGGCTGGAACAGCACCAGATCCAGCAACCCAACGCGGCAATCGGCAGGAACTGGTAAAAAAAAAAAATGGCCACCTTCCTGGCCAGATGTGGCCTGACCGTATAGACAGCACGCGAAAGTTTCAGTTTTAGTTTCTCAAGACGACGTCTCCGCGCTCGGAACGAATTCCATATATGCACTAACGTCACAGGTGCCATGTGTATGGTGATCATGGTACACGCCTTAAGCCTGCACGTAAACCCATGAGTAGAATCTCACCTGCCACGCGGCTGACCCGGGTTCGTTTCCCGGTCGATGCACATTCCTGGGGGCTTATTTAGGCTGATAAAATACCGGTATAAAATATAGACTAGGTAAAACACAGTCTGGGTAGGGCCTCATTACTTGGCCAGCTCATGGGTTTACGTGCAGGCTTAAGGCTTGTGCCATGATCACCATACACATGGCACCTGTGACGTTAGTGCATAAAGAAATTCGTTCCGAGCGCGGAGACGTCATCTTGAGAAACTGAAACTGAAACTGAAACTGAAACCCATTAGATGGCCAGGTCCTGAGGCCCTACCTAGACTATGTTTTACCAAGCTTATATCATCATCATCATCAGGTGCCCTGCCGCATGGCGTTGGCGACCATGGACTTCCATCTGTCTCTATCTCTCGTTGCCCCTAGCATCTCCCCCACCCTCCTCATCCCCAGCCACTCTGCAAGTCCGTCCAGCATTCTCTCCCTGGGTCTACCTGGTGCTCTCTTTCCCTCCAGCTTTCCCGCTGTGACCAGGTGCTCCAAATCCCCCCTCATACAATGGCCTGTAAATGTTGCTTGTCTTTTCCTAATCTTCCTTATGAGTGATCTACTTGTGTCTGCCTCCATCAAGACTGTCTCGTTTGTTTTCTTTGCTGTCCATGGAACTCTCAACATTCTTCTTAGAAACCACATCTCGGCTGCCTCAATCTTGCTCTGGCTTTGCTTGCTGACTGTCCACGCCTCGCATCCGTACGACAGTATTGGTTCTATATAACATTCAAGGACTCTTTCTGATGTTAATTGTTGGTAAGAATGCCTGTCATCTTCTTGAATGCTATTTTGGCTTGGCCGACACTGCCAGCCACCTCCGATGTGCATCTGCCGTCCGACGAAACGACCGTTTCCAGGTATTTGAAGTTATTAACCTATGTCAAGGTTGTGCCAGAAGCTTATATATTATACCGATATTGTATCAGCCTACCACGGGAATAATCTTGGTTACATGTAAATGACGTGTGTAGACAGCAAGCGAAAGAAGATTACACGCGGAGGTAGCGCTGCTTTGATTTATGTCGAAACGACGCCAGTTTTCATCTTTTCGACATGAGAAGGCCGTTGACGGCACACTTGAACTAGAAGGGTAAAAAGTCAGCGTATCTTTTGATTTTGAGGCTCAGATTTCCGCGTGAAAATTCGGTTAGTATCTTCTTGACGATGGTGGTCCACCATAGGAATGAAATTCTCTTTTTTTCTCTCTCTCTCTCTCTTGCTGTTCCTCTGTGTGTTAGTCTCAGTTTCAGTATTTGTCTGTCTGCCTCTGTATTTCTGTCTGCCTGTTTTTGTTTTGTTTTTTGTTTTGTGTTTTTGTTGTATCTGAACATCTCTGTCTGTCTGGCACTGTTTCTCTTTGTCCATCTCTGTCTCTGTAGGTCTATCTGTTTCTCAGAATTCAGAATTCTCTCTCTCTCTCTCTCTCTCTCTCTCTCTCTCTGTGTGTGTGTGTGTGTGTGTGTGTGTGTGTGTGTGTGTGTGTGTGTGTGAGTGTGTGTGTGTGTCTTTCTCTTTGTCTCTCTCTATCTATCTATATAGCTATAATTCGATATTCTGTGTATATATGTGTGTGCCTTTCTCTCTTTGTCTCTTTCTGTCTCTCTGTCTAGCTGTAAGACAGGTCCAGTGGGACCCGTTGCTAAAGTTTGAAGTCTGCTTCTCTCTCTCTCTTTATGTCTGTTTCTGCCTGCCGGCGTGTCTTTCTGTCTGTCTGTCTCTGTCTCCGTCTCTCTCTCTGTCTCTCTCTGTTTGTGTGTTGTGTGTGTGTGTGTGTGTGTGTGTGTGTGTGTGTGTGTGTGTGTGTGTGTTGTGTGTGTGTGTTTGCGCGCGCGCGTGTGTGTGTCTGTGTCTCTCTGTCTCGCTATCAGACAGGTCCAGTGGGACCCATTGCTACGATCCTTGATATATAAAGTTTGCAGTCTGCTTCTGTCTGTGTCTATGTCTCTCTTGGTTCTCTGTGCTTGCCGGCGTGCCTGCCTGTCTGTTTGTCTGTCTCTCTGTCTCTGTCTCTGTCTCTCATTCACTCACTCTCTCTTTCCCCCCCCCTCTCCTCATCTCTGTCTCTGTCTCTCTGTCTCTCTGTCTCTGTCTGTCTGTCTGTCTGTCTCTCTCTCTCTCTCTCTCTCTCTCTCTCTCTCACAGAGACTGTTAAATCTATTTATATTG
>JAPXFY010000032.1:34558242-34563242 GCA_030674185.1 Monoplex corrugatus | reverse complement strand
TGAAACTTCTCACCCCACCACCCCCAGTTTTTTTAATTTAAAAATTTTTTTTTTATGAGGAGTTTGATAACGAGAGGACGGAACTGGATCACAAACAAGAATATCGGCCGTAACAAAAGGTCCCAGTACTTTGTGCACAACATGAAACTTGACCTCGTCTCTCAGAGATAACGCCTGTCTACGGAGTGTCGATATTTGTTGTGTAGCTCAAAAGAAAACGGAAGACATGTTCACCATTTTGTTTTTGGCACCTGACACAGACAAAGACACAGAGAGAGAGAGAGACACACACACACGCACACACACCACACACCACACACACACACACACAGAGAGAGAGAGAGAGAGAGAGAGAGAGAGAGAGAGAGAGAGAGAGAGAGAGAGAGAACCTACGTTGACTTGCGCGTTCACGTGCGCATATGCACAGAGACACACAGAGGCTCGCACGCACGCACCACCAACCACACACCACGACACACACACACACAACACACACACACACAGCACACACACACAAACACACACACAGAGACACACACACCACACACACAACACAGAGACACACACACACACAAGACACAGCACACACATCACACAGACACACACACAGACACACACACACAGACACACACACACAGCACCAACACACAACACAACACCACACACACACACACACACCACCCACACACACAACACACACACACACACACACACACACACAGACACACAGACACACACACACACACACACACACACACACACACACACCCTCACCAGTCTACTCCCTCCCTTCCCATGGCCCCAGTTTTTTTTAATTTGTTTTGTTTGTTTGTTTGTTTTTGAAAGGCCGATTGATAAAGAAACACGAGAGGATGGAACATCAACAAGATTATCGGCCACAAACGAAACAAGTACTAATCACCCGTCTACCCGAGTACTTTTTGCACCACTTGAAATTTGACCCCCGTCTAACATAGATAACGATGACAAAATAGAATGTCAATAACGAGTCTTGTAGCTCACAACAAAACAGGAGACATGTTCACCTCTTTTTTTTGTGTGTGTGTGGGTTGTTTTGAGACCCCCTAACCTACTTCGGTATCGATAATGGCAAAGCAAAATTGTACCAAAGGATTCTTGTTATATCTCCTTGAAAAAAATTGTTATCGATTGACCATGGTTGAAGGGTAGCTGAGAGAGAGAGAGGAGAGAGGAGAGAGAGAGAGGAGAGAGAGAGAGAGAGAGAGAGAGAGAGAGAGAGAGAGAGAGAGAGAGAGAGGAGCAAGTTTGGTTTGGTTCAGTTTTTACGTCGACACCCACCTCAGGTGTTATGGCCAACAGGGGAAAAACCATCCCAGGGAAGTGGGGGAAGGAGGGGACTTATCTAATTCTTATACTGACACCACCATCAGAACAACAATGATGTTAAGATGGGACAGTGAGAAGGCCAGTTTTAATGGGGGGACTTAACTGATTCTATACTGACACCACCAGAACAACAATGATGTTAAGATGGGACGTGAGAGGTCAGTTTAATGTAGCCACCCCGGGAATCGAACCCACACCATTAGCACGTGAATCCGACGCTCAAACCAACTGTGAGCTACTGGGGCCTGCTTACCTGTTTATTTATCTACATACTCCTTTATTTTGTATTTATTCATTCACCTACTTATCTCATTCACTCACTTGCTTGCTTGTTTGCTTGCTTCTTATTACTTGTTTTCTTAATTACTTATTTCTTATTATCTGTGATTAAGGAAATATTGTTTCACCTAGTTGATGACGCTGAGCATTTGGGCATTGACTGGGGTTGGGTGGGGGGGAATTCTGTCATGTGAGACGAGTTTATACAGAATGCTAGTTGTGTTATGATTCAGACCTTTAATCAATTATTACATTTACTTTATATATACGAAGGAGGATAAGGTGAAGAAATTGTCAGCCATGATTTATCTCTGTGGCCAAGGGTCATCGTGACAGAGTAACAACAACTGCATAAATAGACAACTCTGGAGGAGGATAAGTGAAAACATTACGTCAGCCATGATTTATCTCTGTGGACAACTGGTCAGCGTGACGGGAGTGACAAAGAGCAACTGTTGAGAGGTGGGAGAAAGTGAAAAATTACGTCAGCCATGATTTCTTGTCTGTGGTCAACGGTGACAAGAGATATACAAAGACAACTCTGGAGGAGGATAAGTGAAAAATTACGTCAGCCATGATTTATGTCTGTGGTCAACGTGACAATACAGCAATGTGAGGGAGAGTGACAAATGACGTGCCATTTATTTGTACTAGACAACTCTGGAGGAGGATAAGTGAAAACATTACGTCAGCCATGATTTATCTCTGTGGACAAGCAGTCAATGTGACGGGAGTGACAAAGAGTGCATCTATATATAGACAACTCTGGAGGAGGATAAGTGAAAACATTACGTCAGCCATGATTTATCTCTGTGGACAAGCAGTCAATGTGACGGGAGTGACAAAGAGTGCATCTATATATAGACAACTCTGGAGGAGGATAAGTGAAAACATTACGTCAGCCATGATTTATCTCTGTGGACAAGCAGTCAATGTGACGGGAGTGACAAAGAGTGCATCTATATATAGACAACTCTGGAGGAGGATAAGTGAAGAAATTACGTCAGCCATGATTTATCTCTGTGGACAAGCGGTCAACGTGGCGTGAGTGACAAAGAGTGCATCTATATATAGACAACTGTGGAGGTGGATAAGTGAAGAAATTACGTCAGCCATGATTTATCTCTGTGGCCAAGCGGTCAACGCGACAGGAGTAACAACGACTGCATGGGAGGTTGCGAGTTCCAACTCCCATCAGCCCAAATCATTGTGGAAACCTCGGCAGGCTCCTACCCAGAGTTGAACTGCGCTATGGGCTCTGTGGGAAGTCTGGAACCACTTAGTCGAACCTCATCCACAGCATTGATGGCTCGTCGAGGGTGTCGGGGCAGGGGATTGGTGGGTTAGATCATGAAAGTGAGATTATTCGTATGGCGTAACCATTTCGTTTCTTCATGAGAACATGACCGAGTTTGCGCTTTTAAATCATAAAAGGAGGATTACTAATATGAATTAACCATTTTGTTTCTTTTTTTTTTTTTTTTGAAACATGATCAAGTTGAAAAATGAAAATAAAAAGGGAAATTATAAGCAAGGCATAAACCATTTTACTTCTTTACTGGAGCATGACCCAGTTTAATTTTTAAACTTTGACTCCCGCACCCTATCCACCCACCGACAGCAAAAAACACAAACAAACAAAAAAACAAACAAAAAAAAACTTTGGCTCCCTCACCCTATCCACCAGCTTCGTCGTGAAAGTTGGTGGATAGGGTAAGGGAGTCAAAGGGTTAAGTTTTTTGTTGTTGTTGCTTTGCTAGCATGGTTGACGCTGCAGGATGCTGGTGGACAGGGTGCGGTAGTCAAAGAATTAATTATGAAAAGGAGATGACTACAAAAACACTTCACCGTTTTGTGTCTTATTGAATTGGCGAAAGCTAACGAAGCCCAAGCCAGGGTATATTATATTATATTATTTCGTTTCCTTCCAGACTAATTCCTGTTTCTACGAAGAGGAGACGGTGGGGATGGGGTGGGTGGGATGGGGTGGGATGGGGTGAGGATGGGATGGGGTGGGATGGAATAGGGTGGGATGGAATGGGGTGGGATGGGATGGGATATGGTGGGGATGGGATGGGGATGGGGTGGGATGAGTTGGGGATGGGGTGGGATGGGGGTGTTTGGGGTTTGCAAATAATTTTCCAGTGAATAAGTTAAGCATGGCGAAACCGTTTTTCTACGTTAATCGAATCGGCGAGAGCTAACGAAGCTTGAGCCAAGGCATATATATTCGATTTCTTTCAAAACTTAATTCCAGTTTCTCTCAAGGAGAAAATGCTAGGGGAGGGTGTAGACAGGTAAAATTTTCCGTAAATAAGTTCTGAAAAGCGACACAGAATGCGAGTAATGTTGCTATCTCCTTTTGAGTGCGATGCATCAGTGAAGTATGTTAACGACGTTTTTGTTTGTTGTTGTTGTTGTTGTTCGTTTTGATGGTTTGGTGATGGGTAGGATGGTGGTAGTGGTGGTGGTGGTGGTGGTAGTGGAGTTATAAAGTACATCGTGCTCTGTATTCGGGGATGTTGGTGTGTGTGTGTGTGTGTGTGCGCGCGCGTGCGCGCGTGCGTGTGCGCGTGCGTGTGCGCGTACACATATACACATGCGCGAGCGCGCGCACGCACACACACAAACACTCACACGCTCGCGCGCGCGCGCGCACACATACGCACGCACGCACGCACACACACATACACGCACTGACACACACACACACACACACGCACACACACGAACTGACACATACACACACACACACACACACACTCAAACACACACACACACGCGCGCGCGCACGCGCGCACACACCACACACACACACACACAACACACACACACACACACACACACACAAAAAGATTTTCCAAACTTCAAGTCTCCAGTAAAAAATGTCAAAATCGCATCAATCAAACCACTTTAATTCTGTAGTGACGTCACCATCAGATTAAAAATACAAAAGAAAGAAAGAAAGAAAGAAAAAAAGAAAGAAAGAAAGAAAAACAATGGCAAGGTCTTCCAAGCTCTGTTGATTATTTTCAAACGTTGCGATTTTCTGGAATACATGTAAGCAGGTTATTTTTAGGTCTGCTCTGTAGGGGTGCCACCATTTGGCTGCATTCTTGGGTGAGCGTGTTCATACTGGATGTTTTCATATTTCCATAAGCCAACTTCTGATATGACTTACCCCCGTGGGGATTCCAGGGGCTCTTTCAGTATAAACAGTATCCCCACCTTCTGGAAATTCTGTGCCAGAAATTTCCACTTTTCTGTCACTCTCTTTATGTGTTTTTCTTCCTCTTTTGCTTTCTGTCATTTCTTCCTATTTTTTTTTTTTTTTTTTTACCTTGCTGGCCCAT
>JAPXFY010000032.1:34543242-34550742 GCA_030674185.1 Monoplex corrugatus | reverse complement strand
TCGTTGATCCTGCGGATTGAGTGACATTAAAGAATCTTCTTCTTCCTCTTGCGTTTTGTTTGTTTGTTTGTTTGTTTTGTGCTTGGGGGTAAAAAACCTCAGTTGATGATGATGCACAAGCAAATTGATGATGCCACTGTTCAAAGAGTTACAGATATAGTTGATTCTGCCAATACCGCCTTTTTGGTTATTACTCATTTCTGGCTCAAACGCAGGCAAACAGTTGTTTCATAACATGGCGTCTCTTTTTGGCAAGACAAAAGCAGAAGCAAGTTGCTCTTACCTACCGTTTCCGATATAAAATTCCTGCCACGTGTTCGCCGTCTTCTTTTGAAACAAAATTCTGGCCATTCGCACCGGTTCATGCTCTGCTCTTTCCCCCCGTGATGATGTCGAGGGCTCTTTCAGTATAATAGTATCCCCACCTTCTGAAAATTCTGTGCTGGTAATTTCCTCTTTTCTGTCACTTCTTTGTTTCTTTCTTCCTCCTTTGCTTCCTGTCATTTCTTCCTTAATTTTCTGCCGTTGCTGGTCCATTCACCTGTATGTGTTCCGTAAAGTCTTTATACTGTCTCTTAGGATTGATGATTTGGTTCATGTACTAAGTGCATTTTTGGCTCTGGAAAGTGTGATGTGCGAAAGCAATTTTGGGTGATTGGAGTCCGTTTTCTGTATATGTTGTGGTGTCTTTTAGTTATGTGTTGATTTGGATTTAGGTGTTTTTTTTTTTAAGACCCTGTGTGATAGATTGGACGTAGTGGTCAACGCCAGAAGCATCTGCGTGGATTGTGTGCGCGATTGCATTATGTGTACTTTTCTTATCCTTTATTTACTGTTGAAGATTGTGTCAGTTTTGAAACGGTTATAGCCCTGATATGGCTCAGCGCAGTCGGCTGGGCTTTAAACAACAACAACAGTAATGTGCAGGTTTAATGCTTATGCCATGATCATTTTGGGTTTTCTCCATCATATGGCACCAGTGGCGTCAGTGCGGATGGAATTCATTTTGAAACGCGGAGACTCCCCCTTTGGGTTGCCGGGGGCTCTTTCAGTATAAATGGTATCCCCACCTTCTGGAAATTCTGTGCTAGAAATTTCCTCTTTTCTGTCACTCTCCTTTGTTTCTGCCTTGTTGCCTTGCTTTCTGTCATTTTACTTATTTTCTGCCTTAATGGTCCAATCACCTGTATTTTTTTTGGATAAAGTCTTACGTACTTTTTCTTCGGATTGATAATTGGGTACATGTATTAAGTGCATTTTTGGCTCTAGAGTGAGATATGCGGAAGCAATTTTAGGTAATTTATGCCTGTTGTTATATATGTTTTGGTGTCCTTATGTATGCTTATATTTGTATTCAGGTGTGTTTTTTAAATCTTCCTGTGCGATAAATCGGACGGAATGGTCCTACGCCGGGGGCATGTCCTTAGATTATGTGCGCGAATGCATTGATATCTGTACTTATTTTCTTTTCTTTCTTTCTTTTTTCTTTGTTGAAGTTTTGTGTGTTTTGAAGTGGTTATAGCCCTGATATGGCTCTGCTTAGTCGGCTGAGCTTTAAACAAACAAAAAAAAAAAAAAAAAAAGAAAAAAAAAAAAAAGAGAGAGAGAGAGAGAGAGAGAGAGAGAGAGAGAGAGAGAGAGAGAGAGAGAGAGAGAGCATGGAGACATCATCTTGAGCAAATGAAACTGTAGACGTTACCATTGAAAAACTAGACTTCACGACAATAAGAAGATTCTGATGCGCAGAAATAATGTATAGACACAGGCAGATAATATAGCCAGTCACTTCTTCATACGTGAACCACATTGGCAACTCAGGGGTTGGGGAGTGGGAGTGGGGAGATAATATCGCCATTCCAAGAACTGGCCTCTTTAAATCCAGCGTTCTGTATTCAGAAGCTACCCTCTTGGAACGCGGTACTTAAAAGCCCGTAACAGTCCGTGTTTCACTGTGTTTATGGAGTGGCACTTCACACATCTCATGAATCGCTTACAACTGGTCGGATATTTATTGCTCTATCACCAGAATACGCGTAGTTTTTGTGTGTGTGCTTATTCCTTTTTGGAGTGGATGCATAAAACACATCATACAAATATCGCAAGGAGAATTGTTTGGGGGTGAGAATGAAGAGTTTGAAGGATGGGAATTGGGGGTGAGCATGAAAAATTGTTTCTCTACTTTGAAGTATCGCAAGGAGGATTTGGTCTTTCATCTATCAGGGAAAGAATTTAGTCTCTTTTTATCATAGTGGAATTTAGGCTCACTCTGTCTCCAAACATCACATACAACCAGAAAGGAGAGTGATGAGAAAAATGCACTAACCACATAGACATGATTCTCATCAGCAGTCCACACATAGATTGATAAACAAAGCCTTTATTCAATTAAGCAAAAACGTAATTCACCATTCGTGCGTGCCATGAATCCTAATAGTCCTAAAACCCTAAGATGCACTACGAATCTTCACTAAATTACTTATCACTGGAATACTGAGCACTTCCATAATTCCTACTCTATTCCCCTCTCTCTCTCTTGAAAATAAACCTACTAGTCTACCTACTTCTAGCCCTACCCTAACAAAAGTATAAGATGCAACGTGGTTACATACCTCTAAGATAGGTTGGAGACTTCTCTCGTTCACTGACTCAAGTGGCTCACTGGGTGCCGACTCAGTGCTGACTCTCCCACTAGTGACCCCTAATGACTGACTGCTAGCCTATATACAGTGCGATTCCCATTTACCGATCTTTGTCTCAGCTACAAACATTCCCAGCTGCCCTCTAGCTGTCGATATCAATAAAACTGGGCATTTCAAATTTGGGGAACTTGGCGATCCTGGCATAGCTGCCTTGGTCGTCATTCAACATTCCTGTAATTTTCTTGGACATTGATGGCGATATTGACATAGCGCCATGGTCGTCATTCCACAGTCCCGTAATTTGCTTGGGCATTGGTATTTGCTGAGAAATGTTGGTATTCTGGGTTATCTACCCTTTGTGCCCATTACAGGTGGATAAGAAACATGTGAGAGTTAGATCCCGTTGAATGGAAATTTGCTGAGTGACAATTGAATTATGGATGGCGTGATCTCCAGTACACCCACCTCATTAACTCGTCTACCGAGTCAGTCGAAGGCATGTTGGTATTTCAGGTTATCTACCCTTTGTGCCCACTGAAGGTGGATAAGAACCATGTGGGCGTTAGATCCCGTTTGAGTGGAAATAACTGAGTGACTAGTTGAATTATGGATGGCTTGATCTGCAGCACACCCACCTCATTTACTCGTCTACCGAGTCGGTCTGAATGCTTCTTCCCCCTAGAGGGGGGGGGGGGGCCCTGTGATACAAACACAGCACAAGTCTATATCTTAGAAGTTATGCTTGTGCACTGGTATCATTGTATGTAAACAAATTGACCAACAGACTGTGCGAGTCGTGGGCTTTATTCTTGTCCCAGGAGCGTTCGTTGACAACGACCTTCACCCTTTTCTATACGTCATATTTTTGTCTTATACAAATCCAATAGAACCACAGTGAACTTCGTATCAATAGGTACGTTCCCAAACAATCATTTCGACCATTGTTTTTGCTAGATGAAGAAGAAAAAGAAAAAGATGAAGAAGAAGAAGAATGTTTTGTAGATGATGATGAAGAAGAAGAAGAAGAAGAAGAAGACGAAGAAGACGAAGAAGAAAGAAGAAGAAGAAGAAGAAGAAGAAGAAGAAGAAGAAGAAGAACAAGAAGAAGAAGAAGAAGAAGAACAAAGAAGAAGAAGAAGAAGAAGAAGAAGAAGTAGTAGTAGTGTGTTATCTAAAACGGAAATTGTTAGTAGGGTTTCCTCATCATCATGTGCCCTGCCGCATGGCGTTGGCGATCATGGTCCTCCATACAAATCTATTCCTTCTTGCCGCGAGTACATCTCCCACTCTCTGTGTTCGACAATCTGAAATCATCGCCATCTATACAGCTACTAAGTTATACGCTCTTGTTATTTCAGCCAGTGTTTCTTAGAAAGAAGAGAGTGAATTGTGTATTCTGAAAAGGATATTGTTAGCAAAGCTTGACCATCTGAAACCATCGTCATTCCTACTGTTACCAACTTATGCTTATGCGCTCTTGTTATTTCGGCCAGTGTTTCGTAGATGAAAATAGTGAATTGTGTACTCTAAAAAGAGACATTGTTAGCAAAGCTTGACTATCTGAAACCATCGTCATTCTTACTGTTACCAAATCATACTTATGCGCTCTTGTTATTTAAAAGTCAATGGTTCAGAGAAGAACGTTAGAAAAAAAAAAAAGGTGAAATGTGTAATGTAAAAAGGAATCATTAGTGAGGCCTGACCTTTAACCCTTGGACTCCCGCACCATATCCACCAACTGCAAAAACTTAATCCTTTGACCCTTGGCGTGATTGGCCCTTCTCTGGTCAAGATGGCGGCCTGATCTGGTGATGGTTGAAAAGGTGTTTGTCGATGGATTGATTATCTAATTGTGGAGACTTTGAGTAAATCTTTTCTTTGATTCGAAGATTTGAGTTCTTGCTTTGCTAGCATGGTTGACGACGCGGAGTGTTGGTTGATAGGGTGCAGGAGTCAAAGGGTTAAAACATCAACATCCCTACTGCTACCACCACCACCACCATCACCACCACCACCACCATCACCACCACCTCCACCCTCTGTTGCTTGTTTAGCCTGACGAGTTCACAAACGCAGTCAAGTGGCGCTCTTCAGCTATGGAGGGTAAATGAGGGGAGATAACGTCGTTGCGCATCACTGCCCCCCTGTGCTGCTTGTCAGATCAGAGCAGATGGGGGATGCGTGGCTCTCCACTTCAGCCTCCTCCTCCTCCTTCTCCTCCTCTTTCTCCTCCTCCTCCTCCTCTTCCTCCTCCTCCTCCTCCTCCATGCCTGCTGCTCCTCCTTAAGACCTCGTCTTCTGCAGGTGAAACATCTGTGAAGTCCAGTGACTGGGAAAAACTGCTTCATGTGGTTTAAATTGTTCAAATGCGGTAGGTTCAAATATTGTCCAAGCGCAGTAGGTTCAAATATTGTCCAAATGCAGTAGGTTCAAATATTGTCCAACTGCAGTAGGTTAAAATATTGTCCAAATGCAGTAGATTCAAATATTGTCCAAATGCAGTAGATTTAAATATTGTCCAAATGCAGTAGGTTCAAATATTGTCCAAATGCAGTAGGTTCAGATTTTGTCCAAATGCAGTAGGTTTAAATTTTGTTCAAATGCAGTAGGTTCAGATTTTGTCCAAATGCAGGAGGTTCAAATATTGTCCAGATGCAGTAGGTTCAAAATTGTCCAAATGCAGTAGGTTCAGATTTTGTCCAAATGCGGTAGGTTCAGATTTTGTCCAGATGCAGTAGGTTTAAATTTTGTTCAAATGCAGTAGGTTCAGATTTTGTCCAAATGCAGGAGGTTCAAATATTGTCCAGATGCAGTAGGTTCAAATATTGTCCAAATGGGGTAGGTTCAGATTTTGTCCAAATGCAGTAGGTTTAAATTTTGTTCAAATGCAGTAGGTTCAGATGTTGTCCAAATGCAGTAGGTTCAAATATTGTCCAGATGCAGTAGATTCAAATATTGTCCAAATGCTGTAAGTTTAAATATTGTCCAAAAGCTTTCCACGCACTAAGCTCAATACCTATGGTCCACGAGCCTTCTCTGTTTCTGGTCCACTTTCCTGGAACAAACTTCCTCTCTCTGTCCGTCAACAACCCACTTTTGTCTCCTTCAAGTCCGCTCTCAAAACTCACCTTTTCTTCTCTGCATAAAATCCTGACCTCACTCAATCCCCTCTGCAGCCTGTCTCCACTCGGAGGGGAATCACATTGTAATATATAATTGTATATAATATGCTCTCTATAATTTTCCATTGCTTTTATTCTTTCTCCCCATTTATAGCCGTGTGCGTGTGCGTGTGCGTGTGCGTGTGTGTGCGTGTGAGTGTGTGTGTGTTTGTGTGTGTGCGCGCGCGCGCGTGCGTTCGTGTGTGTTTGTTTTAGCGCTTAGATTTGATTTTATCAAGATTTTGCGCTATACAAATAAAGTATTGTATTGTATTGTATTGTATTGTATTGTTATAGGTTCAAATATTGTCTAAATGCAGTTAGATTAAGTATTGTCCAGAAGCGGTAAGTTTGTATACTGTTGTTGGTTCAAATATTGTCTAAACGCGGTAGATTTCAGTAGTGTCCAAAAACGTAAGGTTTAAATACTGTTACAGGTTCAAATATTGTCTAAATGCGGTAGATTTCAGTATTGTCCAAAAGCGGTAAGTTTAAATACTGTTACAGGTTCAAACATGATCTAAACGCGGTAGGTTTAAGTATTTTCCAATAGCGGTAGGTTTAAATACTGTTATAGATTTAAATATTGTCCGAATGCAGTACATTCAAATATTGTCCAAATGATAGTAGTAATGATAATAACGATAATAATAATAGTAACTATAGTAATAACAACGATAATAATATTATTATTAATAATAGTAAAAATAATAATAATAATGATAATATAATAATAATAATAATAATAATGATAATAATAATAATAAAGAAGAAGAAGAAGAAAAAGATGAAGAAGATGAAGAAGAAGAAGAAGAAGAAGAAGATGATGATGATGATGAACCAACACCTAAACTGTACCATGTTGTCCATGGATAGACTGCCTTTATTTGATTGATTGATTTGGTTCAGTTTTTACGCCGGCACCCACTTCCCTGGGATGGTTACCCCGACGGGATAACCATCCCAGGGAAGTGGGGGAATGGGGACTTATCTAACCATATACTGACTCCACCAGAACAACGACGATGTTAATGATGGGACAGTGAGAAGGCCAGTTTTGATGTAGCGTACCCCGGGATTTTCTGTCAGCTCTGGGCCAGTCTCTGTATAGTACCTCAGGTATGTTTCAAGGCCATGAAGTCTTCTGTTGGTTGTTGCCAGTTGTTCTTTCATCTTCCTTTCTTACGTCTTCCTTCTGATGTCCAGTGAAGGATAGCCTGGGTGATGTTATCCTGCTCTTTTTTGGTTGATGTCCAAAATCCATCTCGAATGCCAGTAAACAAGAGAGACCTAAACTGCACGGTCCTTTCATTTGTATGTACATGTACATTTGTGTTTCTTCTATAACATCTGTATCCTTTGTGTTAGGCGTTATGTAGATCTTGCATACATCTTCTCGTCATTTATTTACACGAAGAGCTTTTAGACAGAATACTATTTTGCTAGTATCCATCCGTCTATTTGTTCTACGATTTGAAAATTATTTATTTCGTAGAAATCAGAATTACACAAATAGTGAAATCAGAACAGGTATTTGATTCAAACAGTGAAATCAGAACAGTATTTGATTCATGTAGCAAAAAGACAGGTGCAAAATTTTAGGGCAACCGACCTTTGTCAAGCCTATATATATATAAAATATATATATATATAATATACATATATAATATATATATATATAATATATGTATGTGTGTGCT
>JAPXFY010000032.1:34530742-34540742 GCA_030674185.1 Monoplex corrugatus | reverse complement strand
ACCAACCAACAACAAAAAACTAAAAACAGAAAAACAGACAAACAAACAAACAAAAACCAGCAACAACGACAACACCAAAAAACACCAGAAAAAAAACACAGAAAAACAGACCGGGAAACAAACAAAGTCTTGGCTTAACATTGTAACTGTCAGAAGAAGACAAATTAGCGTGACGCTTTGTCTCTTTGTTTTCCATTAGCACTGTTCTTTGCTAAACGTTGATGTTGCCTCTTGGTTGATTTAACAGCTTGGCAGTCATCCAATCCACACTGAGACACGGTGGAGGAGTGAGCAGACAGTGACATCAAGAGCCGTGTTAGCAAGGCCGGTAACACCGTCAGAATGCTGAATGACGGTGGACGGGTTCCTGTCCTTTGCCCTCCCCCCTTTCCTCCACTCCCCAGCTTGCCCTCGGGAACAGTAGACGATCTCAAGGCTAGGTAGGGCTAGGTATATTCCTCTTTTGAAGGTAAGCTCCACACATACACGTCATTTACATGTAACCAAGATTATTCCAGCGGTAGGCTGATGAAATACCAGTTTAAATATAGACAAGGTAAAACACAGTCTAGGTAGGGCCTCAGGAGCTGGCCAGCTCATGTGCCATGATCACCATACACATGGCACCTGTGACGTTAGTGCATATGGAATTCATTCCGAGTGTGGAGACGTCATCTTGAGAAACGGAAACTGAAGATGAAAAGGCTCTTAAACACACCTGTGGTACCAAACAGATGATGGCTTAGAACAGAGAGAGAGAGAGAGGGGGGGGGGGGATCTTCATTGCTGCCATACATGCCAGTTGCGTCACCTTTTGACTCCCGCATCTTATCCACCGACTGCAAAAACTTAACCCTTTGACTCCCTCGTCGTATCCATCAGCTTCCTGCAGGAAGCTGGTGGATACGGTTATTCAGTCAAAGGGTTAAGTTTCTGCTTTGTTAGTATGGCTGGCAGAACAGGGAGCTGGTGGACAGGTTGCGAGACTCAAAGGGTTAATGGTTAGTAAGGAAGGCGTGTGATTGATTCTATCAGCCGGCCAACGATCTTGTTTCCTGTGCTTGTGCGGGAGTTAAAGGGTTAATTAATGGTTAGTAAAGAAGGCGTGTGATTGATTCTATCAGCTAGCCAACGATCTTGTTTCCTGTGCTTGTGCGGGAGTTAAAGGGTTAATGGTTAGTAAGGAAGGTGTGTGATTGGTTCTATCAGTTGGCCAACGATCTTGTTTCCTGTGCTTGTGCGGGAGTTAAAGGGTTAATGGTTAGTAAGGAAGGTGTGTGATTGATTCTATCAGCCGGCCAACGATCTTGTTTCCTGTGCTTGTGCGGGAGTTAAAGGGTTAATGTTAGTAAGGAAGGTGTGTGATTGATTCTATCAGTTGGCCAACGATCTTGTTTCCTGTGCTTGTGCAGGAGTTAAAGGGTTAATGGTTAGTAAGGAAGGTGTGTGATTGGTTCTATCAGTTGGCCAACGATCTTGTTTCCTGTGCTTGTGCAGGAGTTAAAGGGTTAATGGTTAGTAAGGAAGGTGTGTGATTGATTCTATCAATTGGCCAACGATCTTGTTTCCTGTGCTTGTGCGGGAGTTAAAGGGTTAATGGTTAGTAAGGAAGGTGTGTGATTGGTTCTATCAGTTGGCCAACGATCTTGTTTCCTGTGTTTGTGCGGGAGTTAAAGGGTTAATGGTTAGTAAGGAAGGTGTGTGATTGGTTCTATCAGTTGGCCAACGATCTTGTTTCCTGTGCTTGTGCGGGAGTTAAAGGGTTAATGGTTAGTAAGGAAGGTGTGTGATTGATTCTATCAGTTGGCCAACGATCTTGTTTCCTGTGCTTGTGCGGGAGTTAAAGGGTTAATTAATGGTTAGTAAAAAAGGCGTGTGATTGATTCTATCAGCTAGCCAACGATTTTGTTTGTTTCCTGTGCTTTGGGTTGTGTGTGTGTGTGTGTGTGTGTGTGTGTGTGTGTGTGTGTGTGTGTGTGTGTGTGTGTGTGTTGTGTGTGTGGTGTTGTTTCAACGGTGGGGTAAAAGTTTTTCGAGAGATTGATCAGTGTTGTCGATAGAGGTCTTGTTTCGTTGACTTGGTGATTGGTTGTCCGGATAACTATCGATAGCTCGGTTAATTAGTGAACTTGGCCTGACGCACACACACAGATGGTTGGTGCATTTGCCAGTTATGCGTTGGCTAATGACTTGGCAGGCTCTTTTTTTTTTTCTTTTGGGAAGAACGTTGAAGGCCAGAGGCCGTGAACTTTGCTTTGGGGGGGGGGGGGGGGGCTGGAGGTTGCTTTGCGTTGGTCAGTTGGCTGGGTTTCTGTTCTCTGTGTGTGTGTATTATTCTATGTCGTTTATCTGTGTATTTTTATCTGTCCCAGTCTCTGCACGGTTTCAGTGGCATTGATTCCACGCTGATAATTCTGGCCTCCACAACGACCCCCCCCCCCTTCCAAGGTTCATTCAGTCGAAGTTCTAAGAAAATATTGTCTTCACCTACTTGATAGACAGCTGTGCATTGACTGGGGGGGTGGGGGGGGGGGGTGTCTTTCTCTCATGTGAGACGAGTTTATACAGAATAGCTAGTTGTTTTGTGATTCAGGTCTTCAATTTTTATTTATTTACTTTATATGTATATATATTATGTATGTATTATATTTATGTATGTATATGTATGTTTTCCTTTCTTGAAGATAAGATACAGAGATACACATGTCATTTACATGTAACCAAGATAATTCCAGTGGCAGGCTGATAAAATACCAGTATTAACTATAGACTAGATAAAACAGTCTAGATAGGGCCTCAGGACCTGGCCAGCTCACGGGTTTATGTGCAGGCTTAAGGCTTGTGCCAGGACCACCATACACACTGCACCTGAGACGTTAGTACTTGTGGAATTCGTTCCGAGCGCGGAGACGTCGTCTTGAGAAACTGAAACTGAAACTGTCTATCAACTAGTGAAGATTTTGAATGCAGTCTTGTTCTCCGAGTGTTGATGACGATCGAAGGTTGTGAAACACCCGAAGACTTGAGATGGACACTCGTACACTCCAAAGACACAACCTTTTATCACATAATCTCCTTTCTGCTTCCGATACTGTTTCTTTACACATTGCTCGATACAGATGTTCAGTCGCCACTCATTTTCTGTCCGGTCCATACAACTGGAATGGGCTCCTTTTGTCCCTTCGGCAGTCACATATTCTGTCTTTCTTCAAATTTTCTTCTTTTTTTTTTCTGTTGAAGTTTTGTATGTTTTGAAGCGGTTATAGCCCTGATATGGCTCTACGCAATCGGCTGGGCTTTAAACAACAATAACAATAACAATAAGTCTAACTTGAAGACGTACCTTTTTGTGCAGTAGTGGTTTCCCCCTCTACGTTGCCCACCCCTTCGTCCCACTCCCCTCCTGTCCTCTCCCTCCCAGTATGCGTGTACTTCGTTCCCCGAAGTTGTTGTCGTTGTGAGTGAATGGTTTAGTGAATGATGAGAATGTGCGTTTAAAGTTTATTGGTATATCAAGATCTGACGCCTTATAGATGTCATTATCATTATTTCTACTATTCACTACCTCCCATTGGGATGCCGGGAGCTCTTTCAGTATAAATAGTATCCCCATCTTCTGGAAATTCTCTGCTTGAAATTTCCTCTTTTCTTTCACTCTCTTTTTTTTTTTCTGCCTTGTTCTTTTGTTTTCTGCTATCTCTTTTGTCATTTCTACCTTGCTGGTACATTCACCTGTATGCATTCTGTAAAGCCTTCCGTACCTTCTCTTAGGATTGGTAATTGGGCACATGGTTGACTGCATTTTGGCTCAAAGAATTTGATGTGCAGAAACAGTTTTAGGTAATGTAAGCCAGTTTTATGTATGTTTTAGTGTCCTCTTTTACATCTGTATTCGGTTTTGGTTTTCTTAAACTCCTTGTGATAAATTAGCAGAAAGATCAGTGCGAGGGCATATCTATAGATTACGAGTTAGTGCATATGAATTCGTTCTAAGCGCGGAGACATTGACTATTGCAATTCATCCTGTCTGGTCTTCCTGCCTCCACCATTCACATCCTGCAGCGCATTCAAAACAATGCTGCACGCCTTGTACTAAAAAAGAAAAGTTGACCACATATTCCTCTCCTGGCACAACTTCACTGGCTCCCTGTATCAAGCCATACAGTACAAACTAGACACCATGTGCTACAAAGCCTCAATAACGCAGCCCCCGATTACCTGTCAAGCTTACTTGAGATCTATGTTCCCTCACGTACCCTCGCTCTGCCTCCGATCCTCTGACTTTTCGCTTTCACGCACTAAGCCAATACCTATGGTCCACGAGCCTTCTCTGTTTTGGTCCACTTTCCTGGAACAAACTTCCTCTCTCTGTCCGTCAGCAACCTACTTTTGTCTCCTTCAAGTCCGCTCTCAAAACTCACCTTTTCCCTCTGCATAAAATCTGACCTCACTCAATCCCCTCTGCAGCCTGTCTCCACTCGAGGGGAATTGCATTGTATATATAATTGTATTAATATGCTCTCTATAATTTTCCATTGCTTTTATTCTTTCTCCCCATTTAGCCGTGTGCGTGTGCGTGTGCGTGTGCATGTGTGTTGTGTGTGTGTGTGTGTGTGGTGTGTGTGTGTGTGCGTGCGTGCGTGCGTGCGTTCGTGCGTGCGTGTGTGTCTGTTTTAGCGCTTAGATTTGATTTTATCAAGATTTTGCGCTATACAAAGTAAAGTATTGTATTGTCTTGAGAAACTGAAACTGAAACTGAACTGAAAAACCCCGTCCCACTCCCTTCCTGTCCTCCCCCTCGTATGTGCGCGAGTACATCGATATGTGCAGCTGATTTTCTTTTCCAGTTTTTTTTAACGAGATGTTGTATACATTTTGAAATAGTTATAGCTCTCCTTTGACTGTGTGCAGTCGCCTGGGCTTTAACCTTTTGACTCCTGCACCCTATCCACCAGCTGCAAAAGCTTAACCTTTTGACTCTCTCATCCTTTCCACCATCTTCCTGCAGGAAGCTGATAGAGAGGGTAAGAGAATTAAAGGGTTATGTTTTTGTTTTGCCAGCGTGGCTGACAATGCAGGATGCTGGTGGAAAGCTTGCAGGAGTCAAAAGAGTTAAGTAAACAACAGGAATACAAATAACTACTCACTATTTACAAACTGTGTACGCACACCAGCACCAGAAATAGTGATTGTGTCGTACATGTTCATATTCAGTACTTACTAATTGTGTGCACACACCTACACCAGAAATAGTGATTGCATCGCATATGTTCATACTCACTACTTACAGAAATAGTGATTGCATCACACATGTTCATACTCACTACTTACAAATCGTGTACAACACACCTACGCCAGAAATAGTGATTGCATCACATATGTTAATACTCACTACTTACAAATCATGTATCACACCTACGCCAGAAATAGTGATTGCATCACACATGTACGTTCATACTCACTACTTACAAATCGTGTACAACACACCTACGCCAGAAATAGTGATTGCATCACACATGTACGTTCATACTCACTACTTACAAATCGTGTACAACACACCTACGCCAGAAATAGTGATTGCATCACACATGTACGTTCATACTCACTACTTACAAATCGTGTACAACACACCTACGCCAGAAATAGTGATTGCATCACACATGTTCATACTCACTACTTACAAATCGTGTACAACACACCTATGCCAGAAATAGTGATTGCATCACACATGTTCATACTCACTACTTACAAATCGTGTACAACACACCTATGCCAGAAATAGTGATTGCATCACACAAGTTCATACTCACTACTTACAAATCGTGTACACACATCTACGCCAGAAATAGTGATTGCATCACACAAGTTCATACTCACTACTTACAAATCGTGTACACACATCTACGCCAGAAATAGTGATTGCATCACACAAGTTCATACTCACTACTTACAAATCGTGTACACACATCTACGCCAGAAATAAGTGATTGCATCACACACGTTCAGTGGTAGAGAGAGAGGACTTTGTAAAGGCTGACCGATATATGAGTGGATGGTTGGCCGCTTGTTGCCCCGTGGGCCTGTTGCCACAGCGGTGTTTGCACGGTCAGTTAGCATTGTGGATGCAGCACGTTCTTATTGGATTGAGTCACGCAAGGGCAGAGGCTGTCTAACCAGGCACAATGAGTTCAGTAACGACTGGTTGTGGATGAGGGATCAGGTTTAGGGATTGGGGGTAAAACTAGGTTGGAGAGAGTGGAAGAATAAACTAGTGAAACCTTTGCAGTTCATACTCATTACTTCCAAATTGTGTGCACACACCTACGCCAAAAATAGTGATTACATCACACATATTCATACTCATTACTTACAGAAATAGTGGTTGCATGACACGTGTTAATACTCACTGCTTACAAATTGTGTGCATACGCCTATGCCAAAAATAGTGATTGCATACTCGCTACGTACAGATTGTGTACACACGCCTATGCCAGAAGTAATGATTGCATCACACATGAATCATACTCACTACTTACAAATTCTGTGCACACACCTACGCCAGAAATAAGTGATTGCATCACACACGTTCAGTGGTAGAGAGGTCTTTGTAAAGGCTGACCGATATATGAGTGGATGGTTGGCCGCTTGTTGCCCCGTGGGCCTGTTGCCACAGCGGTGTTGCACGGTCAGTTAGCATTGTGGATGCAGCACGTTCTTATTGGATTGAGTCACGCAAGGGCAGAGGGCTGTCTAACGAGGCACAGTGAGTTCAGTAACGACCCACTGTGGATGAAGGGTCGGGTTGAGGGATTGAAGGGTAAAACCAGGTTGGAGAGGGTAGAAGTTAAACTAGTGGAAACCTGTACGGTCTGGATGTAATGCTGAATTGTACGTTTGTAAAGATTCTTGGAAGCATGAACGCGTGCTGTTTAACTCATACTATGCAGGTAGTCATAGTTCCATGGACAGCAAAGAAAACAAACGAGACAGTCTTGATGGAGGTAGACACAAGTAGATTACTCATAAGGAAGATTAGGAATAGACAGGCAAATAGACAGGCAACATTTATAGGCCATTTTATGAGGAAGGGGTCACAACCTTGTACTCAAAAAGAAAAAAGCTGACCACATATCTCCTCTCCTGGCACAACTTCACTGGCTCCCTGTATCAAAGCGCATACAGTACAAACTAGACACCATGTGCTACAAAAGCCTCAATAACGCAGCCCCCGATTACCTGTCAAGCCTACTTGAGATCTATGTTCCCTCACGTACCCTCCGCTCTGCCTCCGATCCTCTGACTTTTCGCTTTCCACGCACTAAGCTCAATACCTATGGTCCACGAGCCTTCTCTGTTTCTGGTCCACTCTCCTGGAACAAACTTCCTCTCTCAGTCCGTCAGCAACCTACTTTTGTCTCCTTCAAGTCCGCTCTCAAAACTCACCTTTTCTCCTCCGCATAAAATCCTAACCCCCCTCTGCAGCCTGTCTCCGCTCGGAGGGAATCACATGGTTATAATATATAATTGTATATGCTATGCTCTCTATAATTTTCCATTGCTTATATTCTTGCTTTTATTGCTTTTATTCTTTCTCCCCATTTATAGCCATGCGTGTGTGTGTGTGTGTGTATGTGTGTGTGTGTGTGTGTGCGTGCGTGTGTGTTGCGTGCGTGCGTGCTTGCGTGTGTGTCTGCTTCAGCGCTTAGATTTGATTTTATCAAGATTTTGCGCTATATAAATATTGTAATTATTATTATTATAACCTGGTCACAACGGGAAAGCTGGAGGGAAAGAGAGCACCAGGTAGACAACGGGAAAGCTGGAGGGAAAGAGAGCACCAGGTAGACCCAGGGAGAAAATGCTGGACAGACTTGCAGAGTGGCTGGGGACGAGGAGGTTGGGGAAAATGCTAGGGGCAATGAGAGATAGAGACAGATGGAAGTCCATGATCTGCTTTACACTGGTTTCGATCTTATCTTTCAGAAAGAAAGCAAACCGTACTTGTCGACGGAAACAAATCTTCTGAGCTGCCTTTGGATTTTGGCGTGCCTCAAGGCTCTGTTCTGGGTCCTGTGCTTTTCATATTGTATACTTCTCCTCTGACCCACCTTATTGACTCATATTCCATCCGTCATGAAATGTATGCGGACGATACCCAGCTCAATCATACTGATTCTCCTTCTAACTACGATCATCTAGTTCAGTCTCTTCAGAACTGCGTTTCTGAAGTAAAATCCTGGATGTATGAAAATCGACTTAAGTTGAATGATGACAAGACTGAAGCCCTTCGTGTTTCTCCATTGCCTGCAGATCTTTCTTCTCTGCCTTCCACTATTACTGTCGGTAATACCGCTATTGCTTTTTCTGATTGCGTTCGTGACCTCGGTTTTGTCTTTGACCATAATCTCTCCATGCACCAGCACATCATCAAAACATGTCAGGCTGCATACATCGAACTTAGACGCATTAATTCTATTAGACACTACCTTACATTAGACGCAACCAAGACGTTAGTTACTGCATGCATTCTGTCTAGGTTAGATTATTGCAATTCACTCCTTGCGGGTTGCCCTCAGAAACATCTCAAACATTTGCAACAAGTTCAGAACTCTGCAGCTAAACTCATCTTCAAGGCACGTAGGTCACAGCACTGCACACCCCTGTTTCAGACACTGCACTGGCTCCCGGTTGAACAAAGAATAAAATACAAGATTTGCTGCCTTTGTTATCACATCATTTCTGGAACTGCTCCTGACTATCTCTCTGAACTCTTGACTGTCTACGTACCTTCTCGATCACTCCGCTCTTCTGTGGATGACAAGAAGTTTCGTGTGCCAAAATATAACAGAGAAACTCACGGTGGTAGAGCCTTTGCAGTTTTTGCTGTTCAGACATGGAACTTGTTGCCTCAGTCCGTCCGCCACTCTAAAACTCTACCATCTTTCAAAACAAGTTTAAAAACTTACTTCTTTAAACAGTGTTTTTCCTGATTTTGGCTAGTGGGTTGATCCTGCTTGACATTCTGGATGAAATTGTGCACAATGGGGTGTATGCCAGTGTGTGTGTGTGTGTGTGTGTGTGTGTGTGTGTGTGTGTGTGTGTGTGTGTGTGTGTGTGTGTGTGTGTGATGTGTGGCTGTGTGTGTGTGGGTGTTGTGTGTGTGTGTTTGAAAATGGGGGGGAGAGGGGTGGGCGGGGAGGGGGTGAGAGGGAGAGAGATTATTTGGTGTGTCTGTGTGGTTGTTGATTTCCTGTGGATAGTTTTTGATGAGTTTGTTTGTATTGTAGCCTGTTATTTGGTTTATATATGTATGGTTTACTGATGTAAAGCGCTTTGAGGTTTCGGAAAGCGCTCTATAAATGCACTATTATTATTATTATTAATGCCATGCGGCAGGGCACCTGATGATGATGATGATGATGCAGGTAGTGCGTTGCTGCACAGTCTGCATGCACCGTTGTAGGTGGACGTGCTCGCTGGGTGTTTTCACGTTTCTGTAAGCCAGTCACTGTATGGCTTGCGTGAACTTTAACATGCGTGTTTGATTGTTCTGAATGAGTGGACATACGATGGGGAATTAGGCAGTGGCAGTTCTGTACACTTGTTGACGCTTTGCTCACCAGGTGGATATGTCTAGGCAGATTGAACCCAGAACCTTTCCTATCAGAAGACCAATGTCTTACCCGCTTGACTACCGTGCACGATTCCCCGTGGGGATGCAAGGGGCTCTTTCAGTATGAATAGTATCCCCACCTTCTGGAAATTCTGTGCTAGAAATTTCCTCTTTTCTGTCACTCTCCTTGTTTCTGCCTTGTTCCTTTGCTTTCTGTCATTTCTTCCCATCATTGTCTGCCTCGCTGGTCCATTCACCTGTATGTGTTTGATAAAGTCTTACATACTTTTTCTTTGACTATCTTGTATAGAAAGTCTATCTTGTCTAGAAAGGATTTACTGTCTTGTTTTAGAAAGTCTATCTTGCATACAAAGGATTGATTATCTT
>JAPXFY010000032.1:34523242-34525742 GCA_030674185.1 Monoplex corrugatus | reverse complement strand
TATGTACTTAATTTTCTTTTCCTTTTGTGATTTTGTTGTTTTGTTGTTGAAGTGTTAAGTATGTTTTGAAACGGTTATATCCCTGATATGGCTCTACGCAGTCGGCTGAGCTTTAAACAAAAATAACGATAATGATAGCATGAGACACGTTAAAATTGAATCAGAATGCGTATGTGATATAACAAAACGAGACAGGCCTAAAGTTTTTTGACCATCTGGCTTTGGTCAAGCCGAAACGAAAGACAAAGAATCATCATCGTCATCATCATCATCATCATCATCATCATCGTCATCATCGTCGTCGTCATCATCATCATCATCATCATCATCATCATCATCATCATCATCATCATCATCATCATGTGCCCTGCCGCATGGCGTTGACGATCATGGCCCTCCATAGGCATCTATCCCTTACCGCCGCAAGCACATCTTCCACCCTCTCGCTGTCTTCAGCCACCCTGCAAGTCTGTCCAATATTTTCTCCCTGGGTCTACCTGGAGTTCTCTTTCCTCCAGCTTGGTAGAAAAACAAAGAAAAACGGAGGAACAAGACGAAGAAGAAGCAGCTTTGTGTATTGTTGTCTTTCGTGAACGTTTAATAAATGTTTTCTTTAAAAACAGTTACACTAGATGGAGCAGCAGGGAAGTTTCAGTCTTTTTCTCCTAATTTTTGTATCTGGTGTTTGTGTGTGATCTTACGCTTCAGAAAGGCCAGTTGGCCGAAAATTTGCGCCTGTCTTGTCTTGTTGTATTAGATACGCGTTGTTATTCTTTTTTCGTGTGTTTTTTTTCTTCTTTAATTAACCCCCAAAATTCCATATATCCGTCATTTTCTCCTGCTCAGCGCCTCGTCAGGGAAGTCGTCTAGTGTTTTCTCCATGTAAGTTGTGTGTGTGTGTGTGTGTGTGTGTGTGTGTGTGTGTGTGTGTGTGTGTGTGTGTTCTTTGTTGTCACTCGTGGACACTGGACAAAGACCAGCTGGCCGAAAACTAGCGCCTGTCTTGTTTTTGTTATACTAAAAGACTTGTTCTAATTCTGTTTTCGTGTGTTTCTTGGTTCTTATTTGCCAGACCGTTACCAGTCATTTAGCTTTTAGATTTATTTCATTATCCAGTGTGCCCATGGGCTGCTTGGTTCTTTTTTGATAGAGCCGTGGCCTCAAGATCTGATATCTCGAGTTCAAAACCCCAGCCTGTTATAACATTAAAAATGGCCTTTCGCTGCCCATCTTAATGTTTCCATCATTCTGGTGGTGTCAGTGTTTTAAAAGTCACTCCCCCCCCCTCCTCCCCAATTTCGAGACCTTGCCAGCGCTTGGGGTTTTGCGCAGGCTTAGGGAGATGCCTGATAATTCATTGGCAGATTTGGGTGGAGCCGTATGGAATTGTCCGAGTGTGATGAATCCCTGTTGAACAAACTCCAAACTCCAGTGTGGCCAGTCCAGTGGTCTAAACCATGGCATAAATATTGTGCTAAACCCGTGTTGGTTTTCGTTACAGCTGTAATTGTTTGTTTGTTTGTTGTTTGTCTTTAGTTCTCTCTTCTCTCTCTTTCTTTCTCTCTCTCTCTTTCTTTCTCTCTTCTTTCTCTTCTCTTTCTCTCTTCTCTCTTTTCTTTTCTCTTTTTTTCTCTCTTCTTTCTTCTCTCCTCTTTTTCTTCTTTTCTTTTTTCTTCTCTCTTCTTTCTCTTTTCTCTTTTTTTCTTTCTTCTCTTTCTTCTTCTTCTTCTTTTCGTTCTCTCTTCTCTTCTTTCTTCCTTCTTTCTTCTTCTCTCTCTTTCTTCTCTCTCTTCTTTCTCTTCTTCTCTTTCTCTTCTCTCTTCTTTTGTTTTCTCTTTCTCTCTTCTTTCTTTCTCTTTTTCTCTCTCTTTTTTCCTCTCTCTCTCTCTCTCTTTTCTCTCTCTTTCTTTCCTCTCTTCTTTGTTCTTTCTCTCTTTCTCTCTTTCTTCTTCTTTCTCTCTCTTTCTCTTTCTCTTTTTTTCTCTCTCTTTCTCCTCTTCTTTCTCTCTCTCTTTCTTCTTCTTTTTTCCCTTTTCTTTTTCTCTCTCTCTTTCTTTCTTTTTCTTCTCTCTTTTCTTCTCTTTTTCTCTCTTCTCTCGTGTGTGTGTGTGTGTGTGTGTGTGTGTGTGTGTGTGTGTGTGTGTGTGTGTGTGTGTGTGTGTGCTCCTTACAGCCCCTGCCAGGATAGGATTTCTGCCTTGTTTTTTTCGCCTAGCATTTTTTGTTTTTGTTTTGTTTTTTGTTTGTTTGTTTTTTTGTCGTGTTCCATTCCGTTAAGAACCAGCCGGTTAACATGTGTTGTAGTTTTCTTTTCGTCTTTCTTTTTTCTTTCCTTTCTTTCTTTCTTTCTCCTCTCTTTCGTTTTGCTCTCTTCTTGTTTTTCGTCGTTCTCTTCTCTTCTTTTTCTCTCTTCTCTCTCTCTCTCTCTCTCTCTCTCTCTTCTTTTTCCTCTCACTCAACCACTTACTCTCTTGTCTGTCTGTATGCATGTCTGTCTTTC
>JAPXFY010000032.1:34515742-34518242 GCA_030674185.1 Monoplex corrugatus | reverse complement strand
GATATATGTAGTTTTCGTCGAAAAGACAGAAGAGAGAGAGAGAAACTCAGAATTGTTCATTGTGCATCGGCCTCAGGCCACGATACAAACTCGTGGATGGAATGGGGGAGAGGATCCGGGTTTTGACAATTCCATACATATTTCATACAAACACAGACATATATATTTCAATACAATACATATAAATGTACATATACATACATATGAATACTTATACACACACAATTACTTATACAAAGAATATACACTGCACAATAATCACCGCAACTATGCTAAGGAGTCAAAAAGATCTCTACATTTTGTCAAGCATCGCAGACATAAATCGTATCATCAGAATTATGATTTACATTACGTTTTTTTTAGTTCAAACAACAGTACGTCAGTTAGACGGATATTAAATTATCATTCTCTCGTCTGATCAATAGTTTAACCGTAAAACATTAACTCTCAGCCAGATCACTTGGTTAAATTGGTAAATAATCATACAAGTACAATGCCTCTCCTATGCATCGATCGTCCAACAATCAGTCGTTCGATCTGCCAATGAAATCATGTAACCAAAAAACACAAAAAAAAACAAAAAAACAACCAACAACAAAAAACCAACACCAACAACAACATCACAAAGAACAAAAACAAAACAAAACACAAAAAAACCCAACCCCAAACAAACTTGGTCTGTCGATTGATCGATGACCAATGAATTACTTAGCTAAACAGAAATCAATGAATTACTTAACCAAGTGATAATCGTCCATCAGTTATTAATGCAGTACTTAACAAAATGATTATCACCGGTCAGCCGAACCAACCAGAAAAGAGAGAGAGAGAGAGAGAGAGAGAGAGAGAGGGGGGGGGGGGAAAGAAAGGGGGAAAAACCCACCCTAAACTTAACAAACAGAGAATGTTGCAGACGACAGATGGATCGTTATGTTCGGAATGTCACTCTCCGATATTCAACGTACCCACCGGTTCGACGGCGTTTTGTTTCCTCTTCCTCGGTTTTGGCCGGTAGGTCAGTATCGTGCGGCCGGGGTGTCAGGCCCGGGGTTTACCTTTGTCCTGCTACCTGCTGGCTGCAAACACTCGTGTCCACACGGGTCTCCGTCCTTCAGGAAACCAGGGGGGATCAGCTCTCTACTCAAACAGGGGCCCGAATCTCCGAATCTGTCGACAAATAAACTGCCGCAGGGCTTCTTCTGCTGGTCTAATCAGGGCCATTTCCTTTCACTTCGGCCGTCGCTTTTTTCTCTCCTTTTTTTTTTTTCTTCTCCTCCTCGTCTGTCTTCTGCCTGGGTAAATTTTTTGGGGGTGTGCTCATGACGAGTGGTGTAGTTTAAATGATCAAGATAGAGAAGCAAGAAACTTTTCGATGTAGTGTAAGAATGAGTAATTAGCAGACGAAAGAAGACGGGCGTAAATTTTTTTTCGTTCACAACTTTTTAAATACTCGCTCTGTCCTTCTCTGTCTCTGTGTCTCTCCCTGTCTGTTGTCAGTCTCTCTGTCTGTCTGTCTGTTCTGTCTGTCTGTCTGTCTGTCTCTCTCTCTCTCTCTCTCTCTCTACCTCTGTCTTTTTCTGTATCTCTGCCTGCCTCTCTCTTTTTCTCTCTGTGTGGGTGAGTGGATGAGTGAGTGAGTGTGTGGGTGAGTGAGTGAGTGAGTGTGTGGTGTGAGTGAGTGTGTGGGTGAGTGTGTGGGTGAGTGAGTGAATGAATGAGTGTGTGGGTGAGTGAGCGAGTGGGTGAATGAGTGAGTGTGTGGATGAGTGAGTGAGTGAGTGGGTGATGAATGAGTGTGTGAGTGAGCGAGCGAGCGAGTGAGTGAGTGAGAGTGAGCATGTAGTCTTGATACCTGAACTTGGAGTTTATTCAAGAAGGATTCATGGCACTCGGTAGGTTCCATATTCGCTCCGTCCAATCCGCCGTCTGGCAGACTCTTAGAGCTTCCGCAAAATCCTGTGCGCTGGCAAAGTATTTCATGGCACTCGGAGGTTCCATATTCGTTCCACCCAATCTGCCATTTGTTAACTGGGCACACACACACACACACACACACAGAGAGGAGAGAGAGAGGAGAGAGAGAGAGAGACACACCACAGACAACGACAGACAGACAGACAGAGAGAGGAGAGAGAGAGAGAGAGAGACAGAGAGAGAGAGAGAGAGAGAGAGAGAGAGATGCGCCGCCTTCATAATGCTGACCCAGGGAAACAAAAGTTGAGTCACACTACCACCCCACTTCCCTGCGCCCTTAAGGGTTTATAAGACAGCTTTTACCTACACGTCGATGTTACTTAATCAACATTTGCTGACCTCAGTTGTCAGCGTTGATTCGATTTCCTGAGTTGTAACCTTTGTTTTGTCAGTCAGGCGAGAAGTGATTGCCTGACGAATGCTAAAAGAACTTACACACATTATTAACACAAAAACCTGAAAGTCAGCATGTTTGTTTACCGTTCCTGTTTACTGCCCCTTCTTGTCCCTGGCTAAATTCCAGAGA
>JAPXFY010000032.1:34495742-34500742 GCA_030674185.1 Monoplex corrugatus | reverse complement strand
CACATATGGAATTGTCCGAGTGCAGTGAATCCCTCTTGAACAAAATGCAAAGCTCCAGACTACCCAGCAAGTGATAGATACTCAGACAGTGCGAACTCAGACCTTTCAGTTGGAAGTTGAGTGCCGTGTGTACGTCCCTGTGATTGTCACACCTGTCGATTGGCGGTTTACTGGTATCGGTTTTTGACACTATCGTGTTTGGCTCTGGTCACTTGAACTTTTTTGTTTGTCTCTCTCTGTCCGTGTCGCCATTAGTTGTACTGAAGAGAGAGAGAGAGAGAGAAGAAGAGAGAGAGAGAGAGAGAGAGAGAGTATGTGTGTGTGTGTTGATTAGTATGTGTGTGTGTGTGTGTGTGTGTGTGTGTGTGTGTGTGTCGTGTGTTTGATTAGTGTGTGTGTGTTTGTGTGTGTGTGTGTTTGTGTGTGAATGTGTGTGTGTGTGTGTGTGTGTGTGTGTGTGTTGATTAGTATGTGTGTGTTGATTAGTGTATGTGTTCATTAGTGTGTGTGTGTGTGTGCGTTGATTATTTGTGTGTGTGTGTTGACGTATGTGTTTTATTGTGTGTGTGTGTTTTAGTGTGTGTGTGTGTGTGTGTGTGTGTGTGTGAAGAGAGAGAGAGAGAGAGAGAGAGAGAGAGAGAGAGAGAGAGAGAGAAGAGAGAGAGAGAGAGAGAGCAGCATAATATGTCTGACGTGAAGTGGATACACATGCCTAACGTTATCAACGTGGTATCAGTTGACACTATCAGCTCTTTTGTCCACGCCTTCTGTTGATCTCGCCGCAGGTGAAGACTCTCTATCTCTCTCTGTCTCTTCTCATTTGCGACATGACAGCTGTTTAGTACTTTTGATACGCCATGGACTCAAGATCTGATATCTGGAGTTCAGTCCAGCCCGCTGCATTAACCCTTTGACTCCTGCACCCTGCCCACCAACATCCTGCATTGTCAACCATGCTAGCAGAGCAAACACTTAACTCTTTGACTCCTGTTACCCTGCCCACCAACATCCTGCATTGTCAACCATGCTAGCAGAGCAAACTGTTAACTCTTTGACTCCTGTACCCTGTCCACCAGCATCCTGCATCGTCAACCATGCTAACAGAGCAAACTGTTAACTCTTTGACTCCTGCACCCTGTCCACCAGCATCCTGCATCGTCAACCATGCTAGCAGAGCAAACTGTTAACTCTTTGACTCCTGTACCCTGTCCACCAGCATCCTGCATCGTCAACCATGCTAGCAGAGCAAACTGTTAATTCTTTGACTCCTGTACCCTTTCCACCAGCATCCTGCATCGTCAACCATGCTAGCAGAGCAAACTGTTAACCCTTTGACTCCTGTACCCTGTCCACCAGCATCCTGCATCGTCAACCATGCTAGCAGAGCAAACTGTTAACCCTTTGACTCCTGTACCCTGTCCACCAGCATCCTGCATCGTCAACCATGCTAGCAGAGCAAACTGTTAACTCTTTGACTCCTGTACCCTGTCCACCAGCATCCTGCATCGTCAACCATGCTAGCAGAGCAAACTGTTAACCCTTTGACTCCTGTACCCTGTCCACCAGCATCCTGCATCGTCAACCATGCTAGCAGAGCAAACTGTTAACCCTTTGACTCCTGTACCCTGTCCACCAGCATCCTGCATCGTCAACCATGCTAGCAGAGCAAACTGTTAACCCTTTGACTCCTGTACCCTGTCCACCAGCATCCTGCATCGTCAACCATGCCAGAATAGCAACAAAAAAAACTGGTGGATAGGGTGAGGGGGTCGAAGGGTTGTTCTTGCAGTTGACGGATAGGGTGCGAGAGTCAAAGGGTTAAATTAAACACTGGCCTGTTGGGTATTCTTAACCCTTTGACTCCCGCACCCTGTGCATCAGCATCCTGCATTGTCAAACATACCAGCAAAGCAGCAACTTAACCCTTTGACTCCCGCACCCTGTGCATCAGCATCCTGCATTGTCAAACATGGTAGCAAAGCAACAACTTAAGCCTGTGACTACCGCACCCTGTGCATCAGCATCCTGCATTGTCAAACATGCCAGCAAAGCAAAAACTTAACCCTTTGAGTACCTTACCCAATCCACCAGCTTCCTGCAGGTGAATAGGTTAGGGGAGTCATTGGGTGAAGTTTCTGCAGTTGGTGGATAGGGTGCGGGAGTCAAAAGGTTAAATGTTTTCACTAGTCAGCTGAGTGTTTCGCACGCCCCTCTACCCCCACCCCCAATCTCTGTATATTTCACGATCTTGCCAGTGTAGATCTAGTGTTTTGTGCATTCTCAGAGTCTGGCAGATAATTGCTGGGGTGGATTTTGGTGGAGCGGATATGGAATTGTCTGAGTGCGAAGACTCCCTCTTTAACAAATTCGAAACTGTGGTGTTTCTGACTGTGTGTCAGTCAGTCTGTTTCTGTCTCTATGTGTCTCTGTCTGTCTGTCTGTCTCTTTCTGCCTGTCTCTGTCTCTCTTCTCTCTCTTCTCTCTCTCTCTCTCCCTCCCCCTCCCTCTTTCTGTCGGTCTCTCTGTCTCTGCCTCATGTTCTGTGTCTGTCTCTCTGTCTCTGCCTCATGTTCTGTGTCTGTCTCTCTGTCCCTCTTTCTCTCCTTGTATATTTTTCTGTCTTTGTGTGTTTCTTTCTGTCTTCCTTTATCTTTCTCCCTCCACCCATCGTTCTGCTCTCTGTCTCTCTCTGTCTCTGTTTCTGCCTGTCTGTCTGTCTGTCTGTCTGTCTGTCTGTCTCTCTCTCTCTCTGTCTCTGTCTCTCTCTCTCTCTCTCTCTCTCTGTATGTGTATGTTTTAATAAACGAGAGTGAAAACAAGAGAATCTATCTTGTTAACTTGGTGGGTGGGTAGGTATGTGGTTGGGATGTGTGTGTTGTGTGTGATGTGTTGTGTGTGTGTGTGTGTGTGTGTGTGTGTGTGTGTGTGTGTGTGTGTGTGTGTGTGTGTGTGTGTGTGTGTGTGTATTTTAATAAACGAGAGTAAAAAAATTAGACAGGACAACCTGTCTTGTTAACTTGGTGGATCGGTATGTGGTTGGGATGTGTGTGTTGTGTGTGTGCGTGTGGTGTGTGTGTGTGTGTGTGTGTGTGTGTGTGTGTGTGTGTATGTATATATATGTATGTGTGTATGAGTATGTGTGTGTATATATGTGTGTATGTGTGTGTATGTGTGTATATGCGTGTGTATATAATTTTATATATGTATGTATGTGTGTATGAGTGTGTGTGTGTATATGTGTGTGTATATATATATATATTTATATACATATATATATATGTAGATACATATAATATATATATATATATATATACATAAGTGTATTGTGTGTGTGTGTGTGTGTGTATGTGTGTGTGTGTGTGTGTGGTTTAGGAGATGATGTGGGGTGAGCGGGTGGGATCTCACTGGTGGTTTCTGCCAGATAACACGAGCATCAGCATTGCTGCACGGTTTGTTTTATTTAACCGTGATTAACGTGTTTAAAAAGCGTGGGTGGGGGATGGAGGGGGGAGAAGAAAAGGGTGATGGAGGGGGGGAGAAAAAAAGGGTGAAGGTGAAGGACGAAATGATAGATTCCGGTGGCATGCTTCCAGCGTCTGCTATTTAAATTCGTCACCTGTTTCCCTCCCCCCCCCCCCCCTTCTTTAAATGAAGAAAAAAATGTGAAGGTGAGAAAAATGTTTTTTGTGTAAGCGGATAAGTAAGTGTCCGTAAGAAAGGATTTTTTTTTAAAGTGGTGTGTGTGTTATGTGTTGTGTGTGTGTGTGGATTGTGTGTGTGTGTGTGTAGATGGATGTGTGTTTGTGTGTGTGTGTGTTTTGTGTGTGTGTGTGTGTGTGTGTGAGAAGGGGAGAGAGAGAGAGAGAGAATACGGACAAACAAGACAGAGAAACAGACGTGGGGAAAGAGACGGACAGACAGACAGAAAGACAGACAGGCAGGCAGGCAGACATACAGACAGGCAGGCAGGCAGGCAGGCAGGCGGAAAGACAGACAGACGGAAAGACAGACAATCAAATAAGGACAACAAGACAAACGGACGTGTATGAGAAGAAAGAGAGAGGATACGGACAAACAAGACAGAGAAACAGACGCGGGAAAGAGACGGACAGACAGAGACAGACAGTGAGAAAAGAGAGAGCAAGAGACGGAGACAGGCAGAGAGAGGGAGGGAGAGAAAGAGAGAGAGACAGAGAGCGAGAAAGAGAAGAGAGAGGAAGGCAAAAGAGAGAAAGAGAGGAAAGAGAAAGAGAAAGAGAGAGAAGAGAGAGAGAGACTGAGGCAGAGAGAGAGAGAGAAAGAGAGAGAGAGAGAGCGAGAAAGAGAGGAGAGAGACTGAGGCAAAGAGAGAAAGAGAGAGAAAGAGAAGAGAGAGAGAGAGAAAGAGAGAGAGAATGAGAGAGAGTGAGACAGACAGAGACAGACAGACAGACAATCAAACAAGGAGACAGACAACTCGGGGGGGGGGGAGAGGGTGTGAGTGGGGGGGGGGCAAGATAAGAAAGGCAAGACAAGCACTCATCATGCCACACACAGCCTGATGATAGATCGGCTTTCAAGTGACGGCAGTCTGCTTTATATACACTGCATTCTCTGACTGCATGACTCGCTGAGCTGATGTTGGTTGCTGGGTTGCTGGGCTTGTTGATGGTTCACTTCCCTTTCTCTTCTACCCTCCATCTCTTCATGATTATTATCATAATTATTGTTATAATTATTACTAAATTATTATTATTATTATCATCATTATTGATATTATTCAGGGGCTATAGAATGCGAACTCCATCGCACAGTCAGCTTGATGAGTCATGTAACAAAGATCCTATTAAGATTATAATCATGATGAGGACAAGGAATAGAATCAGAAGTAAAATAGCAAAAGAACAGTGTGGATTTGTGGAAGGGAAAGGAACTATTAATGCCGTATACATTCTAAGAACTATCATAGAGAGGTCAATCGAGATAAACAAGGAGTTATATTTATGCTTGGTTGATTATAC
>JAPXFY010000032.1:34465742-34468242 GCA_030674185.1 Monoplex corrugatus | reverse complement strand
AGAGGAGGAGGAGGAGTAGTAGAAGAAGAAGGAGAAGGAGGATAAGAAGGAGGAGAAGAAGAAGGAGAAGAAGAAGAAGGAGAAGAAGAGGGGGAGAAGAAGAAGAAGAAGAAGATTCTGAAGAAGAAGAAGAAGGAGGAGGAGGAGAAGGAGAGGGAGGAGGAGGAGAGGGAGAAGGAGAAGAAGGAGAAGAAGAAGGAGAAGAAGGAGAAGAAGAAGAAGAGGGGGAGAAGAAGGAGAAGAAGAAGATTCTGAAGAAGAAGAAGAAGATTCTGAAGAAGGAGAAGGAGAAGAAGGAGGAGAAGAAGGAGAGGGAGGAGAAGAAGGAGGAGGAGAAGAAGGAGGAGGAGGAGGAGAGGGAGGAGAAGGAGAAGAAGAAGGAGGAGAAGGAGGAGGAGAAGAAGGAGAAGAAGAAGGAGAGGGAGGAGAAGGAGAGGGAGGAGGAGAAGGAGGAGAAGAAGGAGAAGGAGAGGGAGGAGAAGGAGGAGAAGAAGAAGGAGAAGAAGAAGAAGAAGGAGGAGAAGAAGAAGAAGAAGGAGAAGAAGGAGGAGAAGAAGAAGAAGAGAGGGAGAAGAAGAGGGGGAGAAGAAGAAGAAGAAGAAGGAGGAGGAGGAGGAGGAGGAGGAGTTTTTGGATTTGGGGCGAAATTTGTTCAAGAGAGATGCATTTTAGCGATGATCCGGTGCTAGACTCCCTGACCCTGCGCTAAACACTTTCATCCCCTGGCCTAGTCCTGACAGGGGAGGGGAAATCAACGAAACACCGACACCACCGGAATGACGGGAGCGTTAACCCTTAGACTCCCCCGCACCCTATCCACCAACTTCAAAAACTTAACTCTTTGACTCCCTCACCCTATCCACTAGCTTCCTTGCAGGAGGCTGGTGGATAGGATGAAGGAGTCAAAGGGTTAAGTTCTTGCTTTTCTTGCATGGTTGTCAATGCAGGATGCTGGTGGACAGGGTGCGTGGGTGAAAGGGTTAAGATGGACAACGAACGAGCCAAAGTTTAGGCTTCGGGATGGACTGGACCTGAATGTATCAGCCGATTAGAGTGAAGAGGAAGGACAAAAAAAAAATAAAATAATAAAAAGCAAAAAACTTCTTTTTCTTCTTTCTTATTCTTCTTCTCTTCCTCCTCCTTTTCTTCCTTCTTCTCCTAACCGTTGAACAAACTCCCCCAAATCCAAAACCTTCCTTCTTCTCTTCTTTCTTCTTCTTCTTCCTTCTCTTCTTCTTCTTCTTCTCTTCTTCTCTTCTTCTTCTTCTTCTTCTTCTTCTTCTCTCTTTCTTCTTCTTTCTTCTCTTCTTCTTTCTCTTCTTCTTCTCTTCTCTTCCTCTTCTTCTTCTCTTCTTCTTCTTCTTCTTCTCTTCTTTCTTCTTCTTCTTCTCTTTCTTTCTTCTTCTTCTCTTCTTCTCTTCTTTCTTCTTCTTCTTCTTCTTCTTCTTCTTCTTCTTCTTCTTCTTCTCTCTTCTTTTTCTTCTCTTCTTCTTCTTCTTCCTTCTTCTTCTTCTCTTCTTCTTCTTCTTCTTCTTCTTCTCTTCTCCTTCTTCTTCTCTCTCTTCTCTTCTTCTTCTTCTTCTTCTCTTCTTCTCTTTCTTTTCTCTTCTTCTTCTTCTTTTCTTCTCTTCTTCTTCTTCTCTTCCTCTTCCTTTCTTCTTCTTTCTTCTTCTTCTTCTTCTTTCCTCTTTCTCTCTTTCTTCTTCTTCTTCCCTCTCTTTTTCTTCTCTTCTTCTTCTTTCTCTTCTTCTTTTCTTCTTCTCTTCTTCTCTTCTTCTTCTTCTCTTCTTCTTCTTCTTCTTCTTCTTCTTCTTCTTCTTCTTCTTCTCTTCTTCTTCTTCTTCTTCTTCTTCTTCTTCTCTTCTTCTTCTTCTCTTCTTCTTCTTCTTCTCTTCTTCTTCTTCTTCTCTTCTTCTTCTTCTTCTCTCTCTCTTCCTTCTTCTTCTTCTTTCTTCTTTCTTCTTCTTCTTCTTTCTTCTTCTTCTTCTTCTTCTTTCTTCTTCTTCTTCTTTCTTCTTCTTCTTCTTCTTCTTCTTCTTCTTTTCTTCTTCTCCTTCTCTACTTCATTCTCCTTCTTCTTTCTTCCTTCTTCTTCCTTCTTCCTCTTCTTCTTTCTTCTTCTTCTTCTTCTTCTTCTTTCTTCTTCTTTTCTTCTTCTTCTTCTTCTTTTTCTTCTTCTTTTCTTCTTTTCTTCTTCTTCTTCTTCTTCTTCTTCTTCTTCTTCTCTTCTTCTTCTTCTTCTTCTCTCTTCTTCTTTTTTTCTTCTTTCTTCTTCTTCTTCTTCTTCTTCTCTCTTCTTTCTTTCTTTTCTTCTTCTTCTTCTTTTCTTCTTCTTCTTCTTCTTTTTCTCTTTTCTTCTTCTTCTTCTTCTCTTCTTCTTCTTTCTTCTTCTTCTTCTTTCCTTCTTCTTCTTCTTCTTCTTCTTCTTTTCTTCTTCTTCTTCTTCTTCTTTTCTTTCTTCTTCTTCTTCTTCTCTTTTCTTCTTCTTCTCTTCTTCTTT
>JAPXFY010000032.1:34455742-34460742 GCA_030674185.1 Monoplex corrugatus | reverse complement strand
ATCACTGCTGGACAGAAGGGTATGTCTTCAGGTTAGACTTATTCATATTGTTATTGTTGTTTAAAGCCCAGCCGACTGCGTAGAGCCACATCAGGGCTATAACCGTTTCAAAGCATACACACTACTTCAACAGGAGTGGGGGGGGGGGGGGGGGGGGGGGGGGGGGGGGGGGGGGGGGGGGGGGAAGAAAATTAAGTACATATATCAATGCATTCGCGCACATAATCTAAGGACATGCCCCTGGCGTTGACCACTCTGTCCAATTTATCGGACAGGCGATTTAAAAAAAAAACACCTGAATACAAATTTAAACACAACTATGGACACCAAAACATATCTTAAAACGGGCATAAACTACCAAAAATTGCTTCCGCATATCTCATTTCCCTAGAGCCAAAAAATGCACTTAACACATGTACCCAGTTATCAATCCTAAGAGAAAGTACGGAAGACTTTATCAAACACATACAGGTGAATGGACCAGCAAGGCAGAAGAAAAAGATAGGAAGAAATGACAAAAAGCAACGGAGGAAGAAAGAAACAAAGAGAATGACAGAAAAGAGGAAAATTCTAGCACAGAATTTTCCAGAAGGTGGGGATACTATTTATACTGAAAGAGCCCTTGGCATCCCCACGGGGGAGGGGAGCGGGGGGGGGGGGGAGGGGAGTTAATCTTGAAGGAAGGCTGTCTGTCGAACAGACAAGGGAAACTCGTTCCAGTTGTATGCACCAGACACAGAGAACGAGCGGCGACCGACTGTGGAACATCGGCATAGAGCAATTTGTGAACAAGTAGTGTCAGGAGCAGAACGGAGAGGTCGGGCAGAGGTGTACTACATTTGGAGGTGGTCACGAAGGTAGATAGGTGCAGTACCATCGATACACGTGTCGCATAATGTATTGACAACAAAAACAGTATCAACAACAACATCAATTATGATAATGATTGTAATAACAATAATGATGATAATGATACTACTACTAATGATGATGGTAGATGATGACGATGATAACAAAATACTACTACTACTGCTACTTGTAGTGATTATAATGATGATGATGGTGGTGGTAGATGATGATGATGATGATGATAACACTACCACTACTGCTGCTACTGCTGCTGCTACTACTACTACTAGTAGCAGTGATTATGATAATGATGATGATGATGATGATAATGACAGTGGTAGTAGAAGTAGTAGTAGTAATAATGATGATAGTAATAATGTCGGCGTCGTCGTCGTTATCATCATCATCATCATCATCACCACCACCACCATCATCATCATCATCATCACCATCATCATCATCATCACCATCATCATCATCATCATCACCATCATCATCATCATCATCATCATCATCATCACCATCATCATCACCACACCATCATCATCATCATCATCATCATCATCACCATCATCATCATCACCATCACCACCACCACATCATCATCATCATCATCATCGTCATCGTCATTGTCGTCGTTGTTGTTGTTATTGTTTAAAGCCCATTGACTGCACAGAGTCGTATCAGGGCTATAACCGTCTGAAAACATTCACAACACCTCATTTACTATGGGGGGGGGGGGGGGGGGGGGGGGGGACACCTGGAAAAAAAGTGAAGTACGTATATCACTGTATTCGTGCACGTAACACAAGGATATGGCCCTGGCGTTGACATACTTTGTCCAATATATCACCATAGGATTAACTTGAAACTTGAATACAGATGCAAATATATTTAAGGACACTAAAACATTAAAACTGGACTAAACTACCTACAAGTGCTTCCGCGCGTCAGATTTCTTAGAGCCAAAAATGCAGTTAACACATGTACCCGGTTACCAATCCTAACAGAAAATTATATAAGGTTCTATATCTGTAGAACAAGTACAGGTGAGCGGATTAGCGAGGCAGTAAATGATAGGAAGAGATGGCAAAAAACAGGAACAAGGCAGAAACCGAGTGACAGAAAAGAGGTTATTTCTTGCACAGAATTTCCAGAAGGTGGGGAAAGAGTACACTAAAAGAGCCCCCGGTATCCCCACGTGAGTAACTGTGCAACAACATAGTGGAATGTGGTCAGATGGCAAACAGCTTGTGTTCTCCGTCTTCCACTAAAAAGTCTGATGGTGTATAATTCGCAGTGAGTCCAATTACAGTTGGATAATAGCACCATTTAAGAATAATTTAACAATTAAGAAAAAAAAATGGGCAACCTTCCCCAGAAAAAAACAGCAGCACCAGCAGCATCAACAACAACAACAACAGCAACAACAAAACGAAAAAAGGAAAAGAAAAAGAAAAAAAAAACCAACCAACCAACCAACCAACCAATAATCCAACCAAACTGATAAATGTTTCCCCCGTTTTGAAGATCGATTATCAACTATGTGGGTTGCGTTGGGTGGTTGTGTGTGTATGTATGTGCGTGCGTGCGTGTGTGTGTGTGTGTGTGTGTGTGTGTGTGTGTGTGTGTGTGTGTGTGTGTGTGTGTGTGTGTGTGTGTGTGCTTGTGTGTGTGTGTGTCTGTGCTTGTGTGTGTGTGTGTGTGTCTGTGCTTGTGTGTGTGTGTGTGTGTGTGTGTCTGTGCTTGTGTGTGTGTGTGTGTGTGTGTGAAGGGGGGAGAGGGTGGAATGGAGAGGCCCATCTCCTTTCCATGTCGTTAAATTCATGTCCATCGTGTTTAAAAATGGTTGGTGCCCTACTCAGACGACTTGCTCTCCCCCTGTAGAACATACATGTTCTTCCCCACTTCTACATAGTCACTTCAGATGTAAAATTGTGTGGCGCTGTACTATGGCGATTTGTTTGAGAGCGGATGGGATGGGGGGGGGAGAGAATGGGACGGAGATGGGGGTGGTTCGGAGTTGGAAGGAGAGAAGGGAGGGAGAGAGAGAGACAGGGAGAAGGAGAGAAAGGGAAAGAGAAAGCGAGAGGGGGGGACGGAGAGGTAAAGGAAGTGAGAGAGAGACAGGGGCGAGAGAGAGAGAGACAGCGGAGAGAGACAGGGGAGAGAAAGAGAGGGGAGAGAGAGAGAGACAGGGGAGGGAGAGAGAAACAGGAGAGAGACAGGGAGAGAGAGAGAGAGACAGGGGAGAGAGAGAGACAGGGGAGAGAGAGCAGGGGAGAGAGAGAGACAGAGGAGAGAGAGAGACAGGGGAGAGAGAGAGACAGGGGAGAGAGAGAGACAGGGGAGAGAGAGAGCAGGGGAGAGAGAGAGACAGGGGAGAGAGAGAGACAGGGGAGAGAGAGAGCAGGGGAGAGAAAGAGACAGGGGAGAGAGAGAGACAGGGGAGAGAGAGAGGGACAGGGGAGAGAGAGAGACAGGGGAGAGAGAGACAGGGAGAGAGAGGGGGGTGAGAAACAGGGGAGAGAGAGACAGGGGAGAGAGAGAGAGACAGGGGGAGAGAGAGAGAGACAGGGGGAGAGAGAGACAGGGGAGAGAGAGAGACAGGGGGAGAGAGAGAGGGGAGAGAGAAAGAGGGGAGAGAGACAAGGGAGAGAGAGAGGAGAGAGAGAGAGACAGGGGGGAGAGAAGAGAGAGACAGAGACAGAGGAGAGAGAGAGACAGGGGGGAGAGAGAGACAGGGGAGAGAGAGAGGGACAGGGGAGAGAGAGAGACAGGGGAGAGAGAGAGGGACAGGGGAGAGAGAGAGACAGGGAGAGAGAGACAGGGGGAGAGAGAGAGGGTGAGAAACAGGGGAGAGAGACAGGGGAGAGAGAGAGAGACAGGGGGAGAGAGAGACAGGGGAGAGAGAGAGGGGAGAGAGAGAGAGAGGGGAGAGAGACAGGGGAGAGAGAGAGGAGAGAGAGAGAGAGACAGGGGGAGAGAGAGACAGGGGAGAGAGAGAGGGGAGAGAGAGACAGGGAGAGACGAGACAGGGGGAGAGAGAGAGAGCAACGCACATTTCACACACACAGGGGTGAAAAAAATTGTGGGTGTGAAAAATAATTCAGTCTGAAAATGGAAAAAGGTTAGTATCATCCGTCGGCTCGTAACGTTGAAGATGATCTTGTAGTTGAAGCGACAAGCAGGGAAGGTTAGTAACGGGAAAATAATGAGCTTGCATTTCAGAAAAGGGCAGAGCGGGGGAAAAATAGGGAGGAGATGAGGTGGGGGTCTTCAAGCTGAGAGACATAGTGGGAAACACGAAGGCCTACTGAGGAGAGGGTGGATGTGTTGTGAGGGAGGAAGAGGGAGAGAGAGAGGAAGAGAGAGGGGGAGAGAGAGGGGGAGAGGAAGAGAGAGGGGGAGAGAGAGGGGGAGAGAGAGTGGGAGAGGAAGAGAGAGAGGAAGAAAGAGAGAGGGAGAGAGAGAGAGGAAGAGAGGAGGGGGAGAGAGAGAGGAGAAGAAAGAGAGGGAGAGAGAGAGGAAGAGAGATGGGGAGAGAGGAAGAGAGAGAGAGAGGAAAAGAGAGGGAGAGGAAGAGAGAGAGGGAGAGAGAGAGAGGAAGAAAGAGAGAGGGAGAGAAAGAAAGGGAGAGGAAGAGAGAGAGAGAGGAAGAAAGAGAGGGAGAGAGAGAGGAAGAGAGAGAGGAAGAGAAAGATAGGAAGAAAGGGAGAGAGAGAGAGGAAGAGAGAGAGAGGAAAGAGATGGGGAGAGAGGAAGAAAGAGAGGAAAAGAGAGGAAGGAAGAGGAAGAGAGAGAGAGGAAGAGAGAGGGGGAGAGAGAGAAGAGAGAGGAAGAGAGAGAGGGGGGAGAGAAAGAGGAAGAGAGAGAAAGGAGAAGAGAGAGAGAGAGGGAGAGAGAGAGAGGAAGACAAAGATAGAGAGAGAGATGGGGGGGGAGATAGAGGGAGAGGGGAGAGAGAGAGAGAGAGGAAGGGAGAGAGACAGAGAGAGAGAAACGAGGGATAAAAGGAAGCGATATAAAGAGAGGTTTGATTGATTTGTTGATGGAGATTGCTTTGATTGATGGATTAACATCAGGGGTCACACTGTGGATTTCCCTAAATAAATTCACACAGCTGTCCCCCGAGAGGGCAAGCTCCATCT
>JAPXFY010000032.1:34451990-34453142 GCA_030674185.1 Monoplex corrugatus | reverse complement strand
GAGAGAGAGAGAGAGAGAGAGAGAGAGAGAGAGAGAGAGAGAGAGAGAAAGAGAGAGAGAGAGGTTTGAAAACTGGCGGTGTTAGTTTCTTTATATATCATTAATCTTGTTTGTTTTGTTTGTTTGTTTGTTTGTTTGTTTGATTTTTTTTTTTTTTTGAAAGCGATAGAAGTGGTTGCCATGTGCGTATAGCGCATTTTATTTTCTTCGCTTGATTGGTTTATTCAGTTGTTTCTTTGGTTGGTTGGTTGGTTGGTTGGTTATGTTGGCAGTTTGTTGCGGATCTTTTGTGAAGTTGGGGGTGATGAGATGGTGAGGTAGGGTAGGTGGGTGGGGTGGGTGGGGCGGGGATATTTCGGTTATTTTTTTCCTTGTGTTGGCAATGACTGTGAAGTTGATTCCAAATTCCTTTCCTCTGGGAAAAAGAAATGTAAACAGGTGAGGTGTCTTGGCACCTTGAGGTTCTCTTTGTGTTTTTGTGGAAGGTTGTGTTGTCAGTGTGTGTTTGTGTTTGTGCTTGTGCTTCTGTCTGTCTGTCTCTCTTTCTGTCTCTCTGTCTTTGTCTGTCTGTCTGTCTCTCTCTCTTCCCCCCCCCCCCCACCTCGCTCTCACTCGCTTGCTCGCTCTGTCTGTCTGTCTGTCTCTCCGCCTTTCTCCTATTTCCCTCTCTCTCTTCACCCCCTCTCTCTCGCTCGCTCGCTCGCTCGCTCTTTGCCTGTCTCTCTGTCTCTGCCTATCTATCTATCTATCTCTCTATCTATCTATCTATCTCTCTCTCTATCTATCTGTCTGTCTATCTATCTGTCTGTCTATCTATCTGTCTGTCTGTCTGTCTATCAATCTATCTATCTATCTCTCTATCTCTCTATCTATTTGTCTATCTGTCTGTCTATCTGTCTGTGTATCTGTCTGTCTATCTGTGTGTCTGTCTATCTTTCTATCATCTCTCTCTCGCTCTGTGTGTGGCTCTCTGTCTGTCTGTCTGTCTGTTTCTGTCTGTCTGTCTGTCTCTCTGTTTCTGTCTGTCTGTCTGTATGTCTGTCTGTCTGTCTCTCTCTGTCTGTGACTTAATATGAAGTTTTACTGACCAGTGTGTGACAGTTATATGACAGTCACAAATGTTAATTTATGGTATGTAAGAGATGCTGTCCT
>JAPXFY010000032.1:34441990-34444490 GCA_030674185.1 Monoplex corrugatus | reverse complement strand
AGAATATGACACATTTGTGGAGAGAGAGAGAGAGAGATTTGTGGGGAGAGAGAGATATATATATTTGTGGGGAGAGAGAGAGAGAGAATATGACACATTTGTGGAGGAGAGAGAGAGAGAGAGAGAGAGAGAGAGAGAGAGATTTGTGGGGAGAGAGAGAGAGAGGGAGAGATATTTGTGGGGAGAGAGAGAGAGAGAATATGACACATTTGTGGAGAGAGAGAGAGAGAGAGAGAGAGAGAGAGAGAGATTTGTGGGGAGATATATATATATATATTTGTGGGGAGAGAGAGAGAAAGAGAGAGAATATGACACATTTGTGGAGAGAGAGGGAGAGATTTGTGGAGATAGAGAGAGAGAGAGAGAGAGAGAGAGAGAGAATATGACACATTTGTGGAGAGAGAGAGAGAGAGAGAGATAGTTGTGGGGAGAGAGAGAGAGAGAGAGATTTGTGGGGAGAGAGAGAGAGAGAGAGATTTGTGGAGAGAGAGAGAGAATATGACAGACATTTGTGGAGAGAGAGAGAGTATGGCAGAGACGTTTGTGGAGAGAAAAAGAGTGAGCCGTTGTGTTATGCAGACTTTGTTGATAGTCCTGTAGACTCAAAATCTGATGTCTCAAGATCGTATGTCTATTTTTCAATGAGCGTTTATGTCATTTGTGATGCTGTCTCGTACCAGACTCGAACCCATGCTTATGGTAGATTTGACGGACGCGGTGGTCAAGCGCGTAAAAGTCGGATTTGCAGTCGGAAGGCCCTGGGTTCGATCCGAGTTCTAAGTGCCTCCACCTGGTGGGTAAAGAAAGGGTTAACATTTTTCCGGTCTTTCAGGTTAACCCTTTGACACCCGCACCCTGTCCACCCACGTCCTGCATTGCCAACCATGCAAGCAAAGCAAAAACTTAACCCTTTGATTCCCTCACCCTTTCTGCCAGCTTCCTGCAAGGAAGCTGGCGGAAAGGGTGAGGGAATCAAAGGGTTAAGGTTTTTGCAGTTGGTAGATAGGGTGCGGGAGTCAAAGGGTTAACATGTGTGGAAGCTGACCTGCCAGTGTAAAAAAAACAACAACAAACAAACCCAACAACAACAAAAACCACCACCAACAAAAACACCCCACACAAAACAAAAACAAACAAAAACAAACAAACAAACAAAAACAAACAAACAAACGAAAACAAACAAACAAACGAAAACAAACAAACAAACAAAAACAAACAAACAAACAAAAACAAACAAACAAACAAAATCAAACACAAACAAACAAACAAAACAAAAACAAACAAACAAACAAAATCAAAACACAAACAAACAAAAACAAACAAACAAACAAAAACAAACAAACGAAAACAAACAAACAAACAAAAACAAACAAACAAACGAAAACAAACAAACAAACAAAAACAAAACAAACAAACAAAAACAAACAAACAAACAAAAACAAACAAACAAACAAAATCAAACACAAACAAACAAACAAACAAACAAAAACAAACAAACAAACAAAAACAAACAAACAAACAAACAAACAAACAAAACAAAACAACAACAACAAAACAAACCAACAAACAAACAAACAAACAAAAACAAAACAAACAAACAAAAAACAAACAAACAAACAAAAACAAACAAACGAAAAAAACAAACAAACAAAAACAAACAAAACAAACAAACAAACAAACAAACAAAAACAAACAAACAAACAAAATCAAAACAAACAAAAACAAACAAAAACAAACAAACAAACAAACAAAATCAAACACAAACAAACAAACAAACAAAAACAAACAAACAAACAAAATCAAACACAAACAAACAAACAAACAAAAACAAACAAACAAACAAACAAACAAACAAACAAACAAACAAAACAAAAACAAAAACAAAAAACAAACAAAACAAAAAACAAAAAACAAAACAAACAACAAACAGCATATCATCAAGTACACACGTTAAAGATCCAGCGCATGTCATGTGGTTGTCCAGTGGCTTGTGGTATGGAAACCTGAACATAACCCTCCCCTCAGCATGCACGACGAAGGCGGCGTATGCAGCAGACTGTGCAGCAACATACCCCTGCACAGTGTAGGCAAAAAAACAAAACACAAAACAAAAACAACAATAACAACAAAAAACAACGTGCATACGCATAACGCGTCAGAGAACAAATCGGGACGCATATGATTTAAGAGAGAAAAGAAAGAAAGAAAGAAAGGAAGGAAGGAAGGAAAGAAAGAAAAACCAAAGTCTAAGAAAGAAAGAAAGGAAGGAAAACCAAAGTCTCGTATTATGTCGTTGCTAAGAGTGAAAGTTCAGTGAAGAAAGAAAGAAAAAAAGAAGAAGGAAGTAAGTAAGAAAGAAAGAAAGTAAGAAAGAAAGAAAGAAAGAAAGAGAGAAAAGAAGGATAGAAAGAAAGAAGGAAGAAAACCAAGTTTCGTATTTGTCGTTGCTAAGAGTGAAAGGTTCAGTGAAGAAAGAAAGGAAAAAAAAGAAAGAAGTAAA
>JAPXFY010000032.1:34416990-34429490 GCA_030674185.1 Monoplex corrugatus | reverse complement strand
TTGGTGGATAGGGTGAGGGAGTAAAAGGGTTCAGGTTTTGCAGTTGGTGGATAGGGTGCGGGAGTCAGAGGGTTCAGTTTTTGCAGTTGGTGGATAGGGTGCGGGAGTCAGAGGGTTCAGGTTTTGCAGTTGGTGGATAGGGTGCGGGAATCAGAGGGTTCAGGTTTTGCAGTTGGTGGATAAGGTGCGGGAGTCAGAGGGTTCAGGTTTTGCAGTTGGTGGATAGGGTGAGGGAGTCAGAGGGTTCAGTTTTTGCAGTTGGTGGATAGGGTGAGGGAGTCAGAGGGTTCAGTTTTTGCAGCTGGTGGATAGGGTGAGGGAGTCAGAGGGTTCAGTTTTTGCAGCTGGTGGATAGGGTGAGGGAGTCAGAGGGTTCAGTTTTTGCAGTTGGTGGATAGGGTGAGGGAGTCAGAGGGTTCAGTTTTTGCAGTTGGTGGATAGGGTGAAGGAGTCAGAGGGTTCAGTTTTTGCAGTTGGTGGATAGGGTGCGGGAGTCAGAGGGTTCAGTTTTTGCAGTTGGTGGATAGGGTGAGGGAGTCAGAGGGTTCAGTTTTTGCAGTTGGTGGATAGGGTGAGGGAGTCAGAGGGTTCAGTTTTTGCAGTTGGTGGATAGGGTGAGGGAGTCAGAGGGTTCAGTTTTTGCAGTTGGTGGATAGGGTGAGGGAGTCAGAGGGTTCAGTTTTTGCAGTTGGTGGATAGGGTGAGGGATTAAAAAGGTTGTTTTTGCAGTTGGTGGATAGGCTGAGCGAGTCAAAGGGTTAAGTTTTTGCAGTTGCTGGATAGGGTGCGGGAGTCAGAGGGTTAAAGATTCTATAAGTCAGTTCAGTGTTCAGTGACTTACGGAAACATGAAACATTACCAGATTGTACGCCCAACGAAAATGTAGTATGCGTATTGTGCAGAAACATACTGTGTTGGAAGCTGGTGGATAGGGTGAAGGAGTCAAAGGGTTAAGTTTTTGCTTAGGTAGCATGGTTGACAAGGCAGGATGCTGGTGGACAGGGTGCTTGTAATCAAAGGGTTAATTAAAGAATACAGACAGCGAGCGTACCAGTCACTGTGGCGAAGCTTAAAGCGAAGTGATCTGATTACTGGCAAGTTGTGGGTTCGAATCGTCCATCAGTCCAGATCACTGAGGCATTTTGTGCAGGCCTCCTCCGGCACTTGATATTGATGTTGTTGTTTAAAGCCCAGTCGACTGCGTAGAGCCATATCAGGTCTAATCCGGTACTTACCCAGATTCGCACAATAAATAGCCAAATAGACAGAAATTAATCTAAAACATATCAGTTACTCTCTGTGTGTAGGGGAGAGGGGGGGGGGGGTTCTGTCATGTGAGACGAGTTTATACAGAATAGCTGGTTGTGTTATGAGTCAGACCTTTAATTATTTATTTATTTATGTTATACATATGTTCCTTTTTTGAAAGTAAGATACACAGATACACATGTCATTTACATGTAACCAAGATTATTCCAGCGGTAGGCTGATAAAATACCAGTATAAAATACAGACTAGGTAAAACACAGTCTAGGTAGTGCCTCAGGACCTGGCCAGCTCATGGGTTTATGTGCAGGCTTGAGGCTTGTGCCGTGATCACCATCCATACACATGGCAACTGTGACGTTACTGCATATGGGATTCATTCTGAGCGCAGAGACGTCATCTTAAAAAACTGAAACTGAAACCGAGAGCGTACTGTATGTAAGACTCATCAGGGGGAAGATTTCAGACCCATGGCGCCACAGGGTCGAGTCTCATCATTTTACAGGATGGATGTGTGAGATTGCTGCTTCGGTTTTCTCTGACTGTCAACACCGCAGGTGTCTTTTTAATGTCTTACTTAACTCTTTCACTCCCGCACTCCGGTCAACAGCATCCTGCATTGCCAACCATGTTAGCAAGCAAAGAAAAAAATTAACCCTTTGATCCCTCACCTACCACCAGCTTCCTGCAATGATTCCCTCACCCTATCCACCAGCTTCCTGCAGGAAGCTGGTGGATAGGGTGAGGGAATCAAAGGGTTAATTTTTGTAGTTGGTAGATAGGGTGCGGGAGTCAGAGGGTTAAAGCCTGGTTTGATCGACGACAGGATGTATAATTCTGAAAGGAAGCGTTGAGCATTATATAGCCTTCGTCTGGCAGTCTGCAGTCTGATGTGGGATTTATTCCACCACGGGTCGTGACTGTCATTCCTGATATCGTGTATCAACAGAACAATGTGGTGAAAACATAATCCCCCCCCCCACCCCCATCCCACCTCTCCCCACTGGGATTTTGTGGCCTTTCATTCGTCACCTGCTCTCATGGAGATCACAGTATACGAGTCTGTAGATATGTTGGAAAGTCGAAGAGAGGCCCGGGAGGCAGTGACACAGAAGTGCGTATGGGAAAAATAAAGAAAGAAAGAAAGAAGGAAAGAAAGAAGGAAAGAAGGAGGGAAGGAAGGAAGAAAGAAAGAAAAAGGAAAGAAAGAAAGAAAGAAAGAAAGAGAAAGAAAGAAAGAAAGAAAGAAAGAAAGACAAGTATACGAGGTTGTGATAGTGGAAAGTCGAAGAGAGGCCGAGGAGGCAGTGACACAGATGTGCGTGTGGGAAAAATAAAGAAAGAAGGAAGTAAAGAAGGAGGGAAGGAAGGAAGGAAGGAAGAAAGGAAGAAAGAAAGAATGAAAGCAGTGTTGGAAAGCGCGAAGAGAGGCCGAGGAGGCAGTGACGCAGAAGTGTGTATGAGAAAAAAAAGAAAGAAGGAAGGAGGGAAGGAAGGAAGAAAGAAAGAAAGAAAGAAGTGTGTGAAAGCCACGAAGAGAGGCCGAGGAGGCAGTGACGCAGAAGTGTATGGGAAAAATCAAAGAAAGAAAGAAGGAAGGAAAGGAGGGAAGGAAGAAGAAAAGAAGACAAAAGAAAAGAAAGAACAAACAAGAAACCAATATCACGCCAGAAGTGCGTATGGAAAAAACAAAGAAAGAGAGAGAAGAGAGAAGAAAGAAAGAAACAAACAAACAAACAAACAAACAGACAGCATAAAACAAAACCAAAATCCACCGCCAGAAGTGTGTATGGAAAAAACAAAGAAAGAGAAGAGAGAGAGAGAAGAAAGAAAGAAAGAAAGAAAGAAAGAAAGAAAGAAACAAACAAACAAACAAACAAACAGCATAAAACAAAACCGAAAATCCACCGCTTTATTATTCAAGGATACTACCATTAGGTCTCACTGGACCTGTCTTGCTGCTAGTCATTGCTGCTCTACACATATCGTATAAGCATATGTATAATAATATATTTATATATATACACACACACACTCATATATACTATTACTACTACTACCACCACCACCACCACCACCACCAACAACAACAACAACACAACAACACAACAACAACACAACAACAGCAGCAACATCAACAGCAACAACAACGAACCACGAACAATGACTGCACTATTCCTTCAGAAAAGGCTTGGTTGAGGGGTGTGTTGTGTGTGTGTGGTGTGTGTGTGTGTTGTGGATGGAATGGGTGGGGGGTAGCTGGCAGAGCTCAGGAGAGACACGTAACAGCTGGCCAACACGTGGCAGGGTACATTAGTCTCGGCACACGCACACGCTGCCTTTCTGACCCAAAAAGTAAACTTTGTCTTTTTCTGCCACTAGTGTTCTGAAATTTCAGCGTCCGTCTCTTTTGTCGGGCTTGCTGGCTCTTGAGAGAGAGAGAGAGAGAGAGAGATGGGGGTGTAAAAGAAGGGGCAAAGGGGGGTTAGGGGATGGGGGTGTAAAAGAAGGGGCAAAGGGGGGTTAGGGGATGGGGGTGTAAAAGAAGGGGCAAAGGGGGGTTAGGGGATGGGGGTGTAAAAGAAGGGGCAAAGGGGGGTTAGGGGATGGGGGTGTAAAAGAAGGGGCAAAGGGGGTTAGAGGATGGGGGTGTAAAACAAGGGGCAAAGGGGGTTAGAGGATGGGGGTGTAAAAGAAGGGGGGTTAGGGGGTGGAGGGTGTAAAAGAAGGGGCAAAGGGGGGTTAGGGGATGGGGGTGTAAAAGGAGAACAAAGGGGGGTTAGGGGATGGGTTAGGGGATGGAGGGTGTAAGAGAAGGGGACAAGGGGGGTTAGGGGATGGGGGTGTAAAAGGAGAACAAAGGGGGGTTAGGGGATGGGTTAGGGATGGAGGGTGTAAGAGAAGGGGACAAGGGGGGTTAGGGGATGAGGGTGTAAAAGAAGGGGGGTTAGGGGATGGGGGTGTAAAAGGAGAACAAAGGGGGGTTAGGGGATGGAGGGTGTAAAAGAAGAAAAAGGGGGGTTAGGGGATGGAGGTGTAAAAGGAGAACAAAGGGGGGTTAGGGGATGGGGGTGTAAAAGGAGAACAAAGGGGGGTTAGGGGATGAGGGTGTAAAAGAAGAACAAAGGGGGGTTAGGGGATGGAGGGTGTAAAAGGAGAACAAAGGGGGGTTAGGGGATGGAGGGTGTAAAAGGAGAACAAAGGGGGGTTAGGGGATGAGGGTGTAAAAGAGAACAAAGGGGGGTTAGGGGATGGAGGGTGTAAAAGGAGAACAAAGGGGGATTAGGGGATGGAGGGTGTAAAAGGAGAACAAAGGGGGGTTAGGGGATGGAGGGTGTAAAAGGAGAACAAAGGGGGATTAGGGGATGGAGGGTGTAAAAGGAGAACAAAGGGGGGTTAGGGGATGGAGGGTGTAAAAGGAGAACAAAGGGGGTTAGGGGATGGGGGTGTAAAAGGAGAACAAAGGGGGGTTAGGGGATGGAGGGTGTAAAAGAAGAACAAAGGGGGGTTAGGGGATGGGGGTGTAAAAGGAGAACAAAGGGGGGTTAGGGGATGGAGGGTGTAAAAGGAGAACAAAGGGGGGTTAGGGGATGGGGGTGTAAAAGGAGAACAAAGGGGGGTTAGGGATGGAGGGTGTAAAAGGAGAACAAAGGGGGGTTAGGGGATGGGGGTGTAAAAGGAGAACAATGGGGGTTAGGGGGGATGGGGGTGTTAAAAGGAAGAGAACAATGGGGGGGTTAGGGGGATGGGGTGGTGTAAAAGGAGAACAAAGGGGGGTTAGGGGATGAGGGTGTAAAAGGAGAACAAAGGGGGGTTGGGGATGGGGGTGTAAAAGGAGAACAAAGGGGGGTTAGGGGATGGAGGGTGTAAAAGGAGAACAAAGGGGGGTTAGGGGATGGGGGTGTAAAAGGAGAACAAAGGGGGGTTAGGGGGTGGGGGTGTAAAAGGAGAACAAAGGGGGGTTAGGGGATGAGGGTGTAAAAGAAGGGGGGTTAGGGGATGGAGGGTGTAAAAGGAGAACAAAGGGGGGTTAGGGGATGGGGGTGTAAAAGGAGAACAAAGGGGGGTTAGGGGGTGGGGGTGTAAAAGGAGAACAAAGGGGGGTTAGGGGATGAGGGTGTAAAAGAAGGGGGGTTAGGGGGTGGAGGGTGTAAAAGAAGGGGGATTTGGGGATGGGGGTGTAAAAGAAGGGGAACAAGGGGGGTTGGGGGGTGGGGTGGGGTATGGGAGAAAAAGCCAAAAGTAACCCCAGGAAACGATGAAGACGTCACCACCCACTCAGTAATATAAACTTATCTCTCGCCAAATGCAAATATAGGAAGTCGTTTATATAATCCCAGTGAGGGGGTGGGGGGAGGGAGGGAGAGAGAGAGAGGGTGGGAGGATGAGAAGATAGGGAGGGGAGGGAGAGAGAGAGAAGGGAGAGGGGAGAGAGAAAGAGAGAGGGAGAAAAGAGAGAGAGAGAGAGAGAGAGAGAGAGAGAGAGAGAGAGAGAGAGAGAGAGAGAGAATTGTAAAGGAACGACTATAGTAAGTAAGCAGACAAGCAGCTAATATGTAAGCGAAGAATTGTTTTGGAAATGATGAAATGTCTTTCATGAGTGGGTATTTGGTAAGATAGAAAGGAAGGAGAAAAATAAATAAGATGGAAGAAAGAAAGGGAGAGATAAAGAACAGAAGAAATACACGCACACATGCGCGCGCACACACACACACACACGCACACACACCGCGCGCGCGCACACACATACACACGCGCGCGCGCGCGCACACACACTCTCTCTCCAGACTCTCTGTCTCCCCCTTGATCTCGCTCCCTCTCTCTCTCCATCCCTCCCTCTCTCTCTCTCCCCCCCCCCCTCTCTCTCTCCCCCCTCTCTCTGTGACTCCATCTCTCTGTCTCTGTATCTATCTCTCCCTCTCTATCCCCTTCTCTCCCTCCCTCTCTCTTCCCCTCCCTGTCTCTCTCTCTCTCTCTCTCACATACACACGCACGCACGCACGCATGCGCGCACACACACAGCATATACACCCATACACAAAGCATATATTGACCAGAAGCATAAACAGAGAGAGTTCAGATTACGCGTGGACGTCCGTTACAGCATTGACACCAGTGTGTGTGTGTGTGTGTGAGGGGGTTGTGTAGGAGGCAACAGGCTGGCTGTACTGGGACATGGTGCAGGCTTGTTATTCCCCACAACAACACTGTAGGGATTGGATCACTTTAGTTAGATACCCCCATATCACTGTCAACACCTCCGGTCTGTTGTGTGTGTGTGGGGGGGGGGGGGGGTGTTGTGTGTGTGAGGGGGGAGGGTATGTGTGTTATGTGTGTGTGTGTGTGGGGGGGAGGATATGTGTTGTGGTGTGTGTGTATGTGTGTGTGTTGTGGTTTGTATGTGTGTATATGTGTTGTGTGTGTGTGTTGTGTGTGTGTGTGTGTTGTGGTTTGTTGTGTGTGTGTGTGTGTGTGTGTGTGTGTGTGTGTGTGTGTTGTGGTTTGTATGTGTATGTGTGTTGTGGTTTGTATGTGTATGTGTGTTGTGGTTTGTATGTGTATGTATGTATGTGTTGTGGTTTGTATGTGTATGGTGTGTGTGTATGTGTGTGTGTGTGCGTGTGCGTGTGTGTGTTTGGTTTGTATGTGTGTGTGTTTGTGTTTGTATGTGTATGTGTTGTGGTTTGTATGTGTGTGTGTGTGTGTGTGTGTGTGTGTGTGTGTGTGTGTGTGTGTGTGTGTGTGTGGTGCGGTGGTGTGTGTGTGTGTGTGTAATGTATGCGATATTTCTTTTAACATCTGTTCACATATGTGCTTTTAGACAAAGTGTGTGTATGTGTGTGTGTGTGTGTGTGTGTGTGTGTGTGTGTGTGTGCGTGCGTGTGGTGTGTGTGTGTGTGTGTTATTTCGTTCACATATGTGCTTTTAGACAAAGTGTATGAGTGTGTGTGTGTGCGTGAGTGCGTGCGTGTGTGTGTGTGTGCGTGTTGAAGCGTGTGTGTGTGTGTGTGTGTGTGTGTGTGTGTGTGTGTGTGTGTGTGTGTGTGTGTGTGTTATTTCGTTTAACATCTGTCCACATATGTGCTTTTACATGTACATGCGCGCACGCGCGGCACGCGGTTGTGTGTTGATGTTTGTGTGTGTGTGTTTGTGTGTGTGTGTGTGTGGTGTGTGTGTGTGTGTGTGTGTGTAGTGTGTGTCTGTGTGTGTGTGTGTGTGTGTTTTTGGCTGTTTTATTATGCTTTATGCAGATGTGTATGTCCTGTTATGAATATATGGGGGATAGATTTGGGGAGGGGGTAGTAGTAAAGGGAGGGGTCAAATGCTTGTCTGGATGAGGAAATGTATTGTGATACTGGGACAGTCTTTACCCAAGTCTGTGTCTGATGAGGAAATGTATTAGGATACTGGGACAGTCTTCTTTACCCAAGTCTGTGTGTGGTGAGGAAATGTATTGGGTATGGTACAGTCTTCTTTAACCAAGTCTGTGTGTGGTGAGGAAATGTATTGGAATACTGGGACAGTCTTCTTTACCCAAGTCTGTGTGTGGTGAGGAAATGTGTTGGGATACTGGGACAGTCTTTACCCAAGTCTGTGTGTGGTGAGGAAATGTGTTGGGATACTGGGACAGTCTTCTTTACCCAAGTCTGAGTGTGGTGAGGAAATGTGTTGGGATACTGGGACAGTCTTTACCCAAGTCTGTGTGTGGTGAGGAAATGTGGTGGGATACTGGGACAGTCTTTACCCAAGTCTGAGTGTGGTGAGGAAATGTGTTGGGATACTGGGACAGTCTTTACCCAAGTCTGAATGTGTGAGGAAATGTGTTGGGATACTGGACAGTCTTCTTTACCCAAGTCAGTGTGGTGAGGAATGTATTGGGATACTGGAGTGAGGAAACGTATTGGATAATGGGACAGTCTTTACCCAAGTCTGTGTATGGTGAGGAAGGCTACTTCCTCCAGACTTGATGATGATGATGATGGTGATGATGATGTCCCAGGGAAATCAAGTGGAAAGTGTCGATACGAGAATTGTTTAGTCGCGGGGCTGTTCGTTTGTTCTCGTCGTTTACTCTGAAACCTAGCGAGGCAGAGCGTGCATGGCATACCACACTCCCCATCTTCCCCCCCCCCACCCACTCCCCCCCCTTGACATGACTCCAAAACCGCCTGCACTTCACTCCGCCCCCCCCCCCTATCCTCCTTTCTCATACTTTTGTCCTCATTCTCCCCCCAGATACTGAAAACTTTTTTTTTTTTCTTTTTTTCCTTTTCTTTTGTTTTTTTCTTCTTTGTTTTTTTTTTTTTTTTTCTTTTTTTTTTCTTCTTTTTTTTTTTTCTTCTTTGTTTCTTTTTGTTCTTTTTGTTTTCTTTTGTTTTTCTTTTGGTTCTTCTTTTTTCTTTTTTTTTGTTTTTCTTTTTTCTTCTTTTCTTCTTTCTCTTTCTTTCTTTCTTTCTTTTCTTTCTTTCTTTCTTTTTTTCTTTCTTTCTTTTTCTTATTTTTTTTTTCTTTTCTTTCTTTCTTTTCTTTCTTTCTTTCTTTCTTTTTTCTTTCTTTTTTTCTCTTTCTTTTCTTTTTTCTTTCTTTCTTTCTTTTTTTCTTTTTTTTCTTTCTTTCTTTTTTTCTTTCTTTTCTTTCTTTTCTTTTCTTTCTTTCTTTTCTTTTCTTTCTTTTTTTTCTTTCTTCTTTCTTTTCTTTTTCTTTCTTTTTCTTTCTTTCTTTTCTTTCTTTCTTCTTCTTTTCTTTCATCTTCTCTAATTTTCTTTTCTTTCTTTCTTTATTTTTCATTTGCCTATTGCTTCACCTCTGCTTCCCTTGAACCGCTTTCGAACTTCTTTGGCCAGTCTTTTTTGCTTCGTGTGTTTAGGTGCAGAGGCAACCTTGTTCACGTTTTGAAGCGCAGGGAAAATTATTGGCAAGATTTTTTTAGTAGTTTAAAGGCAAACAAGGACACCTGATGTTATTAACAGAAGGAAAAAAAAAAGCAAAGTAAGTAAGAAAGAAACCAACGAAAATAAGTTATTAAACAGAAAGAAGAAAAAAAAAGGGAAAAAAGTGTTTCCTAGTATTTTGACAGTGAAGAAAGAAAAAACGGAAAAAAGTGTTTCCTAGTATTTGACAAGTGAAGAAAGAAAAAATGGAAAAAAAGTGTTTCCTAGTATTTTGACAAGTGAAGAAAGAAAAAAGGAAAAAAGTGTTTCCTAGTATTTTGACAAGTGAAGAAAGAAAAATGGAAAAAAAAGTGTTTCCTAGTATTTTGACAAGTGAAGAAAGAAAAAAGGAAAAAAAGTGTTTCCTAGTATTATGACGAAAGAAGAAAGAAAAAAGGAAAAAAGTGTTTCCTAGTATTATGACGAAGAAGAAGAAGAAAGAAAGAGAAGAGAAAAAAAAAAAAGTGTTTCCTAGTATTATGACGAAAGAAGAAAGAAAAAAGGAAAGGTGTTTCCTGGTATTATGACGAAAGAAGAAAGAAAAAAGGAAAAAATGTTTCCTAGTATTCTGACGTGAAAAAAGAAAAAAGGAAAAAAAAGTGTTTCCTAGTATTATGACGAAAGAAGAAAGAAAAAGGAAAAAAAGGTGTTTCCTAGTATTATGACGAAAGAAGAAAGAAAAAAAGGAAAAAAAAGTGTTTCCTAGTATTATGACGAAAAGAAAGAAAGGAAAAAAGTTTCTAGTATTATGACAAAGAAGAAAAAAAAGGAAAAAATGTTTCCTAGTATTTGACGAAAGAAGAAAGAAAAAAGGAAAAAAATGTTTCCTAGTATTATGACAAAGAAGAAAGAAAAAGGAAAATAATGTTTCCTAGTATTATGACGAAAGAAGAAAGAAAAAAGGAAAAAATGTTTCCTAGTATTTGACAAGAAGAAAGAAAGAAAAATGTTCTAGTATTTGACAAGAAGATGAAAAAAGGAAAAAAGTTTCCTGTATTATGACGAAAGAAGAAAGAAAAAAGGAAAAAAAAAGTGTTTCCTAGTATTATGACGAAAGAAGAAAGAAAAAAGGAAAAAAAGTTTCCTAGTATTATGACGAAAGAAGAAAAAAGTTCTAGTATTATGAGAAAGAAGAAAAAAAATGTTTCCTAGTATTATGACGAAAGAAGAAAGAAAAAAGTTCCTAGTATTATGACGAAAGAAGAAAAAAAAAGTTTCCTAGTATTATGACGAAAGAAGAAAGGAAAAAGTGTTTCCTAGTATTATGAAGAAAGAAAGAAAGGAAAAAAGTGTTTCCTAGTATTATGACAAGTGAAGAAAGAAAACAGGAAAAAAAGTGTTTCCTAGTATTATGACGAAAGAAGAAAAAAAAAACGGGAAAAAAAGGTTTTCCTAGTATTATACGAAAGAAGAAGAAAGAAAAAAAAAAGGAAGAAAAAAAAAGTGTTTCCTAGTATTCTGTCATGTCAAGCGAGTGGTTGCGACTGGAAGTCTGTGAAGACGTCAGATGGCAAGGTGATGTAAGTTGTATTATAATCAATAACAGAAACTGTTAAGCGTTCGGATTTATTCCCCCGAATGCGTGTCAATATGCATGTTGGTTTTAGCCAACACTGTTTAGGCGGCATGTTTTTGCTGCACAATTCTCCTCTCCTGCGTATTTTCGTCTTCGTTGGACGTGCAAACGTGATGTCAAAGTCTGTGGGTGAAGACGGCAGATGGCAGATTACGTTAAGTTTTATAAATTATTAACCCTTTGATTTCCCGCACCCTGTCTACCACCAGCATCCTGCGTTGTCAACCATGCTATAGCAAAGCAAAACTTAAAACTTTTGACTCCTGCACCCTGTCCACCAGCTTCCTGCAACCCTTTGACTCCCTCACCCTATCGACCAACTTCCATGCACTTTTTGATTCCCTCACCCTATCCACCAGCTTCCAGCAACCCTTTGACTCCCTCACCCTATCCACCAGCTTCCAGCAACCCTTTAACTCCCTCACCCTATCCACCAGCTTCCAGCAACCCTTTGACTCCTCACCCTATCCACCAACTTCTGCAACCTTTGACTCCCTCACCCTATCCACCAGCTTCTGCATCCCTTTGACTCCCTCACCCTATCCACCAGCTTCCTGCACCCTTTGACTTCCCTCACCCTATCCACCAGCTTCCTCAACCCTTTGACTCCCTCACCCTATCCACCACTTCCTGCAACCCTTTGACTCCCTCACCCTATCCACCAGCTTCTGCATCCCTTTGACTCCCTCACCCTATCCACCAGCTTCCTACAACCCTTTGATTCCCTCACCTCATCCACCAGTTCCTGCAACCCTTTGACTCCCTCACCCTATCCACCAGCTTCCTGCAACCCTTTGACTCCCTCACCCTATCCACCAGCTTCCTGCAAACCCTTTGACTCCCTCACCCTAGTCGACCAGCTTCAGCAACCCTTTGACTCCTCACCCTATCCACCAGCTTCCTGCAACCCTTTGACTCCTCACCATCCACCAGCTTCTCATCCTTTGACTCCACCTTCCACGCTTCCTACACCCTTTGATTCCCTCACCTCATCCACCAGTTTCCTACAACCCTTTGACTCCCTCACCCTATCCACCAGCTTCCTGCAACCCTTTGACTTCCTCACCCTATCGACCAGCTTCCTACACCCTTTGATTCCCTCACCTCATCCACAGTTTCCTACCGGAAGCTGGTGGATAGGGTGAGGGAGTCAAAGAATTAAGTTTTGCAGTTGGTAAACAGGGTGCGGGAGTCAAAGGGTTAAGTTTTTGCAGTTGGTAAACAGGATGCAGGAGTTTAAGGTTAAAGGTTTAACCCTTTAACTCCCGCATCCTATCCACCCACTGCAAAAACTCATCCCATTGACTCCCTCACCCTCTCCATCAGCTTACGGCAGGGAGCTCGTGGATAAGTCAGGAGTCAAAGGTTAAGTTTTAGCTTTGCTAGCACAATTGACAATGCAGGATGCTGGTTGACAGGGTGTGGGAGTCAAAGGGTTTTAATCAATTGAAGAAATTGTTAGTAAACGTCCCGGTTTTTGTCGGATAAATGTTTGTATACACAATGCACGTTTTTATGCCAATGCTGAGCTGACGGTATGTTACTATACATGTACAGGTCTGAATATTTCGTCCTCTTTGGACGTGCGTGATATTATGAAGACAGCATAATTATGGTGGGTTATGTGAAATTTTATTAAGTAGGAAGTTAAATTCACAGGCGTTTCGATTTTCCTCGGATGTGTGTATATGTGTATATGTATATAAAATATATATATATATGTACAT
>JAPXFY010000032.1:34411990-34414490 GCA_030674185.1 Monoplex corrugatus | reverse complement strand
TTTTGAGATGGTTATAGTCCTGATATGGCTCTGTGCAGTCGGCTGGGCTATAATCAAATTAACCATAACAGTAACAGTGGACGCGGTACCGTATATCGTGTGCAGAGATGCTTTTGAAATTAAACCGCTGTAATGAAGTTCTTGACAGTAAGTATATATCCCCCTCCACCCACACCCCGCTGTTTGGGTACGTGATCGACAGGATTGTCTCAATAGAAGATTGCAGTTACAGTTTCAATCTCTCAAGATGACGATCTCCGTGTTCAGAATGAATTCCATATGCACTAACGTCACAGGTGCTAATGTGATGGAGAAGATCCTAAACTGTTGTCAGAAGTGGGATTCAAACCCACACCTACATTCGTGGACCAGAACACTTACTGCTCAGTAAATGGAGAGACAACTGTCTTGAGTCTGGCGCCTTAGAACCACTCGGCCATCCTGATATGACATCTGAGTTGAAGAAACATGAAAATGCAGAGAGAGAAGAGTAACATGCACCAGGTTATGTCTCCTCCCTCCCTCCATCTCGCTGTCTCTCCTTACCTCCCCTCCCCCTTCTCAACCACCCCCCTTTTCATCCAACACTTCGCTGTCCCGTTTTCATTTTCTTCTTATTCGTTGCGAGGGTAACTGGACTCTGAAGCGATGCTCTTCATTTTCCCTTTGGAGTGTCCAGGGTCATCGTGAAAGAAAGCACTGGCTAAATTTATTACGGCTCGTTCTCGTTTGTCAGAGAGGAAAATGGACTCCAGAGAGAGAGAGAAGAGAAAGAGAGAGAGAGAATGCAGTTCTCGTTTTTCTCTCCAGTGAATTGTTGTTATTTTTCCCCCCTGGTTCTCTCCCCCCCCCCCCCCCCCCACCCCCCTGAAATTGATGGGGTTGAAAATAATCACTCGAAACCTAAACCCCTGCAGAGGAGATCACCATTATGTGTCCTGCCTCATGGCGTTGGCGATCATGCCCTCCATACGAATCTATTCCCTCTCGCTGTTGTTTTTTTCTTTCCCTGTTCTTTTACTTTTTGAGATTGATGTTGTTGAAAATAATCACTCGAAACCTAAACCCTGCAGAGGACACCGTGGCATGGCGTTGGCGATTGTGGCCCTCCATACCAATCTGTCCCTTGTCGCTGCAAGTACACCTCCCACCCTCTCTGTCCTCAGCCACCCTGCAAGTCTGTCTAGTATTTTCCCCCTGGGTTTACCTGGTGTTCTCTTTGCCTCCAGCTTTCCTGTTGTGACCAGGTGCTCTAATTCCTCTCACCCCCCCCCCCCCATGTGAGGTATTGTGCGTGTTTATGAGATGGTTGTAGCCCTGATGTGGCTCTGCACAGCCGGCTGGGCTGTAAACAAATTAACTATAACAATAACAGTGGACGCGGTACCGTATTCGTGTGCAGAGATACCTTTTGAATTAAACCGCTGTCATGAAGTTCTTGACAGTAAATATATCATCCCCACCCCACCCCCACCCCACCCTATGCTATTTGGGTACATGATCGACAGGATCGTTTCAATGAGAATTGCAGTTTCAGTTTCAATTTCTCAAGATGACGATCTCCGCGTTCGGAATGAATTCCATATGCACTAAGATCACAGGTGCTATGTGATGGAGAAGATCCTTAACTGTTGTCAGAAGTGGGATTCAAACCCACGCCACATTCGTGGACCAGAACAATTACCGCCAGTAAGCGGAAAGACAACTGTCTTGAGTCTGGCGCCTTAGACCACTCGACCATCCTGACATCATTAGTTGAAGAAACATGAAAATGCAGAGAGAGGAAGAGTAACATGCACCTGGTTATGCCCGTCCTCCTTCTCTCTCTCTCTCTCTCTCTTTCTTTCTCTCTCTCTTTCTTTCTCTTTCTTTCTCTTTCTTTCTCTCTCTCTTTCTCTCTCTCTCTCTCTCTTCCTTACCCCTTCCCTCCCTTTCTCAACCACCCTCTTTTCATCCAACACTTCGCTGTCTCGTTTTCATTTTCTTCTTATTCGTTGCGAGGGTAACTGGACTCTGAAGGACGCTCTTTCATTTCCTGCTGGAGGGGTGGAGGGTCATTGTGAATGAAAGCGCTGGCTAAATTTATTACGGCTCGTTCTCGTTTGTCAGAGAGGAAAATGGACTCCAGGGAGAGAGACAGAGACAGAGAGAGGAAAATAGACTCCTCTAGAGAGAGAGAGAGAGAGAGAGAGAAGAGAGAGAGAGACAGAGAGAGAGAGAGAGAGAGAGAGAGAGAGAGAGAGAGAGAGAGACGCAGTTCTCGTTTTTCTCCAGTGAAATGTTGTTGCTGTTGTTGTATTTCCCCCTGATCTTTTCCCCCCTGAAATTGATGGGGTTGAAAATAATCACTCGAAACCCAAACCCCTGCAGAGGAGACCATCATTATGTGTCCTGCTGCATGGCGTTGGCGATCCTGGCCCTCCGTACGAATCTATTCCCTCTCTCTGTAGTTTTTTTTTTTTTTCCCTGTTCTTTTACTTTTTAAGATTGATGTTGTTGA
>JAPXFY010000032.1:34406990-34409490 GCA_030674185.1 Monoplex corrugatus | reverse complement strand
AAAAATTCACCCTTTGACTCCCTCACCTATCAACCAGCTTCCTGCTCAGGAAACTGGTGGATAGGTGAGGGAATCGAAGGGTTACGTTTTTGCAGTTGGTGGATAGGGTGCGGGAGTCAAAGAGTTAAAGATGGCTGGTCGTGCAAGTCGCATTTCTGTTTGTGAAATATTCGCTGTGCGTTGGCTGAAGTCTACCTCCGCCCCGTGTCCGCTTCATAGCATCATCATCATCATCATCATCATCATCATCATCATCATCATCATCATCATCATCATATCATCATCATCATCATCATCATTATCATCATCTTCATCATCATCATCATCATCATCATCATCATCATCATCATCATTATCAAGTGTCCTGCCGCATGGCGTTGGCGATCATAGCCCTCCATATGTATCTATCCCTTGTTGCTGCAAGCACATCTCCCACCCTCTCTGTCCTCAACCACCCTGCAAGTCCGTCCAGTATTTTCTCCCTGTGTCTGCCTGGTGTTCTCTTTCCCTCCAGCTTTCCTGTTGTGACCAGGACTGTAATTCCCCTTTCCTCATAAAATGGCCTAAATAAATGTTGCCTGTCTTGTCCTAATCTTCCTTATGAATGATCTTCTTGTGTCTGCCTCCATCAAGACTGTCTCGTTTGTTTTCTTTGCTGTCCACGAACTGTCAACATTATTCTTAGAAACCACATCTCGGCTGCCTCAATCTTGTTCTGGCTTTGCTTGTTGACTGTCCACGCCTCACATCACAACTGTACAACAGTATTGGTTCTATGTAACAGTCAAGAACTCTCTTCTGATGTTAATTGATAGGCATTTTTGCATGGCGAGCGTGCTAGCGTGTAAGAAACGGAGCCCAGGGCAAGCCCGTGTGGGTTGTGGGACCAGTGATCAGAGACCTAGCAACTGCTCTCTTCCTTCAGTGCAGTTAATAGACTTTGGAAGGTGTGGCTCGTAAAATACCTCGCACTGAATGCTAAACTTGCCTTTGATTTTTACCTGGAGTAAGAAAATTACTTTGAGGCCGAGGGGGTTTGGGGTTGGGGGGGGGAGGTGACTTACCTTTGGACTCCCACCCCCACCCCCACCCCCCAGGGAAAGAGGTGAAATTTTTCCAGTTAATCAAATGAAGTTGACAAACGCTTTGAAGACATTTTTGGGAGTTAGGAAAAAAGAGATAAGTTCTAGTTCACCAAAAGGTCAAAGATAAAGTTTACTACTACATCAGTTTGAAGTTTATTGAAGAAAGGAATTCACCGCACTCAGACAGGTCCATATACGCTCTTCCCAAATTTGTAGCAATAACGTGGGGCAGATTCTTTGAGCCTGTTGAGCAAAAACGCTGTGCGCAGGCAAGGTCTTGAAACGAGGAGCGGAAGGGGACCTAGATTTGTAAGATGGGGAGTGCTCGTAGGCGCTCTGGCTTACTTAACCCTTTGACTTCCGCATCTTGTCCCTCAGCATCCTGCATTGTCATACTAGCAAAGCAAAAATTTAACTCTTTGACCCCTACATTCTGTCCACCAGCTTCCTGTAAGAGGCTGGTGGATAGGGTGTGTAAGTCAAAGAGTTAAGTTTATGCGTTTTTGCAATTGGCTATTGTTATTATTGTTACTGTTGTTTAAAGCCCAGCCGACTGTGTAGAGACATATCAGGGTTATAACTGGTTCAGTACATACACAATACTTCAACAGGAGGAAAAAAAAAAGGGAAAGAAAATTTAGTACTCATATCAATGCATTCGTGCACATAATCAAAGAAGTTGCCCCTGCTGTTGACCATTCCGTCCAGTTTATCGAACAGGGGATTGAAAAACAGATCTGAATACAAATTTAAACATAACTAAGGACACCAAAACATATATAACAACGGGCCAAAATTACCTAAACCTGCTTCCGCATATCTCATATCCCTAGAGCCAAAAAAGCACTTAACACAAGTACCTAATTATCAGTCCTAAGAGAAAGTACGTAAGACTTTATCGAACACATATAGGTGAATGGACCAGCCAAGGTAGAAAATGATGGGAAGAAATGACAGAAAGTAAAGGAGGAAGAAAGAAACAGAGTAACAGAAAAGAGGAAATTTCTAGCACAGAATATGTATGTATGTATGTATATATGTATGTATGTATGTATGTATGTATGTATGTATGTATGTATGTATGTATGTATGTATGTATGTATCAGAGCCTGGAATTCGTCGCGGAAACGAGGATTTCCGCGGAAATCAAAATCGAAAATCGCGCAAAAAAAATATTTTTCGCGTTAAAAAAAAATCGACCACCAGCTAGTTTTGATGAATATGTCTGTGTATGAACACACTGAAACGATCTGCTGTGTATGATGGATCCTGATCTTGTGCCCAATGTTTATTAAATACTCTTTTGACTGATATTCATTGTGATTTTCAGTGGTTAGATCCTTTAAATTTGTCACCAGAATGCTCAGAATGCACAGATTTTAGTCTTATTTTAAAATTTTCCGGGGAGCATGCCC
>JAPXFY010000032.1:34394490-34399490 GCA_030674185.1 Monoplex corrugatus | reverse complement strand
ATAGGCGTTCTTATTCTTTTTCCCTGTTTTGTTTTGTTTTTGTTTTTGTGGGTTTTTTTTGTTGTTTTTTTTCCCCATTCTGGTTTCTGTTTGCTTGAACGCGGGCAGTCACGCTTGTGTTGGATAATGTCTTTATATCTTAAAATAAAACGTCCACACAAGTTCAAGGTTGTTACTTGGTGAATAATATTGTGCATTATATGTTGAGAGTAGTTTGCTGCTGTGTGTATATCATTGACCCCCAAACGAAACTTATGTTGTATTTATGTGGTGACGGTTTGCCCCTGTGTGTAAGGTATTGACCCAAATGGAAGGTGTTTGTTTTTTTATCACCGTCTGTTAGGTATTGACGCAAATGGAAGTGTGTTTTGTTTTTAGTTTTGTTTTTTTTTTATGTTTTTTTTACCACCGTCTGTTAGGTACTGACCCAAGGTAAAATGTAAGTTTTTTTTGTTTATGTTGTTGTTTGTGTTTTACCACTGTCTGTTAGGTATTGACCCAAATGGAAAGTGTTTTTTTTGTTTTTTTTTTTTACCGGCCGTCTGGTTAGGTATTAACCCAAATGGTATTTTTAGTTTTTTTAACCACTTTTTCGTTTAGGGTTGCGGATGTCAGAAGTTAAATACCAATGAAAGTAACAACGGTCAGTATTGACCATGAGTCTGTGTTGTCTTATTATACCAGTCCGTTAGGAAAAAGAAGTTTCTTTGGTTTTCACCACCAAATGGATTTGCTTCTTCTACCCACCGCCCCCAACCTTTTTTTTTTTTTTTTTTTTTTTACACTAGTCTGCTTCGTTCTCTGCTCCGTTCCTCCATGGGTTGTGATTGTATAATCGTATGAGAATAATCAGTCAGCGTAGCAGTGCTAGCAACTACGTCTTTAAGGTTGTAGGTTCAAATCCCCGTCTGCACTGTCTAATCATTGTAGGACTTTTCGGCCTTAACCAGCTCCTACCCAGACTTAATTGTGGTAGGACTCATTGGGAAGATTGGCACCAACATAGTCGAGTTGTTAGCCACTTCACTGAAGGAGAAGAGAAAGAAAAGAGAGAGAAGAAGAAGAAGAAGAAGAAAAAAGAAAAGAGGAAGGAGGAGAAGAAGAAGAAAAAGAAGGAGAAGGAGAAGAAGAAGGAGGAAAGGAGAGAAGAGAAGAAGAAGAAGGAGAAAAGAAGGAAGAAGGAGAGAAGAAGAGAAGAAGAAGAAGGAGGAGGAGGAGAAAAGAAGGAGAAGGAAAGAAGAAGAAGGAAAAAAAGAAGAGAAGGAAAAAGAAGAAGAAGAAGAGAAAAGAAGAAGAAGAAGAAAGAAAGAAGAAGGAAGGAGAAGAAAGAAGAAGAAGAAGAAGAAGAAGAAGAAGAAGAAGAAAAGAAGAAGAAGAAGAAGAAGAAGAAGAAGAAGAGAAAGAAGAAGAAGAAGAAGGAGAAGAAGAAGAGGAGAAGAAGAGAAGAAGGAGAAGAAGAAGAAGACCTTTTGACGGAAATTCTTCATTGACATAGATACGACCTGTTTTGAAGTGCTTGTAATGGCGTGTCATATCTACTGCTCTTTGCCCAGGATGTCTCTTCTCTTATCATTAAACTGTCGTCTGCCACTTATCTCTTCACTTGTTGATAGGTGTGTGCATACGTGAGAGTAAGAGAGAGAGAGAGAGAGAGAGAGAGAGAGAGAAGAGAGAGAGAGAGAGAGAATGTGTGTGTGTGTGTGTGGTGTGAGAGAGGAGAGAGAGAGAGATGTTTATAGGAGTTTGCATACATGTGTGTGTGTGAGAGAGAGAGAGAGACAGACAGACTGACAGAGAGAAAAGAGAGAGAGAGAGACAGTGAGGAGTTTGCATACGTGAGAGAGAGAGAGAGAGAGAGAGAGAGAGAGAGACGTTGATAAGGGTTTGCATACGAGAGAGAGAGAGAGAGGATTGTTGAAAACGGTTTGCACACGTGAGAGAGAGAGAGGGGGGGTTCATACATTATGTGTGTGTGAGAGAGAGAGAGAGGGAGAGAGTGGTTTGCATACGTGAGTGTGTGTGAGAGAGAGAGAGAGAGAGAAAGAGAGAGAGAGAATGTTGATAGGTTTTACATATGTGAGGGGAGAGAGAGAGAGAGAGAGAGAGAGAGAGAGAGGAGAGAGAGAGAGAGAGAGAATGTTGATAGTGTTTGCATACGTGAGGGGAGAGAGAGAGAGAGAGAGAGAGAGAGAGAGAGAGAGAGAGAGAGAGAGAGAGAGAGAGAATGTTGATGGTGTTTGCATACGTGAGATGAGAGAGAGGGGGAGGGAGAGAAGGAGGGGTGGTGGTGGTGAAACGAAATGAAACTTGTTTTTTTTCCTAACGGTACAGATAATAGCACACAGGCCATCGTACATATCTGCCGTTGTTACTTTCATTGTATTTAACCCTTTGACTCCCGCACCCTATCCACCAACTGCAAAAAAAAACTTGACCCTTTGACTTCCCTCACCCTATCCACCAGCTTCTGCTTCCTGCAGGAAGCGAGTAGGTAGGATGACGGATTCAAAGGATCAAGTTTTTGTTTTGCAAAGCGTGGTTGACAGTGCAGGATGCTGGTGGACAGGGTGCGGGAGTCAAAGGGTTAAAGAACAGAATGTAGATGTTGCAAAAGAATTTAAATTGAAACAAAACGGGGGGGGGGGGGGTTTGGGGAGAGAAAACCACTGACACACACACACACACACTCTCTCTCTGTGATATATATGGAAGGAGAGTAAAACAAAATTCACCATGAATAGATGAAGGTGTGATGACACAAATTATACAAATGCGCGCGCGTGTGTGTACGTTTGAGAGAGAGAGAGAGAGAGAGAGAGAAAAGAGAGAGAGAGAGAGAGAGAGAGAGAGAGAGGAGAGAGAGAGAGAGAAGAAAACAACAGCAACAACAGAACCGAAAACCAGAAAAAAATCAATATTTAGGACAATGTGAAGTAAGCAAAATCTATACCGAACAAAAGAAAATTTACAATAAGCAATACATATACCAGACAAAAAGAATATTTACAACACCGTGAAATACGCAATACACATACACACTCAAGCTTTCTTACATCCAGTCCTCGCTCAGCGGGGGTCGTCCACACTACAAATAACTCACGCTTCAACAACACCAATATTTCACCACCACCAATTAATGTCAAAAGAGAATAAAGGCTGTGCCCAGTGTCGGCATGTTTTGACTGGTTGGGTCGGTCGTTTGGAATCTGTGGTAAGGGTGACGTTCTGTTCTCACTCTACTACAGATTAGAGCCCCCCCCCCCCCCTCTTCTGTCTGTTCGTGTGTGTTGGTGTGTCCTGCTGTCTCTGTCTCTGTGTCTGTTGGTCTGTTGTCTCGTCTGCGTGTTTTGTCGTTGCTTTCTGTGTCTGTCTGTCTCGTCCTCTGTTGTCTGTCTCTGTGTCTGTCTGTCTGTCTGGTCTGTTGGGTTTGTGTCTGTTTGGTCCGTCTGTTGTCTACTGGTCTGTCGTCTGTCTCTTGTTCTGTCTGTCCTGTCTACTGTGTCTGTCTGTCTCTGTGTCGTCTCGCTGTCTGTCTCTGTGTCTGTCCTGTCTGCTGTCTCTGTCGTCCTGTCTCTGTGCTGTCTGTCTGTCTCTGTGTCTGTCTCTGTCTGTCTGTCTCTGACTGGCTGTCTGCTGTCTCTGTTTTCTGTCTCTGTCTCTGGTCTGTCTGTCTTCTGACTGTCTCTGTCTGTTTGTCTGTCTGTCTGCTGTTGATGCTGTCTGTCTGACTGGCTGTCTGCTATGTGTCGTTTTGTCTGTCTGTCTCCTCTCTCTCTCTCTCCGCATACCACACACACACACCACATCACACACACACACACACACACACCACACACACACACACACACACACATCACACACACACACACACTCACTCACACTTGCACGCACATAGACATTGACTCATTGAGGGAGGGAGAGAGAGTGTGTGGGGGGGGCAGATAGGCCATGTTTTCATTGCATAGAACATTCAGGACATTCTTTTTGTTGTGTTGTTGTTGTAGTTGTTTTGGGGGAGGATTTCATATTTTGATAAAACTGAATAGATTTGTTTTAGATATTCTTGTAAGATTTAGATGTGACATTTCAGATATTGGACAGCGACACGCACACCCTGATGAACATAAACGCAATTTGTCAAGTACGTCAAACGCCCACCGAAGATAAAATACACTTTTTTTTTTTTTTTTTTATCTTTTCCCGGGTTTAAACGATTTACATGAAGTTTTAATTCCTTGGAGATATTTTGAAAGTCCAAGTCTGTTTCAGCTGTCATCGCTTTTCTCATCTAAAAACGAAGACAATATGAAGAAACTCTCGATATATCTGTATAAATGTCAAAAGAGATCCGAAGAGATTATTTCACAAACTGATGTTTAATTTATAAATATTTATTTGACGTGAAGTTTTAATTTCGTCTAAATATTCTGAAGATCCAAGTGTGTTTCGACCGTCATCTAAAGTGAAGATACCTTCAAGAAACTGGCGAATAATCTGTATAACTGTTGAAAGAGGCTTGAAGAAAGCATGTTACAGATTTAAGAAATTAGTATTTAGTAGTTTGTGTTGTGTTGTGTTGTGTTGTGTTTGTTGTGTTAACATTGTATATTCAGTGTACATGACCGTTTACTTATTAACATTATGATTTGTATGTTTAAACATTGTCCCACCCTTTATAAGGGCTGTGGAGAGAGAGGGAGGAGTTAGGAGGGAGGAGAGAGAGAGAATTTTTGAAATAAATGAGAGAGAGAGAGTATTCTGAATATATGGCTGGTATGATCGTTCAAACTAAGAGAGAGAGAGAGGTTGTGTTTGTGTGTTGTGTTATGTGTGTGGGGGGGGGGGTTGGAGTGATGTAAATGTGAGAGAGAGGAGAGAGATGGTGTTTTGAATAAATGAGAAAATGTGTCTGGAAATAACTGGCTTTGATCGTCTCAAACTAAGTGAACTCTGTGTTGGTGTGTCTGCATCGTTGTCTTTTGCTTTCTCGTGTCGTGGTA
>JAPXFY010000032.1:34374490-34384490 GCA_030674185.1 Monoplex corrugatus | reverse complement strand
TGTACGTAAACATTCCCGCACAACACAAACACCCCAACACAAAAACACATAAACACCCCCAACATAATCAGAACTACATGAACATCCCAACACAGTCAAATACACATAAATACCCCAACATAATCAGGTGTACATCAGACATCCCAGCACAATCAAACACACATAAACACCCCCAACATCATCAGATACACATAAACACACCAACATCATCAGATACACATAAACACCCCAACATCATCAGATACACATAAACACCCCAACATCATCAGATACACATAAACACCCCAACATCATCAGATACACATAAACACCCCAACATCATCAGATACACATAAACACACCAACATCATCAGATACACATAAACACCCCAACATCATCAGATACACATAAACACACCAACATCATCAGATACACATAAACACCCCAACATCATCAGATACACATAAACACACCAACATAATCAGATACACATAAACACCCCAACACAATCAAATACACATAAACATCCCAACACAATCAAATACACATAAACACTCTAACACAATCAAATACACATAAACACCCCGCACAATCAGATACACATAAACACCCCAACACAATCAAATACACATAAACACCCCACACAATCAAATACTCATAAACACCCCACACAATCAAATACTCATAAACACCCCAACACAATCAAATACACATAAACACCCCAACACAATCAAATACACATAAACACCTCAACACAATCAAATACACATAAACACCCCAACACAATCAAATACACATAAACACCCCAACACAATCAAATACACATAAACACCCCCAACACAATCAAATACACATAAACACCCCAACACAATCAAATACACATAAACACCCCAACACAATCAAATACACATAAACACCCCAACACAATCAAATACACATAAACACCCCAACACAATCAAATACACATAAACACCCCAACACAATCAAATACACATATAACACCCAACACAATCAAATACACATTAACACCCCAACACAATCAATACACATAAACACCCCAACACAATCAATACACATAAACACCCCACACAATCAAATACACATAAACACCCCAACCATAAATACACATAAACACCCCAACACAACAATACACATAAACACCCCAACACATCAAATACACATAAACACCCCAACACAATCAAATACACATAAACACCCCACACAATCAAATACACATAAACACCCCACACAATCAATACACATAAACACCCCACACAATCAAATACACATAAACCCCCCCAATCAATACACATAAACACCCCACACAATCAAATACACATAAACACCCAACACAATCAAATACACATAAACACCCCAACACAATCAAATACACATAAACACCCCAACTAATCAAATACGCATCAATAACACCCAACACAATCAAATACACATAAACACCCCACACAATCAAATACACATAAACACCCCAACACAATCAAATACACATAAACACCCCAACACAATCAAATACACATAAACACCCCCACACAATCAAATACACATAAACACCCCCACAATCAAATACACTAAACACCCCCAAACAAACAATCAAATACACATAAACACCCACACAATCAGATACACATAAACACCCCAACACAACAATACACATAAACACCCCACACACAATCAATACACATAAACACCCCACACAATCAATACACATAAACACCCACACAACAATACAATAAACCCACACAAAAAATCACCCCCACACAATCAAATACACATAAACACCCAACCATAATACACATAAACACCCCAAACAATCAAATACACATAAACACCCCAACAAATCAAATAACATAAACACCCCACACAATCAAATACACATAAACACCCCAACAACAAATACCATAAACACCCCACACAATCAAATACACATAAACACCCCCACACAATCAAATACACATAACACCCCACACAATCAAATACCATAAACACCCCAACACAATCAAATACACATAAACACCCCAACAAATCAAATACACATAAACACCCACACAATCAAATACACATAAACACCCAACAAATCAAATACACATAAACACCCCAACACAATCAATACACATAAACACCCCAACACAATCAAATACACATAAACACCCCAACACAATAATACACATAAACACCCCACACAATCAAAAAAAAAAAAAAAAAAAAAAAAAAAAAAAAAAAAAAAAAAAAAAAAAAAAAACCAAACATCAGATACACATAAACACCCAACATCAATCAAATACACATAAACACCCCAACACAATCAGATACACATAAACACCCCAACACATCAAATACACATAAACACCCCAACACATCAATACACATAAACACCCCAACACAATCAAATACACATAAACACCCCAACACATCAGATACACATAAACACCCCCACACAATCAAATACATAAACACCCCACACAATCATACACATAAACACCCCAACATCAATCAGATACACATAAAACACCCCAACATCAATCAGATACACATAAACACCCCAACATCAATCAAATACACATAAACACCCCAACACAATCAAATACACATAAACACCCCCACACAATCAAATACACATAAACACCCACCACAATCAAATACACATAAACACCCCCACACAATCAGATACACATAAACACCCCAACACAATCAAATACACATAAACACCACAAAACAATCAAATACACATAAACACCCCAACAATCAAATACTACATAAACACCCCAACATAATCAATGACATAATCACCCCGCACAATAATACACTAAACACCCCAACACAATCAAATACACATAAAACACCCCAACACAATCAAATACACATAAACACCCCACACAATCAAATACACATAAACACCCCAACACAATCAAATACACATAAACACCCCACACAATCAAATACACATAAACACCCACACAATCAAATACACATAAACACCCAACACAATCAAATACACATAAACACCCCAACACAATCAAATACACATAAACACCCCAACACAATCAATACACATAAACACCCCAACACATAAATACACATAAAACAAACACCCAAAACAATCAGATACACATCATAAACCACCCAACATCAAATACACATAAACACCCCAACACAATCAATACACATAAACACCCCAACACAAAATACACATAAACACCCCCAACACAATCAAATAAACATAAACACCCCAACACAATCAAATACACATAAACACCCACACAATACACATAACACCAAAATCAATAACATAAACACCCCAACACAATCAAATACACATAACACCCCAACACAAATACACATTAACACCCCAACAATCAAATACACATAAACACCCAACACAATCAAATACACATAAACACCCCAACACAATCAAATACACATAAACACCCCAACATAATCAAATACACATAAACACCCCAACATAATCAAACACACATAAACACCCCCACACAATCAAATACGCATAAACACCCCCACACAATCAAATACGCATAAACACTCCAAGCACAGGAGAACAGAAGCCACGTCAGCGTGATCAAACTGACATAGCTTTTCCCCTGATGACTGTTTAACTCTGCCGGTTGTGGGACAGGCATGCTAAGTGTGTGTTGATGGAGGGGAGGAAACCTTACCAGCCAGTTAGTACCACTCTGGCTTTGGCTTACCGTGAAAGATGAACGTCCATAGGGACTGACAAAAACGCCTTATGGTGAGCACATCGTTGGAAGCTTGGCTTACAACAAGAGTGTTTTTGTGTGTGTGTGTGTGTGTGTGTGTGTGTTGTGTGTGTGTGTGTGTGTGTGTGTGTGTGTGTGTGTGTGTGTGTGTGTGTGTTGTGTGTGTGTGTGTGTGTGTGTGTGTGTGTTTTGTTGTTGTTTTTTGTAGGATCATTGTACTCAGGGAGGTTACTTTTGTGCTCACTTTTTTTTCGTCCATTTTCTACGCCATCTTAATGGTGGCCACAGAAGCTTGAACAGTTTTTATGATGCAATGATGATGATGACGATGATGATGATGATGATGTCGATGAGGATGATAATCATGGAGTTCCATCTAGAATTGAGACTGCGTGTGACAGGGCTGTACTCTATGCTTACTATCATAACATAACCTGGCGTCAACCAGGCCCGAGAGATACAGATACCTGCGGTGCTGGTCAGAAGATTGGAGCAACACCCTCAATGACGCATCCGTGAGGTGGATAAGACTCGACTGTGTGGTTCCGGTCTTCCTGATGAGCCCACAGCGCGGCCAACTCTGGGTAGGAGCAGGTTAGATCCAAAAAAAATCCCACAACGATTTTTGAAGGGACTGATGGGGGATTCGAACCCACAACCTTTCAGTCGGTAGTCTGTTGCGTTAACCACTACACCACGGCGACTGGTGGCTTACAACAAGAGTTGCTGATAATGAGCTTGACGTCTGGTATATCCATCTTTCAAATGGCTGTTTGATGTACATGTGCCTCCAGTTTGACAGTGACTGTTTTTTTTTCCTAGTAGTCTATGTCTTTAAGAGTGTTTTGGGGAGAACACCTTTTTTTTTTTTTAGACAAGGCGGGGGTTGTCAGTTTGACCTTCAGGCGGGTCACAGTGTTGTGGTGAGGAATCTCTGTCGAACACTTACTGTCTTTCTCTTTTACGAGTAGTCTGTGTCTGTCTCTGTCTCTGTCTGTCTGTGTCTCTCTGTCTCTGATTCTGTGTTTCTTTCTCTCTCGCTTTGTCTGTCTGTCTGTCTCTCTTTCTCTCTCTCGCGCGCGCGCTTTGTCTCTCTCTCTGTCTCTATTTGTCTGTCTCTCTCACTCTCTCTGTCTGTCTGTCTGTCTCTCGGTCTCTCTCGGTCTCTCTCTCTCTCTCTCGTCTCTGTCTCTGTTTCTGCTTGTCTGTTTCTCTCACTGTCTCTCTCTGTCTGTCTGTCTCTCTCTCTCTCTGTCTCTCTCTCTCTCTGTCTCTCTCGCTGTCTCTCTCGCTGTGTCTCTCTCGCTGTGTGTGTGTCTCTCTCTCTTTCTCTCTCTCTCTCTCTCTCTCTCTCTCCTTCCGTCGTTTCCGTCCCTCTGTCTCTCTCTCGCTGTATCTCTCTCTCTCGCTGTCTCTCTCTCTCTCTCTCTCTCTCTCTCGCTGTCTCTCTCTCTCGCTGTCTCTCTCTCTTTCTCTCTCTCTCTCCCCTCTCTCTCTCTCTCTCTCTCTCTCTCCTTCCGTCGTTTCCGTCCCTCTGTCTGTCTCTCTAGCTTTGTCTGTGCTCTGTCTGTCTGTCTCGCTTCGTTCTATCTCTCTCTGTTTCTCTGTCTGTCTGTCTGTCTCTCCTCTCTCTCTCTCTCTCTCCCTCCCTCCCTCCCTCCCTCCCTCCCCTCTCCTCCCTCCCCACTCTCTCCTCCAGTCTCTCATTCGCTCTCTCCAGTCAGTCTATCATGTGTTTGTTCTTCTTGCCCAACACCGCACCACCCATTTACCAACGTAACCGTCCAGAATGCCGTTGATAATGACAACGTAAGTGCTGCGTTGGGCCAGGCAAACAGGTAGGCAGGCAGTTGGTGTGATGGAAAACACCGCCCGCTCGCCAATTCTCTCCCTTTGCTCTGCGTTATTCACTGCTAATCTGGTATTTTCCTGTTTTGTCTGGCCATGATGTGGTTTCTAAGAAGAATGTTGAGAGTTCCATGGACAGCAAAGAAAACAAACGAGACAGTCTTGATGGAGGCAAACACAAGAAGTGCGTTGATAAGGAAGATTAGGAAAAGACAGGCGACATTTATAGGCCGTTTTATGAGGAAAGGGGAATTACAGCACCTGGTCACAACAGGAAAGCTGGAGGGAAAGAGAGCACTAGGTAGACCCAGGGAGAAAATATTCGAGGGACTTGCAGAGTGGCTGAGGATAGAGAGGGTGGAAGATATGCTTGCGGCAGCAAGGGGATAGATACATATGGAGGGCCATGATCGCCAACGCCATGCGGTAGGGCACTTGATGATGATGAATCTGGCATTGCATGTGTTACTGTTAGTTTTATTGTTGTTCAAAGCCCAGCCGACTGCGTAGAGCCGTATCAGGTTTGATTGATTGATTTGGTTCAGTTTTTACGTCGACACCCACCTCAAGTGATATGGCCGACGAGGATCACCATCCCAGGGAAGTGGGGGAATGGGGACCTATCTGATCCTGTACTGACACCTCCAGAACAACAATGATGTTAAGATGGAACAGTGAGAAGGCCAGTTTTAATAATGGGGACCTATCTAATCCTGTACTGACACCACCAGAACAACAATGATGTTAAGATGGGACAGTGAGAAGGCCAGTTTTAATAAGGGGGACCTATCTAATCCTATACTGACACCACCAGAACAACAATGATGTTAAGAAGGGACGGTGAGAAGGCCAGTTTTAATGTAGCGCACACCCTGGGATTCAAACCCACAACCATTAGCATATGAATCCGACGCTCAAACCAACTGAGCTACCGAGGGCCGCGCTCCGTATCAGAGTTATAACCGTTTCTAAATATACACAATACTTCAACAAGTAAAAGAAAAAAAAGAAAAGAAAATTAAGTACACGTATCAATGCATTCGCGCACATAATCCAAGGAGATGCCCTGGGCGTTGACTATTACGTCCAGTTTATCGCACAGGGGATTTATTAAACATACCTGAATACAAATTCAAACATAAATAAGGACACTGAAACATGATTATATAAAAACGGGCCTAAATTACCTAACATTGCTTCCGCATATCTCATTTTCCTAGAGCCAAAAAAGCACTAATACATGTACCCCATTAACAATCCTAAGAAAAAGTTCGTAAGACTTTATCGAACACAAGCAGGTGAATGGACCAGTAAGGCAGAAAATGATAGGGAAAAAATGACAGAAAGCAAAGGAGAAGAAAGAAACAAAGAGAATGACAAAAAACAGGAAATTTCTAGCACAGAATTTCCAGAAGGTGGGATACTGTTTATACTGAAAGAGCCCCCGGCATCCCCACGGGGGACCATTGCATGTGTGATTGTTGTTATGATAATATGCGAAATATCAAGAACTAAAATATGTTGGCTGTCAGAATGAAGTATTCAACAAACAAGGGACATAATAAAACTCTTGTCCTTCCCGCAGACATATCTGTGAGTAACTACCTACAGTGTTTGTTCCTGTGTCAGTACAGGAGAGTGTGTGTACGTGAACAACAAACAGGAGTGACAACTGAGAGAAAGGGGGCAAGGAGAGGGAGAGGGAGAGAGAGGGGGGAGAAAGGAGGGGAGAGAGGCAGAGAGGGGAGAAAGAGAGAGAGAGAGGGAGAAGAGAAAATGAGAGAGTTTGAGAGGGGAAAGAAGAGAGAGGGGGAGAGAATGATAGAGAGGGAGAGAGGGGAAGGCAGGAGAGGAGAGACAGAGAGGGGAGAAAGAGAGAGAGGGGGGGGGAGAAGAGAATGTGAGAGAGAGTTAGAGAGGGGAAAGGAGAGAGAGAGAAAATGAGTGAAAGAGAGAGGGAGAGAGGAAGGAAAGGGGAGAGAGGGGGAGAGAGAGGGAGAAAGTGAAAGAGAGGGGGAGAGAGGAAGGGAGGGGGAAGAGAGAAGAAGATTGAGAGAGAGAGAGTAAAAGAGGGGAAAGGTGAGAGAGGGGGAAAGAGGGAGGGAGAAAGTAAGAATGATAGAGAGGAAGAGGAAGGGAGGGGGAGAGAGAGAAGGAGGACGAGAGGGAGAGAAATTGGGGTAAAAGAGAGGGAGAGAGCAAAAAAGTGTGTGAAAGAGAGTAGGAGAGGAGAAGGTAGAGAGAGAGAGAGGAAGAGAGAGAAGCAGAAAATAGGAGTGAGGGGAGAGAGAGGGGGAGGGAGGGAGAGCGGGAAGAGAGGAGAGTGAGGGGCAAGAGAGGTAGGTAGAAGAGAGAGATAGAGGGCAGAAGAGAGAATGAGACAGCGAAAGAAGGGAACAGAGAGATGAGGGGGGGGGGAGAGAGAGAGAGGGAGAGTGATACAGAGGGAGAGAGTTTAGAGGAGAGGGATGGAGAGAGAGGGGGGGAGGGAAAAAGAGAGGTAGAAGAGATGAGAGGGGGAGCAGAAGAGAGTATAAGAGAACGAAAGAGAGGGACGAGAGAGATGCAGGAAAGTGACAGAGAGAGAGAGAAGGAGAGAGAGAGAGGAAGGCAAAGGGGGAGAGAAGAGGTCTGAGAGAGAGAAAGGGAGAGAAAGAGACATAGAGGAGAGAGAGAGAGAGAGGGGGTAGGATTGGGTTGTCAAATAATGAGAGGTTTGTGGTGACATGTATAAATCTCTTGCCGTCCGCTAGGTAGATATAGTTAGTGCCCACAGTGTCTATCCGTGTGCCGTAAGAAGAGTGTGTGTAGGGATGAAAAAAAGGGGTGTGAGGGGAAGGGAGAAAAAGAGAGAGAAAGGGTGTAAGAGGCGGAAGGGGAAGAGAGAGAGAGGAGGAGGAGGTAGGAAGGCAAAAAGAAAGTAAGAAAAGAGAGAGAGGGAGAGACTGACAGACAGTCAGTCAGTCAATGACAATGATGCTTTATTTTCCAACGGCAAAAGTTATGGACTAGAAGCCAATTATCAAATTTGCCGTTGCTATCTATACACATGACGTTTGTTTACAGCACAGAGAGAGAGAGAGAAGAGAGAGAGAGAGAGAGGAGAGAGAGAGAGAGAGAGAGAGAGAGAGAGAGAGAGATGAATGCGAATTGTACGAATGATTTGAGCCCATTCACAGGGGAGGGAGAGAGAGACAGAGAGAGACAGAGAGAATGAATGCGAATTGTACGAATGATTTGTGCCCATTCACAAGGGAAAGAGAGAGAGAGAGACAGACAGACAGACAGAGACAGAGAGAGACAGACAGAGAGAGACAGACAGAGAGAGACAGAGAGAGAATGTGAATTTAAACGAATGATTTAAGCCCATTCACAAGGGAACATGGAAACGGCGTGGTTTCAAGACATGACAACCAGAGCATGGTAATGAGAAAATTAAGGAAGTTCATGTACACCATTCCTTGAGTAAATTTGATGATGTATTCGCAATCCGCACAGAGAGAGAGAGAGAGCAGAGAGAGAGAGAGCAGAGAGAGAGAGAGCAGAGAGAGAGAGAGAGCAGAGCAGAGAGAGAGAGAGAGCAGAAAGAGAGAGAGACAGAGAGAGAGAGAGAGCAGAGAGAGAGAGAGAGAGCAGAAGGAGAGAGAGCAGAGAGAGGAAGAGACGAGAGAGAGAGAGCAGAGAGAGAGAGAGAGAGAGAGAGCAGAGAGACACAGAGAGAGACAGAGAGCAGAGAGAGAGAGCAGAGAGAAGAGCAGAGAGACAGAGAGAGAGAACAGAGAGAGAGCAGAGACAGAGAGCAGAGAGAGAGAGAGCAGAGAGAGAGAGAGAGACAGAGACAGAGAGAGAGAGAGAGACAGAGAGAGAGAGAGAGAGAGAGAGGCAGAGAGAGAGAGAGAGCAGAGACAGAGAGAGAGAGACAGAGAGCAGAGAGAGAGAGAGCAGAGAGGGCAGAGACAGAGAGAGAGCAGAGACAGAGAGCAGAGAGAGAGACAGAGAGACAGAGAGCAGAGACAGAGAGAGAGAGAGAGAGAGAGCAGAGAGAGAGAGAGAGAGACAGAGAGAAGAGAGACAGAGAGAGAGAGCAGAGAGAGAGAGAGAGCAGAGAGAAGAGAGAGAGCAGAGAGACAGAGAGAGACAGAGAGAGAGAGAGAGAGAGCAGAGAGACAGAGAGACAGAGAGAGAGGAGAGAGCAGAGAGAGAGAAAGGGGAGAGAGAGAGAGAGAGAGACAGAGAGAGAGAGACGAGCAGAGAGACAAGAGAGAGCAGAGAGAGAGAGCAGAGAGAGAGAGACAGAGAGAGAGGAGAGAGAGAGGCAGAGAGACAGAGAGAGAGCAGAGACAGACAGAGAGAGAGCAGAGAGACACAGAGAGAGAGAGCAGAGACAGACAGAGAGAGAGCAGAGAGCAGAGAGAGAGCAAGAGAGAGAGAGCAGAGA
>JAPXFY010000032.1:34366990-34369490 GCA_030674185.1 Monoplex corrugatus | reverse complement strand
GCATCATCGTGAGTGTTGCTTAACCCTTTGACTCCCTCACCCTATCCACCAGCTCCCTGCATAGTCACCTACGCTAGCAAAGCAAAAATTTAACTTCTTTGACTCCCGCACCCTGTCCACCAGCTTCCTGTACAGTCACCTGTACTAGCAATAGCAAAGCAAAAATTTAACCCTTTGACTCCCGCACCCTGTCCAACAGCATCCTGCATAGCACCTACGCTAGCAAAGCAAAAATTTAACCCTCTGACTCCTTCACCCTGTCCACCAGGACTCCTTCACCCTGTCCACCAGCATCCTGCATAGTCACCTATGCTAGCAATAGCAAAGCAAATATTTAACCCTTTGACTCCTTCACCCTATCCACCAGCTTCCTGCAGGACGCTGGTGGATAGGGCGAGGGAGTCAAAGGATTAAGTTTTTTTGCGCTTGGTAGATAGGGTGCGGGAATCCAAAGGGTTAAAATCCCCTGACCAACCACCGCAAGTGCCTGTATCTCTCGGGCCTGGTTGACGCCAGGATGTATTATGGAAAGGAAGCGTAGCGTACAATCCTGTCATACAGTCTCGGTCCTTAATGGAACTCATTGTTATCATGATTGTCATTGCCAGCGTCGTCCTCGTCACGGCATTATGGAGGAAAAAAAAAAAAAGATTGTCACAAATTCTGTGGCTACGAATCTGACGTTTAAAATGGGTTCTCTCTGGTTCAGTTTTTACGTCGGCACCCACCTCGGGTGATATTGCCGACGGGGATAACCATCCCAGGGAAGTGTTGGAAGGGGGGGGGACCTGTCTAGTCCTTCACTGACTCCACTAGAACAACAGTGATGTTACGACGGGACAGTGAGAAAGCTAGTTTTAATGGGGGGGACCTATCTAGTCCTATACTGACACCACCAGAACAACGATGATGTTAAGATGGGACAGCGAGAAGGCCAGTTTTAATGGGTGGGGGGTGGGGGGGCTATCTAATCCTATACTGACTCCACCAGAACAACGATGATGTTAAGATGGGACAGTAAGAAGGCCAGTTTTAATGGGGGGGGGGGGGGGGACCTATCTAGTCCTATACTGACACCACCAGAACAACAGTGATGTTAAGATGGGACAGTGAGAAGGCCAGTTTTAATGGGGGACCTATCTAGTCCTATACTGACACCACCAGAACAACAGTGATGTTAAGATGGGACAATGAGAAGGCCTGTTTTAGAGGGGGGGAGGGGGGGGCTATCTAGTCCTATACTGACTCCACCAGAACAACAATGATGAATAGATGGGACAGTGAGAAGGCCAGTTTTAATGGGGGGGGGGGGGGGGATCTATCTAGTCCTATACTGACACCACTGGAACAACGACGATGTTAAGATGGGACAGTGAGAATGCCAGTTTTAATGGGGGGGGGGGGGGGGGGCTATCTAGTCCTATACTGACACACCAGAACAACAAAGATGTTAAGATGGGACAGCGAAAAGGCCAGTTTTAACAGGGGGACTTATCTAATCCTATACAGACTCCACCAGAACAACAATGATGTAAAGATGGGACAGTGAGAAGGCCAGTTTTAATATATCTAATCCTATACTGACACCACCAGAACAACAATGATGTTAAGATGGGACAGTGAGAAGGCCATTTTTAATGTAGTGCACCCCGGGATTCGAACCCACAACCATTAGCATGTGAATCCGACGCTCTCCCAACTGAGCTACTGAGGCCGGCAGCTTGAAATGGGATAGAGAAAAAATTATATAACGTTTGTGGAGTGATTCTCCAGCTGATCCCTGGTGGAACGAAGGGAAACTTGATGTTTTGAGACCCGATAGAAATCAGATATCCATTCATACAGAAGGAGAGTCGTTCAGTGGAGGTGATCATGTTTTTTTCTGATCTGTCAAACGACACTTTGTCCTGCGTGAAATGCTACATACGACACTGACATTTTAATCAGTCTACAGAGAAAATGGCTAGGGAAAAGAAAGGTAGACAGAGAGAGAGGGAGATGGAAGAGGAGAGAGGAGAGAGAGAGAGAGAGAAACTGAAACTGAAACTGAAATGAAAGGTTTATTGCCATTGACATTTTTTGTCCTTGTGGCAAGGAGCATAAAACAAAGTCATTCAATTTTTCGGCGACGTTTTCGCAAAATAAAGATTTATAAATATAGTCACGGCTGACATTACATCCATTTAAAATTTTTTTCCGAGAGAGAGAGAGAGAGAGAGAGAGAAAATAAAAGAGACAGAGACAGACAGTGAAAATGACCTTGCGTGAAAACACGCACGCGCGCACACTACACATACGTACGCACGGCCGCGCGTGCGCACACATACACACACACACACACACACACACACACACACACACACACACACACACACACACACACACACACACACACAAGCGCTCGTGCGCATACACACTCCTTCTGTCTCTCTTTCACATCTGCGCAATCTCTCATTCTCTCAGTCTCTCTTTCTCTTTCTCTCTCTCTCTCTCTCTGTTT
>JAPXFY010000032.1:34331990-34364490 GCA_030674185.1 Monoplex corrugatus | reverse complement strand
GAGAGAGAGAGAGAGATGGGCTTTTTTGAGTTCTGGTTAAAACAACTCGTCGTGACAGAAAAAGTTATAAATCTCATCATGTCAGCCTTGATTTGCAGACAAGTTTTCCAGATGTGTAAGCCTACGCAAAGAAATGGATTGTACGAAGAGCAACCGTCGCTTTTCTATTTGTGAAGCATTGAACAGTTTTTTGTTGTTAGTTTTTTGTTGTTGTTGTTTTTGTTTGGTTGGTTGGTTTTTTGGGGTCCTGCCATCAAAGAATGTTACCGCCCGTCGTGTTTGTGCTATGTTTAGTCTTTCGCTGAGTTTGCTGTTTATATGTTTTTCGCTGAGTTGGCACAAACATACCATCATGATGATCTTGATTAATGTACATACATATATATACACGCACACACATATCTTGAATGTTATATAGAACCGATAATGTTATACGGTTGTTAGGCGTGGACAGTCAACAAGCAAAGCCAGAACAAGATTGAGGCAGCCGACATGTGGTTTCTAAGAAGAATGTTGAGAGTTCCATGGACAGCAAAGAAAACAAACGAGACAGACACAAGAAGATCATTCATTAATAAGGAAGATTAGGGAGAAAAAAAGAGGCAACATTTATAGACCATTTTATGAGGAAAAGGAAATTGGAGCACCTGGTTGCAACAAGAAAGCTGGAGGAGGGAAAGAGGACACCAGGTAGACCCAGGGAGAAAATATTGGACGGACTTGCAGAGTGGCTGAGGGCAGAGAGGGTGGAAGATGTGCTTGCTGCAACAAGGGATAGATGCATATGGAGGGCCATGATCGCCACACCATGTGACAAGGCATTTGATGATGATGATTATGTATGTCCATTGTTCTCATGTTTGTACTGCTGTGTTAATGTATTGACATGGCAGTGTTGATACTGTGTTGATGTATTGTATATATGTGACCTCCCACCACGAAATCAGTCTTAACTCGCAGTCAGTCGAACAGCACTAGGAGCTGAAAAGGTGATTGAGGGTCCATCTGGGGTGTTATGACTTTTTCTCAAAATTGATTTCTGTAGACTATAATCTATCCCCACAGAAATTTTTTTCTCGAAAAAATATTATTAAATCAATTTAAATCGGTATTTTAATGCACTGATCGCAGCAGAAACAACGCAATTTCCTACCAAAAGTACCTATTTTTATCTCTTATTATGAACCGTAACCTGTACTGTACCCACACATGTAATATACTGATGGAAAGCTCTTTGATGCACCTTTCAGATAATGACAGCGAAAATTAGAAACAAACTGGGTCAAAGCCACCAAATAAAGAAATTTAAGGAAAATGTGTAGGAGAGCACACAAAAACTTTAGAGGCCGTTTTCTCAAAATGGCCGTCATACAACTTAATGACTTTAAACATACATAACTTCTACATTTTTTTTGAGTACAAGCTTTATTCATGTACCAAAATAATCAGCAGAATGTACACTTTCCAGTGATATATATATATATATATATATATATATATATATATATATATATATATATATATATATATCTATATATATATATATATATATATTCAAAATGCCCAAAATGCTAGTTAAGACTGATTTCGTGGTGGGAGGTCAGATATATGTATCGTGATTGTGTTTGTATTGCATTAATGTATTACAGCGGCAGCGTTTATACTGTTTGTATGTGCAGCCAGTAATCTCTGACGTGAGTTGTTTATACTGTGTAAGTGATTGTGTGTGTGTGTGTGTGTGTGTGTGTGTGTGTGTGTGTGTGTGTGTGTGTGTGTGTGTGTGTGTGTGTGTGTGTGTGTGTGTGTAAGTGATTCTCTGTGTGTGTGTGTGTGTGTGGAGATCAGTGTTTGAGTGTGTGTATGTGTGTGTGTGTGCGCGCGCGCGCGCGTGTGTGTGGAGATCAGAGTTTGAGTGTGTGTGTGTGTGTGTGTGTGTGTGTGTGTGTGTGTGTGTGTGTGTGTGTGTGTGTGTGTGGAGATCAGAGTTTGAGTTGTTTACCACAAAGTGGGAAAGCACAGGGAATCTTGCTGTTTATCGTTCATATAATTCGAAAACGATAAAATCAGTTGGGCAGAGGTAGTGTCTGCGTTATTCCTCTCTGTCTCTCTGTCTGTCTGTCTCTCACTCTCTTTCTCTGTCTGTCTGTCTGTCTGTGTATCTCTCTGTATCTCTCTGTCTGTCTGTCTGTCTCTCTCTCTCTCTTTCTCTCTCTCTCTCTCTCTCTCTCTCTCTCTCTCTCTCTTTCTCTCTCTCTCTTCTCGTTATTTTGCTCTTTGTTTTTTTGCTTTTTGACATCGTTGTTTGTAATGGTGTCCTGCAAGAGGAAGCTGGTGGATAAGGTTAGGAAGTCAAAGGGTTAAATTTTTCTATTGCGAGCGTGGTTGTCAATGCAGGATGCTTGGTGGACAGGGTGCGGGAGTCGAAGGGTTAATTAAACGAAACTCCGAACTGTAAACTGTACTGCAGATTTCAGGTTGAGCACAATAAAGTATGAACCAGAAAAAAACACGAAAATTCATTAAGAACGCGTATTGAAAACATTGTAAATATGAATATAAATTTGAAGCGAGAGAGAGGGGATGGGCACTGCCCTCGTGGTACTGGCCCTGGGACAAAAAAAACAAACAAAAACAAAAACAAAAAAACTGAAACTCAGGTAAGTGTAGCAATGTGAATACGAATATGAATTTGAATCGAGGGAGAGGGGATGGACACTGCCCTCGTGGTGCTGGCCCCGGGGGGGAAAAACTGAAACTCAGACAAGTGTAAAAATGTGAATACGGATATGAATTTGAATCGAGGGAGAGGGGATGGACACTGCCCTCGTGGTACTGGCCCCGGGAGGAGGGGGGGGGGGGGGGAACTGAAACTCAGACAAGTGTAAAAATGTGAATACGGATATGAATTTGAATCGAGGGAGAGGGGATGGGCGCTGCCCTCGTGGTGCTGGCCCCGGGGGACAAAAAAAAAAACAAAAAACAAAAAACAAAAAAAACCTGAAGCTCAGGCAAGTGTAAACTCCCCTTGGTCTCAAAGAGAAACGGGTTGTAATCACGTCTGTCAGACAGACGGAGGAGCACAGAAAGAGGTGCCAGTCTTCCCTATCGCTTCATTATCTCTTGCCTGTGCAGCACTCTCAGGCGGTGGTCTGGCAGAACCTGTCAGTACCAGAGCAGTTCTGTGAGTAACGATGTGTCTGGAACAGGGGACCAGAGCCATCCATTCGCCCGGCCCTTGACTCCCTCCTCCCCTCCCCCACCCTTCCCCTCTCCCCCCACCCTGTCCAGCAGATTCCGTGTATGATCACCCCGTGTGTCTTGTTTTGTTGTACTGTTAGTACTAACAGGTTATAACATATGAGCAGGAAGTATTCAGTAATATTTCAACACACATACAAACATGTATTCAGTAATATCAACACACATACAAACATGTATTCAGTAATATCAACACACATACAAACACAATGTATTCAGTAATATCAACACACATACAAACACAATGTATTCAGTAATATCAACACACATACAAACACAATGTATTCAGTAATATCAACACACATACAAACACAATGTATTCAGTAATATCAACACACATACAAACATGTATTCAGTAATATCAACACACATACAAACACAATGTATTCAGTAATATCAACACACATACAAACACAATGTATTCAGTAATATCAACACACATACAAACATGTATTCAGTAATATCAACACACATACAAACACAATGTATTCAGTAATATCAACACACATACAAACATGTATTCAGTAATATCAACACACATACAAACACAATGTATTCAGTAATATCAACACACATACAAACACAATGTATTCAGTAATATCAACACACATACAAACACAATGTATTCAGTAATATCAACACACATACAAACATGTATTCAGTAATATCAACACACATACAAACATGTATTCAGTAATATCAACACACATACAAACATGTATTCAGTAATATCAACACACATACAAACATGTATTCAGTAATATCAACACACATACAAACATGTATTCAGTAATATCAACACACATACAAACATGTATTCAGTAATATCAACACACATACAAACATGTATTCAGTAATATCAACACACATACAAACACAATGTATTCAGTAATATCAACACACATACAAACATGTATTCAGTAATATCAACACACATACAAACATGTATTCAGTAATATCAACACACATACAAACATGTATTCAGTAATATCAACACACATACAAACATGTATTCAGTAATATCAACACACATACAAACATGTATTCAGTAATATCAACACACATACAAACATGTATTCAGTAATATCAACACACATACAAACATGTATTCAGTAATATCAACACGTATCATTGTAATCCCTTCAACCGACTAAACTTTTTTTTTAACCCTTTGAGTCCCGCACCCTGTCCACCAACATCCTGCTGCAATTTCAAGCATGTTAGCAAAGCAAAAACTTAACCCTTTGATTTCCTTACGGCGTCAACCAGGCCCGAGAGATACACACACCTGCGGTGCTGGTCATAAGATTTTAGCAACACCCTTAATAATGCATCTGTGAAGTGGACGAGACTCCAATCTTCCCAATGAGCCCATAGCTCGTCCAATCTGGGTAGGAGCCTGTTAGAGCCGAAAAATCCCACAATGATTTAGTTTTGAAGGGACTGATGGGGATTCGAACCCACAGCCTTCCAGTCGGTAGTCCGTTGCGTTAACCACTTCACCACGGCGACTGGTCAACAGTGAAAACTTAACTGTCTTTAAAACAAAATCCAAAACAAGTGCGAGTGCCCGCGTTCAAGCAAACAGAAACCAGGAAAAAACAAAACCAAAAAACACGAAAAAAAGAATTCGAACGCGTATTTCATGCAACCAGACAAGACAGGCGCAAATTTTCGGCCAACTGGCCTTTGTCAAGCTTAGACGTAAGATCACAAACAAACACCAAATACTTAACGTCTATGCTTGACAAAGGCCAGTTGGTCGAAAATTTGCGCCTGTTTTGTCTGGTCGTATTAAATACGAGTTCTGATTCTTTTTTTTTTTTATTTTTTTTTGTTTTGTTTTGTTTTGTTCTGTTTTTCATTTGTTTTGTTTGTCTTTTTTGGTTTCTGTCTTTAAAACAATCGAATTTTGCTACAACATATTATCCGATTTTTTTTATGCTTTTTGAAACTAGTGGCGAGCCGTACAATTTAAATAAAAGCCAGTCCACTAGATCTCATACCAGAGCTAGCAGAATCTCAGACAGGGTCCGGCAGTGGCCTTTGAAGTGTTCTGAGCAGCAGATAGGAGTGATGATGCTGCCAGTGGGGGAGATAGTCAGCGAGGTTGGCAGGAACTTATTGAGATCTATGGACAGTGATCCCCCTTGCGGCGTCTCTTTAGATTAACTTTCTTCTTCTTCTTTTTCTTCTTCTTCTTTTCTTTTTTCTTCTTCTTCTTCTTCTTCTTCTCTTCTCTCTTCTCTTCTTCTTCTTCTTCTTCTCTTCTTCTTTTCTTCTTCTTCTTCTGTTTCTTCGTCTTCTTCTTCCTTCTTCGTTTCTTTCTCTTCCTCCTCCTCCTTCCTTTTCCTTCTTTCTTCTTCTCTCTTCTTCTTCTTTTCTTCTCTTTTTCTTCTTTCCTCTTCTTCTTCTTCCTTCTCTCTTCTTCTTCTGTCTCTTCCCTCCTCCTCTCTCTTTCTTCTTCTTGTTCTTCTCCCTCCTCCTTCTTCTTCTTCTTCTTTTCTCTCTTCTTCTTTCCTCTTCTTCTTTTCTTTTTCTCTTTTCTTTTTCTTCTTCCTTTCTTCTTGTTTCTTTCTTCGTCTTCCTTTCTTCTTCTTCTTCTTCTTCCTTTTTCTCTTCTTCTTCTTCTTCTTCTTCTTCTTCTTTCTCTCTTCTTTCTTCTCTTTTATTTCCCCCTCTTCCCTTCTTCTTCTTCTCTCCTTCTTCTTCTTTTCCTTTCTTCTTCGTCTTCTTCTCTTTTCTTCTCCTGTGTTCTTTTTTCTTCTTTCTTCTTCTGTTCTTTTCTTCTTCTTCTCCTCGTTTGCCGTTACACTGGAGTAGAGACCAGCTCTGCAGATAAAAGTTGGCTGTCGTCTGCGAAACATCCACAGGTCCGTAAATAGTTTGTCTCCTCAAGAGTTGTTGGGCTTCGGCCACTGCACAGATTAGCAATATCAGGGGGAAAACAGGAAAGCTGGAGGGAAAGAAGAAAACACCAGGTAGACCCAGGGAGAAAAATATGGACGGACTTTGCAGGGTGGTTGGGACAGTGAGGGTGAAGATGTACTTGCAGCAACAAGGGATAGATACATATATATACGGAGGCCGTGATCGCCAACGCCATGCGGCAGGGCACATGATGATGATGATAATAAGAGGGACAAGTCGGGACGTGAGTGGAGGGAAGATAGAAAGAAAGAGGCAGATGCATGTGACCAACAATTTACAGTGTCGCGTGGTGAACTTCCGACGTCGGAGTACGGAAAAAGGACCGAAACAAACTGGAGCGAGCGAAGTGCGTGGGTCTGTACCCATCCCCACCCACCCCACCCCCACACACACCCCACCAGTGCCACCTCCCCGTCACTACCACCCTTTCCTTAAACTCCTCAACAAAGGGTGATTTAACGGGCTATTATGTTCCTTTCAAAGGTGCTTTCTAACGAGTTGACCAGCCTGGAGTGGTCACTCTTACACTTTCTTTGTGGACACTTTGGACAAGGGCGGGACCCGTCGGAGGAGGGGGTGGGGTGAGGTGGGTAGAGGGGGGGGAGAAGCAAACACGTCCCTAATCTCTGTGTTATTGATCCATGAAGCTGGTACCTGTTCCTCAGTTATGACAGATTTTTTTTTTAAATAACAGTCTTGAGACAAACAGGTGTGTACAGTGCCTGCTCTCATACTGGGTTTCGTTTAGTCGCAGATGTCTTTTGTTGTTGTTTGTTTATTGTTTGTTGTTGTTGTTGTTTGTTTGTTTGCTTTTCCGCCTGCAGGGTATTGGCCACACCTCTTCCTCTCGTGAGTGGTAATTTTTTTGTTTGTTTGTTTTTTTTTGGGGGGAATCAGAGTTTTTTCCCCACAAAGCTTTGTGGGAGAGTACAGGGAATCTTGCTATATATTTTTATGTAATTCTAAGATGATGAAGTTAGATGGACAGAGGTAGTGGCAGTTCTTGAAGTCCTTTCAAAGCGTGCTTTCTAACGAGTTATGTTTTTGTTTTGTTTTTTGGGCGATCAGAGTTTTTTCCCGCGATAACAGTCTTGAGACAAATAGGCTTGTACACGTGCCAGTTCTCGTACTGGAATTCGTTTAGTCGCTGATGTCTTTTGTTGTTGTTGTTGTTGTTGTTGTTGTTGTTGTTTTGTTTGTTAACTCTTTGATTCCCTCACCCTCTCCACCAGCTTCCTACGTTGGTTTTCTTCTTCTTCTGGTTCCCTGTCACATTTGGAATGAAGTCTCAAGAATGAAACAGGTCGTCATCTTCTGTAGCGCATCCACAGGCCCGTACAGCTTTTCCTCCTGCAGGGTATTGGCCACACCTCTTCCTCTGTGAGTGGTAGTTCTTGAAGTCCTTTCAAAGCGTGCTGTCTAACGAGTTGACCAGCCTGAAGTGGTCACTCTTACACTTTCTTAGTGGACACTTTGGATAAGGGCGGGACCTGTCGGAGGAGGTTGTGGGGTGAGGTGGGTGGGGTGGGGGTGGAGGGCAAACACGTCCCTAATCTCCCGTGTTACTGATCCATGAAGCTGGTGCCCGTTCCTCAGTTCATGACAGATTTTTTTTTTTTTAAGATCCTGATAACAGTCTTGAGACAAATAAGTGTGTACACGTGCCTGTTCTCGTACTGGGTTTCGTTTTGTCGCAGATGTCTTTTGTTGTTGTTGTTGTTGTTGTTGTTTGTTTGTTAACCCTTTGACTCCTGCACCGTATCCACCAGCTGCAAAAACTGAATCCTTTGTTTCTCTCACACTATCAAAGGATTCGTTTCTTTTTGCAATTGGTGGATAGGATGCAGGAGTCCAAGGGTTAATATATCACAGGCCCCTTCCTACTTCCGTGGGGATACCGGGGGCTCTTTCAGTATAAATAGTATCCCCATCGTCTGGAAATTCTGTGCTAGAAATTTCCTCTTTTCTGTCACGCTCTTTGTTTCTGACTTGTTTCTTTGCTTTCTGTCATTTCTTCCTATCGTTTTCTGCCTTGCTGGTCCATTCATCTGTATGTGTTCGATAAAGTCTTACGTACTTTCTCTTCGGATTGATAATTGGGTACATATATTAAGTGCATTTTTGGCTGTATGGAGGTGAGATATGCAGAAGCAATTTTAGGTCATTTATGCCTGTTTTTATATATGTTTTTGGTATCCTTAGGTATGCTTATATTTGTCTTCTGGTGTGTTTTTTAAATCCCCTATGTGATAAATTGGACGGAGTGGTCAACGCTAGGGGCATGTCCTTAGATTAGGTGGGCGAATGCATTGATATGTGTACTTAATTTTCTTTTCTTTGTTTTTCCCCTGTTGAGTTTTGTTATGTTTTGAAGCGGTTATAGCCCTGACATGGCTCTGCGCAGTCGGCTGGGCTTTAAACAACAGAAACAATAATAACTCCCCCTTCTCCCTCTCCTTTTCAGGACCTTGTTGGCCTATAGGGTTTTGTGCGCAGGCTCTGGGAGTCTGCTTGACAGTCTGTGACAGATCTGGGTGGAGTGTATTTGGAATTGTTGTTGTTGTTGTTTGTTTGTTTGTTAACTCTTTGACTCCTACACCGTAACACATCAGTCCCAATTTCTGATTCAGCTAAAAACCTTTGTGTCTGCATTGACTCTACCCTCTCCATGAACAACTTTGTTTCTCAAACTGCCAGATCTTGCTACTATCATCTCCATCGTATAAGGCTGATCAGGAAGTATCTCTCTGTGGAAACAACTGCAAAACTCGTTCTCTCCTCCATAATGTCTCGCATTGACTATTGCAATTCACTCCTGTCTGGTCTTCCTGCCTCCACCATTCACATCCTACAGGCATTCAAAACAATGCTGTACGCCTTGTACTCAAAAAGAAAAAAGCTGACCACATATCTCCTCTCCTGGCACAACTTCACTGGCTCCCTGTATCAAAGCGCATACAGTACAAACTAGACACCATGTGCTACAAAAGCCTCAATAACGCAGCCCCCGATTACCTGTCAAGCCTACTTGAGATCTATCTTCCCTCACGTACCCTCCGCTCTGCCTCCGATCCTCTGACTTTTCGCTTTCCACGCACTAAGCTCAATACCTATGGTCCACGAGCCTTCTCTGTTTCTGGTCCACTCTCCTGGAACAAACTTCCTCTCTCAGTCCGTCAGCAACCTACTTTTGTCTCCTTCAAGTCCGCTCTCAAAACTCACCTTTTCTCCTCCGCATAAAATCCTAACCTCACTCAACCCCCCCCCCCCCCCCCCTCTGCAGCCTGTCTCCGCTCGGAGGGGAATCACATGGTTATAATATATAATTGTATATGCTATGCTCTCTATAATTTTCCATTGCTTTTATTCTTGCTTTTATTGCTTTTATTCTTTCTCCCCATTTATAGCCATGCGTGTGTGTGTGTGTGTGTGTGCGTGTGTGTGCGTGCGTGCGTGCGTGCGTGTGTGTCTGCTTCAGCGCTTAGATTTGATTTTATCAAGATTTTGCGCTATATAAATATTGTAATTATTAATTGTGCTAGTGTGATGTATCCCTCTGTTTATCCTCTTTAATGGGCAATCCTCGCCTTGTTGTTTGTCTGCCAGGATGCAAATTAATGGAGCCCTGAATTTACCTGTAGGATTAGGCTAAGAACACACATACACACACACACGCGCGCGCGCGCGCGCGCACGGACACACACACACAACACACACATACAGGCGTGCGCGCACACACCCATGATCCACATTCCTCTCGCTCTTCCACTACCAACACACACACACACACACACACACACACACACACACACACACACACACACACACACACACACACACACACTCACGCACTCCACACACACACACACACACACACTCACACACACACACACACACACACACACACACACACACACACGCACACACACACACACACACACGCACGCACGCACGCACGCACACACACATATCCCACTTGCCTTTCTGTCTCCAACACACACACACACACACACACACACACACACATACACCACTGGCCTTTCCATCTCCAACACACACACAGAGACACACACACACACACACACACACACACACACACACACACACACACACACACACACACACACACATACACTCACACACACATGCACATTTGCACGAATGCACACACGCATAACACACACACTACACAAACACACACACACACACATACACACACACACACCATACACACACATTCGCGCACACACAAACACACACACACACACACACACACACACACACACACACACACGAAATTTCGCAGACACATGTCCTTGACGGTTTTAAATCATAACTGACAGAACCAATCGGAACAGCAGCTTGCGATCGAGCCATGAAATCTGAAATAATGTCTCACCCCAATACTCAAGTGGACCAGTCAATAACTCCGACATGGAGTCGGCCAATCAGAATGTTTACAGCGCTCGAGGCAGCCAATCAGAATGTCCGCGCTATCGCTAGAGTAGACCAATCAAAATTATTCTGCCAGTTGAACGAACCAATCAGATTTGCTTGCACAGACAGAATGGTGCGGACCACGAAAGGCACTGGCCTGTAAATCATCAGTCTGCTTTATTTTGATTGTGGATGTTGTATTCTTGTTGCTCTTGGTACTGTCGTTGTTGTGCGTCACCAGGCTGATTAGGAGATAGTTGACTTGATATGTATGGGTTGAATAAAGTGGAGGGAAAAGGGAGGGAGAGAGAAGGTGTGTGTGTGTGTTTGTGTGTGTTTTGTGCGTGCGTGCGTGCGTGTGTGTGTTGTGTGTGTGTGCGTGCGTGCGTGTGTTGTGTGTGTGTGTGTTGTGTGCGCGTGTATATGTGTTGTGCTGTGTGTGTCACTGTGTGTGCGTGTGTGTGTGTGTGTGTGTTGTGTGCGCGTGTATATGTGTTGTGCTGTGTGTGTGTGTGAGGGAGAGAGAGAGAGAGAGAGAGAGAGAGAGAGAGAGAGAGGTCATCTACTATCAAAGACATTAGTTCTCTGAACCTTGCCTCTAATTAGAGACGATTCATCAACTTGACATGACTGGAATGTGTGTGTGTGTGTGTGTGTGTGTCGCAGGAGAGGGGGGGAGTTGTCTGTTGAACCAGGTAACTTGTTTCTAAACCTCTCTCTCTCTCTCTCTCTCTCTCTCTCTCTCTCTCTCTCTCTCTCTCCCCTCCTCCCTCTCCCCCTCTCTGTCTCTGTCTGTCTGTCTGTCTCTTTCTCTCAGGGCTTAAAACGTTCCGCGTCTGGGCGGAATTCCGCGATTTCGGTTTGTAAAAAAAAAAAAAAATTATATAAATAAAAAAAAGCATCCGTGATCGGCTTGCAAGCGTTCATAGCAACGGCGCACAAGTTATGGCCACTGATTTTTCTTGGAAGAAGTTTCCGGTCGGACTAGTTTCAGTGGTTTTTTCCTCCTCCTGTTTTAAGCCCTGTCTGTCTGTCTGTCTCTCTCTCTGTCTTCCTCTCCCCCTCTCTGTTTCTGTCTGTCTCTCTCTTTCTCTGTCTGTCTGTCTGTCTTCTCTCTCTCTCTGTCTTCCCCTCTCTGTGTCTTCCGTCTGTCTATCTGTCTATCTCTCTCTCTCTCTCTCTTTCTCTCTCTCTCTCCCTCTCCCTCTGTCCCACAGCTTTGTCTCTCCTCTCCCCCTCTCCCTCCCCCTCCATCATCTCTTACCCTCTGTCCCTCGTCTCCCCTCTCTCTCCCCCTGTCTCTGCCTTCTTACATTCCTTTCACTCTCCATCTCTTTTCTCTCTTTCTCTCTGAACTTTAAATGGCAAGGGCAGAGGACTATTAATAGTAACAAGGATTCTTTACTATGGTAGATTCTTTACTAATGCGTAGTAATAATGTGTCAGTGTGTATCTATCTTCTCTCTCTCTCGCTCTCTCTCTCTCTCTCTCTCTCTCTCTCTCTCTCTCTCTCTTCTGTCTGTCTGTCTCTCTCTCTCTCTCTTTGTGTTTGTCTGTCTCTGTGTTTCTGTCTCAGTCTGTCAGTCTCTGTTTCTCTCTCTCTCGCTCTCTCTCTGTCTGTCTGTGTTGTCTGTCTCTTGTCTGTCTCTCCCCCTTTCTCTCTCTCCATCTCCAATCTCCGTCTCCGTTCTTCCTCCCCCCCCCCCAGCTTTGTCTCTCCTCTCTCTCTTTCCCCCCTCTACCTCCTGTTCCTCCATCCTCTCATCCCCTCTGTCCCTCTTCCCCCACCCCCTCTCTCCCCCTGTCTCTGCCTTCTTACATTCCTTTCGCTCTCTTTCCTTCCTCTGTTTCTCTCCGAGGTATGAGTGATTAGTTGATTGACTGATTGGTTGATTTGGTTCAGTTTTTACGTCGACACCCACTTCAGGTGACATGGCTGACAGGGATAACCATCCCAGGGAAGTAGGGGAAGGAGGGGACTTATCTAATTCTAAACTGACACCACAGAACAACAATAATGTTAAGATGGGACAGTAAGAAGGCCGGTGTCATGTACCGCACCCCGGGATTCGAACCCACAACCGTCAGCATGTGAATCTGTCGCTCAAACCAATTGAGCTACTGGGCCCGCTCTGCTTTTGAGTGCCAAGGGCAGAGGACTATTAATAGTAGCAAAGATTCTTTAGTGAGGAAAGACTTTTTTTGGCTAGTGCTAGGAATAATATATCAGTGTGAGTCTTGTCTTCTCTGGCGTATAAATGTCTGCAGAGTTTGGGGACAACGTGTGTCTAATTGGCTGTTTCAGAGTCAGGAGAAGATAACCTTGGTCAGTCATTGACTGTTGGTAGTGTGTGGTTGTGTTGGTGTGTGTGTTGAATTGTCTGATTGCTGTTGTGTGTGTGTGTGTGTGTGTGTTGTGTGTGTGTGTGTGTGTGTGTGTGTGTGTGTGTGTGTGTTCGTAAGGAGAAGATAACCTTGGTCACTGATTGACTTGGTTGTGTGTGTGTGTGTGTGTCTGGAAGTAGGTTGTTAGTTGTGTTGTGTGTGTGTGTGTGTGCTGTGTGTGTGTGTGTGGTGTGTGTGTGGTGTGTGTGTGTTGTGTGTGTGTGTTCGTGGTATGGTTGTTGCGGTTTTGTTGCTGTGTGTGTGGCGCGCGCCGCGCGCCAAAAAAAATGTAAGTAATCACACAAGGTAGTTATCAATGATCGGTTCACATTTCACGCCAGAGAAATTCTTCAGTCACAGACAGCCTGTCGCCTTTTAGATACTATATCCAATAATTTTGCGAAGAACTTTACATGTTTTCTCCCCCCCCCCCCCCCCACCCCCAGTTATTTTTAACCCTTTGACTCCCGCACCCTCTCAACTACCATCTTGTATTGTCAATCTTGCTAGCAAAGCAAAAAACAAAAACAAAACAAAAAAAAAAAAAAAAACCTGTGATTCCCTCACCCTATCCACCAACTTCCAGTAGGATGTTAATGCATAGGGTGAGGAAGTCAAGGGTTAAGTTTTTGCGTTGGTGGATAAGTGCAGGAGTCAAAGGGTTAAAGACAGCAGCCTGACAAGTCTGAAGGCATTGGGATGTGTGTGGAATTTGCCAGAAAGGAGTTGAGGCGCAGATGTTTCAAATCTGGACAGCACTAGGTGAACTGTTTAGTATGGTTGTCACAGGGGTAGAGAAAAGGCAGTGACAGTGACTAGGATTGATGGTTTATTTTTCCATAATCAAATGACGCCTCATCAGCATCTTGTGTATGATACAGAAGTGATGAAAATGAAAAAATCATTACGTTGGCTCGCAAGTACACACTCGTACGTAGACACACACACACACACACACACACACACACACACACACACACACACTACGACATACTCATTCACACACACACACACACACACACGAATACTCATTCACACACACACCACACACTACTCACACAACACACACTCACACATACACACTACACACACATCTCCACACACACACACACCGCACCACACACACACACACACACACCTCTCGTCTCTGTCTCTCTGTCTCTGTGTCTGTCTCTCTCTCTCACGTCTCTCACACAACACAACACAATTACACATGTACGCTCGCTGATGCAGCATTATCGCATGCACGCTGATGTGGGTGGCCGCGCCTCCTCTCCCAGTCCTCTCTCTCTACTCTCTCTCTCTCTCTGCTCACTTCCTACTCATTCACACACACACACATGCACGCGTAAAAACATACAGAGACACGCGCGTGCGACGCGGGCACACACACACACACACACACACAACACATACACACACACACACACACACTCACACACACACACACACACACAAAACAGACAAAACACAACAACGACAAACAGAGTCATCACAGACACGTTGACAAGAAAATAGGACGGATTTGAGCTTAAACCTCTTATTTATGAATGCTTAACAGAAGTGAAAAACAGACGATCATTATTTTGATCCTGGTGTTTGGCGATGCGGAGATAAACACTAAATCACGCTCTTCCATAGGCTGGGAGAAAAACTGGACAAGGACTATAGACATAGATAGGGAGGGAGACAGGCGACTCGCCCACTGTACTTTTTTTACTTGTCATATGGCTTTGTCGCACAGTATTGCTGTTTCGTTCATTTGTATTCTGTCATAAATCCCCAGGGACAGTCATGTCACCGTCAGTGTTTGTGTCTGTTGACTCGCACGGATTCGTAAGCAAACACACGTATACAATTCTCTGTCTCATTCTGTCTGTACGTCTGTCTGTCTGTGTCTGTGTCTGTCTGTCTCGTTTTCTCTCTGGTTTTCTCTGTGTTTTCTTCTGTTGTTCTCTGTCTTTTCTCTGTCTCTGTCTCTCTCTCTCTCCCCCCTCTTCTCTTTCTGTGCCTGTCTGTCTCTATCTGTCTCTCTCTCTCTCTCTCTCTCCCTCCTCCTCTCTCTCTCACGAACACTAGCGGTCGTGCGCGCGCGCGCGCACACACACACACACACACACACACAAACACACAACACACACACACACACTCTGTCTCTCAATCTTCTCTCTCTCTCTCTCACATACACACACATTCACACACACACACACAAACACACACAATACACACAACACACACACACACACAAACAAACACACACAACACACACACACACAGACACACACACACACACACACACAACACACACACACACACACACACACACACACACACAACACACACACACACACACACAGAGGAGTTCCTGTAGGCTATTCGTTTATGTATTCGATTCAGATAAACATATTGTTTTATTGTAATTATTTTATATATTATGTTTTATATACGTGGCTGGAGTTTTGTCCTCTTTTCAATAAATGAAAATATGTTAAATGTTTTATTTTATTTTTTATACACGTGACAGACGTTTTGTCGGTGGGGTTTGTCATCTAATTTAGGTTCAAGTTAGTGGCTGATTATGATGATGATGATGATGATGATCGTCATTTTCATCATCATCGTCGTCATTATTGTTACTGTTATTTTAATCATTACTATTCGTAGTAGTAATAGTAGTGGTCGTGATGGTATTATTTGTATTATGTTTAGTATTCGTGTTAGTATCATTATTATTGTTTTTGTTGTTGTTGTTGATATTGTTATTTTATTATTATCGTAAATAGTTCTTGTGTAGTGATAATTCTCCAGACTGGTTTGGACTGACAGCACATTACATAATCAGACTTTCGTTTATTATTGTTATCATAAATAGTTGTTGTGTAGTGATAATTCTTCAAACTCGTTTGGATTCAAAGCACATTACATAATCAGAAACTTTTAGTGGAGTATGAAGAACAAGGAAAGCCAGGACAAGACTGAGGCAGCCGAGATGTGGTTTCTTAGAAGGATGTTGTGAGTTCCTTGGACAGCAAAGAAAGCAAATGAGACAGTCTTGATGGAGGCAGACACAAGTAGATCATTCATAAGGAAGATTAGGAAAAGACAGGCAACATTTATAGGCCATTTTATGAGGAAGGGGGAATTGGAACACCTGGTCACAAAGGGAAAGCTGGAGGGAAAGAGAGCACCAGGTAGACCCAGGGAGAAGATACTAGACGGACTTGCAGAGTGGCTGGGGACAAGGAGGGTGGAAGAGATGCTTGAGGCAACAAGAGATAGAGACAGAAAGTCCATAATCGCCAACGCCACGCGGCAAGGCACCTGATGATGATGATGATGATGATGAAGAACTCAAGCTGTTAGACGAGCAGACCACATTCCACAATCTATACTACTGTACATATCTGTGGACCAGATGTTGTGAAACACAGCCAATCTATACTACTATACATATCTATGGACCAGCTGTTGTAAAACACAGCCAATCTATACTACTGTACATATCTGTGGACCAGATGTTGTGAAACACAGCCAATCTATACTACTATACATATCTATGGACCAGTTGTTGTCGAAACAGCCAATCTATACTACTGTACATATCTATGGACCAGCTGTTGTAAAACACAGCCAATCTATACTACTGTACATATCTGTGGACCAGATGTTGTGAAACACAGCCAATCTATACTACTGTACATATCTATGGACCAGCTGTTGTAAAACACAGCCAATCTATACTACTGTACATATCTATGGACCAGCTGTTGTAAAACACAGCCAATCTATACTACTGTAATATCTATGGACCAGCTGTTGTAAAACACAGCCAATCTATACTACTGTACATATCTGTGGACCAGATGTTGTAAAACACAGCCAATCTATACTACTGTACATATCTATGGACCAGCTGTTGTAAAACACAGCCAATCTATACTACTGTACATATCTATGGACCAGCTGTTGTAAAACACAGCCAATCTATACTACTGTACATATCTATGGGCCAGATGTTGTAAAACACAGCCAATCTATACTACTGTACATATCTATGGGCCAGCTGTTGTAAAACACAGCCAATCTATACTACTGTACATATCTATGGACCAGCTGTTGTAAACACAGCCAATCTATACTACTGTACATATCTATGGGCCAGCTGTTGTAAAACACAGCCAATCTATACTACTGTACATATCTATGGGCCAGATGTTGTTAAAACACAGCCAATCTATACTACTGTACATATCTATGGGCCAGCTGTTGTAAAACACAGCCAATCTATACTACTGTACATATCTATGGACCAGCTGTTGTAAAACACAGCAATCTATACTAATGTACATATCTATGGACCAATTGTTATCGAACACAGCCAATCTATAGTACTGTACATATCTGTGGACCAGTTGTTATCGAACACAGCCAATCTATAGTACTACACATATCTGTGGACCAGTTGTTATCGAACACAGCCAATCTATAGTACTACACATATCTGTGGACCAGTTGTTATCGAACACAGCCAATCTATAGTACTACACATATCTGTGGACCAGTTGTTATCGAACACAGCCAATCTATAGTACTACACATATCTGTGGACCAGTTGTTGTCGAACACAGCCAATCTATAGTACTACACATATCTGTGGACCAGTTGTTATCGAACACAGCCAATCTATAGTACTACACATATCTGTGGACCAGTTGTTATCGAACACAGCCAATCTATAGTACTGTACATATCTATGGTCCAGCTGACGTAAAACAGCCAATCTTTACTACTGTACATATCTGTGGACCAGTTGTTGTCGAACACAGCCAATCTATACTGTCGTACATATCTATGGTCCAGTTGGAAAGCTGGAATGGAAAGAGAGCACCAGGTAGACCCAGGGAGAAGATACTAGACGGACTTGCAGAGTGGCTGAAGACAAAGAGGGTGGAGGAGATGCTTAAGGCAACAAGAGATAGAGACAGAAAGTCCATAATCGCCAACGCCACGCGGCAAGGCACTGATGATGATGATGATGATGATGATGATATGATGATGATAGTCCAGTTGTCTGTTACAGCCAATCTATACTACTGTACATATCTATGGACCAGCTGTTGTAAAACACAGCTAATCCATGCCTCTGTCTGTTTCTGCTGAAGACTTAGTGGATCTCAGGCGAGATAATGGCCGGGGGGGGACAGCGACTAGCATTAACGGCCCAGATGCCGATCATTCCAGGTGGAAAAACTTTAAAAGAGTGGGTAAGAGGGAAAGCCAGCCCTTCAATGTAGCTGACAGTTTTATTTGTGCTCCTCACCATCGGCCACTACCTGTGGATGGCAGGTACGTTTGGCCCTGCAGCCCTTTTCTAGGGGTTGCCAGGTGGTGGTGGTGGTGGTGGTGATGGTGGTGGTGGTGGTGGTGGTGGTGGTGATGGTGGTGGTGGTGTGTGGTGGTGGTGGTGGTGGTTTGATGTACCGTGTCGTTGTTTTTCACACTCAGGTTCAGTTTCTCAGGATGACGTTTGCGCCATATACAAATAATGATAATAATAATAATATAATGATGATGATGACAATAATGATGATAATGATGATGATGATAGTAGTAGTAGTAGCAGTAGTAGTTGTAGTAGTAGTCGTGGTAGTAATAATAATAATTATTATTATTATTGTTGTTACAGTAATGATAATAATAATCATAATAATTATAATAATAGTAATGATAATAATGATGATGATGATGATGATAGTAGTAGTAGTAGTAGTAGCAATAACAATAATAATAGTTATTATTATAATATTAACAATAATGATAATAATGATGATGATAATAATAATAATAATATCTACCTGGCTGAACCTATCTCTCAGTGACAAAAAAGGCTACTTACTGCGTAGTAATAATAATAATGATGATAATGATAATAACAACAATAATAATAAAATAATATTTATAGTAAAGTAAAAAAAACAACAACATACAAACAACAAAAACAACAAAACCATGTACATCGACCTCACACATACCCTGTGATAGATAAGATCCAAAATGACCCCGGCATAAGCCAGCCCCAGTACCTGTACATTCGTGGCAAGACAAGATCCTGAACACGGAAGTCCTGGAACGAGCCAGCACCTTCAGCATATACGTGCCCTCCTGCACACCATCCACTGCTCGTCTTAACCCTTTAACTCCCACAACCTGTCCACCAGCATCCTGCGTTGTCAACTAGTTATAACAAAGCAAAATCTTAACCCCTTTGATTCCCTCATCTTATTCGCTAGCTTCCAGCAGCAGAAAGCTGGTGGATAGGGTGAGAAATTCAAAGGGTTAATTTTTTTTCTGAATTTGGTGGGTAGGGTGCGGGTGTCAAAGGGTTATTGTTTACAGCCATTCTGATAGTGTCAGCTTAGTGTTTCATAGCTTCACCCCCACCCCCACCCCACACACCCTCTCCTTCCCATTTCAAGATTTTGTCAGCGCACATGATTTTTGCACAAGCTCAGGGAGTCTCAGTGACAGATGATTGCTGGCAGATTTGGGTAGAGCCCATATGGAATTGTGTGAGCTCGTCGATTCCTTCTTGCACAGACTGCAAACAAACTCACAAATGTCTGTCTTTGTCTGAGCTCGTCGAATCCCTCTTGAGCAAACTGCCAGCAAACTCAGAAATGTCTGCCTTTGTCTGAGCTCATCGAATCCTTCTTGAACAAACTGCCAATAAACTCAGAAATGTCTGCCTTTGTCTGAGCTCGTCGATTCCGTCTTGAACAAACTGCAAACAAACTCACAAATGTCCGTCTTTGTCTGAGCTCGTCGAATCCTTGAACAAACTGCAAACAAACTCAGAAATGTCTGTCTTTGTTTGAGCTCGTCGAATCCTTCTTGAACAAACTGCAAACAAACTCACAAATGTCTGTCTTTGTCTGAGCTCGTCGATTCCTTCTTGAGCAAACTGCAAACCAAACTCAGAAATATCTGTCTTTGTCTGAGCTCGTCGATTCCTTCTTGAACAAACTGCAAACCAAACTCAGAAATATCTGTCTTTGTCTGAGCTCGTCGATTCCTTCTTGAGCAAACTGCAAACCAACTCAAAAGAGAGCTTGTCGGATCCTTCTTGAACAAACGGCCAGCAAACTCACAAATGTCTGTCTTTGTCTGAGCTCGTTGGATCCTTCTTGAGCAAACTGTAAACCAACTCAGAAATGTCTGTTTGTCTGAGCTTGTCGAATCCTTCTTGAACAAACTGCCAGCAAACTCAGAAATGTCTGTGTTTGTCTGAGCTTGTCGAATTCTTCTTGAACAAACTGACAGCAAACTCAGAAATGTCTGTGTTTGTCTGAGCTTGTCGATTCCTTCTGAGCAAACTGTAAAATAACTCACAAATGTCTGTCTTTGTCTGAGCTCGTCGATTCCTTCGTGAACAAACTGTAAAACAAACTCACAAATGTCTGCCTTTGTCTGTCAACAGGGTGTCCATAGCTACTGCCCGTGACGTGTGGAATTCTCCACTACCACCTCCATCCTCTTCCGGTTCCTGCAAGTCCTTTGGTTCCCGTTGACAACAGGTGAGGAAGTCGCACTCTCACACACACAAACTCACGCACGCACACGCACACACGCGCGCACACACGCATACACACACACGCGCGCTCGCACGCACGCACCGCACACACACACACACACACATACTTGCATACATACACACACCGCGCGCGCATTAGTCCTGGCTGTCTGTCTGTCTTCTCTCTCTTTCTCTCTCTCTCACTCTCACTCTCTCTCTCTCTCTTCTCTGTCTGTCTGTCTGACTCTCTCTCTCCTCTGTCTGTCTCTGTCTGTCTGTCTGTCTGTCTCATACACGGACACACACGCGCGGGCGCATTAGTCCTGGCTGCTGTTTCTGTCTCTCCTCTTTTCTCTGTCTGTCTGTCTCTGTCTGTCTCTCTTGTCTTCTCTGTCTCTGTCTGTCTCTTCTTTCTCTTCTCTCTCTCTCTCTCTCTCTCTCTCTCTCTCTCTCTCTCTCTCCCCCCTCCCCTTGTGTGAATACATATATGACTAATGTAACCATTTTTTGTTTGTTTGATCATATGTAGTATGCATATCATATATAGTGTGCATAAGTAACAATTTGTTATTTTATTAATGAAATCTCTTATACATACGTACACAACACGCATACCTCTCTATCTCTCAAATGCACACACGTACCTACGCGAGCGCGCGCGCGACGCACACACACACACACGCACGCTCACACACACATGCATACACATACGTACGTACACACACACATACACACGCGAGCGCATACACATACGCGCGCGTGCACGCGCACACACACAACCACGCACGCACGCGCACACCGCGCGCGCACCACCACCACACCACACACACACACACACACACACACACACACACACACACACACACACACGAGCTATCAACAGCCGAGACATGGACGGAAAGAAAGTTTTATTTAACCCTAGGCTTGGAGATACAATGAACACGCAATGGAATGCGAATGCGACCCACCTTGTGTTGTTCGCTGTTATTACGTCTTGTCACTATGGTGTGTGTGTGTGTAGTGTGTGTGGTGTGTGGTGTGTGGTGTATGTGTGTGTGTGTGTGTGTGTGTGTGTGTGTGTGTGTGTGTGTGTGTTGTGTATGTGTGTTTAGTTTGTGCGTGTGAATGCGTTTGTTGTTTGTGTGTGTTGTGTGTGTGTGTTGTGTGTGTGTGTGTGTTGTGTGTGTGTGTGTGTTGTGTGTTGTGTGTAGTGTGTGGTGAGTGATGTTTGTTGTTGTTTATGTGTGTGTGTGTGTTGTGTGTGTTGTGTGTGTTGTGTCATGTGATGTGTGTATGTGTCAGTGCATGTCATTTTGCTTTGTTTCGTTGTGTCGTGTGTGTGTGTGTGATGTGTGGTGGAGAGAGATGAGAGTGAGTAAGAGTTTAATTGTATCGTGTGGCGTGGTGTGTAGTATGTGTGAGTTTGACAGAGAACAACGATGACGAAAAGTCTAATAAAGTTACATGTAAGTGAACTACAAATATGCAATAGTTAACAGTAAACAAGCGGCTTCAAAACTTTACACACACCTAACACAAGTATTACCCGATCTAACTGCCGATTCCTATCTGTTGGAGAGGGTCCGAAATGCCTGTTACTAGGCAAGCAGATGCAGAGTTGATAATTTTATGTTGTACCTATATGGCAACTGAAATAGTGGTCCTAAGAAGAATGTTGAGAGTTCTATGGACAACAAAAGAAAACAAACGAGAAGGTCTTGAAGGAGGCAGACACAAAAGATCATTAAGTAAGAAAAGACAAGCAACGTTTAAAGGACATTCCATGAGGCAAGAAAAGTTTAAGGACCTGGTCACAACAGGAAAGCTGGAGGGAAAGAGAGCATCAGGTAGCGCCAGGGAGAAAATATTGGACGGACTTTAGGAATGGATGAAGATAGGATGGATGAGAGATGTAATGTATTTTGCAGCAACAAAAGAGATTGGTATGTGGGAAATATCACCACTGGATAATTTCTCTTTGGTCAGTTCAAGAATAAATGACTATGTCAGTCTTGAACCTAAGACCAATATATATATTGTATGTATTTCTCTCCTCTCTCATAGTTGTTTGTAGGGTAGTTGCAGAGTATAATGGTAGGCTTGGGCGCTCCTTTTTTGAGGAGTGTTCTGAGCTTACGGTTTTTGTGCTTTGTATCTGCTTCATGCTAGCTGAATGGGTAGCGCAAACTGTGGTTAGATTTGAGAAGTTCTACAACATGGGAGATAATTCCTACGTGACTCTCAAGAGTTATGTTCTTTGATTAATTTCTCTTTGAGAGTTAACACATTTCCTTGACCTTGACCTGACATGTCACCCCATTCCGTCAATTTTGGCCTTTTGGTGAGGCAGATGGAGAAACATGCAAATGAGAGAAACGAAAACGAGACCGGATGACCAAGTGAACCAATAAGAACGCGACATCTGTCCTTTAATGCTAAGCCTACGTGTACACATGTTGACGTTGAACTGATGAATATGGATGAGGAGCGGGCACGAGGCCGCGTCGCGTGACCCCCCCCCCCCCCCCCCCTGACACCTCTGCCAATCAGAAACGATGACAGCTCCTCGGCATTGTTGGAGTTGCTGCATAATGCACGCTGGTCTTATTTCAATATTTATGACGATAAGGAGACGGAGCGCAGAGGGGGGATTTCACTGAAACCCGATAGCTTATGAGACAAAGACCTAAACCGTCTTTGGATATGAGACTGATGACATCTGCTGTATCTCATTCAAAAGAGATCGAGAGCCAAGGCTGTATTTAATTTTAACCCTTTGACTCCCGCACCCTATCCCCCACTGCAAAAACTTAACCCTTTGACCTCACCCTATCCGCCGGAAGCTGGTGGATAGGGTGAGGGAATCAAAGGGTCACGTTTTTACTTTGCTAGCATGGTGGACAAAGCAAGATGCTGGTGGACAGGGCGCAGGAGTCGAAGGGTTAATGCCAGGAGAGGGTCGCCTTACCAAGGAGAGTAAACGCAGATACGTGTACTCGGCCCCTTACAAAAGTGAAGACAGTTGTCTCCCGTGCAATGGGAAGTTCAGTTCGAATATTTTTTGTTTGTTTCTTTTTGTGCAAAATGTGTTCATCACGCTGGGGACAGTTCCATACGCGCAGCACCCATTCTGGTAATTATTCTCTCAGGCAGACTCTTTGAGCCTACGCAAAACCATAATGCGTTGTGGCAAGATCTTGAAATGAAAAAAAAAATTTTGGGGGGGGGGTGTACATAAGTGGGAGGGTGAGAGTACAAAATTTTGAATCACTAAGCTGACATCACCAGAATGATTGGAACATTCATTGTTATTATTGTTATTTTGCTTTAAAGCCCAGCCGAATGCGTAGAGCCATATCGGGGCTATAACCTTTCAAACATACGCAATTTGTCAGAAAAAAAAAAGGAAAAGAAAATTAAGCACACATATCAATGAACTCGCGCACACAGTCCAAGGAGACGCCCCTGAAGTTGACCACTCCGGCCAACCTATTCACAGGGGATCCAAAAAAAATATACCAGAGTACAAATATAAACATAACCAAGGACACAAAAACATATAAAAACGACATCCAAAACAAGTGTGACTGCCCACGTTCAAGCAAACAGGAACCAGAAAAACCAGAAAGAAGAATACGAACGCGTATTTAATACAACAAAACAAGACAGGCACAAATTTTCGGCCAACTGGCCTTTGTCAAGCGTAAGATTACAAACAAACAAACATTAGATAAAAAAAAATTGAGAAAAAGACTGGAACTTCCCTGCTGCTGTCTTTAATATTTTTCTCAATTTTTGTGTGTCTAGTGTTTGTTTGTTTGTTTGTATTATCTTACGCTTTGCGCCTGTCTTGTTTTGTTGTATTAATTACGCGTTCATATTCTTCTTTCGTGTTTTTTCTGGTTCTATATTAAACGGGCCCAACTACCCAAAATTGCTTCCGCATGTCTCCCTTCTCTACAGCCAAAAATGCACTTCATACATATACCCAATTATTAATCCTAAGAGAAAGTAGGTAAGACTTTATCGAATTATTATTCCTAAGAGAATGTAGGTAAGACTTTATCGAACACATACAGGTGAATGGACCAGCAAGGCAGAAAATGATAGGAAGAAACGACAGAAAGCAAAAGAGGAAGAAAGAAACAAGAGGGTAACAGAAAAAAAAAATTTCTAGCAGAGAATTTCCAGAAGGTGGGGATAATATTTATACTGAAGGAGCTTAAATTTGTATTCAGGTGAGTTTTTTTTAAATCCCCTGTGCGATAAATTGGACAGAGTGGTCAACGCCAGGGGGCATGTCCGTAGATTATGTGCGCGAATTCATTGACATGTGTACTTAATTTTCTGTCCCTTTTTTTTTTTTTTTTCCTTGTTGAAGTTTTGTATTTTTTGAAACGGTTATAGCTCTGATATGGCTCTACGCAGTCGGCTGGGCTTTAAACAACAATAACAACAATAACAATCTTGAGAAACTGAAACTGAAACTGTGTCGATGCGGAGGGTTTACAAGGCGGGCCGTCGGTACACCATAGAAGATAACCTTGTTGTCGCGCCCAGCACCTGCAGGTTTATAGGGATCGCTTACAGTGATTAACTTGCCGACGGGTTTAATGAATATTAATGAGGATCCCAGAGCGAAGCTGTAATGATGGTCTCCCCTTGGGCACACACTTCACTCTGTGTGTGCACTGATGGGTGGGGTGTGTGTGTGTGTTTGGTTTTTTTGTTTTTTTTTAGATCAGAGTTGTTTCCCACAAAGCTGTGTGGAAGAGTGCAGGGAGTCTTGCTACTTATCTTTTATATTAGTTGGTGATGATGAAATTAGGTGGACAGAGGTAGTGCATGCATTGTTTCTCTCTCTCTCTCTCTCTCTCTCTCTCTCTCTCTCTCTCTCTTCCTCTCTCACCCTCCCCTCTCTCTCTCTCTCTCTCTCTCTCGTTATTTTGCCCTTTGATATCGCTGTTGATGATGGTGTCTTCTCTTTGTTCCTTGGTCTTTCCTCTTTATGCACCCTGCTTTTGGCCCTTGAGGGGTGGTGGTGTGGGGGGGGGTGGGTGAACGCTCTCTTTCATGAATACTGAGCGATGATCAACGAGATGGTAGGGGTGAAGAAACGGGGGAGTCCATAATTTTAGGTTTTATATACTTGTTATGTTTTCACTGTTGTGGAAGCTACTGTGTTATGTATAATGTGGATGAAAATAGAGAGGATGGAAGATGTCCTTGCAGCGACTGAAGATAGATTTATGTGGAGGGCCATGATCGACAACAACGCCATGCGGCAGGTCCTGGCCAGCTCATAGGTTTATACGCAGACTTAACCATTTTACTCCCGCACCCTGTCCACCAGCATCCAGCAGGAAGCTGGTGGATAGGATGAGGAAGTGGTAGGGTTTAGATTTTGCAGTCAGTGGATAGGCTGCGGGAGTCTAAAGGTTAACCAGTCCAAGTGGATGGAATAGAATTCCCACGAATAAAGAGTTCACCTAGGTCTCCGCAGACAGCACTGCCATCATCATCATCAGGTGCCCTGCCGTATGGCGTTGGCGATCATGGACTTCCATCTGTCTCTATCTCTTGTTGCCCCAAGCATCTCCTCCACCCTCCTCGTCTTCAGCCACTCTGCAAGTCCGTCTAGCATTTTCTCCCTGGGTCTCCTGGTGCTGTCTTTCCCTCCAGCTTTCCCGTTGTGACCAGGTGCTCCAAATCCCCCTTCCTCATAAAATGGCCTATAAATGTTGCTTGTCTTTTCCTAATCTTCCTTATGAATGATCTACTTGTGTCTGCCTCCATCAAGACTGTCTCGTTTGTTTTCTTTGCTGTCCATGGAACTCTCAACATTCTTCTTAGAAACCACATCTCGGCTGCCTCAATCTTGTACTGGCTTTGCTTGTTGACTGTCCACGCCTCACATCCGTACAACAGTATTGGTTCTATATAACATTCAAGGACTCTCTTCCAGATGTTAATTGATAGGCATTTGTCGGTAAGAATGCTTGTCATCTTCTTAAATGCTGTTTTGGCTTGGCCGATTCTGCCGGCTATTTGTATATGCATCTGCCGTCTGCCATACACAAGGGAAAAACAGGCAGTGATACCGATGAGGAAGGGGATTTGGAGCACCTGGTCACAACGGGAAAGCTGGAGGGAAAGAGAGCACCTGGTAGACCCAGGGAGAGAATGCTGGACGGACTTGCAGAGTGGCTGGGGATGAGGAGGGTTGGGGAGATGCTAGGGGCAACGAGAGATAAGAGATGGATGGAAGTCCATGGTCGCCAACGTCATGCAGCAGGGCACCTGATGATGATGATGAATGAATGATGATGATGATACCGAAAGCCTCGTAAATAAAGCCGGAAAACACCATCAGAATGCTGAACAATGTGTGGAAGCCCCCGCCCCCCTCCCTCCCCCGTACAGCATCAACACCAAGCTGAGACTGTTCCAGAACTTGTGTCCTTTCCACCCTACATTGTTCTGCATGGTTGTCAATGCAGGATACTAAGGTCCTACCTAGACAGTTCTATAACCCTGGTTAGTAAGGGAGTGAGGTGGCAGAGACCTCAACTTTTCCCCGGGGCTAGCACCACAAGGCGGCACCCATCCCTTCTCCCTCGCTTCAAACTCATATTCACTTTTTTTTTTTTAATCAAGCTTCAGAAATAAATGAAGGCTTATTGATCTTCAAGGGGAGGGACCTGGGAAACCAGCCTATCTCTCCAATTTTTATACCAAGGAAGCCGGATAAAGCCATGCTTTTCACGATTTCCAACTGCCGTGAGATCTTTAGAGTGCGCAACCAGAAGGCACACGGGTCCGACTTAACCCTTTGACTCCCGCACCTTATCCACCAATTACTAAAACTTAACCCTTTGACTCCCTCACCCTATCCCCCAGCTTCCTGCAGGAAGCTGGCGGAGAGGTGAGGGAATCAAAGGGTTAAGTTTTTGCTTTGTAACATGGTTGGCAATGTAGGAAGCTGGTGGACAGGATGCGGGAGTCAAAGGGTTAAGTTGGTAATACTATAAAGAGGCACCCTGTCGGCACTGATGGATTGCACCCTGTCCGGAGAGACTGATCACCAACGAGTACTATGCTACCCCCCATCAACTCCCATGTTTTTTGTTCATTACGGATGCCTGAGTCAAAGTCGAAGGGTTAAAGTAAGTATTTTGCAGTTGGTGGATAGGGTGCGGGAGTTAAAGGGTTAAGGCTGGTGCCGTGGTCATTGTGGATCTTCTCCATCACATGGCACCTGTGGCGTTAGTGCGTATGGAATTCATTCCAGCGCGGAGACGTCATCTTGAGAAACTGAAACTGAAACTACTGACTTGGTAAAACAACTAATGATAGGCCGGTAAGAGAGAGAGAGAGAGAAGAGGAGAGAGAGAGAGGAGGGAGAGAGAGAGAGGGAGGGAGGGAGAGAGAGAGGGAGAGAGAGAGAGAGGTGTTCGTTTGCAAGGAGTCCAATGAAAGACAAACACAAACGCCGTGTGATAAGGTTGTCAGGGGAGAGAATTTAGTCACTTTATCTCGACCCCGCTGAATCGAGTTTCTTCTTGCTTCGTGCTCCAATCCGGTTTGGGTGGATGTTTCCGTCTCCATTTTAGCAGAGAGTAAAAACCATAGACTCCTTAAGGACAGGTAAACACAAAAATCACACGCTGGCTGAAAGTTTGGAAGTTTGGAAGTTTGGACTTTCCCAAAGCTGGCTCAGCAGTTTGGTTTGAGGGTAATTTTTTATAATCGATTTAAATGGTTGTATCATGCGAATCAGAACAAAACTGAGGCAACGCCTACCAATGAACATCAGGAAGAAAGTTCTTGGGTGTTGTATAGAACCGATATTGTTGTATGGTTGTGAGGCGTGGACAGTCAACACGCGAAGTCAGAAAAAACTGAGGCAACTGAAATGTGGTTTCCTAGAAGAACTGAAATGTGGTTTCTTAGAAGAATGTTGAGAGTTCCATGAACAGCAAAGAAAACAAACAAGACAATCTTGAAGGAGGCAGACACAAGAAAATCATGAATAAAGAAGATTAGGAAAAGACAAGCAACATTTATAGAACATTTTATGAGGAAAGAGGAATTAGACCTAAGATGTCTGTGCTAGAAGGCCAAGGAAGAACAACGCAAACGGGATCTGTTCACTGATACCATTGGCGAGCCAGCACATTCAGGTAAAAAATTATACATTCCACGTGGGCACTTGTAGTCTGTATGAACACCCCTCCTGTTTTACTAACACCATAGAACTGTTGATATAGAATGAAATAAGAAGACACTTTTCGTCCACATTAGACTGAAGTAGGGCTATCTACCGATGTGATGAAATCATCATCATCATCGTCAAGTGCCCCTGCCGCATGGCGTTGGCGGTCATGGCCTCCATATGGATCTATCCCTTGTCGCCGCAAGCACATCTTCCACCCTCTCTGTCCTCAGCCATCCTGCAAGTCCGTCCAATATTTTCTCCCTGTGTCTACCTGGTGTTCTCTTTCCCTCCGGCTTTCCTGTTGTGACCAGGTGCTCTAATTATATGATGAAATGGCCACAAATAATTTGTTGGGGGTGCAGACAAATTTCTCAACCGTCCACTGTAAATGTAGACGGAAACCAAAAATGAGTCAGACCGGAGATGCCAAATTTTAGTCAAGAATTTTCTAAAAGAGAAATCGTAACTTACCCATGACTTTAACTTTTCATCGTGTAAATGTTCATAATCTTCCGAAGCAATACTTTGAAACATGATGCTCTAGTTTCGTAAATATTGTTGCGTGTGGTGCTTTCAACGATACCTCCTGCTTGATTGCTGGAACTTGCACGGGTGTGAGACAAAAGCACTACACGGCGGACTCCTTAAAGAACCGCTTCTGAGACGTCCCTGCCCGATGCAATTTTCCAGTTTTTACAAGAGATCAATAGATTTCACCTGATATGATTTTACGTCCCAAGTATGCTTTTCTTGAATTGCATTTTAGTCTTGTAAGGTTAACGTGAGCATGGTTTGAACTGTTCTTGTCGTTTGACGTGGTGTTAGCCGAACCCCCCGTTGGGTCCGGGGCCTTCAGTATAAATAGTATCCCATTCTGGAAATTAGTGCTAGAAATTGCCTCTTCTGTCACTCTCTTTGTCTCTGCCTATGCTTGTCATTTTTACTTATTCCTGCCTAACGGTCATTCACTGTATTTTCGATAAAGTCTACATACGTTTACTTCGGATGATAATGGTAATGTTTAAGTGCAATTTTTGGCTGAAGGAGGAGATGCGAAGCAATTTAGGTAATTAATGCAGTTTATATGTTGTGTCCTATGTGTGCTTATATTGTATCCCGGTGTGTTTTTAAATTTCCCCTTGCGATAATCGGACGGAATGGCCTGACGCCGGGGGTATGTCCATTAAATTATGCGTGAATGCATTGATATTATTAATTTTCTCTTTGTCTTTCCTGTTGAAGTTTTTGTGTTTGAGCGGTTATAGCCCTGATAGCTCGCGCATCGCTGGGCTTAAACAATAATAAAGTAAAAGAAAAGAAAAGATAGCCCTGATATGTGGGCTAGATCATATGATCTGATGAACGATTAACCGATAAGGCATTTGTTAACCCTTTGACTCCCGCATTCTGTCCACCAGCATCCTACATTTTCAACCACGCTAGCGAAAACAAAAAACAACCCCAACCCTTTGAATCCCTCACCCTATCCATCGCTAGCTTCCTGCAGGAAGGTGTGGGTAGGGTGAGGGAGTCAAAAGGCTGTTTTTTTGCAGTTGGTGGATAGAGTGAGAGAGTCAAATGCTAAGTTTTGCAGTTAGTGAATAGGCTAGGAGTCAGAGGTTAAGTTTTTGCAGTTGTGATAGAGTGAGGAGTCAAAGGTTAAGTTTTGCAGTTGGTGATAGGTGAGGAGTCAAAGGGTTAAGTTTTTGCAGTTGGTGAATAGGTGAGGGAGTCAAAGGCTAAGTTTTTGCGTTGGTGGATAGAGTGAGGGAGTCAAAGGGTTAAGTTTTTGCAGTTGGTGGATAGAGTGAGGGAGTCAAAGGTTAAGTTTTTGCAATTGGTGGATAGAGTGAGGGAGTCAAAGGGTTAAGTTTTTGCAATTAGTGGATAAGGTGAGGAGTCAGAGGTTGTTTTGCAGTTGGTGGATAGAGAGGGAGTCAAGAGGTTAAGTTTTTGCAGTTGGTGATAGAGTGAGGAGTCGAAGGGTTAAGTTTTTGCATTGGTGGATAGAGTGAGGAGTCAAAGGTTAAGTTTTTGCAGTTGGTGATATATGAGGGAGTCAAAGGTTAGTTTGCAGTTGGTGAATAGTGCACGATCAAAGGGTTAAGTTTTTGCAGTTGTGGATAGAGTGGGGAGTCAAGGTTAAGTTTTTGCAGTGTGAATAGGGCACGATCAAAGGGTTAAGTTTGCAGTTGGATAAGTGAGGAGTCAAAGGTTAATTTTGCAGTTGGTGATAAGGTGAGGGAATCAAAAGGTTAACTTTTTTGCTGCTGGCGGATAGGGTGCCGGGAATCAAAGGTTAACAAGCTTTCTTCTCTCTCCTCGTCTGATGTAAGAGTCGAGTCCACGTTTCAGTGCCTCGTAAGCAAGTTAGGTGCTAAGGACGCAGGTACCAGACCTATCACATGATACGTGCATGTATATATATACATATACAAAGAACAGTTATGATCAAATATTAGGATTAAAGATCGTCCTGCGGCTCTAACCGGATTTTTTTCCCCCTCGAACGCGAGACGTGTGCGTTATACGCCGTTTGTTTACCAAGGGCATTTCTTAAATTATTGAGTCGGTCTCGTGGTATCCATACCCACTCGGGCGCTTTAGGGGAATGTGAAACCTGTTTGCCAATACTCTTTGCCACTCTCAGCTTTTTGAATCTCCCCCCATTATAATAAGAAAGAAAAAGAAAGGAGGGTGGATAGTTAAGGTCGATCGAAGAGAATGGAGTGAGGGAGGAAGGAAGGGGAGAGAGAGAAAGGGAGGAAAAGAGACAGGGAGAGAAGAGAAAAGAGAGAGAGAGAGAGAAAAAGAGGGAGAGAGAACAAGAGAGAGGGATGAGAGAACAGGGTGAGTGAGAGAGAAGACAGACAGACAGACAGAGGGAGAGCGAAAGAAAAAGAGGAGACAGAAGAGAAGAAGAGAGAGAAGAAGAGAGAGAAGAGGAAGAGAAGAAGAGAAGAAAGGAAGGGGTAGAGAGGAGGAGAGGAATCGATATTTTAAGAAAGAAAGAGAGAGAGAGGTGATATTTTAGGTCGAATCGAAGAGAAAATGGAGGGAGGGAGAGAGAGGGAGGGGGGAGAGAGAGAGGGGAGGAGAGAGGGAGGGAGGGGGGGGAGAGAGAGAGAGAGTCTTCGCCACTCTCAGTTTTTTCAATCTCCTCAATTATAGAAAGAAAGGAGGGTGGATATTTTAGGTCGATCGAAGAGAAATGGAGGGAGGGAGAGAGGAGGGAGGGAGGGAGGGAGAGAGAGTCTTCACCACTCTCAGCTTTTTCAAACTCCCTCCATTAACAGAAAGAAAGGAGGGTGGATATTTTAGGTCGATCGAAGACATTGATGAATTGATTATCTGTTTTATATATGTATCGACTTTATCTATCATTTATTTATTTATTTTTTTTGTTTGTTTGTTTGTTTATCATTCGTTCAGTTAATTGTATTATTTTTGAAGCGTGGGCAGACTATTTTCAGTGAACTTTGGAACCAAAAACGAAGGGAGAGACGAAGCTTGTTAAACTTGCTCTTCTTTTTGTGGTGTGTGTGTGTGTGTGTGTGTGTGTGTGTGTGTGTGTGTGTGTGTGTGTGTGTGTCACTGTGTGTGGTGTCACTGTGGTGTGTGTATGTGTGTGTGTGTGTGTGTGCGTGTGTGTGTGTGTGTGTGTGTGTGTGTGTGTTGTGTGTGTGTGTGTTGCCCCCGTT
>JAPXFY010000032.1:34309490-34326990 GCA_030674185.1 Monoplex corrugatus | reverse complement strand
GGTATCAAAGGCTGCAGACAGATCAAGGTGTGTGAGGAGAGAGACTTTGCCAGTATCAGTTGCAAGGAGGAGATTGTTGAGAATGTGTAGCAGGGCAGTTTCAGTGCTGTGGCACTGGCGGTAGGCTGACTGGAAATGTAGACTAGGTAAAACATAGGCTAGGTAGGGCCTCAGGACCTGGCCAGCTCATGGGTTTATGTGCAGGCTTAAGGCTTGTGCCACGATCACCAGACACATGGCACCTGTGATGTTAGTGCATATGGAATTCGTCGTCTTGGGAAACTGAAACTAGACCTCTGCCAGCACATAAGGTTTTGTGCAGGCCTAAGAAGTCTGCAGGATAATTGCTGGCAGATTTGGGTGGAGCTTTTGGGGGATTGCACGAATGCAATGAATCTGTCTTGAACGCAGTCATCATCATCATCATCATCATCATCATCATCATCATCATCATCATGATCATCATGTGCCCTGCCGCATGGCGTTGGCGATCATGGCCCTCCTCACGAATCTGTCCATTTTCGGTGCAACTACATTACCCACCCTCTCTCTGTTCAGCCACCCTGCAAGTCCGTTCAATATTTTCTCCCAGGTTCTACCCGGCGTTCTCTTTCCCTCCAGCTTTCCTGTTGTGACTAGGTGCTCTTATTTCTTTCTTCATAGAATATCCTATAAATGTTGCTTGTCTTTTCCTAATCTTCTTTTTTAATGATCTCCTACCCTCTCTTTCTTCATCCACCCTGCAAGTCCGTCCAATATTTTCTCCCTGGGTCTACCTGGTGTTCTCTTTCCCTCCAGTTTTTGAACGCAGTACGCACTGCCGCTGTCTCAAGGGTCATCTCTGCCGGGTGACCCTCGAGAACGAAGGAGACCTCTGATGACTGACTGGACTGCGGTTGTGGGAATTCCTGTGCCTGAAAGAGACTATAACGAAAGGGTCGTTACATACACAACAGCATAATCACTCTGCCCTCTTGACCAGGCGGCTGAAACCTTTCGTTGGACAGTGACCTTAAACAAGCATCATTTGAAGTGAAACTACCTGAAAGAAAGACACGGGTAGACTAGCACTCCTGTGAAATCAAAATGTAAATAATTGTCAGAAGTTTCTAAAAAAAAACAACAAAAAACAAAAAAAACAAAGTACTGTTCATACACGTTCTTTATTTTCTCTCTCTCTCTCTCTCTCTCTCTCTCTCTCTCTCTCTCCTCTCTCTCTCTCTCTCTCTCTCTCTCTCTCTCTCTCTCTCTCTCTCTCTTTTCAAACAGTGCAGATTTTATGCATTTTATCTTTATGGTCGGTCTGACCTTCCAAACTGATTTATCCACCACTCCTCAAAGGTCCCCTCCTTTGACCTGACTTGGGTAAAGATCTGTGCAGAAATTTCTGAGAAAATCGTGCTGACACTCTGACAGATACACACCTATCTGCCGGTCCGTACGGTAGTAAGAAACTCTGGGGTTTGCCGGACAGCAGAAGGTCCTCAGAGGAAAAAATAAAATAATAGAAAATAAAAAAAACCCGTCTACTAAATGTTTTGGCCCTTAACTCTTTACACTCTTAGGGGGCCGTGTGTGCCTTTATTGCAGAAAGCACACAGACAGAGGGACAGACAGACACACACCTCTCTACTGGTCGATATGTTAGTAAGAAACTCTGGGGAAAGCCGGACAGCAGAAGACCTTCAGAGGAGAGAAAAAAAACTGTCAGCCAGATATTTTGGCCTTTAACTCTTTACATCTAAGGGCGCCGCCTTTGTTCATGATCGATGTTTTCTGAGAAGCCACGCAGAGTGACAGACGACGCCATGATAGAGACACACCACACACACACACAAAACAACCACACACACATCCACACCACCACCCACCCACAAAACATCCTCTGATTCTTTCGATATGAATGATCTCGCTAGAGAGAGAAGAAGAGAGGAGAGAGAGACAGACAGATAGATAGAGATAGAGACAGACAGCCAACACAAGAGTACTTGAAAGAGAGAGAGAGAGAGAGACGACAGACATAGTAGAGATCGAGACAGACAGCCAGACAAAAGAGTTACTGAAAGAGAAGAGCAGAGAGAGACAGACAGACAGATAGATAGAGATAGAACGCAGCCTACAAAGAGTTACTTGAAGAGGTCAGAGAGAGAAGATCAGACAGTAATAGAGATAGACGACAGCAGAAAAGAGTACTTGAAAGAGAGAGGAGAGAGAGAGAGGACAGAAGATAGATGAGATAGAGACAGACAGCCAGACAAGAGTTACTGAGAGAGAGAGAACGACAGATAGATAGAGATAGAGACAGACAGCCAGACAAAAGAGTTACTTGAAAAGAGAGGAGAGAGAGGAGAGAGAGAAGAGACAGACAGATAGATAGAGATAGAGACAGACAGCCAGACAAAAGAGTTACTTGAAAGAGAGAGAGAGAGAGAGACAGACAGACAGATAGATAGAGATAGAGACAGACAGCCAGACAAAAGAGTTACTTGAAAGAGAGAGGAGAGAGAGAGAGAGACAGACAGATAGATAGAGATAGAGACAGACAGCCAGACAAAAGAGTTACTTGAAAGAGAGAGAGAGAGAGAGAGAGAGAACAGACAGATAGATAGAGATAGAGACAGACAGCCAGACAGAAGAGTTACTTGAAAGAGAGAGAAGAGAGGAGGAGAGAAGAGGAGAGAGGAGAGCAGAGAGAGAGAGAGCGAAAACAATAATAACAAAGTAATTTCATATTCTGGACAATAATGAACACACCACCGCCACCCCGCTGCCATGTTTATTCATGAAATTAACGTGTCATATAACATGATCTGAATATTATGAAATAGAGCAACAACAATCTCGAGGGAATTTGGAACTGGGGGGAACGGCTGCGGAGCAGGAGGAAGGGGTGGAGGGGAATTAAGACAAGGGGGAGAAGACTGTCCGGGGTGGGTGGTGGGGTGAGGTATTAAGAAGAGAAAACTATCCGAGCAGACATTCAGTTTGTTTTTGCAACTGTCCTCGAGAAGAGGTCCTTCACCCAAAGGTGTTTTTGAATTTTTGTCTTGTTTTTGTTTTTTTTTTTTGGCTTCCCGGGCAGCCAAGGTAAGTGAGAGTGATGTGGGAGAAATGCTCGAAGCTTCGTGAGGGGGAAAAAAAATATCTTGTCGACTCAGGGATGTGGGCGGGGGACAGGGGACAGGGACACACACGTACAGACCCTAGGGATCCATGGGGAGATAACTGTCTTATGGACAAACAGACGCCGCGGGTGGGGACTGAAGTAATCCTTTTCTGTCAGGAATGAAGAAAAAGTGTTGCAAGGTGGAGAGGGGGGGGGGGGGGAAGGGGAGGAGAGGAGGGAGGGAGGGAGCTGGTGGGTGACAAAAGACAGTGAGGTAAGAGACCCGGTGTTTTCTGTTTTCTCACGGCTTCCGTAGCCTGCGGAACGGACATCCTGATGTGCGCAGCGTGTAGCTGTGTCTGGGATCCGATGGTATGTCTGTGGTTTTTGTTTTCTGGATGGGCTGACTTAGTACCTATGTCAACAAAATCCAAACAAGTGTGACTGCCCGCGTTCAAACAAACAGGAACCAGAAGAAAAAAAACACAAAAATAGAATCAGAACGGCGCATTTAATACAAACAGGACAAGACAGACGCAAATTTTCGCCAACTGAAGCAACAAGGAAGTTTCACTCTTTTTTACACGTAATTTTTGTATCTGGTGATTGTTTGTTTGTTTGTTTGTTTGTAATCTTACGCTTGACAAAGGTCAATTGGCCGAAAATTTGCGCCTGTCTTGTCTTGTATTAAATAGCGCGTTCTGATTCTATTTTTGTGTTTTTCTGGTTTATGGCAACAAAGTTAACAAAAAACACCCAGAAGGGATGAATGGGACCCAGAGCAACAATGTCTCACTGCTGACTGGATGGATAATCACCTCCTGGCTCCCGACGCCATACGGTAGACATTTCGCCATGGAAAGGGGGCGGGGAAAGGGGGACTGTCTGTGTGGTGCGTGACCTATATGGTGAGAATCCACTCACGGTTACCTGGACTGTCTGTGTGATGCGTGACCTATATGGTGAGATCCACTCATCGGTTACCTGGACTGTCTGTGTGTGCGTGACCTATATGGTGAGATCCACTCATCGGTTACCTGGACTGTCTGTGTGATGCGTGACCTATATGGTGAGATCCACTCATCGGTTACCTGGACTGTCTGTGTGATGCGTGACCTATATGGTGAGATCCACTCATCGGTTACCTGGACTGTGTGTGATGCGTGACCTGTATGGTGAGATCCACTCATCGGTTACCTGGACTGTCTGTGTGGTGCGTGACCTATATGGTGAGATCCACTCATCGGTTACCTGGACTGTCTGTGTGGTGCGTGACCTATATGGTGAGATCCACTCATCGGTTACCTGGACTGTCTGTGTGGTGCGTGACCTATATGGTGAGATCCACTCATCGGTTACCTGGACTGTCTGTGTGGTGCGTGACCTATATGGTGAGATCCACTCATCGGTTACCTGGACTGTCTGTGTGGTGCGTGACCTATATGGTGAGATCCACTCATCGGTTACATGGACTGTCTGTGTGGTGCGTGACCTGTATGGTGAGATCCACTCATCGGTTACCTGGACTGTCTGTGTGATGCGTGACCTATATGGTGAGATCCACTCATCGGTTACCTGGACTGTCTGTGTGGTGCGTGACCTGTATGGTGAAATCCACTCATCGGTTACCTGGACTGTCTGTGTGGTGCGTGACCTGTATGGTCGGATCCACTCATCAGTTACCTCCCCCCGTGGGGGTGCTGCGGGCTCTTGCAGCATAAATAGTATCCCCACCTTCTGGAAATTGTGTCCTAGAAATTTCCTCTTTTCTGTCACTCTCTTTGTTTCTGTCATGTTCCTTTGCTTTCTGTCATTTCTTCCTATCATTTTCTGCCTTGCTGGTCCATTCATCTGTATGTGTTCAATAAAGTCTTAAGTACTTTCTCTTGGGATTGATAATGGGGTACCTGTATTAAGTGCATTTTTGACTCTTGGGAAATGTGATGTGTGGAAGCAATTTTAGGTGATTTAGGCCCGTTTTGATATATGTTGGCTGGGTTTTAAATAATCATTAAAAAAAAATCCAGTAACCCAGAGCAACAATGCTTCACCACTGCCTGGATAATCACTTTCCAGTTCCCGACACCATACGGTAGACATTTCGATAAGGACATGGGGGAGAGGGGACTATCTTTGTGCTTTATGACCTATTCGGTCAGACCTAGTCATCAGTTACCTTCCCCCCCCCCCCTCCTCCGTGGGGATGCTGGGGGCTCTTGCTCTAGCTCTGATGCTTTGATGCTTGTTGCTTTTTTTTTTTTTTTTTTCTCCTGTTACTTTCTCTGACTTGGATGCTCCCATGCCGTACGACACATGAGGCAGAAGATCACCCATTGGTTTTAGTGGGCAGAGAGTCTGCGGGCATCATTCCAGCGCTTATCAACCAGTTGACGGTCTCTGTCAGCTTTCTCTAGGATTATTTCATCCACTACCAGCTTGCTAGGCCTGCTGTAGCTTCATCAGAGCCCTGGGCGTTTATCAACCAGTTGAAAGTCTCTGTCAGCTTTCTCTAGGGATTATTTCATCCACTACCAGCTTGCTAGACCTACTGTAGCTTCATCGGAGCCCTGGGCGCTTATCAACCAACTGAAGGTCTCTGTCAACTTTCTCTAGCGATTATTTCATCCACTACCAGCTTGCTAGGCCTACTGTAGCTTCATCAGAGCCCTGGGCGCTTATCAACCAGCTGAAGGTCTCTGTCAACTTTCTCTAGCGATTATTTCATCCACTACCAGCTTGCTAGGCCTACTGTAGCTTCATCAGAGCCCTGGGCGCTTATCAACCAACTGAAGGTCTCTGTCAACTTTCTAGCGATTATTTCATCCACTACCAGCTTGCTAGGCCTACTGTAGCTTCATCAGAGCCCTGGTAACCAGACTATGTCTCCACCTCTTTCGTTGAGAGTTGGACTTCAGGAGCCAGTTGTTGATTCCCCTCACTGCTGAAACACCCCAACATCTCTGTTTAAGAAACACTGAATTCCCTAGTGAAACAGAAGCCATGCTCAGTTATTGGAACTCTTTGTTGTCTGGATTGCCTGCTCTTCTGTCGCATGCCTCGCCTCCAACGTATTCAGAATTCTGCAGCCCATCTTGACCTTTTCCAAAAAGAGGCAGGATCATATCACTCCCTTGCTTCACTTGTCCACTTCTTGCCTGTTTTTCAAAGAATTTCATACAGAATCGATACATTATGCTACAAGTGTATAACTGGTAGCCGCACTTATCTATTTTTATGATCACCTCCAAATCTCCAAAGCGCACACCTTTGTCTAACCTCTCTATTTTGCTTTTACGTGTTTACAGATTCTTCCATACAGACGTTCCACAGTCTGTCGCTTACTGATCTTTTTCTGTGTCTTGCCCATCTGGTTGTCGTTTTTGACGTGGTGTTAGCCCTGATAAGGCTCTAGTAGTTGGCTGGGCCATAAGCTATATGAAATTGAACTTGAGCTCGTGTCTTGCCCATATAACAGGAACGAACTTCCCCCGTCTATTCGACAGCACATACCATGCCTTCCTTCAAAACTAACTTGAAGACGTACGTTTTTGTCCAGCAGTGATTGTCCCCTCTGCAATTTCTCCTCGATTGCTGGGACTTATACAATGTGAGGCAAAAGCACTTCACGGCGGACTCCTTAAAGAACCTCTTCCATGACGTCCCTCCTGATACAATTTTCCAGTTTTTACAGGAGATCAATAGATTTCACATGATGTGATTTTACGTGTTTTTCTTTAATCGCATTTTAGATCTGCAAGGTTGACGGTGAGCATGGTTTTTATCTGTTGTCTTTTATCTTAACGGGTTGTTCTTTTCTTTTTGACGTGGTGTTAGCCCTGATATGGCTCCAGTGGTCGGCTGGGCCATAAGCAATATGAACTGAATTGATTGTCCCCTCTATGTGTTCCACCTTTGGTCCTACTCCCCTGCTGTTCTTCTCCTCCCAGTTTCTGTGTGTTTGATATTATAACCTTGAGCTTTGGTCCTTATGCGTGAAGGCTTTGATGAAGGTGAATGATGAGAGTGAGTGCTTTGATATCGATTTATGTATCAAGGTTTGGCGCCGTATAAGTGTCGTTACTAGACTATCACTTCTCCTGTGGGGATGTGGGGGGTTCTTTCAGTATAAATAGTATCCCCCACCTTCTGGAAATTCTGTGCTAGAAATTTTCTCTTTTCTGTTACTCTGTTTTTGCCTTGTTCCTTTGCTTTCTGTCAGTTCTTCCTATCATTTCTGTCTTGCTGGTCCATTCACCTGTATGTGTTTGATAAACTCTTACGTACTTTTTCTTAGGATTGATAATTGGGTACATGTATCAAATGCATTTTTGGCTCTAGGGAGGTGAGATATGCGGAAGCAATTTTAGGTAATTTAGTCCTGCTTTTACTTATGGTTTTGTGTCGTTAGGTATGTTTGCAATTGTATTCAGGTGTGTTTTTTAAATCCCATGTCCGATAAATTGAACGGAGTAGTCAACGCCAGGAGCATGTCCTTAGATTATGTGTGCGAATGCATTAATATGTGTACTTTATTTTCTTTTCTCCCCCCCCCCCTCCCCCTGATCTGGCTCTATGCAGTCGGCTGGGCTTTAACTTTGACTCCCTCACCCTACCTACCAGCTGCAGAAACTTTAACCCTTTGACTCCCTCACCTTTGCTTTGTAAGCATGATTGACAATGAAGGATGCTGGTAGACAGGCTGTAGGGGTCAAAGGGTTAAAGGATGCTGGTAGACAGGCTGTAGGGGTCAAAGGGTTAAAGGATGCTGGTAGACAGGCTGTAGGTGTCAAAGGGTTAAACAACAGTAACAGTATTTGTGACCCGCTCTGACAAAAGGTACAATAAGTCGGGCGAGGCCTTTTGCTGCTGTGGGCTGAAAACTCTGAACAGGGACATTTGTCAATTTTGAGTTTTCTGCATTTCCATGCCCTGTAACCACTTTTACACTATATCCTAACACAATAAAGTCAAATTCAATCGATAAGTATCATTTTTGTATGTGTTTTAATGTGTGGTAAATGCTACTATCTCCTTTCAAAATATTCACAAGTACCGTAACATTTTGGTGATTAAAGTACGCTTTTCTTAAAAATTTATTTTTCTTTTTGTTGTTTTGGATAGATGGACAATTAAGTAAATAAGGGAAGTATGGAATTTCAGCTGATTTGGTTGATATATAGTGCTTGTTGCTAAGGAGTTTTTGACCATACCCTTTCAATTCAGACCTATTCTCTTCAACATGGTTGACTTGACCCCTCTCATCTTTGAAAGCCCATAACTTTTTTCTTTTTGTAGCCAGAAACTCAACTCTAGTACCATTTGAAAGCTGAAATTCTAAACTTTATAGTGATACCAAAACCTAAAAATGCCTAAACTGAGACTTATTGTGCCTTTTGTGAGAATGGGTCACAATTATTCACGTCAACTCCCTAGGCGGAAAGGTAAAAAGAAGCAAAAAACAAAACAAACGAAAAAGGTGTTTGCTACGTGCGTTAGTATCCAGGTTGTAAAGGGAGTGTTGTCGGAGAGTGTGAACACACCTTTAAGAGTTGGGGGGCAGATTGTCTGCGTCGTATTACCGGTCCGATTTTCCACGCCTGCAGGCGCGTGGAAACATTGTTGGGACTACACGAGCTAAACAACACCAGCAACAACAGCCACAGTCCTTTTTCGCTGTTTTTCCATACCACTGTCTTTTGTCCCTTTTCCTATTTTCTACTACCCCCCATTTTTATTGTCTCTGTCTCTGTCTCTGTCTCTCTTCTCTGACTGTCTCTCTGTCTGTCTGTCTCTGTCTGTTTGTCTGTCTCTCTCTCTTTCTGTCTGTCTCTCTGTCTGTGACTGTCTATCTCTCTGTCTGTGTCTCTGTCTGTGTGTCTGTCTGTGTCTCTCTCTCTGTCTGTCTGTCTGTCTATCTGTCTGTCTGTCTCTTTCTGTCTGTCTGCCTGTCTCTGTCTGTCTCTCTGTCTCTGTCTGTCTCTCTCTCTGTCTGTCTCTGTCTGTCTATCTGTCTCTCTCTCTGTCTCTCTTTCTCTGTCTGTCTGTCTGTCTGTCTTAAACTAATGCAAATGTTTCTCGTTGATTTCGTTTTGTACTTTTTTTTTTATAATTTTTTTTTAGCAGATTTATTAGTATATTTCCTTATGAGTATTTTGTTTTTTGGCATAGGCAGACGTGTAGGTAAGAAACGGCAAGTTTGGAAAATGACTTCTAATTGATAATGATAACAACAACAACTACAACAGTAATAATAATAATAATGATAATAATAACAGTAATAACAACAACAGTAATGATAATAATTATGATAATGATAACAGTAATAACAACAACAATAATAATAAAAAATAATAATAATAATAAAAATAATAATAATAATAATAATAATAATAATAATAATAATAATAATAATAATAATAATAATGATAATAATGATGATGATGATGATGATGATGATGATGATGATGATGATGATGATGATGATGACGACGATGATGATCAAACATTCTTGCATAGTGTTGTTTTCCAAACTCGTTTACACTCCTATATTATAATACAAGACACGGAATGTAAGACTCATAAAAACACAAAATGTACCGCGCAGACTCGCATACTTGAGAATACATACACCAATAAACATGCGTAGATACTTTACCCATCCTTACGACATTGTACATATATATATATATAATTGTATGAAAATATGATCAATCTTTGTTACTTAAAATTTCAGAATCATGATAGTTCACAGTCCTGTTAATGCATTACTTTAACTTTATGCAGTTTGTGTTTTTTATCCACTGGACGAGGCGGCAGGGAAGTTTTTAGTCCTGTTTTTATTATCTGTTGTTTGGTGTTTGTGGTCTGTTTGTGACCGTGCGTTCGCGCTTGACAAAGGCCGGTTGGCCGAAAATTTGCGCTTGTTTTGTCTTGTTTTGTTAAATACGCGCTTACATTGGTTTTCTTGTTCTTCTGGTTCTTGTGTTTTAGTGTTAAATTTTCCCTTCACATTGTTGAAGTTAATTGTTACTAATGTTAGAGTTAAGATTTCGTTCTATTTTACTACTCTACCACCTATTTATGACTTTTTCCTCTGTCTCCTCTCTGACCCAAACCAACCCGTCCAACTATCGTTCTCCATTTTATTTTATTTATACTTTTTTTTTTTTTTTATTCCCCTCCCCCGTCTAATATCACTTACAGTGAAAAGACGTTAAATCAAAGAACGAAGAATGAAAATACATAGTCATAAAAGTACACACATACATGAATAATTGTAAGGTGCTACACGATCTGCAGCCAGAAGTGAAAGTGCACATTGGTGGATAAACAACAGTGATATCAACGGTGGAAAGTGTGAGTAAAGAGTTAAGTCTTTAACTGTGATTTAACCCTTTCACGCCCGCACCCTGTTCACCAGCATCGTGCGTTGATAACCGTGGTAGCAAAGCAAAAACTTAACCCTTTGAGTCCTTCACCCTATCCACCAACTTCCTGTTGTAGGAAGCTGGTCGGTAGGGTGAGGGAGTCAAAGGGTTAATTTTTTTTTGCGGTTGATGGATAGGTAGGGTGCGGGGAATCAAAGGGTTAAGTGTGAAAGAGCGGGCAGATCCCTCAGATCGGCTGGCAGCGAGTTCCAGACAGATGGTGTGATGAAAATGGAAAGCACCTCAACTCACCAGCTGATTTAACTCTTCGACTCCCGCACCCTGTCCACCAGCATCCTGCATTGTCAACCATGCCAACAAGCGAAAACTTAACACCTTTATTTTCTCACCCTATCCACCAGCTTCCTCCTGAAAGTGAGGAAGGGAGAAAGTGATGGGGGGGGGGGGGGAGGGGAGAAAGTGAGGGAAGAGAGAGAGAGTGTGTTTATATGTGTGTGTGTGAGAGAGGGGGGGAGAAAGTGAGGGAGGAGAGTGTGTGTGTTTGTGTGTGTGTGTGTGTGTGTGTGTGTGTGCTGTGTGTGTGTGTGCGAGAGAGAGGGGAGGGGGGCTAGAAAGTAAGAAGGAGAAGGAGGAGAGAGAGAATTTGTTTGCTGGAAGCTGGTGGACACCGTGAAGGAGTCAAAGGGTTAACTTTTTTGCAGTTGATGGATAGGGCGCGGGAGTCAAATTGTTAATGTTGCGTTTAGACACCTTCAGAAGTTTTTTTGAAGATCGCAGGGTGTGTGATGTTTGGTTGTGTGCAGATGTGAAAGGTAAGAATGGTAAAGACCCATCGAAATAGTGATATGATATATCACATTTTTATATCGGCAGCAAGATTTGATCGGTAACCAGTGAGGTTCTTTGAGTAACTGTGCTACCAATCGTACGAGAACAAGATTGAGGCAGCCGAGATGTGGTTTCTAAGAAGAATGTTGAGAGTTCCGTGGACAGCAAAGGAAACAAACGAGACAGTCTTGATGGAGGCAGACACAAGAAGATCTTTGATAAGGAAGATTAGGAAAAGACAGACAACATTTAAGGCCATTTTATGAGGAAGGTGGAATTAGAGCACCTTGTCACAACAGGAAAGCTGGAGGGAAAAAGAGCACCAGGTAGTCACAGGGAGAAAATATTGGGAGGGACTTGCAGGAAGGCTGAGGACAGAGAGGGTGGAAGATGTTCGTGCGGCAACAAGGGATAGATGCATATGGAGGGCCATGATCGCCAACGCCATGTGGCAGGACAACGTGATGATGATGATCGTACCTTCTCTACTTCTTAGACTCCCGCACCCTGTCCACCAACTGCGAAAACCTGTCCTTTTAACTTTCTCACCCTGTCCACCAGCTTCATTCAGGAAGCTGGTGGATAGGGTGAGGGAGTGAAAAGGGTTAAATTTTTGTTTTGCTCGCGTGGTTGACGATTCGGGATGCTGATGGAAAGGGTGCGACAGTCAAAGGGTTAAAATTAAACGTGCTGCATTACTGTGAGCCTTTTTGCAGTGAAGAAATTGTGTTCTGTTCTGCTCGGCTGATACAGCACAGAACTTCGATAGTCTAACTGGGAAGTTGTTGTAGCGGGCAAGTTATTTACGTACTGTTTTGGATAGATACGGTCTGATGGAGGCGATCCTGCGAGGGTGTAGATGAGAACTTCAACAAATATTGCGTGTGTGTTCTTTGCATGAGCCAAATTTTCTGTCAATTTTGACAGAGCTTTGGAATGAAATATTAGTACCACCCATGTTTGCACACTCGTTGCCGGTCTGTCCAAAACTGAAAAGTGGTATCAGTCTGTTTTTACCTGTGTTTTACTTTGTTGCTTGGACATTTCCATATGCGCTCCACCCAAATTCTGTCAACAATTATCTGGACACTTGTCATATGCGCTCCACCCAAATCCTGTCAACAATTATTTGGACACTTCCATAATTATGCGCTTTATCCAAATCCTGTCAGAAATTATCTGGACACTTCCATATGCGCTCCACCCTAATCCTGTCAACAATTCTCTGGACACTTGTCATATGCGCTCCACCCAAATCCTGTCGACAATTATTTGGACACTTCCATGATTGTACACTCCACCCGCATCCTGTCAATTATCCGGACACTTCCATATACGCTCCTCCCAAATCCTGCCAATAGTTATCTGGCAGATTCCCGAGTCTGCTCAAAGCCCTAGATCTATGCGATGGCAACAAGGTCCTGAAATGGGGAAAGAGGGAAGGGGAAGAAGGAGCACACGAAACACTAAGCTGACACCACCAGAATGATGGAAACATTAGTGTGGGCAGTAAACAGGCCAGTTTTTAATGTTGCGGGCTGGGATTGAACTCCAGGTATTAGAGCCTGAGCCCATAGCTCTATTATTAGAACCAGCCAACCAACCACCTACTTTGAAAAGAAGAGAAATTAATTTGATGAAGAACTTTGTGACATTTCTATGTCATCTGCCTGTTTATGAAAACCACAATCATGTAGAATAATTACGTCAGACAGAGGCTGTGAATAGTATACATTATAAACAAAACAGGTCTCTAAACAGAACGTTGCATACTGTACACGATAGAGTAAGGAATAGATCTATACAGAATGGAATGATCGAGCGTATCAAATGCTGCACTGAGATCAAATAGAGCGATAAGAGAGACTTGTTTTTCCTCTTCTGGTATGTGTATACTTAATTTTTTTTTCCCCTGTGCTAGTTTTTGTGTGTTTTAAAACGGTTATAGTCCTGATATGGGTCTACGCAGTCGGCTGGGCTTTAAACAAAAATGACAGTAACAATAACAATATATTTCTGTACTAACTTACTGTCATTGTTCCCTTCCCACCTCCTGCTCCCTCTCCCTCTCTCTCTCTCTGTCTGTCTGTCTCTCTCTCTCTCTCTGTCTGTCTGTCTGTCTGTCTCTCTCTCTCTCTCTCTCTCTCTCTCTCTCTCTCTCTCTCTTATTACTGTTTCTTTCCATTTGAGATATTCCGGTCTTCCACTGTTTTGATTTGTTTATGTTGATGTGGTGCACGTCTGTTAGTGTAGACCTTCTAGATCTAGATCAATGGGGCGAGCGCTGGATGTTTAAAAAAAAAAAGCATAATACTGCTTATACCAATACCCCTGACAAATAGCAATTTGTTTATCTCTCTCTCTCTCTCTCTCTGTGTGTGTGTGTGTGTCTCCCTGTCTCTCTCTCTCTCTCTCTCTCTCTCTCTCTCTCTCTCTGTCTTCTCTCTCTCTCGTCTGTCTCTTGACACCACCACCACACACATGCACCTTGTGGGGTTTACGTGGGGACAGTGTTGAAAGGCGGTGTTTATCCCTCCCACCATACTTATTACCAGCTTAAGTGTGGAAGCATTGCTGTAGAATGGCGTGGTCAGCGAGCCATCATTTCACAGACCCCCCCCCCCCCCCCACGCACCTACCCACCCTCACTGTGTCTGTTAGGCCACTTATCTGGACACGTTGGCCTTAACTGACCAGAGAGGAGTATGGCAGCTGTACTCTTTAAACTGACCAACACGTCTAAAAGTTCCCTTGTTGGGGGGGGGGGGGGGGGCTCTTTCAGTATAAGTAGTATCCCCACCTTCTGGAAATTCTGTGCTACAAATTTCTTCTTTTCTGTCACTGTCTTTGTTTCTTTCTTCCTCCTTTGCTTTCTGCCGTCTCTTCCTATCAATTTCTGCCTTGCTGGTCCATTCACCTGTATGTGTTCAATAAAGTCATACGTACTTTTCTCTAAGGATTGATCATTGGGTATATGTATAAAGTGTATTTTTGGCTGTAGGGAGATGAGATATGCAGGGGCAATTTTAGGTAATTTAGACCCGTTTTAGATATGTTTTAGTGTCCTTAGTTATGTTTAAACTTGTATGCAGGTTTGTTGTTGTTGTTTTTTTGTTTTTTTGTTTTTGTTTTTAGTCCTCTGTGCGATAAATTGGATGGAGTGGTCAATGCCAAGGGCATCCCTTTAGATTATGTGCTCGAATGCATTGATATATGCACTTAATTTTCTTTTCCCTTTTTTTTTTCTCTCCCCTGTTTAAGTACTGCATGTGCATTGAACTGCTTTTAGCCCTGATAATGCTCTACGCAGTCGGCTGGGCTTCAAGCAACAATAAGAATAACGTCTAGATTTGACCCTTCACCACGGAACGTGTCTACATATGTGCCGTTTGACCATTTTGACATTTTACACATTCTTATTAAATTCTGCTCGTTTCGGTGATACAAACTGTTTTAAAATAAGACGAACGACTGGTTACCTGCGTGGTTTTGAAGATGGCACCGGATCAGATCTATGTTTCGAGCAAAAGAGAGATAAACGTCTCAGAAATTCAAACTGAAAATGTCCTTGGCAATACATAGGTGCGTCTTTTTCAGACTGCAGTTATTGCTGTTTAATACCACCACCTAATAATAATAATAATAATAATAATAATAATAATAATAATAATAATAATAATAATAATATTGATAATAAAAAGAAACAACTACCAATTGCTAGAAAGGGTCAGTGAACAGTTGTAAATTTGATAACATTATAAACCAGAAAGACATGACAATATTTGTATTTGTTTCTTTTTTATGTCACAATGGATTTATTATGTGAAGTCTAGGCTGCTTTCTCTGGGGTGAAACACGTTGCCGAAATGCAGCACCACCCATTTTTTTCTTTTTCCTTCTTTGTCTGTCTGTCTGTCTGTCTGTCCGGCGATTGGGCATTTCCAGGGGTTGTCCCCTCTGGGCTCCCCATTATATTCTGTTATTTTTCTCGTACTGCTGGTTGATACGTACCCTGAACCCCTGCCTTCAGGCAAAGTGTGTTGTTGTAGCCATGATTTCACCAAGCAAGAACCCCCCCCTCTCCCCCACACCTCCCCCTGCCCCGACCCCCACCCCCACCCCACACACCTGCTCTTTGCTTGGTGAAATGGCTGCCGTGTGGCGTCAGGACCTTAGAGGTGATTGTGCAGACGGTGGTGAGGTGTTGGTGCTGTGGGGCCCACCCAGTATCTTAGAGCGTTTCTTGTTAACCCTTTGACTCCCACACCCAATCCACCAACTGCAAAAACTTAACCCTTTGACTCCTTCACCCTATCCACCAGCTTCCTGCAGGAAGCAGACAGACAGACAGACAGACAGAGAAAGAAAGATATTGGCGAGCGAACGCAGTCCCATGCTCGAAAATCGCGTGGCAGTGACCAGGAGCATATTCATCCTGAGGAAGCTCCCAGTCCACTTAATGCTGTTGTGTGCAGATAATGCCCCACCTAACGCCTACCCAGCCCACACACACGTGTTGAAGTCTTTAGGAGGGGATTATTACTGTGCTGCTGGGGGCCACTGTCACCTCCTAGCCCCGCCTTGTCTCTCTATAGCAAGCCTCGTATCGTCCTTGTTGATGTTGAGCGGAGGAGACTGGGCGTAAACTATGAACCGATTGGGCTTTTCCAGGGGTTGTCCCCTCTGGGCTCCACATTATTTTCTGTTATTTTTCTCTCTTACTGCCGGTTGATACGTACCCTCCCCCCCCCCCCCCCCGCCTTCAGGCAAAGTGTGTTGTTGTAGTCATGATTTCACCAAGTAACCCCCCCCCTCCCTCGCACCACCCTGCCCCACCCCCACCCCCACCCCACACACCCGCTCTTTGTTTGGTGAAATGGCTGCCGTGTAGCGTGTGGATCTTGGAGGTGATTATGCGGACGGTTGTGAGTTGTTGGTACTCTGGGTCCCATCCAGTATCCTCGAGTACACGTCTTGTTAACCCTTTGATTCCCACACCCAATCCACCAACTGCACAAACTTAACCCTTTGACTCCCTCATCCTATCCACCAACTGCAAAAATTAACCCTTTGACTCCCTCACCTTATCCACAAGCTTTCTGCAGGAGAGAGACAGACAGACAGACAGACAGAGAAAGAAAGATATCGGCGAGCGAACGCAGTCATTTGCGCGAAAATCGCGTGACAGTGACCGGGAGCACGCATATACATCCTAAGGAAGCGCCAAGTCCACTTAATGCTGTTGTGTGCAGATAATTCCCTCTTAACGTCTACCCAGCCCACACACACTTGTTGAAGTCTTTAGGAGGGGATTATTACTGTGCTGCTGGGGGCCACTGTCACCTCCTAGCCCCGCCTTGTCTCTCTATAGCAAGCCTCGTATCGTCCTTGTTGATGTTGAGCGGAGGAGACTGGGCGTAAACTATGAACCAATTGGGCTTTTCCAGGGGTTGTCCCCTCTGGGCTCCACATTATTTTCTGTTATTTTTCTCGTGCTGCTGGTTGATACGTACGCTGACCCCTGCCTTCCGGCAAAGTGTGTTGTTGTAGCCATGATTTCACCAAGCAAACCTCCCCCCTCTCCCCCGCACCACACCCTGCCCCCACCCCCACCCCACACACCCGCTCTTTGCTTGGTGAAATGGCTGCCTTGTGGCGTCGGAATCTTGGAGGTGATTGTTACGGACAGTGGTGAGGTGTTGGTGCTCTGGGTCCCGCCCAGTACCTTAGAGTGTTTCTTGTTAACCCTTTGACTCTCGCACCGTATCCACCAACTGCACAAACTTAACCCTTTGACTCCTTCACCCTATCCACCAGCTTCCTGCAGGAGAGAGAGAGAGAGACAGACAGACAGACAGAGACAGAAATCAGCGAGCGAACACAGTCACATGACTCCAGCACCCTATCCACCTACTGCAAAAACTTAACCCTTTGACTTCCTCACCATACCAGCAGGAAGCTGGTGGACAGGGTGAGGGAATCAAAGGCGGACAGTGGTGAGGTGTTGGTGCTCTGGGGCCCATCCAGTATCTTAGAGTGTTTCTTGTCTCTGATTCCTGGCACCCTATCCACCAACTGCAAAAATTTAACCCTTTGACTCCCTCATCCTATCCACCAGCTTCCAGTGTCAAATGGTTAATGAACTTATAAGGCCAACAGACGTCTTTCATGGAAAGAC
>JAPXFY010000032.1:34301990-34304490 GCA_030674185.1 Monoplex corrugatus | reverse complement strand
CATTTCTACTTATTTTCTGCCTTAATGGTCCATTCACCTGTATTTTTTCGATAAAGTCTTATGTACTTTTTCTTCGGATTGATAATTGGGTACATGTATTAAGTGCATTTTTGGCTCTAAGGAGGTGAGATATGCGGAAGCAATTTTAGGTAATTTATGCCTGTTTTTATATATGTTTTGGTGTCCTTATGTGTGCTTATATTTGTATTCAGGTGTTTTTTTTAAATTTCCCCTGTGTGATAAATCGGACGGAATGGTCCTACGCCAGGGGTATGTCCTTAGATTATTTGCGCGAATGCATTGATATGTGTACTTAATTTTCTTTTCTTTTTTTTTCCTGTTGAAGTTTTGTGTGTTTTGAAGCGTTTATAGCCCTGATATGGCTCTGCGCAGTCGGCTGGGCTTTAAACAACAATAAAGAAAAAGAAAAAGTATAAATAGTATCCCCACCTTCTGGAAATTATGTGCTAGTAATTTCCTTTTTTGGGGGAGATTCTCTTTGTTTTCTGCCTTGTTCCTATGCTTTTTGTCATTTCTTCCCGTCACTTTCTGGCTTGTTGGTCCATTGACCTGTGTGTGTTCTATAAAACCTGACATACTTTGTGTTAGGATTGGTAACTGTGCACATTGTATGTATTAACTTCTCTCTCTCTCTCTGTTCTGTAAAACCTGACATACTTTGTGTTGGGATTGGTAACTGTGCACATTGTATGTATTAACTTCTCTCTCTCTCTCTCTCTCTCTCTCTCTCTCTCTCTCTCTCTCTCTCTCTCTCTCTCTCTCTCTCTCTCTCTCTCTCTCTCTCTGTTCTGTAAAACCTGACATACTTTGTGTTGGGATTGGTAACTGTGTATATAGTATGTATTAACTCTCTGTGTCTATCTGTCTGTCTGTCTGTCTCTCTCTCTCACTCTCTCTCTCTCTTTTTCTCTCACCCACTCTCTCTCACTCTCTCTCTCTCTCTCACCCACTCTTTATCTCTCTCACTCACTCTCTCTCTCTCTCTCTCTCTCTCTCTCTCTCTCTCTCTCTCTCTCTCTCCCTCTCTCTCTCTCTAAGGAAATGTGCGGAAGCAAATGTAAGTAATTTAGGCCAGTTTCATATATATATTGTTTTAGTGTCTTTGGTTGTTTTTATTTATATTCAGGTTTGTTGGGCCCCCAACCCCCAATCCCCCCCCACCTCTCCCCCCCCCTACCCCCGATGGTAATTGGGCAGAATGGTCAATGCCAAGGCCATGTCCTTAGATTACAGGCACGAATGTACTGTTATGTGCATCTTATATTCTTTTCCAGAGTTCTTTATCCTCGAGGTCAGCGAGGTGTGGTGTATGTTTTCAGATGGTTGTAGCCCTGATATGGCTCTGCCCAGTCGGCTGGGCTTGACCAAAAAATGGTGATGTTGGTGATGATGATGATGGTGGTGGTGGTGGTGTTATGATGATGGTGATGTTATGATGATGATGATGGTGGTGGTGGTGGTGGTGGTGATGATGGTGGTAGTGGTGCTGCTGCTGATGGTGGTGATGATGATGATGATTGGTAATGAAGATGATATTGGTGGTGATGATGATGATAGTGATGGTGGTGGTGGTGGTGGTGATGATGATGGTGATGATGATGACGACGATGGTGGTGGTGGTAGTGATGATGATGTTGATGACGATGATGATGATAGTGATGATGATGATGATGATTGGTAATGAAGATGATATTGGTGGTGATGATGATGATGGTGGTGGTGGTGATGATGATGATTGTGATGGTGGTGGTGGTGGTAGTGATGATGATGTTGATGACGATGATGATGATAGTGATGATGATGATGATGATTATGATGATATCATTGGCTTGTTTGTTGGTGTGCTGTGCAGATCACATGCCCTGATGTTGATGGATTGAAGCAGGAGACAGACTACTTTATATCAACAGAATGCTGTCAAGGTCAGTGAATGTTATAGTGTTTTCATTGTCTTCGTCATCGTCGTTGATGTTGTTGCTGTGCTACTTTGTTTTTGTTCCTGTTGACGATGATTGAAGTAAATTCATCTTCTTCTCAGTCTTTGAATTCTTCTTCTTCTTCTTCTTCTTCTTCTTCTTCTTTCTTCTTCTTCTTCTTCTTCTTCTTCTTCTTCTTCTTCTTCTTCTTCTCTCCTCCTTCTTCTTCTCCTCATTCTTCTTCTCCTTCTTCTTCTCCTCCTCCTCCTCTTCCTCCTTCTCTTCCTCCTCATTCTCCTCTTCCTCCTTTTTCTTCTCCTCCTCCTCATTCTCCTCCTCCTCCTCCTCCTTCTTCTTCTCCTTCTTTTTCTTCTTCTTCTTCTTCTTCTTCTTCTTCTTCTTCTTCTTCTTCTTCTTCTTCTTCTTATTATTATTATTATTATTATTATTACTATTTGAATTCTTCTTCATTATTACTCTGAGATTTCATCTCATATGATCATGCGTGTGGGGAGAGCTTTTTAAATGCATTTTAGACTTGAAATGATTATCGTGTGACTGGT
>JAPXFY010000032.1:34294490-34296990 GCA_030674185.1 Monoplex corrugatus | reverse complement strand
CGTACAGACTCAAACACACACACACACAGACACAGACACACACACATAGACACACACACACACACAGACACACACACACACACACACACGCACGCACGCACGCACGCACACACGCACGCACGCACACACACACACACACACACACACACACACACACACACACGGAAAGACAGGAGACAGTCACACGGACTGACACACAGATTGACACATACAGAGATCATACAGACAGACGGACAGACAGACTGACAGACACAGATGTTACAGGCAGGCGAGCAAGGTGACAGAGACATAGACTGATGCACACAGATATCACAAACAGACAGACAGACAGACAGGCAAACAGACAGACACAGATACTCCTCTCCACGCTTCTCACTGCCTGTCTGTTCTTGTCTAACATTCTCTCCTTCTCCCCTGCCCCTCCCCCTCCCCCTCCCCACGTTTTTTTTTCCTTTTTTTTTCTTTTCTTTTTTTTTTTTTTCCACCCTCGCTAAACTCGTATCTTCACGCACTCGCACGCGACTCCGGATATACGCATTGTGATAATCGCTCTTGTCTATTCTCGTCTCGTCTCTGTCTCTCTTCTGTCTCTGTCTGTCTGTCTCTCGTCTGTCTTCTGTCTCTTCTGTCTTCTTCTGTCTGTCTCTCTCTCTCTTTGCTCCTTCTGTCTGTCTCTCTCTCTCTGTCTCTTTCTCCCGCTGTCTGTATGTCTCTCTCTCTCTGTCTCTTTCTCCCGTGTCTGTATGTCTCTCTCTCTGTGTCTCTTTCTCCCGTGTCTGTATGTCTCTCTCCTCTGTCTCTTTCTCCCGCTGTCTGTATGTCTCTCTCTCTCTGTCTCTTTCTCCCGCTGTCTGTATGTCTCTCTCTCTCTGTCTCTTTCTCCCGCTGTCTGTATGTCTCTCTCTCTGTCTCTTTCTCCCGCTGTCTGTATGTCTCTCTCTCTCTGTCTCTTTCTCCCGCTGTCTGTATGTCTCTCTCTCTCTGTCTCTTTCTCCCGTGTCTGTTGTCTCTCTCTCTCTGTCTCTTTCTCCCGTGTCTGTCTGTCTCTCTCTCTCTGTCTCTTTCTCCCGTGTCTGTTGTCTCTCTCTCTCTGTCTCTCTCCGTTCTGTTCTCTCTCTCTCGTCTCTTCTCCCGATGTCTGTCTGTCTGTCTCTCTCTGTCTCTTTTTCCTCGCTGTCTGTATGTCTCTCTCTCTCTCTGTCTCTTTCTCTCCTGCCTGTCTGTATGTCTCTCTCTCTCTGTCTCTTTCTCCCGCTGTCTGTATGTCTCTCTCTCTCTGTCTCTTTCTCCCGATGTCTGTCTGTCTCTCTCTCTCTGTCTCTTTCTCCCGCTGTCTGTATGTCTCTCTCTCTCTGTCTCTTTCTCCGATGTCTGTCTGTCTCTCTCTCTCTGTCTCTTTCTCCCGCTGTCTGTCTGTCTGTCTCTCTCTGTCTCTTTCTCCCGCTGTCTGTATGTCTCTCTCTCTCTGTATGTCTCTCTCTCTGTCTCTCACGTTCTGTTTCTGTCTGTCTGTCTGTCTCAGTCTCTCCCTCTCTCTCTCTCTTTCTTTCTGTCTCTCTCTGTCTCTGTCTCTCTGTCTGTCTTGTATCTCTCTGTCTCTCTCTTTGTCTCTGTCTCTCTCTCTCTTGCGCTCTGTCTCTCTCCTGTCTCTCTTTGTCTCTCTCTGTCTCTCTGTCTCGGTCTGTATGTCTGTCTCTCTCTCTGTCTCTTTCTCTCTCTGTATGGTGGCTGAGGGGGTGGAGAGGGTGGAGAAGACATCCAGTGAAAAGGCCGGTATGTCTTTGTGCTGTGCCGCTTGAAAAGAGACCCGTGGGGGCGCCTGGTATTTATGAGTTAATACCGATAAAGCTTCCACCCCCACCCCCCACCCCCTCTCTTTTTATTTATTTATTTATTTATTTTTTTTTTTTTACCATTTCAAATAAAAAGAGTTATGCGTCGTACTCGTGATTATTATATTTTTATTATTGCGGAGAAATCGACAAGGAGGGAAAACCCTGTTGTTGGTCGTCTGCCAACTTTATTGAATGACGTTTAAAAAAATGGCCCGGGGGGTGGAATTGGGGGAGGGGTAATTAAAAAATGGGGGAGGGGAGAGAAAATAGAAAAGGGAAGCAAGAGGATGGTCAGGCCATTGCAAAGAATCTTGTCTTCTTTTTCTCCAAGGCGCGGTGAACGTATTTTGACGGGGGTGTGGAGGTCAAAACGGGTACCACGTCAAATTGCCAACGGGAAGGTTTGGGATTTGATCCTGCCCGGGTACGGGTGCCTTCCTCCTGATGGGTAACGGCTGGAAGTTTTGTTTTTTCTTTATCTCCCTGGTCAACGTGTGCATACCTGGTGCTGCCTAACTACCTTTCCTGATTATACGCACGCAGAAAAGACTTACGTGCGTTAAAGATCTTTTCAGTCAAATCAAGTGTCCTGTGGCTTTTTGGTAACCTTTTGACTCCCGTAACTTATCCACCAGCTACAAAAACTTAACCCTTTGAATCCCACA
>JAPXFY010000032.1:34286990-34289490 GCA_030674185.1 Monoplex corrugatus | reverse complement strand
AAGTGAATTTGTATGAGAGCATCAATCAGGACAGGATTTCGATCTGTCCAAATCACGCGACTTGGAGGACGGTGGGGGTGAGAGAGGGGGGGGGGGTGGTAAGTGGTGGTAGGGGTGAGTGTAGGAGCAACCCATGAATATCAATGCCGGCAGTAATAAGGAGGAGGGAGGGAGAGAGGAAGGAGGGAGTGGGGGGGGGAGACTTTGAGACGTTTAGTACATTGTGGGGTCACGTCATGTACAGACGTGTGGAGGAAACGAGTGTGTGTGTGTGTGTGTGTGTGTGTGTGTGTGTGTGTGTGTGTGTGTGTTGTGTGTGTGTGTGTGTGTGTGTGTGTGTGTGTGTGTGTTGTGTGTGTGTGTGTGTGTGTGTGTGTGTGTGTGTGTTTTGTGTGTGTGTGTGTGTGTGTGTGTGTGTGTGTGTGTGTGTGTGGGAGTGGGTGGGGTGGGGGTGGGTTTAGGCGAAGGTGAGGGATTGGAGGTGTGTGTGTTGTGTGTGTGTGTTGTGTGTGTGTGTGTGTGTGTGTATGTGTGTGTGTGTGTGTGTGTGAGTGTTTGTGAGAGAGAGAGAGAGAGAGAGAGAGGATGTGTGAAGAGAGAGACAGAGGGTGTGAAGAGAGAGAGAGACAGAGAGACACATCCAGAGAGAGGACAGAGAAAGAGAGAGAGAGAGGATGTGTGAAGAGAGAGACAGAGGGTGTGAAGAGAGAGAGAGACAGACAGACACATCCAGAGAGAGGACAGAGAAAGAGAAAGAGAGAGGATGTGTGAAGAGAGAGACAGAGGGTGTGAAGAGAGAGAGACAGAGACAGAGAGACACATCCAGAGAGAGGACAGAGAAAGAGAGAGAGAGAGGATGTGTGAAGAGAGAGACAAAGGGTGTGAAGAGAGAGACAGAGACAGAGACAGAGAGACACATCCAGAGAGAGGACAGAGAAAGAGAGAGAGAGAGGATGTGTGAAGAGAGAGACAGAGAGACACGTCCAGAGAGAGGACAGAGAAAGAGAGAGAGAGAGGATGTGTGAAGAGAGAGACAGAGAGACACATCCAGAGAGAGGACAGAGAAAGAGAGAGAGAGAGGATGTGTGAAGAGAGAGACAGAGAGACACGTCCAGAGAGAGGACAGAGAAAGAGAGAGAGAGAGAATGTGTGAAGAGAGAGACAGAGAGACACATCCAGAGAGAGGACAGAGAAAGAGAGAGAGAGAGGATGTGTGAAGAGAGAGACAGAGAGACACATCCAGAGAGAGGACAGAGAAAGAGAGAGAGAGAGGATGTGTGAAGAGAGAGACAGAGAGACACATCCAGAGAGAGGACAGAGAAAGAGAGAGAGAGAGAGGATGTGTGAAGAGAGAGACAGAGGGTGTGAAGAGAAAGAGAGACAGAGAGACATATCCAGAGAGAGAGAGAGAGAGAGACAGAGGGTGTGAAGAGAGACAGAGACAGAGAGACATATCCAGAGAGAGAGAGAGAGGATGTGTGAAGAGAGAGACAGAGGGTGTGAAGACAGAGACAGAGAGACACATCCAGAGAGAGGACAGAGAAAGAGAGAGAGAGAGGATGTGTGAAGAGAGAGACAGAGGGTGTGAAGAGAGAGACAGAGACAGAGAGACATATCCAGAGAGAGGACAGAGAAAGAGAGAGAGAGAGGATGTGTGAAGAGAGAGACAGAGGGTGTGAAGAGAGAGACAGAGACAGAGAGACACATCCAGAGAGAGGACAGAGAAAGAGAGAGAGAGAGAGGATGTGTGAAGAGAGAGACAAAGGGTATGAAGAGAGAGAGAGAGACAGAGACAGAGAGACACATCCAGAGAGAGGACAGAGAAAGAGAGAGAGAGAGGATGTGTGAAGAGAGAGACAGAGGGTATGAAGAGAGAGAGAGAGACAGAGACAGAGAGACACATCCAGAGAGAGGACAGAGAAAGAGAGAGAGAGAGGATGTGTGAAGAGAGAGACAGAAGGTGTGAAGAGAGAGAGAGAGACAGAGAGACACATCCAGAGAGAGGACAGAGAAAGAGAGAGAGAGAGGATGTGTGAAGAGAGAGACAGAGGGTGTGAAGAGAGACAGAGACAGAGAGACACATCCAGAGAGAGGACAGAGAAAGAGAGAGAGAGAGAGGATGTTTGAAGAGAGAGACAGAGGGTGTGACGAGAGAGAGACAGACAGAGTCACACACACACACACACACACAGAGGACAGAGAGAGAGAGGGGGGGTGTGAAGAGAGAGAGAGGGTGTGAAGAGCGAGAGAGACACACACACACACACACACACACACACACACACACACACACACACACACACACACACACAGAAGTGATATTAGCGAAGTTTAATCTATCAAATTTTCTGAAATTGTATTGTTATATTCTGAGCATTAAAGTATCCTATGGTAAGATAATTTCAGGTGTGCGCTCTGTTTGACTGTTGAAAATCCATTCTGCTTCGTGTTATGTATTGATCCCGGTAGATTTCCTGTTTTGTTCATGCGCCATGACTGA
>JAPXFY010000032.1:34276990-34284490 GCA_030674185.1 Monoplex corrugatus | reverse complement strand
TTGGTTCAGTTTTTACGTCGACACCCACCTCAGGTGAAATGGCCGATGGGCATAACCACCATCGCAGGGAAGTAGAGGAAGGGGGACTTATCTAATCCTATAGTGACACCACCAGAACAACAATGATGTTACGATGGGACAGTGAGAAGGCCAGTTTTAATGGAAGGACTTATCTAATCCTATACCGACACCACCAGAACAGCAAAGATGTTAAGGTGGGACAGTGAGAAGACCAGTTTTAATATAGCGCAGCCCGGGATTCGAACCCACGACCATTAGTATGTGAATCTGACGCTCAAACCAACTGAGCTATTGAGGCCTGCTCCCATTTGCGGGAACTTTTGACAGTATTAAATTTTACACTCGGCTGTCACTGGTTGTGACATTTTACCATTGTGGTCGCTTCACGTCGAGAGTTTTTTTGTTTTTTTGTTTTTTTGTTGTTTTTTTGTTGTTGTTTTTTTCCCATTCAGCCGAAGCATCTTCAAAGTTGCATTGACCTTAAGAAGTATAAAACCTGGATTTCTGGTGAAAACCAAAAACATTGTTGTATAAACAGACATTGAATGATTGATAGATTATTGGAATGGCTTGACTATCTGGGCTTTTTGTTTTTGTTGTTGTTTTTCTCTTCTTTTTTTGTTTTTGTTTTCATAAAGCTGTTCTGGGCGGGGAGGGGAGTTATGGCTGCCACAGCCTTGCCCGGGGCAAGAGCAAAATCCTTTATTGCTGGACACAGTGAAGGGACAGAGAGATTATGAACAATGAGGAGAGCGGGGCAGGTGGATTTGATTACCTGCGATGTTTTCCTTTTGTGTTATAAACCTTTCACTCCCTCACTCTATCCACCAGCTTCCTGCAGAACTTTCAGTGTCGCTTCTCCCCCCACCTCCACCCCACACCCCTATCCACCACTTTCAGAAGGGACAGACAGACTATGAACAACGAGAAGTCAACAAACAAAGCCAGAACAATATTGAGGCAGCCGAGATGTGGTTTCTAAGAAGGATGTTGAGAGTTCCATGGACAGCAAAGAAAACAAACGAGACAGTCTTGATGGAGGCAGACACAAGTAGATCACTCATAAGGAAGATTAGGAAAAGACAGGCAACATTTATAGGCCATTTTATGAGGAAGGGGGATTTGGAGCACCTGGTCACAACGGGAAAGCTGGAGGGAAAGAGAGCACCGGGTAGACCCAGGGAGAAAATGCTGGACGGACTTGCAGAATGGCTGGGGACGAGGGGGGTGGGAGAGATGCTAGGGGCAACGAGAGAGAGAGACAGATGAAAGTCCATGATCGCCAACGCCATGCGGCAGGGCACCTGATGATGATGATGATGATGATGATGATGATGATGATGATGATGATGATGATGAGAAGGGTTGGGACAACTGGATTTGATTACCTGTAATGTTTTCCTCGTGTGTTATAAACTATTCACTCCCTCACCCTATCCACCAGCTTTCCTGCAGCACTTTCACTCTCCCCTCTCACCCTGTCCACCAGCTTCCTGCAGCACTTTCACTGTCATCCCACCCACCCCTTCCCCCCTTCCAGCACTTTCAGAGGGGACAGATAGATTATGAACAATGAGAAGGGTGGAACAGATGGAGTTGGTTGCCTGTGGGTGTTTTCCTTGCGTGTTATAAAACTGTCACTCTCTTACCCTATCCACCAGCTTCCTGCAGCACTTTCATTGTCGTCGTCCCCCCTCCGCTTCCTTCCCCCTCACCCTGTCCACCACCTTCAGAAGGGACAGACAGGTTACGAACAATGAGAAGGGTGGAACAGGTGGGGTTGCTTGCCTGCGGCGTTTTCATTGCGTGTTATAAAACTTTCTCTCCTTCACCCTGTCCACCAGCTTCCTGTAGCACTTTTACTGTCATTCCACCCACCCCCTCCCCCCTTCCAGCACTGTCAGAGGGGACAGATAGATTATGAACAATGAGAAGGGTGGGACAGGTGGAGTTGGTTGCCTGTTGGTGTTTTGATTTTGTGTTATAAAGCTTTCACTCTCTCACTGTCCACCAGTTTCAGTTTCTCAAGATGACGTCTTCGTGCTCGGAATGAATTCTATATGCACTAACGTCACAGGTGTCATGTAATGGACAAGATCCAGAATGATTACGGCACACAAGCCTTAACCCTTTGACTCCCGCACCCTATTCACCAACTGCAAAAACTTAACCGTTTGACTCCCTCACCCTATCCACCAGCTTTCAGCAGGTAGCTGACGGATAGGGTGAGGGAGTCAAAGGGTCAAGTTTTTGCTTTGCTAGCATGGCTGTCAATGCAGGATGCTGGTGGACAGGGTGCGGGAGTCAAAGGGTTAAATTAAACCTGCATGTAAAACCCAACAGCTGGCCAGGTCTTGAGGTCCTTCCTAGATGGCTCCATAACCCTGGGGTCGTAGGGGGTGAGGTGGCAGAGACCTCAACTTTTCCCGGGGCCAGCACCACGAGGACGGCGCCCACACCCGCTCAAAAGCTCTTTTACTCTTTCCGTTTCTTTTTCCTCCCTTGTCCTGTCCACCATCTCCTTTAACCTTTTCTCTCCCATCACCCTGTCCACCAGCTTCTTTAACCCTTTCTCTCCCTCATCCCTGTCCACCAGCTTTAACCCTTTCTCTCCCTCATCCCTGTCCACCAGCTTTAACCCTTTCTCTCCCACACCCCTGTCCACCAGCTTTAACCCTTTCTCTCCCTCATCCCTGTCCACCAGCTTTAACCCTTTCTCTCCCTCAACCCTGTCCACCAGCTTTAACCCTTTCTCTCCCTCAACCCTATCCACCAGCTTTAACCCTTTCTCTCCGTCAACCCTGTCCACCAGCTTTAACCCTTTCTCTCCTCAACCCTGTCCACCAGCTTTAACCCTTTCTCTCCCTCAACCCTGTCCACCAGCTTTAACCCTTTCTCTCCCTCCCTGTCCACCAGCTTTAACCCATTCTCTCCCTCACCCTATCCACCAGCTTTAACCTTTTCTCTCCCATTTATCCTGTCCACCAGCTTTAATCCTTTCTCTCCCTCAACCCTGTCCACCAGCTTTAATCCATTCTCTCCCTCACCCTATCCACCAGCTTTAACCCATTCTCTCCCTCACCCTATCCACCAGCTTTAACCTTTTCTCTCCCATCATCCTGTCCACCAGCTTTAACCCTTTCTCTCCCTCAACCCTGTCCACCAGCTTTAACCCATTCTCTCCCTCACCCTATCCACCAGCTTTAACCCATTCTCTCCCTCACCCTATCCACCAGCTTTAATCTTTTCTCTCCCATCATCCTGTCCACCAGCTTTAACCCTTTCTCTCCCATCATCCTGTCCACCAGCTTCTTTAACCTTTTCTCTGACCACCAGCTTCTTTAACCTTTTCTCTGTCCACCAGCTTCTTTAACCTTTTCTCTGTCCACCAGCTTCTTTAACCTTTTCTCTGTCCACCAGCTTCTTTAACCTTTTCTCTCCCATCATCATGTCCACCAGCTTCTTTAACCTTTTTCTCTGCCATCACCCTGTCCACCAGCTTCTTTAACCTTTTCTCTCCCTCATTGTCAAAGGGTTAATGTTCACGGCACACACATTCCCGCCACCTACCGTTCAGAGCAAAGCCTCTTGTGTGAAATGCATTGAAGGGATTATTTTTACTGTTAATGGGGTGTCCTAGTGGTTTATGTTGGACAGACGGATGAAATATCGTGCAAATTGATGGCCGTGGATAATAAAATCACATACACATCCACACTTGTGCGAACGCACGAATACCTGCATACATGCATGCATCCACGCTCAGGCACACACGCATATCAACAGACATACATACATACAGACTCACAACCACACCACCCCACACCACAACACACACACACACACACACACACACCTCTCTCTCTCTCTCTCTCACTCACACACAGAAACACAGACACTCACACACATTCACACACACACCTCTCTCTCTCTTTCTCACACACACACACACACACTCTCTCTCTCTCACACGCACACACACATTCTTTCTCTCTCTCTCTCTCTCTCTCTCTCTCTCACACACACACACACACACACACACGCACGCACACACACACTCACCACACACAGTCTCTCTCTCTCCCACACACATACACACACACACACACACACACACATACACACACACTCACACACTCCACACACACACACACACACACACACACACACCACACACACACACACACACACACACACACACACACACACACACACACACACACACACACACACACACACACACACGGAGTCGTCAATCTCTTTTCTCTCAAGTTGTCCTAATATGAAAGGATCATGCTGATTATGGACTTGTACCCCTTCATACAGGGTAATGGCCTGTATGCATTGAATAAACCATCCCCCCCCCCCCGCTCTCCCCTCTGTCTCTCTGTCTGTCTGTCTCTCTCTCTCTCTCTGTGTCCCTTTCTCTCTGCCCCCCCCCCCCCTCTTTCTGTGTGTGTGTGTGCGTCTTTGTCTATCTCGTTCTTCTCTTGCCTTTCTCTCTGTCTGTTGTCTCTCTGTCTCTCTCTCTCTTGTATGTGTGTGTGTGTGCGTGCGCGCGCGTGTGTGTATCCCTCTCTCAGTCTCTCTTTCTCGCTCTTCTCTCTGTCTGTTTGTCTGTCTGTCTCTGTCTCTTTCTATCTCTGTTTCTATCTCTGTCTGTCTGTCTGTTTCTCTCTCTCTCTCTCACTCTCTCTCTCCTTCCTCTCTCTCTCTCTCTCTCTCTCTCTCTCTCTCTCTCTCTCTCTGTTGCAGTTGGTGGATAGGGTGTGGGAGTCAAAGGGTTAAATTAATGTTCCTTGTTGGGATTGAACTCGGAGATACCGGATCTGGAGTCCACGGCTCTATCAATAGAACTATCCAGCCCATGAGGAAACAACGTGATCCACAGGAGGATTGAACCAAAAGACATTCAAGAGAAAAACCACAACAAAAAAACATTAAGTAGTAGCAGGCCTCTTTCGTCCCCCCGTGGGGATGCCGGGGGCCCTTTCAGTATCAATAGTATCCCCAACCTTCTGGAAATTCTGTGCTAGAAATTTCCTTTTTTCTGTCACTCTCTTTGTTCCTGCCTTCTTCCTTTGCTTTCTGTCATTTCTCCTACCATTTTCTGCCTTGTGGTCCATTCACCTGTAATGTGTTCGATAAGGCTTTGTATACTTTCTCTCAGGACTGGTAATTGAGTACATGTATTAGTGCATTTTTGAGTACATATGTTAGTGCATTTTTGAGTGCATATATTAGTGCATTTTTGAGTACACATATTAGTGCATTTTTGAGTACATATTTTAGTGCATTTTTTTTAGTACATATATTATATTAGTGCATTTTTGGCTCTAGGGAAATGAGATATACGGAAGCAATTTTAGATAATTTAGGCCGTTTTCTATATATGTTTTGGTGTCCTCAGGTGTGCTTAAATTCGTATTTAGATGTGTGTGTGTGTGTGTGTGTGTGTGTGTGTGTGTGTGTGTGTGTGTGTGTGTTTTTAAATCCTCTGTGCGATAAACTGGACAGAGTGGTCAACGCCAGGGGCATGTCCTTAGATTATGTGCCGAATGCATTGATATGTGTACTTAATTTTCCTTTTTTTTTTTTTTTTTTTTTTTTTTTTAAATTATATTTCATCTTTTTTGTTGTTTTCCTGTTGAAGTTTTGTATGTTTTGAAACGGTCTAGGTCGACGATGGAAGATGCTACTGCCAAGATGTCGGGTTTTGCTGCTTGCTGTTTTGGCAGTGTCGAGTGCTCTCCCCTGGGGCGCAAGCCTGGGCCAGGACATGTACATAAAAAAAAAGGGGGGGGGAGTGGAGGGGAGCAGGGGGGGTTGGGGGGAGTTGGGGGGGGGGAGTTCAAAAAGAAAGAACAGAAAAAAGCAAAGTCATGTCGCAAGGTTACATAAAATGGTGGGGTAAAAGGTACGAGGAACTCAAAGAAAATAGTTGATTGATGAAAAAAAAAACCCAAAGCCATAAACTCGGCTGACCGTGGAAGAGAAACAGCGGGAGAGGAAGGCAAGATGGGAGAAAAGAATTATTATTCCACGGACTGAATTATTCATGAGCTCTGTTCCGAATCTCCAACCGAGCTCGTGCGTATTTAAATTATAAGTTATAGGTGATGGGATGTGTGTGTGTGTGTGTGTGTGTGTGTGTGTGTGTGTGTGTGTGTGTGTGTGTGTGTGTATGTGTATGTGTGTTGTGTGTTGTGTGTGTGTGTGTGTGTGGAGGAGGAGGTAAGGGGGTGGGGGGGGGTCAGGTTTCTCAGAGGGAAGTGAATTAACTCTTTCAGTCCCCTGGACTCGGATTGATGTCTCGGAGTTCGATCCCTCGCTGGCAGTATTAAATGGCCTGTTGCGCTGTCCATCTGATTGTTTCCATCATTTGGGGTGCCAGCTTAGTGTTTTACAGTTCCCCGTTGGTTCCGGGGGCTCTTCAGTATAACGTATCCCATTTCTGGAAATTCTGTTCTAGAATTCCCTTTCTGTCACTCTCTTTGTTTCTGCATTGTTGCCTTTGCTTTCTGTCATTTTCGTATCATTTTCTGCCCTAATGGTCCATTCACCTTATTTTTTCGATAAGTCTTACATGCTTTGTCTTCGATTGATAATTGGGTACATGTATTAAGCGCATTTTGGCTTAAGGAGGTGAGATATGCGGAAGCAATTTAGGTAATTTATGCTGTTTTTATATGTTTTAGTGTCCTTATGTGTGTATATTGTATCAGGTGTGTTTTTTAAATTTCCCTGTCGATAAATCGGACGGATGGTCCTACGCCGGGCATGTCTTAGATTATGTGCGCGGCATTATATGTCTTAATTTCTTTTCTGTTATGTGTCTGTTGAATTTTGTTTTTTGCTTTTGCCTCTGTTCTCTGTCATCTGTTTCCGATCGTCCTCTTCTCTCCCTACCTCTCTTCTACAGTCCTCTCTCTCCCTCGTCTGCCAGGCAATTGTTGCAGATTTGGGTGGAGGCATATGAAATTGCCCGAGTACAATGAATCCCTCTTGAACAAACCTTTAACTCCAGACAGCCGGAGGAAGCTGTGGGATAGGGTTTGGAGTGTGTCTGGAAGTTGTTACTACAAGACACATGGAAGGATGCACGCGATGCAGGGTGGGAGGATAAGAAGAGAGGAGAAGAGGGGGAAGGGGAAGAGGGGAGAAGGAGAGGAGAGAGAGAGAGGGGAGAGAGAGAGAGAGAGAGAGAGATGGGAGAGAGAGGAGAAGGAGAGAGAGGAAAAGGAGAGAGAAGGAAGAGAGAGAGAGAGAGGAGAGAGAGAGAAAGAGAGAGAGAGAGAGGAGAGAGAGAAAAGAGAGAGAGGAGAAGAGAGAGAGAGAGAGAGGGGGAAAGGAGAAAAGAGAAGAGAGAAGTAGAGAGAAGAGAGAAGAGAGAGGAGAAAGAAAGGAGAAGAGAAGAAGAGAGAGAGAAAAGGAGAGAAGAGTAGAGAGAGGAAAGAAGAGGAGAGAGAGAGAGAGGAG
>JAPXFY010000032.1:34266990-34271990 GCA_030674185.1 Monoplex corrugatus | reverse complement strand
GGGGACAGGGAAATTTCATGTCCCCTGGTTTGTCGCACCCCCTAGCAAAAGCCGTGGCCGAGGTGTTTGGGGTAAAGTGATTATGGTGTGGGGATTAAGGGGGGGAGAAATTTTAATGTCTGCTGGATTAGACATTGAATCAAGCTGGGATAGTACGGACATAAATCCGACGCTGGAGATTAAAATAGATCCGTGGCTGGCAGAGTGATATCAGAGTGGTTTACGACAAACCCAACACTGCCTGATTATCGCCTGATCAAAAGACGGCAGGTGGACATGAATCCGAGGAGACTGGCAGAGTTAACGACATAGAATCCAAGAGACTGGCAAGTTAACGACATAGAATCCAAGAGACTGGCAGAGTTAACGACATAGAATCCAAGAGACTGGCGAGTTAACGACATAGAATCCAAGAGGCTGGCAGAGTTAACGACATAGAATCCAAGAGACTGGCGAGTTAACGACATAGAATCCAAGAGACTGGCGAGTTAACGACATAGAATCCAGAGACTGGCAGAGTTAAAACGATAGAATCCAAGAGACTGGCAGAGTTAACGACATAGAATCCAAGAGACTGGCGAGTTAACGACATAGAATCCAAGAGACTGGCGAGTTAACGACATAGAATCCAAGAGGCTGGCAGAGTTAACGAATAGAATCCCAAAGACTGGCAGAGTTAACGAATAGAATCCAAAGACTGGTATAGTTAACGATTAGAATCCAAGAGACTGGCAGAGTTAACGACATAGAATCCAAGAGACTGGCGGAGTTAACGACTGGAATCCAAGAGACTGGCAGTGTTAATGACATAGAATCCAAGAGACTGGCAGAGTTAACGACGTAGAATCCAAAGACTGGCAGATGTTAACGACGTAGAATCCAAAGACTGGCATAGTTAACGACGTAGAATCCAAAGACTGGCAGTGTTAATGATGTAGAATCAAAGACTGCAGAGTTAACAATAGAATCCAAAGACTGGCAAGGTTAACGAGTAGAATCCAAAGACTGGCATAGTTAACGATGTAGAATCCCAAAGACTGGCAGTAGTTAACGAGTAGAATCCCAAAGACTGGTATGTTAATGACGTAGAATCCCAAAGACTGGCATAGTTAACGACGTAGAATCCCAAAGACTGGCATAGTTAACACGTAGAATCCCAAAGACTGGCATAGTTAACGATTAGAATCCCAAAGACTGGCAGAGTTAAGAGTAGAATCCAAAGACTGGCAAGTTAACAATGTAGAATCCAAGACTGGCAGAGTTAACGACGTAGAATCCCAAAGACTGACAAGTTAACAAAGTAGAATCCCAAAGACTGGCAAGTTACGACGTAAAAATCCCAAAGACTGGATAGTTAAGGACGTAGAATCCCAAAGACTGGCATAGTTAAGACGTAGAATCCAAGAGACTGGCAGTTTAAGGACGTAGAATCCAAGGGGCAGACAGTTAAGAAATGTAGAATCAAGATACTGGCAGAGTTAAACTGTAGAATCCAAGAGACTGGTATAGTTAAGGACGTAGAATCCCAAAACTGGCATAGTTAAGGACGTAGAATCCAAGAGACTGGTATAGTTAAGGACGTAGAATCCAAGGGGCCAGCACAGTTAACAATGTAGAATTTTAAAGATACTGGCAGAGTTAACTGTGTAGAATCCAAGAGACTGGTATAGTTAAGGACGTAGAATCCAAGATGCTGGCATGATCGTCACTAAAATGAATGGACAATTTTATAAAGTGATTTATAATTACCATCACTAAAATGAATTGAAAACCTTCATAAAGGGATTCGTAATTATCATCACTAAAATCAATGCGAAACTTAATAAATAAAGTACTTTGCAATGATCGTCATTAAAATTTTATCTATACCCACCATGCACTCGCTGGCAGCGTGGTAGTTGAAAGGTATCCGCTCAGATCTGGCGATTAGAAATCTTGACATCCTGGCCTACTTTCTCGCCCATGGACCCAGTTTCTAATAGTTCCTACAAGGAAGACTAACAACAGTGGAGAACAAGCACTTCGTTGTTGGTATGGTGGTAGTTTGTACGGTGCTGATAACCGTGGAAAGCAAAGGCCTTTTGTTCCCTGCTGGTCTTTTCTTTTCCTGCCTTGCTCAATGCGGTTTTGGGAAGTAACGGCGAGTTAGACCAAAGATGGTTCGCGTATCTAGGTCTGTTATAAGAGCGCCATTATCGTAACTGCCGTCCCCCGTGGGGAGGGGGGGGGGCTCTTTCAGTACAAATAGTATCTCCACCTTCTGGAAGTTGGTTTAAACAGAATTTTATTCAAGAAAAGAAGAGTCATAAAACAGCAAAGCATGGGCAGGGCATCAAGCAAGGCTTATGTTAGCCCTCCCCAAGAGCAATTGACACACTATTGGCTCAAAAAGCGGGCAACTTGTGAAATTAAACCAACAAGAAACAAGAAAGAAATGAAGAAAAAAGCTAAAAGCACTACGATCATATCCTTAGCACATTAGGTGAAAGAAAACAATAACAACAAAAATAACCAAAGCAAACTAAGGGAAAATTCTCAGAAAACCCAACAAAGCAGGCAAAAACACCCACAATTGATATCACATGTTACTACAAACATAAATAATAGATGAAAAGAGTAAGACTTAGTTCCACATGCTGGAGGAATGGAGATAGATAAGAGTTGCTTACTGGAGGTCTGGCACACCACCGCCCGATCACCCAAGTAGACAATTTAGAAACGCTTAGAATTTTCAATAAAATTGTGAACTAATTTAAATGTACTCTGGAAAGTTCTATGCTAGAAATTTCCTCTTTTCTGTCACTCTCTTTGTTTCTGCTTTGTTCCTTTGCTTTCTGTCATTTCTTCCTATCGTTTTCTGTCTAGCTGGTCCATTCACCTGTATGTGTTCGATTAAGCCTTACATATCAACCAAAGGACATAACTCTTGAGAGTCACTTAGGAATTATCTCCCATGTTGTGAAACCTCTCAAATCTAACATATAGTTTGCGCTACCCATTCAGCTATCATAGAAGCAGATACAAAGCACAAAAAAACTGTAAGCTCAGAACACTCCTCTTACATACTTTTTCTTAGGATTGATAATTGGGTAGCCTACGTGTATCAAGTGCATTTTTGGCTCTAGGGAGGTGAGATATGCGCAAGCAGTTTTAGGTCATTGGAAGAGAACTTCCACGCCCCAATGCCTGGTACCCAGGGATGAGCGTACTGTGAGTCATTGGGAAGAGAAGTTCCGCGCCCTAATGTCATCGTTGTTTAAAGCCCAGCCGACTGCGTAGAGCCATATCAGGGCTATAACCGTTTCAAAACGTACACAGTTCCTACTCAGAGATGAGCGTAGACTGTAGGCTCATTGGGAAGATGACTAGCGCGCGCTCCATTCGAAGGATTTAAAGTGTACGCCTTCCAGTTACAGAGCGTCAAAAAGAAGTCCTAATGTTTCGTTGCCATCTTCCCATGCAAAAACAAACGACAGATGTTCCAGCATTACACTTCGTGAGAGAGAGAGAGAGGGGGGGGAGGGAGAGAGAGAGAGAGGGAGGGAGGGAGAGAGAAATAGAGAGACAGAGAAAGAAAGAAAGAGAGTGAGAAAGAGAGTGAGAGACAGAGAGGAAACGGTTCTAACAGTACACCTCATGACACAGAGAGAGAGAATAAAAGAGAGAGGGAGGGAGAGAGACAGAGAGAGAGAATAAAAGAGAGAGGGAAGGAGAGAGACAGAGAGAGAGAATAAAAGAGAGAGGGAAGGAGAGAGAGACAGAGAGAGAGAGAATAAAAAGAGAGGGAAGGAGAGAGACACAGAGAATAAAAGAGAGAGGGAAGGAGAGAGACACAGAGAATAAAAGAGAGAGGGAAGGAGAGAGACATAGAGAGACACAGAGAATAAAAGAGAGAGGGAAGGAGAGAGACATAGAGAGAGAGAGAGAATAAAAGAGAGAGGGAAGAAGAGAGAGACAGAGAGAGAGAGAATAAAAGAGAGAGGGAGGGAGAGAGACAGAGAGAGAGAGAATAAAAGAGAGGGAGGGAGAGAGACAGAGACAGAGAATAAAAGAGAGGGAGGGAGAGAGACAGAGACAGAGAATAAAAGAGAGACAGAGAGAGAGAATAAAAGAAAGACGGAGAGAGAGAGAATAAAAGAGAGAGGGAAGGAGAAAGACACAGAGAGAGAATAAAAGAGAGGGAGGGAGAGAGACACAGAGAGAGAATAAAAGAGAGAGGGAGGAGAGAGAGAATAAAAGAGAGAGGGAGGAGGGAGAGAGAGAATAAAAGAGAGAGAGACAGAGAAAAAGATAGAGAGACAAAGAGAAAGAAAGAGAGAGAGAGAGGAGAAACAGACAAGAGAGAGAGAAAGAGAGAGAGAGAAACAAAGAGAGAGAGAAAGAAAGAAAGAAAGAAAGACAGAGGAGAAACGGGCTGTTCATTCATTCATTCATTCACCCCCAACCACGCATTCTCGCTGTTCATTCATTCACCCTACCCCCATTCTTTTCTCCCTCACCCTCACCCTCACCCTACTCCCTTCCCTCACTCAGCTGATCCAAATCCCCCTAACCCCCACCCCCACCCTTTAACCCCCCACCCCCAACCGGCTTGTGGATCTCTGGGAAAGGAAAACAACATCAGGTAGAGAGCATGAAATGAACCGCGGAGCCCCGGCTTACCCCTCAAAACCCGATTCTAATTGCCTCTGAGTGCAGAGGAATGCACCTCACGGGGGCTGTCTCGGATTTCTGCGTGTGTTGCGGCGTACACAGACATGCATTACGCTCGACTTTTCCATATTTCCTGATAGGAGGGGGGGGGGGGGGGAGGAGAAGGGAGGAAGGGGAGAGAGGGGGCGCGTGTGTGTGGGGATGGAGGGTGGATGGCAATGCTCGCGGCATGACTGTGTGTGTGTATCAGGAAGGATATCGACGACGTCGATGAATTATGATTATTTGATAGTGAAATTACCAAATCGCATTCGCTGTTATGGTAACGTATATGATGATTGTTTTAT
>JAPXFY010000032.1:34261990-34264490 GCA_030674185.1 Monoplex corrugatus | reverse complement strand
TTTAGCTTTCTGCGGGAAGTTGGTGGATAAGATGAGGGAGTCAAAGGGTTAATTTTTTTGCAGTTAGTGGGCAGGATGCGGGAGTCAAAGGGCTAAATTAAACCTTGCGCATAAGTGGTGGCAAAGTTTTGAGGTCCTGTCTAGTGAGTGAGTGAGTGAGTGTGTGTGTGTGTGTGTGTGTGTGTGTGTGTGTGTGTGTGTGTGTGTGTGTGTGTGTGTGTGTGTGTGTGTGTGTGTGTGTTTTAATGTCTTGTTTGTATCATCCATCAATCCTAGTCACCATCAACCATCGTCACTCGTTACATGCTTTTTTGATGATGAATTTGGGATCATTTTCGTTTCTACCTGTTTCTCTGTGTGTGTGTGTGTGTGTTCGTTCCTTGATTTAACGTCTTTTCACTATAAGTGATATTAGACGGGTTAAAAATGGCATGGAGGATGATTTTTTTTTTTTTTTTGGGGGGGGGGGGGGAGGGGGGGGAGGGGAGAGGGACAGAGGGGAACAGAGTAAGAGACGGGGAAAAAAAAAATTAAAAGGAATCGGCAAGGTTTTTAGAAAAAGGATATGGATGAACAGAGAAATGAAACTAGAACAACGCTAACATTAAATGTAAAAGAAAACATCGTCATAAAAAACGAAACAAAACAAAATAAAATAATAATAATTAAAATAATAACCTTAAAGTAACGCATTAACAGGACTGTGAACCAATGATTCTGAAATTTTAACTAACAGAACTTGATCTGATATTACTTCTTTAAAATGCTTTTCAAGATAGTTTCCTTGTGTAAACATCTTTGGTAAGAAATAACGAAGCTTTCTGCAGTAAAACAAACAGTGATACAATGTGAATTGTTCACCGCAAATACATAAAACGTTTTTACAATATTTAGTTTTCAAAGCGTTCATTTGAATACGAAAATATGTGGTAACAATTGATCTCAAATGATATAACGAAGAATACTGAATTTTTTTACATATATTTTGAACTGAAAGTTTGATTCTTTTTTGGGACACAAATTTTTCATTTAAATGTTCATGAAATCGAATCCATGATGCTAATTCTAGCGAGTTGTAAGCTTCATTTACCGAGGTGTTAACATGTAATTCTATGGAATTTTCAGAATTGAGTGCACCGGATTTAGCTGCTCTGTCAACTACGTTGTTGCCTTGAAGACCAACGTGAGAAGGCACCCAGCATAAACTGATTTCCGAGCCATTTATCTTTAAACAGTGTATTAGATGATTTGCCTCAATTATTAAATCAGGTCTTGTGTCTGTATCAAAAGACTGTAAGGCATATAATACAGATTTTGAATCAACAAAGAGAACTACTTTGAAAGACACAGGCCGAAGGCTTATTAAATAATGCAACGCTTGAACAACAGCGACCAGTTCTGCTGTATATATAGATACATTTGTCCCAATGAAAAAAGACTTTTTAATGTTAAATTCTGGAACATAAAACGCTGCTCCAGCACTCTGATTTGCTAAGACTGACCCATCGGTAAAAATGTGGAGGTGGGTACGGTACTTTTCATCGATGTGTTCACAAACTGTGGATAGCGTAATGTTGACATTATCATCTTTTTTAACGTCTGCATAATCGAGATCAAACGTGGCCTTTAGCATTTCCCATGTAGGGATAGGCGTTAACATTGGTTTTTTGGCTATTTCATCCATAGTTATGCTGGATTGTTTGATCAGGTCAGATATGTAAGTTGCGGTTGTAATTTGTGATGAAATGTTTTTTGCTCGTTTTGGAAAGTCAATATCAGACCTGATTTTAATTTCTTTGCTCACAAAATTATTCGCTTGTGAAGTAGTTCTAATTGCAAACTTTGCTGTAGCTAGCTCACGATGGTTGTTTAGAGGTAGAATTCCAGCAGCTTTGTACGTTACCAGAGTAGAAGCATGAGTTGGTACACCTAGTGCAATTTTAAGACTTTTGCAGTCCAAGTTCTGAATCTTTTTTAGTAAATATTTAGGTGCATTGAAAAAAATTTCTTGCGCGTAGGATAATTTAGACCTGACCAGCGCTGTTGCCAGATGAATCAGTATATTTGTATCCATTCCCCAGGGTAATTTGCTTATTATCTTTAGAAAATTTAAGGTTTTTCGTGCTTTTGTTAAAATATAATCAAAATGGATATTCCAGCTTAATTTCGACGTGATGTAAACTCCCAGAAATTTTACGACCTGTTTGTAATTTAACACATCACCAAGCAATTTGAAAGTAGGTAAGTTATTTGAGTTACCACCAGGATCAAACAGCATCATGTTAGTTTTTTCTGCCGACAATGACAGACCATTTTCTAACATATAGTTTCCAAGGTTATCAAGATCAATTTGATACAACTTCCTGATGTAATTCCGTGTTCTCTGTGGAGTTGTCTTTTTTAAAGTGATATTCATCCAAGTACATATATCATCAGCATACTGTACTAAAACAACACGATTTGAAAGAGCTTTAGGAAGATCCTGTATAAGGATATTAAA
>JAPXFY010000032.1:34254490-34256990 GCA_030674185.1 Monoplex corrugatus | reverse complement strand
TGTGCTGTCTGTCTCTGTCTGTTTTTGTCTGTCTTGTCTTTCTGTTGTGTCTTGTCTGTCTGTGTCTTGTCTGTCTTGTGTCTTGTCTGTCTGTGTCTTGTCTGTCTGTGTCTTGTCTGTTGTTCTTGTCTTGTCTTGTCTGTCTTGTGTTTTGTCTGTTGTGTCTGTCTGTTTGTGTCTGTCTGTCTTGTCTGTCTTTGTCTTCTGTGTCTGTTGTTTGTGTCTTGTCTGTTTGTGTCTTGTCTGTCTGTTTTGTGTCTTGTGTCTGTGTTTTCTTGTTGTCTGTCTGTCTTGTTTTCTCTTGTCTGTCTGTTTGTGTCTGTCGTTGTCTTGTCTTTTCTGTGTTGTCTTCTGTCTGTGTCTTGTCTGCTGTGTCTTTCTGTCTGTCTTGTCTGTGTTCTGCTGTTGTGTCTTGTGTGTCTGTCGTGTCTTGTCTGTTGTGTCTTGTCTTCTGTCTTTGACTGTCTGTCTTGTCTGTCTGTCTTGTCTGTTGTGTCTGTCTGTCTGTGCTTGTCTGTCTGTCTTTGTCTGTTGTGTCTTGTCTGTTGTGTCTGTCTGCTGTTCTTGTCTGTTGTGTCTTGTCTGTTGTGTCTTGTCTGTTGTGTCTGTCTGTCTGTGTCTTGTCTGTCTGTGTCTTGTGTTGTCTGTCTGTCTGTGCTTGTCTGTTTTGTGTCTCTGTCTTGTCTGTGTGTCTTGTCTGTCTGTGTCTTGTCTGTCGTGTTTTGTCTGTCTTGTCTGTCTGTCTGTCTTTGTCTGTTTGTGTCTTGTCTGTTTGTGTCTTGTCTGTCGTGTCTTGTCTGTCTGTTCTTGTCTGTCTTGTCTGTCTGTTGTGTCTTGTCTGTCTGTCTGTCTGTCTGTTTGTGCTTGTCCTGTGTCTGTGTCTGTGTCTGTCTGTCTGTCTGTTTGTCTGTTGTCTGTGTCTTGTCTGTTTGTGTCTTGTTGTCTTGTTTGTGTCTTGTCTGTCTTGTGTCTGCTGTGTGTCTGTCTGTTGTCTGTCTGTCTGTGTGTCTTGTTGTTTGTTTGTCTGTTGTCTGTCTCTGTCTTCTTTTGTCTTTGTCTGTCTGTTGTTCTTGTCTGTTCTTGTCTGTTGTCTTGTCTGTTTTGTCTTGTCGTTGTGTCTTTGTCTGTTTTGTGTCTGTCTGTTTTGTCTGTCTGTCTGTGCTTTCTGTTGTGTCTTGTCGTTGTGTCTGTCTGTCTGTGTCTTGTTGTCTTGTCTGTGCTTGTCTGTTGTTCTGTCTGTCTGTGTCTTGTCTGTCTGTGTCTTGTCTGTTGTGTCTTGTCTGTCTGTCTGTGTCTGTTCTTGTCTGTTTTGTCTGTCTGTCTGTGTCTTGTCTGTCTGTGTCTTGTCTGTCTTGTCTGTCTGTTGTGTCTTGTCTGTTGTCTGTCTGTTGTCTGTCTGTTGTCTTCTGTCTGTGTCTGTCTGTGTTCTGTCTGCTGTTGTTGTTTCTTGTCTGTCTGTCTTGTCTGCTTGTCTTCGTCTTGCTTGTTTTTTCTGCGCGGTTCTGTTTTGCTGGTCTGTGTTGTTTTCTTTGTCTGGCTGTCTTCTGTCTGTGTTTTCTCTTTGTTTTGTGTGTCTGTTGTGTTCTGCTGTTGTTCTTGCGTGTCTTGTCGTTGTTTCTGCTGTCGTTCTTTCTGTCTTGCTGTCTGTTGTCTTGTGTGTGTCTGCTGTCGTCTGTGTTCTCTGTTTTGTTTTGTCGTTGTGTCTCTGTCTGTCTTGTCTGTCTGTCTTGTCTCTGTTGTCTGTGTCTTGTCTGTCTTGTCTTTGTTTCTGTCTGTGCTCTGTCTGTGTCTTGTCTGTTGTGTCTGTCTGTCTGTGTCTGTCTTGTCTGTCTCTTGTCTTGTCTGTCTGTGTCTTGTTGTCTGTCTTGTCTGTCTTGTCTTGCTTTGGTCTGTCTTCTGATGTCTTGTCTGTCTGTGTCTGTGTCTGTCTGTCTGTCTTGTGTCTGTCTGTTCTTGTCTGTTGTGTCTGTCTGTCTTGTCTGTCTTGTCTTGTCTGTCTGTGTCTTGTCTGTCTGTGTCTTGTCTGTCTGTGTCTTTGTCTTGTCTTGTCTTTGTGTCTTTGTGTCTGTGTCTGTGTCTTGTCTGTCTGTGTCTTGTCTGTTGTCTTGTCTGTCTTGTCTTGTGTCTTGTCTGTCTGTGTCTTGTCTGTCTGTGTCTTGTCTGTTGTCTTGTCTGTCTGTGTCTTGTCTGTCTGTCTGTGTCTGTGTCTTGTCTGTCTGTGTCTTGTCTGTCTGTCTGTGTCCTGTCTGTCTGTGTCTTGTCTGTCTGTGTCTTGTCTGTCTGTCTGTCTGTGTCTGCTCTGTCTGTGTCTTGTCTGTCTCTGTGTCTTGTCTGTCTGTGTCTTGTCTGTCTGTGTTCCTGTCTGTCTGTGTCTTGTCTGTCTTGTCTCGTCTGTCTGTCTGTGTCTGTCTGTCTGTCTGTGTCTTGTCTGTCTGTCTGTGTCTTGTCTGTCTGTGTCTTGTCTGTCTGTGTCTTGTCTGTCTGTCTTGTCTATCTGTCT
>JAPXFY010000032.1:34239490-34244490 GCA_030674185.1 Monoplex corrugatus | reverse complement strand
ACCACCACCAACCACCAACCACCCACCCACCACACCACCAACCACCACTACACACTCACACACACACCAAACCACACTACGCCACACCACATCACACACACACACCACCACCACCACACCAAACCACACACACACACCACACACACACACACACACACACACACACACACACACACACACACACACACACACACACACACACACACACATTTCAGAATGGTTAAACGGGTCACGTGATTTGCTCATTTGCCTATACTAGGATACCCCCTGAGAAAGCTCAGGCCCTCCCAGCCAGGGTTGATTTTCCACCCGTAATTACAGGGACCCACCACAGACAGATGTGAGCTCCCCTCATTTTACTCCTCACATCTACCGAAAAGCCCCCCACCCCCACCCCCACCCCCACCCCCACCCCATCTTCTCATAACCTTCCTCTCCCTTGCCTCAAACCCATGATCTATCATTTCCCTCCACCCTCTTCCCCTTCCCTCCCACCCCAACCCCTCCCCCCCCCCCCATTTTGTATGCATGGTATGGCATACTCTGTGGCTAAAGTCGGGAAAACTGAAGTACTAACGAAGCCACCGTAAATGACCAGCTGCTCAGGTGTATGATCAGTTAAGATTTTTTTTGTGTGTGTCCTATTTTTACGCCATTTTGGCAACCATATTATCTGACTCAGTTTTTCACTGTGCTGTGTTGATGATGTCGATGACGATAGGGGGGGATGAGAATCATGATGCTGTGTGGGGTTCCAATTCTGGATTGAGACTGCATGACAGGGTTCTTGCTTTCATAAGATGTCCCAGCGTCAACCAGACCCAAGTGATGCAGACGTCTATCTGCAGTGTGGTCAAGGTGTTCATCTTCAAAGAACATTCTCAGTGACGTCTCCATGAGGTGGATGAAACCTGGCTGTGTGGACCCTGTCTTGTCAGTGAGCCCATCGTACGTTCAAGTCTGGATAGGATCGGTTGGGGCTGAAAAATCCCACAGCGATTTTGGAAGTATTGCTGGGATTTGAACCCAAGAGCTTTCAGTTATTTGTTCGTTGTGCTAACAGCTAATATCACGATGATGATTATCATTTCAGATTTTATGTATCTCATAGAATATAAGTGGATTCAGTGCGTATAGGATTCATTCCCTGCTTGTCGACACTGAGAAATTGATACTGAACTGAAAGTAAGGAAAATCAGTGTTAGTTCAGTCGGGTATGTCAAAGGAATTATGAAACTACAAGACCTACTTGTTCAAATCGTAAATTTTTTTTCTGGAATAATTTTTCTGGATCATTTTTCTCTGCCATTCCCACCTCTTTCTCCTTTAAGTTTTCTTTATGAATATTTATGCTTCCTGCTTCAAGTTTTCTTTATGAATATTTATGCTTCCTGCCTCAAGTTTTCTTTATGAATATTTATGCTTTCTGCTTCAAGTTTTCTTTATGAATATTTATGCTTCCTGCTTCAAATTTTCTTTATGAATATTTATGCTTCCTGCTTCAAGTTTTCTTTATGAATATTAACGCTTCCTGCTTCAAGTTTTCTTTATGAATATTTATGCCTCCTGCTTCAATTTTTTTTATGAATATTTATGCTTCCTGCTTCAAATTTTCTTTTGGATATTAACGCTTTGCTTCAAATTTTCTTTATGAATATTTATGCTTCCTGCTTCAAGTTTACTTTATGAATATTTATGCCTCCTGCTTCAATTTTTACTTTATGAATATTTATGCTCCTGCTTCAAATTTTCTTTATGAATATTTATGCTTCCTGCTTCAAATTTTCTTTATGAATATTTATGCTTCCTGTTAATTTTCTTTATTTACTCTGCTTCAAATTTCTTTATGAATATTATGCTTTGCTTCAATTTCTTTATGATATTTATCTTCCTGTCAAATTTTCTTTATGAATATTTATGCTTCCTGCTTCAATATTTTACTTTATAGATATTTATGTTGTTAAATTTTTTTATTTTATGCTTCCTGCTTCAAATTTTCTTTATGAATATTTATGCTTCCTGCTTCAATTTACTTATGATATTACGCTTCCTGCTTCAAATTTTCTTTATGAATATTTAAGCTTCCTGCTTCAAATTTTCTTTATGAATATTTATGCTTCCTGCTTCAAATTTTCTTTGAATATTTATGCTCTGCTTCAATTTTTTTATGGATTTAACGCTTCCTGCTTCAAATTTTCTTTATGGATATTAACGCTTTGCTTCAAATTTTCTTTATGAATATTACGCTTCCTGCTTCAAATTTTCTTTATGAATATTAACGCTTTGCTTCAAATTTACTTTATGAATGTTTATGATTCCTGCTTCAAGTTATCGTTAAGAATGTTTCTACTTCTTGCTTCAAGTTTACTTTATGAATATTTATGCTTCCTGCTTCAAGTTATCGTTAAGAATATTTCTACTTCTTGCTTCAAGTTTCCTTTATGAATATTTATGCTTCCTGCTTCAAGTTATCGTTTAAGAATGTTTCTACTTCTGCTTCAAGTTTCCTTTATGAATATTTATGCTTCCTTCTTCAAAGTTCACTTATGAATATTTATGCTTACAGCTTCAAGTGTTGTTTACGAACATCTGAGCTTCCCAGACAAAGTTTACTTCCTACTTTACGTTTTCTTTATAAACACACGAGCTTCCAACGTAAACCTTTTTTTTTTTTTTTAATTGCATGAACATTTGAGCCAACTCCTTCACGTTTTTCTCCGTGAACATTTGAGCTTCCTTCACTGTAAGCAGTTGTTTGGCCATCGTCTGTGTCATGGATATGGGTAAAGGTGGGGTGGGACAGGGGGGTTACGGGAGGGGAAATGGGGAGGAAAGCGGTGACGAAGGAACAGAAGGAGCGTAGAAGGAAGTACCGGGCCATTACTTACTGAGTGGCAGGTATTGGGACGAGGAAGACGAGTGGAAGAGTGTTACTCACACCGTCTCGGTTACACGCGGCGTTACATCGTTTGCCTCCCTTTTGATAACAGGGGTCGCCCTGTGTGGAGTGTCTTTGATTACCCCCCTTGTGTAATTGTTTTCCTCATCTCGCTTCTTCCTCGTCGCCCCGTATGTCTGTCTGTCTGTCTGTCTCTCTGTCTCTCTGTCTCTCTCTCTTTCTGTTTGTTTCTCTCTCTCTCTCTCTATGCTCTGTCTCTGTGTCTGCTCTCTCCCTCTCTCTTTCTTCTCTCTCTCTCTCTTTCTCTCTCTCTTCTCTCTCTCTCTCTCTCTCTCTCTCTCTTTCTTCGTCCTCGTCATCACTCGCACCTTCTCTCTGTGTGTATGTCTGTCTGTCTGTCTGTCTGTCTCTCTCTCTCTCTTCGTCCTCGTCATCACTCGCACCTTCTCTCTCTGTGTATGTCTGTCTGTCTGTCTGTCTGTCTGTCTCTCTCTCTCTCCTCTCTCCTCTCTCTCTCTCTCGTCATCACTCGCACCTCTCTCTCTTCTCTCTCTCTCTTCCTCTCTCTCTCTCTCTCTCTCTCTTCTCTCCTCTCTCTCTCTCTCTCTCTCTCTCCCCTTTCTCTCTTCTCGTCTCATCGCACTTTTCTCTCTCTCTCTGTCTTCTGTCTCGTCGTCTCTCTCTCTCTCTCTCTCTCTTCTCCCCTCTCTCTTCCCTTGTATCATCGCTTGTTCTGCTCTCTCCTGTCTTCTCTCTCTCTCTCTCTCTCTCTCTCTCCCTTCTCTTCTTCCTTGTCATCACTCCCACCTTCTCACTTTCTCTCTCCCTCACTGTGTCTGTCTCTCTCTGTCCTCTCTCTCTCTTTTTTTTTTTTTTTTTCTTCTTTCTTTTGTAACATTCCATTCCCTGCTCTCCCCCCCCACCCACCACCCCGACCCCTTGTCCCACTTGCCTCCCTTGTCTGGTCTGGGTTTTCGCTGTGCTGTCCCTCCTCTCTCATTTGGCAGTGGTGACAAAGCAGTTTGGAGTTTGTTCAGCCAGGGATTCATTGCGCTTGGACAATTCCATATGCGCGCCACCCAAGTCTGCCAGCAAGTTCAGGCAAGACTCCCTGGCGAGGTCTTGAATGGATATGGGACAGGCGGGAAGAGGGACATTATGACACACTAAGCGGACACACACCAGAATGATGGAAATGTTTTAATTAAGGTGCGACATCACGCAGGCCACTGTTCAGTGTTGAGGTCTGGGATTGAACTCGAGATGTCAGATATCGAGTATAGGCTATGTAAAAAAAAACGAAAATTAAAATAAACACACACACACACACAACACAACAAACAAACAAACAAAAACAACCCACGTAAAAGCAAAATTAGCCCATCGGAATGTTAAACGTGCAACCTTTGCTTTGTGAACATGGCGCATTAACAGCAGGGCTAATGGGCCAGAAAATTAAGAAAGAACTGTGGCATGTGGATTCACATGCTAATGGTTATGGGTTCGAATCCCGGGGTTTGCGCTACATTAAAACTGGCCTTCTCCTGTCCCATCTGAACATCATTGTTGTTCTGGTGGTGTCAGATGCAGGATAGTTAAGTCCCCCCATTAAAACTGGCCTTCCTCAACTGCACCATCTGAACATAATCGTTGTTCTTGGTTAGGTGTCAGTATTAGAATTAATAAGGTCCCCCGCCATTAAAACTTGGCCTTTTCTCACTGTCCCTCTTAAACATCATTGTTGTTCTGGTGGTGTCACTATAGGATTAGATAATCCCCCCATTAAAACTGGTCTTCTCACTGTCCCATCTTAACATCATTGTTGTTCTGGTGGTGTCAGTATAGAATTAGATAAGTCCCCACTAAAACTGCATTCTCACTGTCCCATCTGAACATCATTGTTGTTTGGTGGTTCGGTACAAGATTAGATAAGTCCCCCTGTTAAAACTGGCCATCTCACTGTCCCCATCTGAACATCATTGTTGTTCTGGTGGTGTCAGTATAGGATTAGATAAGTCCCCCCATTAAAACTGGCCTTCTCACTGTCCCATCTTAACATCATTGTTGTTCTGGTGGTGTCAGTAAGAATTAGATAAGTCCC
>JAPXFY010000032.1:34224490-34229490 GCA_030674185.1 Monoplex corrugatus | reverse complement strand
TTCAGACTCAGACTTCAGACTTCAGACTTCAGACTTCAGATTTCAGATGGTTTATTCATATAGGCCACAGCCCCTTAGAAGGGGGATACACATAATTATGCATTCTCACAATCATATAAACATTAACTAAGCAATAACAGTATTCTAATTTGAAATGTTTTGTACAACTGCATAAAAAAAACAAGCGGGTAAAAAACATGAGATTTAAACATTGTATTCATATTGGAGCCTTGGGTCCCTTGCGAAGAATTAATTCGGAAAGAAGAGAGAGAGAGAGAGAGTGACACTGACTCTGACACTAACACTGTCACTAACACTGACACATGGTTTATTATGAAGGCCACCGACCCATACACAAACCAGGGATTGGGGGAGGGGATTACATTGTTAACATACACCTTGCATACTTTTCATTCGTCGTCCGTATTGTAGTAGCAATGTACAAACATTTTCAGGCTGTTACCTCTTCTGGAAGCTTTAAAGCATAAAATACGAACATCGCCAGTTTTCTGGGATGTTCTGAATCGTTACATTTAGAGCCATACTCCATGAGGGATCAGTGCTGTTTCCAATGATTCCTTGTAAATGCTTGTTTCTGATGTCTTTATAGACTGGAAAATCAAACAGAAAATGGGATTCATCTTCTAAAATATTGGGACAAAAGGGGCAGCTTTTTCTGGCATTGTTTTCTGTTAAAAATCGACTGTTTACACCCAACGAGAGAGAGGGAGGGAGAAAGAGAGACAGCCAGACAGCCAGCCAGACAGGAACAGACACAGAGAGAGACAGACAGAAACAGGGGGAGAGAAAAGACAGACAGAAACAGAGCGAGAGAAAGAGACAGACAGAAAGACAGAAAAGACACGAAACAGAAACGGGGAGAGAGAAAGAGAGAGAGACAGAGAAAGACAGAAACAGGGAGAGACAGACAGACAGAATTGAACAGAGAGAGGGACGGACAGAGAGAGACAGACAGACAGACAGATACAGGAAGAAAGAGACAGACAGACAAAACAGAGAGAGGGAGAGACAGACAAACAAACAGAAACAGAGAGAGAGAGAGACGACAAAAACAGAAGAGAGAGAGATAGACAAACAGACAGAAACAGAGAGAGGAAGAGACAGACAGAAACAGGAGAGAGAGAGAGAGACACAGACAGAAACAGGAGAGAGAGAAAGAGAGACAACCAGACAGAAACAGAGAGAGAGAAGACAGACAGACAGAACAGAGAGACAGAGATGAAGAAAAAGACAAAAGACAGAAACAGAGAGACAGACAGACAGAAACAACAGAGAGACAGAAACAGAGAGAGAGACAGACAGACAGAAACAGAGAGCAGACAGACAGACAGAAACAGAGAGAGAGAAAGACAAACAGACAGAAGCAGAGAGGAGAGACTGACAGACAAAAACAGAGAACAGAAACAGAGAGACAGACAGACAGACAGAAACAGGAGACAGACAGACAGAAGACAGAGAGAGAGACTGACAGACAAAACAGAGACAGAAAGAGAGAAGACAGACAGACAGAAGCAGAGAGAGAGAGACTGACAGACAAAAACAGACAGAAACAGAGAGACAGACAGACAGACAGAAACAGAGAGACAGACAGAGAAGAAACAGAGAGAGGACGGGAGAGAGGATGTGCACAATATGATGACACCGTGTCTAACCAGTACAAACACTGAGGAGCAGGTGCATGCATGGCGCGTGCAGTTCCCTGACACCTGTCCTGGTTTTTTCCACCTGGCCTCCCCCTCTCTCCTCTCTCCTTCCCCCTCTATCTCTCTCCCTCTCCCCGCCTCACTCCTTTTCTTGTTGAAATTATTTTTGAAGCGTCGCTTCAGTAGGTGCTTATGGCCTTTTGAATGAGAAAAAAGTTTAAAGTCTGACTGTCTGGAGTTCCTCTCTGTCTCTGTCTCTGTTCTGTCTGTCTGTCTTCTTCTTCTCTCTCTCTCTCTCTCTCTCTCTCTCTACACACTCTCTGTCTCTGTCCCTGTCTCTCTCTTTCTCTCTCTCTCTCTCATTTTTTTATAATGTTGTTTTAACGTAATATTTTGTCTGCATGAATGTATTATTTCGCGAGGTGTGTGTGTGTGTGTGTTGGTGTGTGTGTGTTTTGTGTGTGTGTATGAAGCCCTTGTCAAAGGGGTTTGGCCTTTATTAATTAATCATCTGAATCTCTCTCACTGTCTGTCTGTCTGTCTGTCTGTCTGTCTGTCTGCTGTGTGTGTGTCGCTGTATGCCTCTGTCTCTGTCTCTTTCTCCTCTTCTCTATCTATCTCTCTGTTGTCTGTCTCTCCTCTTTCTGTCTCTTCTGTCTCTCTTTCTCTCTCTCTCTCTCCTGTTCTTCTCTCTGTCTCTTCTTTTTCTCTCTCTCTCTCTGTCTTTGTCTGTCTCTCTCTCTCTCTCTCTTCTTTTCTCTCTCTTTTCTCTCTCTTTGTCTGTCTCTCTCTCTCGTTCACACCCGTGACGATGTGAATCAACACAAGAGACAAGGGGACTGACTGGATGTTGGCAGAACATATTTACACGAGCTTTTAATTGGCTCAAATCAACCGGCCCGCCCGGCGAGCCCACCGTCACGCACACGAAACACTTCAGAGAGGAGAGCGGAGTTGCGATAATGATGTGTAAAGATGATATGTGTGTGTGTGTGTGTGTGTGTGGGTGGGTGGGTGGGTGGGTGGATGGGAGGGTGTGGTTGTGTCTGTGTGTGAGAGAGAGAGAAAGAGAGAGAGAGAGAGAATGTGTGTGTGTGCGAGTGTGTGTGTGTGTGTTTGTCTGTGTTTGTGTTTGTGTTTGAATGTGTGTGTGTGCGTGCGTGTGTGTGTGTGTGTGTGTGAGAGAGAGAATGTGTGTAAGTGTGTGTGTGTGAGAGAGAGTGTGTGTGTGTGTGAATGTGTATGTATGTATGTGTAAGTGTGTATGTGTGTGAGCGTGTGTGTATGTGTGTGTGTGTGTCTGCGTGCGTGCGTTTGTGTTGTGTTGTGTTGTGTTGTGTATGTGTGTTGTGTGGATTGGCAGGTGTGTGTTGCGTTAGTGTGTGTATGCGAGAGAGAGTTGTGTGTGCGTATGTATGTGTGTGTGTGTGTGTGGTGTGTGTGAGCGTGTGTGTATGTGTGTGAGTGTGTCTGCGTACATGCGTTTGTGTGTGTGTGTGTGTGTGTGTGTTTGACTTCCTGCTCAACTACACACCACGGAAGTCTTCCTTTTTCCTCCTAAATTTTATGTATTGGTCTTTTCTTGTCTGTAGTGTACACACGATAAGGACCTGTTGGCCGAAAATTTGCAACTGTTTTGTTTTGTTGAATAGTTAATTTGCGTTCTGCAACCGTGTGGATTCCGGGGCTCTTTCATGTAAGTAGTATCCCCCCTTCTGGGAAATTCTTGCTAGAAATTTCCTCTTTTCTGTCCTCTTTTGTTTCTGCTTTGTGCTTTGCTTTGCTTCATTTCTTCTTATCATTTTCTGCCTTTTGCTGATCCATTCACGTGTGTGTGTTCTCTAAAGCCTGTATACTTTGTCCTAGGGTTGATAATTGGGTACATGTATTATGTGAATTGGGTACATGTATTATGTGAATTGGGTACATATATTATGTGATTGGGTACATGTAATTAGTGAGTGGGTACATGAATATGTGAGTTGGGTACATGATTATGTGAATTAGGTACATAATTATGTGAATGGTACATGAATTTGTGAATTAGTACATGTATTATGTGAATTGGGTACATGAATTATGTGAATTGGGTACATGAACTATGTGATTGGTACATGTATTTGTGAATTAGGTACATGATTATGTGAATTGGGTACATGTATTATGTAATTGGGTACATGTATTATGTGAATTGGGTACATGTATTATGTGAATTTGGGTATATGTATTATGTGAATTGGGTACATGATTATGTGAATTGGTACATGAATATGTGAGTTGGGTACATGAATTATGGAGTTGGACATGTATTATGTGATTGGGTACATGTAATTATGTGAATTAGGTACATAAATTATGTGAATTAGGTACATGTAATTATGTGAATTGGTACATATATTATGTGAATTGGGTACATGAATTATGTGAATTGGTACATGTATTATGTGAATTGGGTACATGTATTATGTGAATTGGGTACATGTATTATGTGAATTGGGTACATGTATTATGTGAATTGGGTACATGTATTATGTGTAATTAGTACATGTATTATTGAATTGGGTACATTGTATCACGTGAATTGGGTTACATTTATTAATGTGAATTTGGGTACATGTATTATGTGAATTTGGATACATGAATTATGTGAATTTTGGTACATGAATTATGTGAATTGGGTACATTGAAATTATGTGAATTGGTAATGAATTATGTGAATTGGGTACATGAATTATGTGAATTGGGTACATGAATTATGTGAGCTGGGTACATGAATTATGTGAGTTGGGTACATGTATTATGTGAATTGGGTACATGTATTATGTGAATTGGGTACATGAATTATGTTAATTGGGTACATGAATTATGTGAATTGGGTACATGAATTATGTGAATTGGGTACATGAATTATGTGAATTGGGTACATGAATTATGTGAATTGGGTACATGTATTATGTGAATTGGGTACATGTATTATGTGAATTGGGTACATGAATTATGTGAATTGGGTACATGTATTATGGGTACATGTATTATGGGTACATGTATTATGGGTACATGTATTATGGGTACATGTATTATGGGTACATGTATTATGGGTACATGTATTATGGGTACATGTATTATGGGTACATGTATTATGGGTACATGTATTATGGGTACATGTATTATGGGTACATGTATTAAGTGTATTTTTGACTCTAAGAAAGTATTTATAGAAGCAATTTCAGGTTATTTAAGCCAGTTTTTATGTTTTAGTGTCCTGAGTTATGTTTAGATTTGTATTTTGGTTTGTTTGTTGTTGTTGTTGTTTTTCTAATCCCCGTGTGATGTATT
>JAPXFY010000032.1:34206990-34216990 GCA_030674185.1 Monoplex corrugatus | reverse complement strand
ATGACTGAATGGTGCTGGGAGATGGGGGACTGTCCGGTCTTTATACACCCGGGGGTGGAGGGGGGTGAAGGTTAGTGTGGCACAGTCCTGCAAGAACAAGATTGACCACTTAAGACATGCGTGACCAGCTAACGCCAGGACGAAGAGCCTGTCCACCTGGATGGCCAGAAACCTCTCCACATCTTCACCCTTTGACTCCCGCGCCCCCTGTCCACCAGCATCCTGCGTTGCCAACCATTCTAGCAATGCAAAAACTTAACCCTTTGACTTCCTCGCCCTATCTACGAGCTTCCTGGAAGCTGATGGATAGGGTGCAGGAGTCAAAGGGTTATGTTTTTGCAGTTGGTGGATAGGGTGCGGGAGTCAAAGGGTTAAGTTTTGGCAGTTGGTGGATATGGTGTGGGAGTCAAAGGGTTAAGTTTTGGCAGTTGGTGGACAGGGTGCGGGAGTCAAAGGGTTACGTTTTTTGCAGTTGGTGGACAGGGGTGCGGGAGTCTAAGGGTTAAATTTTGGCAGTTGGTGGACAGGGTGGGGGAGTCAAAGGGTTAAGTTTTGGCAGTTGGTGGACAGGGTGCGGGAGTCAAAGGGTTAAGTTTTTGCAGTTGGTGGATAGGGTGCGGGAGTCAAAGGGTTAAGTTTTTGCAGTTGGTGGATAGGGGGCGGGAATCAAAGGGTTAAATGTTTGCAGTTGGTGGACAGGGTGCGGGAGTCAAAGGGTTAACCTCTGCCTCTTCCTCTCCCCTCTCTCCCACCCCCTCCCCCACCCCCCCACCCCCTGCTGACAGCGATAGCAATGAGACCAAACCCTGACCACCCTGATACCCGTAGCTGCCACACGCCGGACACATACACGCGGCAGGGAACAAAAAGCTTGCACCCCGTTCAAATTTCCCTCCCCTCCCCTCCACTTCACTGAGCTCAACCACCTCCTCCCTCCCTCCACCCCTCTTTCCGGGTATATTGGGAATCTCTCACGTTGCTGTCTAACCCAGACACCCACACATCCATCACCCACCCTCTCCTCCCCTACCCCCGGGCGTAGATGATTTTCGTTGGACTCGGGCTTGTTAACCAATGTGTCAAAGACGAACCCAAAAATATATTGGCTGGCTTACCTACCTGCCTATCCATCTACCTATCTTATCTACTTGCCTTCCTACCTACCTACCTCCTTATCTGTGTACCTACGTAACTACCTGCCTACCTACCTTATCTGTCTACCTACCTACCTTATCTGCCTAACTATTACCAACCTACCTACCTTTTCTGCCTGCTTCCCTTACCCATCTATTTATATTACCCTACCTATCTACCTACCTTATCTTTGTACCTACATAACTACCTACCTACCTGAGCTATTTGCTTATCTATAATATCTGCCTAACTGCTTACCTACCTACCTTTTCTGCCTGCTTCCCTTACCTATCTATATTATCTATCTACCTACCTACCTAATCTATGTGCCTACATATCTGCCTACTTACCTACCTTAACTATCTACCTACCTATCTTATTTGCGTAGCTACTTACCTACCTATCTACCTACCTTTTTTGCCTGCCTCTCTTACCTATTTATTTACATTATCCTACCTACCTACCTACCTAATTTATGTACCTACATATCTGCCTACCTACCTACCTTAACTATCTACATAACTATCTTAATTGCCTAACTACTACCTACCTACCTTTTCTGCCTGCCTCTCTTACCTATCTATTTACATTATCTATCTACCTGTCTGCCTTTTTTTTTTAAGGATCATCGCACTCAGGGAGGTTACCTTTGTGCTCAGCTTTTTTCTTTTTCTTTTTTCTTTTTCTTTTTTTTTTTTTTCTTTTTTGTTTTTGTTTTTTGTTCCATTATTTTCTACGCCACCTTAATGGCCACTGAAGCTGGAACAGTTTTTTACAATGCAATGATGATGATGATGTCGATGAGGATGATAATCATGATGCTATGGAGTTCCATCTAGGATTGAGACTGCGTGACAGGGCTGTACTCTACGCTTACTATCATAGCATATCCTGGCGTCAACCAGGCCTGAATCTGGTCAGAAGATTTGAGCAACACCCTCAATGACGCAAGTGGATGAGACTCTCGACTGTGTGGTCCCAGTCTTCCCAGTGAGCCCATAGCACGCCGGTTAGAGCCAAAAAAATCCCGCAGTGATATAATTTCGAAGGGACTGATGGGATTCGAACCCACAACCTTCCAGGTGGTAGTCCATTGCGTTGACCGCTACACCACGGCGACTGGTACCTACCTGTCTGCTTACCTACAAAGTTATGGCTGTCTTTTGGTAGAGCTATGGACTGAAGGATCTAATATCTCGAGTTCAATCCGAGGCTACAACATTAACCCTTTTGACTCCCGCACCCTCTCCACCAGCAGCAAAAACATAACCCTTTGATTCCCTCACTCTATCCACCAGCTTCCTGCAATAATGAATACAGATCACGTGTGTTCCCTCATTCTATCCACCAGCTTCCTGCAACGATAAATACAGATCAGCGTGTATGCAGATATTCAAAACTGTTCTGAAATTCTTTGAACTCTTTTTCCTCTCTTACAACTGACAATTACCACTTTGTTTTTTTGCCTGGTTTCCTGGCCAGGTTGGTATTCCAGGAATGAAGAGACCGACTGCCTTTGCCAAAGAAATGCCACAAAGAGAATAACTTGTCTAAATCCTTCACTCCTCACACAGATCTGAAACCGTAAATATACAAAGTTATGAGAAAAATCTCTTGCTGGAGGATTGGAAACAATCAGATAGACAGACAGACAACAGACTGTTCCTAATCCGTCACGATCTTAAATGCTTTGACTCTGGCACCCTGTCCACCAGCATGCGGCATTACCAACCATGCTAGCAAAGCAAAAAATTAACTCTTTGACTCCCTCACCCTGTCCACCTGCATGCTGCATTATCAACCATGCTAGCAAAGCAAAAACTTAACTCTTTGACTCCCTCACCCTGTCCACCAGCATGCTGCATTATCAACCATGCTAGCAAAGCAAAAACTTAACTCTTTGACTCCCGCACCCTGTCCACCAGCATGCTGCATTATCAACCATGCTAGCAAAGCAAAAACTTAACTCTTTGACTCCCTCACCCTGCAGGAAGCTGGTGGATAGGGTGAGGGAGTCAAAGAGTTACGTGTGTCTATCTATCTGTCTATCCATCTGTCTGTCCGTCCTTCTATCCATGTGTCTATCTTTCCATCCATCTATCCATCTATCTATATCTATCTGTCAATCTGTCAGCCTATATATATATATATATATCTGTTTGTCTGTCTTTATTTACACACACGCGCACACACACACACGCGCACACACACACACGCACACACACACACACATACACACACACACACACACACTCACACACAATGTGTGTGTGTGTGTGTGTGTGTTCATCAGGAAGCTGATGAACAGCGTGAGGGGGGGGGAGGGAGACAAAGTGTTAGAATCAACCTCATCAAGAACCTCGGGGTGGATGGATGGGATGAAGGAGGAGGGAAAGGGTAGTAGAGGGGTGGGGGAAAGGGAGGGAAGGAGAGGATGACGGGTGGCCCTTCTTCACCCCCACCCCACCGGCAGGTGCTACCCGTGTTTAGTATCGCCACCCCGGGTTACTGTGTTTGTCTATGCTGTTCAGAGGACTGTGGATGTTAGAAGCTTTTGGGAGGTGAGAGAAGCATTTCTATTTGTTGCATCTTTTTTTAATTTTGTTTGTTTGTTATGTATGTGTGTGTGAGAGAGAGTGTGTGAGTGTGTGTGTGTGTGTGAGAGAGAGAGAGAGAGAGAGTGTGTGTGTTTGTGTGTGAGAGAGAGAGAGCGAGTGTGTGTGTGTGTGTGTGTGTGTGTGTGTGTGTGTGTGTGTGTGTGTGTGTGTGTGTGTGTGTGTGTGTGTGTGTGTGATAGAGTATGTGTGAGAGAGTGTGTGTGAGAGAGAGTGTGTGTGTCTGAGAGAAAGAGAGAGAGTGTTTGTGTGTGTGTTTGTGTCTAGCTCTGTGTGTGTGTAAGAGAGAGAGGTGTGTGTGTGTGTGTGAGTGTGAGTGTCTGTGTGTGTGAGAGAGAGAGTGTGTGTGTATGTTTGTGTGTGTGTGTGTGTGTGTGTGAGTGTCTGTGTGAGAGAGAGTGAGAGAGAGCGTATGTGTGTATGTTTGTGTGTGTGTGTGAGAGAGAGAGAGAGAGAGTGTGTGTGTATGTGTGTTGTGTGTGTGTGTGTGTGTGTGTGTGTGTGTGTGTGTGTGTCTGTGTGTGAGTGTCTGTGTGTTTTTGAAATTGCGTGACTGACCCCAGTTCAAATGTTGACAATATAAAATCAGATGGTTTGTGTTGTCGATTCTATCGTCAGATTACTTTGAAGAAGGTCGTATGGTTGAAATGTAAGTACTGAAATTTCAGATTGTCTGTCCCCCCACCCTCTCCCCAACTCTCTCTCTCTCTATCGCTCTCTCTCTCTCTCTTTCTCCCTCTTTCTTTCTATCTGTCTGTCTATCTCTCTCGCTTTCTCTCTCTCTTTCTCTCTCTCTCTCTCCCTCTGTCTGTCTCTCTGTTTATCTCTCTCTCTCTCTGTCTCTCTCTCTTGCTCTCTCTCTCTCTCTCTTGCTCTCTCTCTCTGTCTTGCTGTCTCTGTTTCTCTCTCTCTCTCTCTCTCTCTCCCTCTCTCTGTCTGTCTGTCTGTCTCTCGCTCTTTCTCTCTCTCTCTCTCTCTCTCTCTCTCTCTCTCTCTGTCGTCTCTCTCTCTCTGTCTATCTGTCTGTCTGTCTGTCTATCTCTGTTTCTGTTTCTCTCTCTCTCTCTCTCTCTCTTTCTCTCTCTCTCTCTCTCTCTCTCTCTGCCAACAGTTATCATGCAGACTCCACAAGCCTGCATAAAACCCTGTGTGCTGGCAAGATTTTTTAAATGGGAAGGAGGGGGAAGGGGAGAAGAGAGAGAGAGAGAGACCTGTTGAAAGACTTATCCGACACCACCTGTAATGATGGAAACATTAAGATGGGGACAGCCAACAACAGGCCAGTGTTTTTCATGTTGTAGGCTGGGATTGAACTCGAGATATCAGATCTTGAGCCCACGGCTCTTTCAAAAAAAAAAAAAACAAGCAGCCCACGTCAGGGGGAGAGAGAGAGAGGGAGGGGGGGAGGGAGGGAGAGAAAGAGAGAGAGAGACAGACAGACAGACCATGGCACTGATTTTCCAACGGTTAATATTTTATGATCTAAAAGCCTTTTTTTTCAAATTTGCGTATGCTAGTATACCTATCTATATAGAACTAGAAAAATTAAACCAAAACACAAACAAAACAAAACAAACAAACAAAGAAAATAAGAAACTAAAAACGAAATACAATGGTAAGACATTATTTCAGGAAGTCAATTTGTAGAAGCATTTGCTGTCATTTGAGAGAGAGAGAGAGGCCTAGGTAAGAAAGACAGGGGGGAGAGAGAGAGAGGCCTAGGTAAGAAAGACAGGTGGGGAGAGAGAGAGAACAGACGAAAGCCTCGGAAAGAGAGGTAGAGACATACATACAGTATGGTATGTATGAGGAGAACTGTCGGAACTCGGAATTTTAATGAATTTAGGCCAACAGCCCCTTTGATGGGGGAAATCTTAAGACACATTTCTATACAACATTACTTAATTAATTAACACACTTCATTGTATTTACATGGGATATTCAATAGTACTAATGTAGAAAACAAATGTTGTTTCAAGTACGTACGTTCAAAATACTTTTTTTCTCTTATTTTAAAGGCAGCGACCAAAAACTTCGCCAGGTTCACTATGGTTCCCGCAGAGTCATCCGTCATTTTTCTAATAAAAAAATCTTCCTAGTGACCTCTAAATGATAAGATTGTCTGACCTGGTTGTACAGAGGGCATTCAAACAGAAAATGTATCTCGTTTTCCTGCACATTTGGACAAACTGGACATAAAGTGTTGGCAGTCGTAGGCGCAAAGCGATATCTGTGAACGTTTATGTATGAGGAGAGAGACAGAGAGAGTTTATTTTCCACCGGTAAAAGTTTAGTCTAGCTAGTAAAACCGATTTGTTCAAACTCGTTGCTAGATTACAGATTTATATCTAGAACTATATATAAAAGTGCAAAAAACAAAACAAAACAAACGAAAAACATAAAAATAAATCAGTAAATCGATAACAAAATAAATAGGAAATCAGAGCATAACACCATTTTTTTGCTGTCGTTTGAGAGAGAGAGGGGGGTAAGAGAGCGAGGTGTAGAGAGTTGTAATCTATGATGGCAAGAGAGACAAGGTGGGAAAGGGAGGTGAGGGCGAAAGAGAGGGAGAGACAGAGAGAGATGAAGGAAGAGAGAGAGAGAGAGGTGAATGCGAAAGAGAGAGAGATGAAGGCGAAAGAGAGACACAGAGAGAGAGAGAGGTGCAGGCGAAGGAGAGAGGTGAGGAGAAAGAGAGAGAGAGGTGAAGGCGAAAGAGAGAGGTGAGGGCGAAAGAGAGAGGTGAGGGCGAAAGAGAGAGAGAGAGGTGAAGGCGAAAGAGAGAGGTGAAGGCGAAAGAGAGAGGTGAGGGCGAAAGAGAGAGAGAGGTGCAGGCGAAGAAGAGAGGTGAAGGCGAAAGAGAGAGAGAGAGGTGAAGGCGAAAGAGAGAGAGAGAGGTGAAGGTGAAAGAGAAAAAAGAGAGAGAGAATGTGTGTGTGTGTGTGTGAAAGAGAAAGGGGGAGAGAGAGAGAGAGATGAATGCGCGAGAGAGAGAGAGAGGTGAATGCGAAAGAAAGAGAGAGAGAGGTGAATGCGAAAGAAAGAGAGAGAGAGAGAGAGGTTAGGGCGAAAGAGAGAGAGAGGTGAATGCGAAAGAAAGAGAGAGAGAGAGAGAGGTTAGGGCGAAAGAGAGAGAGAGAGGTTAGGGCGAAAGAGAAGGAAAGAGAGAGGGGGAGAGAGAGAGAGAAGGTGAGGGCGCAAGAGAGAGAGAGAGACAGACAGACAGACAGACAGACAGAAGAAGAAGAGACGCGCGTGTCGCCTGACACAGACTTTTACAAAAGCCCCCGGCAAAGGACAACAACAAAAGACACGCTCACAGACGACTCCACATGAAAAGCACTCCTCGTTTTCTTTTCAATGCTTTGGGGGGCCGGCCTGGACCTGCCCTCCCTCTCCCCTCTCCCTTCCCCCTCCCTCCCTCTCTCCCTCTCTCCCTCCCTCTCTCATCAAACTCGCATTCCGCCCATATGTCCTTCCCTGGTCACCTGTGTCCCGCTGCGTTTGGCATCTGAGATTGGACAGTTTGTTGAAATTTTTACGCCTACCCTCCCCCCCTTCCACGTCCACTGTGGAGAGGATGACAGAAAGAGACCTTGCCTAGCACCGTCTCCAACCTACTGTTGAAACGAAAGCTGACCTAATGTGTTGATACCTTTGACGCTGGGAAATAGTTATCGTATCATATCGTATCGTATCGTATCGTATCGTATCGTATCATGTCATATCGTATCATATCATGTCATGTCATGTCGTATCGTATCATGTCATATCGTATCGTATCATGTCATATCGTACCATATGTCATATCATATCATATCATATCATATCATATCATATCATATCATATCATATAATTATCATCATATACCATATCATATATCATATGTCATATATATATATATCATATAACATATATCATATATCATTATATCTCACATCATAGCATAGCATAGCATAGCATATATCAGTCTCTCGCGTGCGCACGCGCGCTGTCTCTGTCTTTCTGTCTCTTTGTGTCTGTCTCTGTCTGTCTGTTTGTCTCTCTATCTCTCTCTCTTCTATTGTGTTGACACCGGTGGCTGTCTATCTGTCTGTCTGTCTGTCTGTCTATATCTATTTATTTAGCTATCTATCTATCCATCTATCCATCCATCCATCCATCCATACATGCATACAGCTATCTATCTATCTGTCTATCTATCTATCTATCTATCTATCTATCTATCTAGCTATCTATCTATCTATATCTGTCTATCAATCTATCTATCTATCTACCTATCTGTCTGTCTGTCTATCTATCTACTCAATTTATCTTTTACGGAATGTGTGTGTATGTATGTATATAATTATGTATGTATGTACGTACGTATGTACGTACGCATGTATGTATGTATCTATGCATGTTTGTACGTATGTATGTATTATACGTCATCCACCGCATACGTCTATAAGAGATACGTAGCTGTCGCCATATCGGTCTTGTTTACCCTCTCCCTCACGCATCCACCCCCACCCCAACCTCATCCACCCACCCACCCACCCACCCACCCGCACTGCTATCTATTTGCCTGGCGCCAAGTTAAATCGCCTTTCATGTTTGGCCTCTTGGCGCTCGCCGACAGCTCTTCAAATTAGATTTTCAGCTGCTTAGCTCCATGTTTGTGCTGATTACATGAAGATGAGGTCTCCTTCAAGAATTTGCACCTTCTTTCTAGGTCGGTCGGGCTGTTTGTGTGTGTGTGTGTGATGTCTGTCTGTCTGTCTGTCTGTCTGTCTGTCTGTCTGTCTGTCTGTCGTTTGTCTCTGTCTTTCTGTGTCTGTCTCTCTTCTGTCGTTTCTTTCCGTCTCTGTCCGTCTTTCTGTGATTGTGTTCTGTCGCTCTTTCTCTGTCTGTCTTTCTGTGACTGTCTTCTGTCGCTCTTTCTGTCTCTGTCTTTCTGTGGACTGGCTCTCTTCTGTCGCTCTTTCTGTCTCTTTCTGTGACTGTCTTCTGTCGCTCTTTCTGTCTCTGTCTGTCTTTCTGTGACTATCTTCTGTCGCTCTTTCTGTCTGTGTTCGTCTTTCTGTGACTGTTCTGTCGCTCTTTCTGTCTCTGTCTTTCTGTGACTGTCTCTCTTCTGTCTCTCTTTCTGTCTCTGTCCGTCTTTCTGTGGCTGTGTTCTGTCGCTCTTTCTGTCTGTGTCCGTCTTTCTGTGACTGTGTTCTGTCGCTCTTTCTGTCTGTGTCTGTCTTTCTGTGACTGTGTTCTGTCACTCTTTCTGTCTCTGTCTTTCTGTGACTGTGTTCTGTCGCTCTTTCTGTATGTGTCTGTCTTTCTGTGACTGTGTTCTGTCGCTCTTTCTGTCTGTCTCTGTCTTTCTGTCACTGTGTTCTGTCACTCTTTCTGTCTCTATCTTTCTGTGACTGTGTTCTGTTGGTCTTTCTGTCTCTGTCTTTCTGTGACTGTATTCTGTCACTCTTTCTGTCTCTATCTTTCTGTGACTGTCTTCTGTCGCTCTTTCTGTCTCTGTCTTTCTGTGACTGTATTCTGTCGCTCTTTCTGTATGTGTCTGTCTTTCTGTGTCTGTCTTCTGTCGCTCTTTCTGTCTCTGTCTTTCTGTGACTGTCTTCTGTCACTCTTTCTGTCTCTGTCTTTCTGTGACTGTATTCTGTCGCTCTTTCTGTCTCTGTCCGTCTTTCTGTGACTATATTCTGTCGCTCTTTCTGTCTGTCTTTCTGTGACTGTATTCTGTCGCTCTTTCTGTCTCTGTCCGTCTTTCTGTGACTATCTTCTGTCGCTCTTTCTATGTCCGTCTTTCTGTGACTATCTTCTGTCGGTCTTTCTGTCTCTGTCTGTCTTTCTGTGACTGTGTTCTGTCGCTCTTTCTCTGTCTCTGTCTGTCTGTGACTGTCTTCTGTCGCTCTTTCTGTCTCTGTCCGTCTTTCTGTGGCTGTGTTCTGTCGGTCTTTCCGTCTCTGTCCGTCTTTCTGTGACTGTTTCTGTCGCTCTTTCTGTCTCTGTCGTCTTTCTGTGATTTGTGCTCTCTTCTGTCGCTCTTTCTTCCTGCCCTGTCCCGTCTTTTTGCTTTTCTGTCGCTCTTTCTGTCTCTGTCGTCTTTCTGTGACTGTGTTCTGTCGCTCTTTCTGTCTCTGTCCGTCTTTCTGTGCTTTTTCTGTCGCTCTTTGTCTCTGTCCGTCTTTCTGTGACTGTGTTCTGTCGCTCTTTCTGTCTCTGTCTCTCTTCTGTGACTTTTCTGTCGCTCTTT
>JAPXFY010000032.1:34194490-34201990 GCA_030674185.1 Monoplex corrugatus | reverse complement strand
TGTTTTTTGCTGTCCATGGAAATCTCAACATTCTTCTTAGAAACCACATTTTATGTTGCCTCGATTTTCTTCTGACTTGCGCGTTGACTGTCCACTCCTCAAACGTACGCATTTAAATGTTAACCGACTGCTTTGATTCTCAAAGTTTCAGGGTCACACCTAAGCGAGACGCGCATTGCCGAGACAGTTAAAAGGAAGATGTGGTAGTGCATGTATGGGTCTGATTTTTTTTTATTTACTTATTTCATTTGTTAACATGTTTCCTAAATTTTTCACTTCCTTTTTCTGCACTTTTTTTTGGTTTTTTGTTGTTGTTGTTGTTGTTGGTTTTTTGGAGGGTTTGGATGGGTATTTTCGTTTTCACTACCTGCGAGAATTATATTACCCGCTGTGAGTAATTACCCCTGCGCTCGGAAATGGCCACATGCCTGAAGTTGAAACGTTGCGTGCGTGCGTGTGTGTGTTGTGTGTGTGTGTGTTGGTGTGTGTGTGTGTGTGTGGTGTTGTTCCTTATTCGTGTCTGTATCGTTTGTCTCTATTATGTATGTGTCGTTCGTGAGTGTGTAGTGTGTGATGTATGTGTGTATGTATTCTGTATGTGTGTGTTTTGCGTGTGTATGTGTATGCGTTTGTATTGTGTGTATGCGTGTGTATGTGTGTGTATGTTATGCGTTGTATGTGTGTGTAGCGTTGTATGTGTGTGTTATTGTACGGTGGTTCTGCGTGTTGTGTGTGTATGAACAGATAGCAGACAGCAGACAGATAGACAGACAGGCAGACAGTCAATCAGACATGTCAGACAGACAGGCAACAGACAGACAGACAGGCAGGCAGTCACACAGACAGACAGACAGACAGACAGAGGGATTTAGGGAAGTGGGGACCAGGAAGAGGTGCAACAGCGGATGGGTGAACCTTTCCCTTCTCTGTCAGTAATTCAGAAAAGATGGAATGCCTTTCTTTCTCTCCCATTTTCGTTTAAGAGCCGCTGAGATCAACACATCGTCCTCATTGGCCATGCTTCCGTGAGCGTATTCATGGTGAAGATGGTGGCACTGATGGTGATGATGAATGATGATGATGATGATGATGATTAGATGATGATGATGATGATAGAACAACAGCGATGAAGATGGTGTATAACGATGATGATGATGAAGACGATATCAGGAACGATAGTAATTATCATGGATCCTCTTCACCTTTGCAGTGCGTTCATTGTCTGTCTTGCTCTGTTTGTCTTTCTGTTTGTCTTCTATCTGTCTCGTCTGTCTCTTTGTCTTTCTGTCTCTCTCTTCCTGTCTCTGTCTTCTGTCTCTCTCTCCCTTCCTCTTCTTCTCTCTCCTCTCCTCTCCCTTCTCCTCTCCTCTCTCCCTCCCCCCCTTCTTTCCCCCCTCTCTGTCTCTCTCTCTCTCTCTCCTCTCCTCTTCCTCTCTCTCTCTCTCCCCTCCTTTCTGCTCTCACCTCCTTCTTCTGCCCCCTCTCTCCTCCATCCCCTCTGTTCCCCTCTCCCCCCCCCCTTTCTCTCTCCTCTCCCTCCCTTTCCCTCTCTCTTTACCTCTCTTACCCTCTGTCTCTCCCCTTCCCTCTCTTTCCCCCTTCCCTTCTCCCTCTTCCCCCTCCCTCTCCCCTCCTATCTCCTCTGTCCTCCCTTCCCCCTCTCTCTCCTCTCCCCCTCTCTCCTCCTCTCTCCTTCCCCTCTGTCCTCCTTCCCCCCTCTCTCTCTCGCTCTCCTGTTTCAATTTCTACGCCGCTTAGTCACAGAACCTGGCACAGTTTTTCACTGTGGGATGGCAATGCATGACAACTGGGGATGATAATCATAAGACTGTGGAGTTCATATCGGATTGGGACTGCGTGGCAAGGCAGTCGTCCACATTCCTTTAATGATATATATAGCCTGGCGTCAACCAGGTCCGGGAGATACAGACATCTGCGGTGTTTGTCAGGATATTATGTTCATCAGCGCCCGCGGTGACGCCTCCGTGAAGTGGACTGTGTTGGTCCCAGTCTTCCCAACGAGGAGCCGTTTTTTTTGTTTTTTGTTTTTTTGTTTTTGTTTTTTTTGTTTGATATCTTTATTTTGTTTTGGTGTGGGTTTGTTTGTTTTGGTTTGTTTTTTCTTTTGTTTGCTTGTTTTTTTTGTTTTTTGTTGTTGTTGTTGTTTTTTTTTTGGGGGGTGGGGCAAAAAATCCTACAACGATTTGGATAGAATTGATAGGGATTCGAACCCACAACCTTCCAGGTCGTCAGTCCGTCGCGGTAACCGCTGCGCCACGGCGATAGCCCCCGTAAGCAGAAGACTGAAAATTGATCGCTGGCTAAAATTGTCTTTATCTCTTGTTCAAATCTGTGTGTTCCGTGTAAGGAATGTCTGTCTTATCTGTGAAGACACGTAAGGTAAAAGGTGTGTGTGTGTGTGTGTGTGTGTGTGTGTGTGTGTGTGTGTGTGTGTGTGTGTGTGTGTGTGTGTGTGTGTGTGTGTGTTGTGTGTGTGTGTGTGTGTGTGTGTGTTGTGTGTGAGTCAATTGTAATCATGTTATCAAAAGTCACTTTATATGTCGTGTAGACTTGGACCCCAAATAATCTCTTCGTCTGTCTTTCGCCGACTAGATAGTGATTGATTGATTTGGTTCAGTTTTTACGTCGACACCCACCTCAGGTGATATGGCCGACGGGGATAACCATCCCAGGGAAGTTGGGGAATGAGGACTTATCTAATCCTATAGTGACACCACCAGAACAACAATGATGTTAAGATGGAGCAGTGAAAAGGCCAGTTTTAATATAGCGCACCCCGGGATTCGAACCCACAACCATTAGCATGTGAATCCGACGCTCAAACCAACTGAGCTACTGGGGCTCGCTAGATTGTGAGGTCGCGACTTGCTATAATTGTGGCCGGTTTTTGGTTTTTGGTTCGGTTCGGTTCGGTTTGGATTTGTCTGGTCTAGTTTGTTTGCTTTTGGTTTATTTGGTTTTGGTTTTGGTTTTGGTTTAATTTGGTTTGGTTTTTGGCATTTGGTTTATTTAGTTCTGTTCGTTTGGTTTGGTCGTTTGCTTGCTTTCTTGCTTTCTTTAATTGATTGATTGATTGATTTTACCAGTTCCTACCCTAAAACGTAGCCTGTTCGATGCCCGTGTTAATCCTGCAATTGATCTGGTGTAGTCGGTTTGGTGTTTCCCGAGTTCCGTTTACACACACACACACACACACACACACACACACACACACACACACACACACACACACACACACACACACACACACACACACACACAACACACACACAACACACACACACGCACCACGCACGCACGCACGCACACACACACACACGCACATACACACACATACACACACACATACACACACACATACACACCACCACGACACACACACACACACGCACGCACGCACGCACGCACGCACGTCACATATCTCCATTGTATGTATGATTTTCTTAGGGCTTTGTGCGGATTCAGGGGTCTGGCAAATAAATAACCACCGGCGGATCTGGGTAGAGCGCGTGTGGTATTGCCTGTCCCGAGTGCGATGAATCTCTCTTGAACAATCTCTGAACTGAGAGAGAGAGAGAGAGAGGGGGGAGAGAGAGAGAGGAAGAGAGAGAGAGAGCGTTGTGTGTGTCTTTTTTTGAGTCTGTATGTCTGTCGGTCGGCTCGTTGGTGGGTGGGTGTTTGTGAATAAAGGTGTGTGTGTGTGTGTGTGTGTGTGTGTGTCTGTCTGTCTGTCTGTCTTCTGTCTGAGAGAAGATAGAGAGAAACGAGAGGGGAAAACGAGAAAGAAGGAAAATTCTTCCCGTGGAATACGAATAGCCATGATGCAAGCTGCATACCTGTGTTGACCAGAAGACATGCTTGGGGAGAGGAGGGTTTTTTCCAACACTATACCTGTATCCTCACCCCCACCACCCACCCCCATATTTATCTTTATTCCCCCACCACTCTCCTCTCTCCCACCCACCCACCTAGTTCTTCTACACACCCCCACCTTCACCTCATTTCATCTCCACCATCACCTGCCCCCCACCACTCTCCTCTCTCCCACCCACCCACCTAGTTCTTCTACACCCCCCCACCTTCACCTCATTTCATCTCCACCATCACCTACCCCCCCCCCCCCACCATAGCCATTCAGTGATTTAGTCCCCTTCTCACACTGGACGAAAGCAGCAGGGAAGTTTCAGTCTTTTTCTCATAATTTTGTATTTGGTGTTTGTTTGTTTGTTTTGTGATCTTACATTCACGCTTGCAAAGGCCAGTTGGCCTGAAATTTTGCGCCTGTCTTGTCTGGTTGTATTATTAAATACGCGTTCTGATTCTATTTTCGTGTTTTTCTGATTCCCTTTTTTTTTTTTTTTTTTTTTTTTAATTCCCTCGTCCCTTTCTCTGAGTTCATCCCCCTTCCCTCTTCCCCTCTCTCTTCCCCCTTCCCTCTTCCCCCTCCCTCTTCCCCCTTCCCTCTTCCCCCCTTCCCTCTTCCCCCTTCCCTCTTCCCCCTTCCCCCCTTCCCTCTTCCCTCTTCCCCCCTTCCCTCTTCTCCTCTTCCCCCTTCCCTCTTCTCCCCTTCCCTCTTCCCTCTTCCCCCTTCCCTCTTCTCCCCTTCCCTCTTCCCCTCTTCCCTCTTCTCCCCTTCCCCTTCCCTCTTCCCCCCTTCCCTCTTCTCCCCTTCCCTCTTCTCCCCTTCCCTCTTCCCCCTTCCCTCTTCCCCCCTTCCCTCTTCTCCCCTTCCCTCTTCCCCCTTCCCTCTTCTCCCCTTCCCCTTCCCTCTTCTCCTCCTTCCCTCTTCCCTCTTCCCCCTTCCCTCTTCCCCCTTCCCTCTTCCCCCTTCCCTCTTCTCCTCTTCCCTCTTCCCTCTTCCCCCCTTCCCTCTTCTCCCTTCCCCCTTCCCTCTTCTCCCTTCCCTCTTCCCCCTTCCCTCTCCCCTTCTCCCTCTTCTCCCCTTCCCTCCCCCTTCCCTCTTCCCCTTCCTCTTCCCCCTTCCCTCTTCCCCCCTTCCCTCTTCCCCCTTCCCCTCTTCTCCCCTTCCCTCTTCCCCCCTTCCCTCTTCCCCCTTCCCTCTTCCCCCTTCCCTCTTCCCCCTTCCCCTTCCCCTTCCCCCCCTTCCCTCTTCCCCCTTCCCTCTTCTCCCCTTCCCCTTCCCCTCCTCTTCCCCCTTCCCTCTCCCCTTCCCTCTTCCCCTTCCCTCTTCTCCCCTTCCCTCTTCCCCCCTTCCCTCTTCCCCCTTCCCTCTTCCCCCTTCCCTCTTCTCCCCTTCCCTCTTCCTCCCTCTTCCCCCCCTTCCCTTCCCCCTTCCTCTTCCCCCTTCCCTTCCCCTTCCCTCCGTCCAGCGCCATCTGCCCAAAAATGTTCCATCTCTACGTCTATCTCCATCTTCACCTCTCTCCCTCTCTCCCTTTCCCTCCCCCCTCCCCCCATTCTCTCTCCCCCAATATGACTCCGGAGGTCAGGATAACCGCCCGCTTTGACACGACATTCCCATACCGGGTGGGCCCGAGGCGGGTAGAATCCACCCGTAACTAACCGCGTTTAGGAGCCAGTGTCGCCACCAGCGATCCAAAGGTCAGCGGGGTACTCGCTCCGATGATAGTGGCTAAAACTTTGATTGATTGATTTGGTCACAGAGAGAAAGGAGGAGGGAGAGAGAGAAAGAGAGAGAGAATGGTTAAAATGTCACAGAGAGAGAAGGGGGAGAGAGAGAGAGAGAGAGAGAAAGGGAGAGAGACACACACACACACAGAATGGTAAAAATGTCACACACAGAGAGAGGGAGATTAGAATTTGCTTGGTGTTGCTTGGTGGGATCCATCGCACACAGACAAGTTCCATATGCGCTTCACCCAAATCTGCCAGCAGGAATCTGACAGACTCCCCGAGCCTGCGCAAAACTATGGGCTGGCAAGGCCTTGAAATGGGGAGGGGAGAGGAAAGGGATTTATGAAACACTAATCTGATACCATCAGAATGAAACACTGATGTGATACCATCGAATGAAACACTGATGTGAACCATCAGAATGAAACACTGATGTGATACCATCAGAATGAAACACTAATGTGATACCATCAGAATGAAACACTGATGTGATACCATCAGAATGAAACACTGATGTGATACCATCAGAATGAAACACTAATGTGATACCATCAGAATGAAACACTGAATGTGATACCATCAGAATGAAACACTGATGTGATACCATCAGAATGAAACACTGATGTGATACCGTCAGAATGAAACACTAATCTGATACCGTCAGAATGAAACACTAATCTGATACCATCAGAATGAAACACTAATCTGATACCATCAGAATGAAACACTAATCTGATACCGTCAGAATGAAACACTAATGTGATACCATCAGAATGAAACACTAATCAGATACCATCAGAATGAAACACTAATCTGATACCATCAGAATGAAACACTAATCTGATACCATCAGAATGAAACACTAATCTGATACCGTCAGAATGAAACACTAATCGGATACCATCAGAATGAAACACTAATCTGATACCATCAGAATGAAACACTAATCAGATACCATCAGAATGAAACACTAATGTGATACCATCAGAATGAAACACTAATGGATACCATCAGAATGAAACACTGAATGATACCATCAGAATGAAACACTAATCTGATACCATCAGAATGAAACACTAATGTGATACCATCAGAATGAAACACTGATCTGATACCGTCAGAATGAAACACTAATCTGATACCATCAGAATGAAACACTAATCTGATACCATCAGAATGAAACACTAATCTGATACCATCACAATGAAACACTAATCGATACCATCACAATGAAACACTAATGTGATACCATCAGAATGAAACACTAATCTGATACCATCAGAATGAAACACTAATGTGATACCATCAAATGAAACACTGATGTGATACCATCAGAATGAAACACTAATCAGATACCATCAGAATGAAACACTAATGTGATACCAGCAGAATAAAACACTAATCTGATACCATCAGAATGAAGCACTAATCTCACTGAACCATCAGAATGAACACTAATGTGATACCATCAGAATGAAACACTAATCTGACTGATACCATCACAATGAACACTGATGTGATACCATCAGAATGAAACACTAATCTACTGATACCATCACAATGAAACACTAATATACCATCAGAATGAAACACTAATGTGATACCATCAAAGAAACACTGATGTGATACCATCAGAATGAAACACTAATGTGATACCATCAGAATGAAACACTAATGTGATACCATCAGAATGAAACACTAATGTGATACCATCAGAATGAAACACTAATGTGATACCATCAGAATGAAACACTAATCTGATACCATCAGAATGAAACACTGATGTATACCATCAGAATAAAACACTGATGTGATACCATCAGAATGAAACACTAATGTGATACATCAAATGAACACTAATGTGACCATCAGAATGAAACACTG
>JAPXFY010000032.1:34186990-34189490 GCA_030674185.1 Monoplex corrugatus | reverse complement strand
AAAAGAGAGAAAGATCAGTGAGAGTGAGAGGGGGGGGGGTAAATGGGGAAGGGAGAGGGAAAGGGAGAAGGAGAGAGAAAGATTATATAATTATATATATATCTGTGTGTATATATATATGTGTGTGTGTGTGTATGTATATATATATATATATATATATATATATATATATATAGGTATTCCAAAGTGATTTTCAAATTTGAACTTATCTGTATAAAAATCAGCTGGGAAAATAGAGATTTTCATTCTGAACACATACATACTTTATTTTTTAATGTGGGATAAAAAATAAATTTTTTATGATTTTTTCCTTTCTTTTTGGACTTAGAAAAATTTTGCACATTTTTTTAGGCCACATTCAGACATGCCTTGAACACACATATAAAATCACACAAGTCCAGAAAATCATTTCTGAGGAGGTTTTTACTTGTTAAGTTGATGTGCAAAAAACATATGGACAGAAATGCATATCAATAAAAATACAGACCTATGAAAATGACAAAAAATAGCAAAATTGGACGCCGCCGTTCCAAACAGCTGGGCAAGGGACCCATTTTCATTAATTTCAAACTCCATTATCTTTAAGAAATACAATACAGTGACACTGAAATGAATCATATATGATAAACATATTAAGGAATTTAACCCTAATTTTTTCCAGCTTCATCTGAAAGCTGGTTGAAAAGATATCAGATGTCAAAAATGCGAAATATGCCGATTTGTCACAGTGAAAAAAATGGCGAATTTTACACATATTTGGTGCACCATAACTTTTTTCACTTTAAAGTTACAAAAATGGTTTTGATATCAAATTGCTCAGCATGACAAACTCTTTCAATGTAAAACAACCCCAGACATCTGTATGTTTAAACAAACCATATTTGGGTAAGGATAAAATACTTATTTTGAAAAAAATGTGTATTTTAGCTTTTTGCAAGACTCCGTAACTTCTGTCACATTCATCCTATTGCAAAGTACCATATACCAAAATGATCAGTTTTTTTATGATCTGTCAGTATAACAAACAAGACATTAGGTTTCAATCTTTCTGTAAACAAAAATCAGATGACAAAATTATAACAAATGTCAGCTGATAATAGTAACAAATAATGCGTTTTGTTTACATATCGAATCAAACAAGACATGTACATCAACAACATTCATTCAAAGAAGTCATCTTCATAGTTTTTACATGCCAATTTGTTGTTTTTTTTATCTTCATAGTTTTTACATGCCAATTTGTTGGGGTTTTTTTATCATTAAACAACAATTAAAACATGTCTTGACCTTTAACTGTTCCTTAACTGTGTGTAGAACATTATCAAAAGCTTCCACATCATTGTCTTGACCTTTCACTGTTGCTTAATTACAGTAGATAACTGTCCTGACCTTCAACTTAAACTGGAAGCACAAAAGATAGAAATCATCTCTTTTTACAAAAAACATGTAATGAAATGTAAAAAAATACTTGTCAGTGTCTATGATCAGTGATTCCCCTTCACAAGTGACAGGAAATTAAAACATGTTAAGATGCAGTTCATCATCATTGCTGTCAAAGTTGTCCAAAAGACTAGGTCTCCGCCCTCTGCCAGTCTTAAGAAATCGCTCCTTCATCCTCATGAAGAGATCATCTGTGAGAAAAATAGTGTAGAGGGAAAGTATTAGTACATCTATCTGTTCTATCCTGTAGCGTAATGTGAAAATCCCATTTGTAGGGACAAACAGGCCTATACATACAGAGCAAGAGGCAAATACTGACCAAAACAAAAACAAATCCAAAAAACAAGAACATAAAACATGCAGGAACACAAGGACTTTTGTACCCCTGCTCAATTAACTTCCCTGCCTGTCAAAGAGAGAAAGGATCAAGAGAGAGAGAGATTGGTGTGGAGCTGTAAGAAGCCTACCAGTATTATTGTCAGCTTTGAAAATAAAATTATAATACCTTACCCTAACTCACAAAGCAGTGGGCAAAGTAAAATGTTCCATACATTTAGGCCTACTCAAATCAGCACAACAAAATTTATCTCATAAACACTATAGGCCTAGTTAGGAAGGTTCATAGTGTCCAACCCATTAACCTGGTAGGCCTACTTTATTTTGTTTAAATATTATTTTTGATGACAATAATAGTAATGATAATAAATAGTAATGAATGATAGTAAACTAATAATGAAATAATGATAATAATAATAATGATAAATAATAATGAATAATGATAGTAAAATAATAACAACAAAAATATAACAATATTAATAATAATAAACTTTTAAAGCTGTTGAACTAGATCTAGGTGATAATAATATTGGGCCTAAAAATAATAGGATTGATAAACATGCAAATTTGATTCAATGGTACCATTCAGGAAGTTTACACAAAGGCAGAAAAGAAAAAGGTGTAACATTGTGAAATTATTGAACGACACTGAACCAGATCGAGTGAAGTCAAGGGAGGTCACTCGGCCGATTCGACTATCGATCGATCAAAGCGTTGGTCACGT
>JAPXFY010000032.1:34176990-34181990 GCA_030674185.1 Monoplex corrugatus | reverse complement strand
CAAAGACAAGAAGACATTTAAGATATAGCTATGGGAGCTGGTGGCCTAGTGGTTACAGGGTCAAAGGGTTAAGTTTTTGCGGTTGGTGATGGGGTGAGGAAGTCAAAGGTTAAATTTTTGCATTTGGTGATAGGTCCGGGAGTCAAAGGGTTAAGTTTTTACAGTTGGTGGATAGGGTGAGGAAGTCAAAGGGTTAAGTTTTTGCAGTTGGTGGATAGGGTGAGGAAGTCAAAGGGTTAAGTTTTTACAGTTGGTGGATAGGGTGAGGAAGTCAAAGGGTTAAGTTTTTGTGGTTGGTGGATAGGGTGAGGAAGTCGAAGGGTTATGTTTTTGCAGTTGTGAATAGGGTACGGAGTCAAAGGGTTAAGTTTTTGCAGTTGGTGGATAGGGTACGGGGAGTCAAAGGGTTAAATTAAAAACAAACACAAGAATAACACTAACTGTGGGATGTGCATGTGGGTGTTGTCATGTTGGCCAAAAGGCCCCCGACGCAAACATGACATGTAGGGTCTGCTAACATGTGTATTTGATAGTAAAGTTATTCTGCATGCGTTTACGTAGAAAGCGGGTTTAGGAGCTAACAGATCTGCATGCATGCATACCAGTCGCCGTGGTGTAGTGGTTAACGCAGTGGACTACCGACTGGAAGGTTGTAGGTTCGAATCCCCATCAGTATCTCCAAAAAAATTATTGTAGGATTTTTCGGCTCTAACTGGCTCCTACCCAGAGTTGGGCGTGCTATGGGCTCATTGGGAAGACTGGGACCACACAGTCGAGTCTCATCCACTTCACGGATGCGTCATTGAGGGTGTTGCTCAAATCTTCTGACCAACACCGCAGGTGTCTGTATCTCTCGGGCCTGGTTGACGCCAGGATGTATTATGATAGTAAGTGTAGAGTACAGCCCTGTCACCAATCTCAATCCTAGATGGAACTTCATAGCATCGTGATTATCATCCTCATCGACATCATCATCATCGCATTGTGAAAACTGTTCCAGCTTCTGTGGCCATTAAAGTGGCGTAGAAAATGGGACGAAAAAAAAAAGGTGAGCAGTAAGGCAACCTCCCTGAGTGCAGTGATCCTAAACAAAAATAGATGAATCTGCATGTGTGTTGACCTGGGAGACGGGAAAAATCTCCACCCTTTACCCACCGGGCAGGGATGTACCAGGCAGGATTGAGCCCCAGACCTTCCTATTGGAGTCAGACGTCTTAACCGCTTGGCTATCGTGTGTGTGTGTTTGTGTGTCTGTGTGTGTGTGATTAGTGTGTTGTGTTTGTGTGTGTGTGTGTGTTGTTAGGACTCTGTGTGTGTTTAGCGCTCTGTGTGTGCGTGTGGTGTGTGTGTGTGTGTGTGTGTGTGTGTTTGGCACTATATATGAGTGTCTTTGTGTGTGTGTGTGTCTGTTTCTGTGTGTGTCTGTGTTTGTGTGTGTGTGTGTCTTTCTCTCTTTGTGTGTATGTGTGTGTGTGTGTGTGTGTGTGTGTGTGTGTGTGTGTGTGTGTGTGTGTGTAGATAATTGAAGAAGGGAAGGGTTGGTAGACCAAACGTGTGTGAGTGTCTGTGAGAGAGGAAGAGTGACTGTGTGTGTGTGTGTGTCTCTCTCTTCTCTCTCTCTTCTCCTCTCTCTCTCTCTCTGTTGTGTGTGTGTGTGTGTCTTGTGGTGTGTTGAGTGTGTGTGTGATGAGGAGTGTGTCTGTGTCTCTATCTGTGTGTGTGTGTGATTAGTGTGTGTGTGTGTGTGTCTCTGTTTTTGTGTAGTGTGTGTGTGTCTCTGTGTTTTGGGTGTGTGGTGTCTGTGTGTTGTCTCTCTCTCTGTCTCTCTGTGTTTGTGTGTGTGTCTGTGGTGTGGGCGCGGGCGTGTGTCTGTGTGTGTGTTGTGTGTATGTGATATTGAAGAAGAGAAGGGTGGTAAGCCAAACGTGTGTGTGTGTCTGTGAGAGAGAGAGTCTGTGTGTGTGTGTGTGTGGTCGTGTGTTTCTTTCTCTCATTTGTTTGGTTGGTGTGTGTCTGTATGTGTTGTGTTATGGCGCGCGCGCGCGTGCGTGTGTGTGTGTGTGTGTGTGTGTTTTCCTCATCAAGGACAGGTCACGACCAGGGACAGTCATCAACTGGCACTAAACCTTTTTTTCACGATATGCCACAAGACTCAAGAAAGACAACCCCCTCTCTCTCTCTTTCTCTCTTCTTTGTCTCTCTTTCCTCTCTCTCTCTTTCTTTCTCTCTCTGTCTCTCTTTCTCTTTCTCGCTTTCTCTCTCTCTCTTTCTCTCTCTCTCTCTCTGTCTCTTTGTTTCTCTCTCTTTCTCTCTCTCTCTCTCTCTCTTTCTCTCTCGCTGTCTGTCTGTCTCTCTAACACACAGACACACCACACACAGATGTAAACACACAGACAGACAGACAGACACACACACACACAAACACAAAACACACACACACACACACACACACACACACACACACACACACACACACACACACACACACACACACACACACACACACTCATTCACAATCAGAATCACGTTTCCAACCCTTTCTGTGCGCGTAGCATCACAAATAGATAGTTTATAAACAGAGAGAGAGAGAGAGAGCACAAATAGATAGTTAATAAACACAGAGAGAAAAAGACAGAGGAGAGAGAGAGAGAGAGAGAGAGCGCAGAAACACGGTGTTTTAGTTAGTGGGTGTTGTGACATAAAGATAGCACGTACCTTTTATTCTTCGTCCGTGGTGTGTTTGCATTCACACAATGAAATGTTTATAAACAGCCTGAAGACCTCAAAATGACGCGAGTGAACGGAGAGACAGATAGAGAGAGGTTGGGTGATTGGTGGGGGGGGGGGGGGGCAGAGAGAGGGAGAGAGACAGACAGACAGACAGACGGATAGATAGACGGGGAGAGAAAGAGAGAGACAGAGGGAGAGAGAGAGGGGGTAGACAGAAAGAGAGACAGACAGACAGGCGGATAGACAGACAGACGGGGGGTAGAGAGAGAAAGAGAGACAGACAGACAGGCGGACAGATGGGTAGACAGACAGACAGACGGACGAATAGACAGACAGACGGGGGGGGGGGGGGGAGAGAGACAGAGAGAGAGAGAGAGGCACAGAGACAGACGGACAGGCAAGAGGGGGGGGGGGGGCGGAGAGAGAGGGAGAGACAGACAGACACAGAGAGAGGGGGGGGGAGGGGGGCAATGGTGTAATTTCAAAATAACAAGAACAGTGAACGAAAGGAACAGACTTCAGTTACAGACACATCAACCACAGCATTGCTAGCCGTACCATAATACAAGTCAAACAGTAACCATACTGTTTGTTTAGCTGACCAAATCCGGTATCTGTTCTAATGTAACTAAACACACATGTTTGCCTGCAGGCACATCAAAGGGTGCATTCACGTACGTACACAGAGAGAGAGAGAGAGAGAGAGAGAGAGGGACGGACGGACGGACAGATAAATAGATAGATAGATAGATAGGTAGGTACGTAGGTACGTAGGTACGTAGGCAGACAGACAGTAAGACAGATAGATAGGTAGGTAGGTAGGTAGGTAGACAGGTAGACAGACAGAGATAGAGAGAAAGAAAGAGAGAGAAGAGACAGAGAAAGAGACAGACAGATAGGCAGACAGAGAGAGAAAGAGAGAGAGAGAGCGATATATATATTATATATGAGAGAGAGAACCAGAGAGACAGACAGAGAAAGACAGACAGACAGAGAACGAGAGAAAGAAAGAGAGAGAGAAGAAACAAGGAAAGAGAGAGAGAAGAGGGACAGACAGACAGACAGAGAGATAAAGAGAGAGAGATGGTCCTTTGACATTTAAATTATAATGTTTAGCAGAACTATAGGAGTGTGGGTTGCTGAATGATTGCACTGTCGATCGGTACACGCATACCCAGTCGTGAACTAGAGCCCTACTTTTGATAACACAAATTTATATAACGAGAGAGTGTGTGCGAGAAAGAAAGGAGAGAGGGGGAGAGAATGAGAGAGAGAGAGGGGAGAGAGAAGAGAGAGGGAGACAGAGAGAGAGAGACAGAGAGAGAGAGAGACACAACACAGACACACACAACACACACACACACACACACACACACACACACACACACACACAGTGAGACAGACAGAGAGACATAGAGACAGACAGAGAATTTAGTATTTTATTCATATATATAGAGGGAGACACAGAGAGAGAGAGAGACGAACATTGGGGAGAGAAGTGTGAACATTCTTTATCCATCCTTTGAGAGACAGACAGAGAGACAGAGAGAACGTTCTTTATACAGGACGAGGATAATAATTATAATAGATACCTCCCTCGCCGAAGTTGGAACTAATCTATGCAAGTCATTGCAACAATCATAATGGACTACTGCCCCCCTTGATGGGACAGCCGAGTTAAGTGTACTTGCTGATCTTCAGCAACCAGCACCTGGTGTGGGTCTTCACCTGGAAACCCAATTCTGGTATCATGTGTACATCCATTCTCCCACAGACACTGCCTGGAAAGCGGTCTGGAAATATTTGGTTGTCTGTCTCTGTCCCTGTCTCTCTCTGTCTGTCTGTCTGTGTGTGTGTGTGTCTCTCTCTGTCTGTCTGTCTCTCTCTCTCTCCTCTCTCTCTCTCTCTCTCTCTTTCTGTGTATGTTCGTCTCTGTCTCCCTGTTATCTCTCTCTCTCTCTCTCTCTCTCCTACCACACACACACACACACACACACACACACACACACACACACACACACACACACACACTCATACTCACTCTTATTTCTCTCTCTCTCACTCACACACACACACACTCTCTCTCTCTCTCTTCTCTCTCTCTCTCTGTCACACACACCCCACACACACACTCTCTCTCTCTCTCTCTCTCTGTCACATACACACACACACACTCTCTCTCTCTCTCTCTCTCTCTCTGCCACACACACACACACACCTCTCTCTCTCTCTCTCTCTCTCTCTTTCCTCTCTCTCTCTCTCACTCTCTC
>JAPXFY010000032.1:34099490-34164490 GCA_030674185.1 Monoplex corrugatus | reverse complement strand
TTCAAGTTCATTCATGTGTACCATAAAAAATAATGCAATTTCCAATTCAGTTCAATTTGTGTGTACATATAAAAAATGCAATATCAATTCAAGTTCAGTACATGTGTACCATAAAAAAAAAATGCAATACAATTCAGTTCAATACTGTGTACCATAAAAAAAAATGCAATACCAATTCAAGTTCAATACATGTGTACCATAAAAAAAATGCAATACCAATTCAAGTTCAATACATGTGTATCATAAAAAAAATGCAATACCAATTCAAGTTCAATACATGTGTACCATAAAAAAAAATGCAATACCAATTCAAGTTCAATACATGTGTACCATAAAAAAAATTACCACTATAAGTTCAGTACTTCTTTCTCTTTTCCCGTAACTTCATAAAGAGTCATTTGGGCAGTATACTAAAGAACTGTTCACCAGATTCCTTCAACTCTGATGGTTGTGTGTCAACGTTTGGATCTCTGTAAATGGTTTCGCTGTCCATTTCACAATGTCACGTTGTCATTGCATCGTTGTTGTTTGTTTTTTGTTTGTTTGTTTGTTTTCTGTCATCCCCTCTATCTCCCTCCATCAACAGACAATTCCATGAAGAATTGATTTTGTGAGATTATTGGATCCTGTTGTGTGGCCATATCGATATAGTTTTCTTTTCTGAATTGGCAGTCAATACGTCTTCATATGGTTCAGTTTTGTGGCCATATCGATATAGTTTTCTTTTTTAAATTGAAGTCCGTAGATCTTCATGTGGTTCAGTTTTGTGGCCATATTGATATAGTTTTCTTTTTTAAATTGAAGTCAGTACATCTTCATGTGGTTCAGTTTTGTGGCCATATCGATATAGTTTTCTTTTTTAAATTGAAGTCCTTATATCTTCATGTGGTTCAGTTTTGTGGCCATATTGATATAGTTTTCTTTTTTAAATTGAAGTCAGTACATCTTCATGTGGTTCAGTTTTGTGGCCATATCAATATAGTTTTCTTTTTTAAATTGAAGTCAGTACATCTTCATGTGGTTCAGTTTTGTGGCCATATCAATATAGTTTTCTTTTTTAAATTGAAGTCCGTAGATCTTCATATGGTTCAGTTTTGTGGCCATATTGATATAGTTTTCTTTTCTAAATTGAAGTCCTTAGATCTTCATGTGGTTCAGTTTTGTGGCCATATCAATATAGTTTTCTTTTCTGAACTGAAGTCCTTAGATCTTCATATGGTTCAGTTCTGTGGCCATATCGATATAGTTTTCTTTTCTAAATCGAAGTCTGTAGATCTTCATGTGGTTCAGTGTGCTGCTTGATGATTGGTTTGGTACACCTGTTTGGGTCCTGTTTTATGGCCACATCGACATAGTTTTCTATTCTGAATTGAAGTCAGTACATCTTCATATGGTTCAGTTTTGTGGCCATATCGATATAGTTTTCTTTTTCGCCTGCTTATTGGCTGGAGTTGTTTGTTGACGGAGACAGACGAAGGGGAAGACAGAAAACAAACAAACAAACAGAGGAGTGTTCTGGGCTTACGGTTTTTGTGTTTTGTATCTGCTTCTATGCTAGCTGAATGGGTAGCACAAACTATGTTAGATTTGAGAAGTTCCACAACATGGGAGATAATTCCTACATGACTCTCAAGAGTTATGCCCTTTGGTTGATAAACAAACAAACAACAACGATACACTGACAATGAAACATTGTGAAATGGACAGCGAAACCATTTGCAGGGATCCAAGCTTTGACACACAACCAACAGAGCTGAAGGAATTTGGACAAAGCAGTAGGGAAGTTTCAGTCTTTTTTCTCCTGATTTTTGTGTTTGGTGCTTGTTTGTTTGTTTGTGGTCTTATGCTTGACAAAACTTTGTGCCTGCCTTGTCTGGTTGTATTAAATGCGCGTTCTTTTTCTTTTTTCATGTTTTTTGTTTTTTCTGGTTCCTGTTTGCTTGAACGCGGGCAGTCACACTTGTTTTTAGATCTTCATATGGTTCAGTGTACTGCTTAATGGTTTGGAGCATCTGTTCATTCGTGATATGATCTGTGTACCTGATGTTTAACTCTTTTCCCGCCATGGTCGCAATCAAGTGACTTCCCGTATGACCACCATGGTCGCATTTGTGTGCTACGTAGTGGGGTCATGCTAAACAATAACTTTTCACGCGGGTACAAAGCTTCTGTCAGCTCCACTGGTGAATGCAGGCGACTCTGCTATTTTTAAACTTTACCCAGCGACTTAGTTTTTCAGCATTAAGGCCAAAGTGTGGTTTTGTTAACTGTCGGAATTTGTGTCACGTTTTCTCCGAAGTGTTTTTTCCAAAATTGCTGCAAATCGACACGCATTGTCTACCACTCCAAGTAGAATAAGCAGACAGCTGACTCTGTGTGTAGATTTTCCATTGCTTTTCCTCATTTATTAAATGATATCTGGCGCACAACTCACAAAATAAGGTCAGTAGTACAACTAATAAACCGTATGAAAAAAAAATGTTTTTCTTTATAATAAGATTGTAAGTGGCATAATTAATCAAGCACATAAACATAAGCAAGCATTCATGTATAAATACATCTGCCCTTTACACAGCAATAAAAAGTAAGTGAAAATCTTTAATAGTCTTTGAGATATAAGCTTTTAAAAATGCATACTACACTGCAAAATTGGCTGCCCAAAATATACTTGGCACTGATGAGTGCCGTTTCTGGGGAAACTTGGTGGTGAAAGAGTTAATATCGTTCAGTAACACCTTATTTTATAGCTTGGATTCGTCTTTCCAAACCCGTTGTGAGCTTCCATATCTCAGAAGGACAGGAAGATGGAGTATAACACAGTACGTAAGAGCCTGTTCGGTACACGTGTACTATTGCATTCATAGAATGTCGAAACATCTAATCAGCAAACTGAAATACGGTTTTACAAATACGAAGACTCCGTTGATGACATTATTTCATCCTCTCACAGAAAGAACCAAACCAGCAAATTTTGATAAAATTTTCATCATCATCATTATCATTATCATGTGCCCTGTCGCATAGAGTTGGCAATCATGGCCCTTCATGTGAATTTATGCCTTGTCGCTTCAAGTACATCTCAAAACTTCTACAAATGCAAAAAAAAATTTTTTTTTTTTTTTAAATCCACTCGAGTGTGACATTATTTCATCCTCTCACAGACAGAAATATGTTTTCTTCATGTTCTACCAGGGACGCACCAGCAGTCTCCGACTTTCAGACGGAATTCCACAATCGAGGCACCAACTCCATCAAGAGCGACAGCGGCGGAGGTGGTGGTGGCGGCAGAGGTGGTGGTGATGGAGGTGGTGGAGGAGGAGGAGGGAAGGGGGGAGGGGTTTCCAACAGCCTCAGGTACCATGAAGTGGACTGCATGATCAACGATGACTACCCCATCAAGTGTCGCAGGGAGGGTTCGGAGGTCTTCCTGCCTTTCTCCTTCATCCAGAGCTATTTTGAGGTGGGTTGAGGCATTGTGGTGTGTGTGTGTGTGTTGTACATGTGTGTTTGTGTGTGTGTGTGTACATGTGTGTTTGTGTGTGTGTGTACATGTGTGTGTACATGTGTGTGTGTGTGTGTGTGTGTGTGTGTGTGTGTGTGTGTGTGTGTGTGTTTGGAGGTCTTCCTGCCTTTCTCCTTCATCCAGAGTTATTTTGAGGTGGGTTGAAGCATTGGTGTGTGTGTGTGTGTGTGTGTGTGTGTGTGTGTGTGTGTGTTGTGTGTGTGTGTATGTATGTGTGTGTGTGTGTATGTATGTGTGTGTGTGTGTGTGTATGTATGTGTGTGTGTTTGTGTGTGTTTTCGGAGTCTTCCTGCCTTTCTCCTTCATCCAGAGCTATTTTGAGGTGGGCAGAAGCATTGGTGTGTGTGTGGGGGGGGGGGTAGTGTGTGTGGGGGGGTAGTGTGTGTGTGGGGGGGTAGTGTGTGTGTGTGGGGGATGGGGGGTTGGATATGTGCATGTATGGGTGTATGTGTATGTGTGTGTGTATGTGCGTGTGTGTGTGTGTGTTTGTTTGTTATTTCTTTTAACTTCTTCTTATATGTGCTTTTAGACGAATGTGTGTGTGTGTGTGTGTGTGTGTGTGTGTGTGTGTGTGTGGTGGTTGGATCTGTATGTGCGTGTGTGTGTGTGTATGTTTGTGTTTGTCTGTGTGTGTGTGTTTATCTGTGTGTGTGTTTGTCTCTGTGTGTGTGTGTGTGTGTGTGTGTGTGTGTGTGTGTGTGTGTGTGTGTGTGTGTGTGTGTTTGGAGGTCTTCCTGCCTTTCTCCTTCATCCAGAGTTATTTTGAGGTGGGCAGAAGCATTGGTGTGTGTGTGTGTGTGTGTTTGTCTCTGTCTGTGTGTGTGTGTGTGTTTTGTCTGTGTGGGTGCATGTGTTTGTGTGTGTATGTGTGTGTGTGCATGTGTTTGTGTGTGTATGTGTGTGTGTGCATGTGTTTGTGTGTGTATGTTTTCATATGTCTGTGTGTGTGTGCGTGCGTGCATTTGTGTGTGTGAGTGTGCTTTTAGCTACCGGTAATGGTAATTCAAACCCACAGTCCCCCAGTAACCAGTTCCTTGTTACAGCCACAACTCCATGGCAGCTGGTTGTGCCTCCACTTTTCACACATGTATCCTCTTGTGTTCATGTTTGTTGGGTCGTTCACAAATCAATTGAAGTATTCTTTATTCAGTTTTCAAAACGACTAGAACTAAATGGAAACTATCCAGCTGAGACATGTGTGCTTCAGCTTATTCTCTGCCCTCCTCCCCTCCCCCCCCCCCCCCAATATAAAAAAACAAAATGGATACTGTCCAGCTGAGATATATACATGTACCAGGTTATTCTCTGCCCTTGCCCCTGTGGGGATACCAGGGACTCTTTCAGTATAAATAGTATCCCCACCTTCTGGACATTCTGTGCTAGAAATTTCTTCTTTCCTGTTACTCTCTTTGTTTCTGCCTTGTTCCTTTTCTTTCTGTCATTTCTAACTATCATTTTCTGCCTTTCACCGGTATGTGTTTGATAAAGTCTTATGTACACTTTCTTAGGATTGATAATGGGGTACATGTATTAAGTGCATTTTAGATCTAGGGAGGTGAGATATGTGGAAGCAATTTTAGGTAATTTAGGCCCGTTTTGTATATGGTTTAGTGTTCTTAAATTTGTATTCAGGTGTTTTTTAAATCCCCCGTGTGATAAATAGTATGGAATGGTCAATGCCAGGGGCATGCCCTTAAATTATGTGCGTGAATGCATTGATATGCGTACTTAATGTTTTGTTTGTTTTTGTTGAAATTTTGTTTGTTTTGAAGTGTTTATAGCCCTGATATGGCTCTCTACAGTCGGCTGGGCTTTAAACAACTATGACAATAATAATTCTCTGCATTCCTGACCCCCACACACACACACAAAAAAGGAAACTATCCAGCTGAGACATACATGTACCAGCTTATTCTCAGCCCCCCTTCCGCCTCCACCCCCCACCCCCTACTCACCCTCCAAATTACATAGCACCAACAGACCTTGCTTTGAAATTTGAAGTGGTAACTACCACCCAGCGAAAAGACAGCGAGAACAAGGGGGAAAAGATCAGCAGAGGCTTTTAGCGGCCCCAGGGAGGGAGGTAACTCGATACTCGATAAGCATCATGAGCACAACAGGGGAGATCACCTTCAAAAAAAGAAAAAGGCAGGAAAAAAAAAAAGATGGCCGTAACTTTATGTTGGTCGTTGTATCGGTTGTGGTCGTGTTTAAAAAGTAAGACGACTGGAAAGAGTTAGGTTGCAGGGCTCAAGCTGTTTGTTAGCAAAATGCCTGCGTATGTACCTCATGTGGGCCTTGTTTTGTGTCCTTTGGAATTTGCTTCGTGTTCACGTTTTGTTAACATGGTCATGATGGTGGATGAATTAGAGCGCGGCTCGGGTTGCTTGTCAGTCTTTGTGTGTGTTGTTGTGTTGTGTTGTGCGTGTGTGTGTGTGTATTGGTGTGTGTGTGTGTGTGTGGTTTCTGTGGACCAAGATATAAGGATGGGCTGAGGGGATGAAAGGTGACACTAGTGATAGGGATAATGATTTGTAATGTATTAGATCTAAAGAGGGGAGAGAGGGACTGTGTGGAGTTGCCGATAGAGGGGTTTCTGTGACATAAACCTGTGTGGTGTTTATACAGTGTACTCACGGGGAGTCCTGATGGCTCATCACCCACCCACCCACCCACCACATCCCATCCACCCACTTTTTTATTTTTTTTTTAAAGGACATAGCAGGTGATGAGATCCATTTCACTACAGAATAACCAAAATTGTTTCAGTGATAGATTGCTGCAAAAAGGATAGGCGCAAAAGCCATTCACTAAGTAGGACCTCCAGATCTCACCAGAGCATAGGGTTTTGTGCAGGCTCAGGAAATTTGTCATAACTGCTGGCAGATTTCGGTGGAGCACATATGGAGCTGTCCGAGCACAGTGAATCCCTCTTGAAAGAACTCCAATTCCAGCATGTATATACAGGGCTTTACATGCAGGTTTACACGACACACCATGATCATGTTGATTATTGTCCATTACATGACATCAGCAGTGTCAGTATATATATCATATGGAATGTATTCTGAGCATAAAGACACCATGTTGAGAATGATTGACTGAATGATTGATTGATTGTTCGATCAGTTGATTGATTTGGTGAAGTTTTTATGTCGGCACCCACCTCAGGTGATACGGCCAAAGGGGATAACCATCCCAGGGAAGTGGTAAAAGTGGGAGGGGGGGGGAGGGGATATCTAATCCTATACTGACACCACCAGAACAACAATGATGTTAAGATTGGATAGTGAGAAGGCCAGTTTTAATATCCCGCTCCCTGGGATTCGAACTCACAGCCATTAGCATGTGAATCCGATGCTCAACCAACTGAGATATTGAGGCCCCCACCATGTTGAGAAACTGAACCTGACGTTATTTGTTGAAACCAAAAGTGACTGCCAGGATTCAAGTAAATGGGAATGAGAAAGATAGAAATTGAAGCAGAATGCATATATAAATGGAACAAAACAAGACAAGTTTTCGGGCAACTTGGCAAAGGACAGTTGGCCAAAATATGTTCCTGACTTGCCTGCTTGTTTGTTCGCTCTACTGTACAGATGGTCCAGCTCCAGTGTGTAGAGCGTGTGTGTGTGGGCGAGTGTGAAGTGTGTGTGTGTCACTGTGTGTACGTGTGCATGTGTCTGTGTGCGTGTGCATGTTTGTGTGTGTGTATCTGTTGGGATGAGAGCGTTTGCAGAAAGTTAGGGGTAGAAGGATATTTCTTACTTAATGGTAATAGTGAATAGCGCTTGTTGTACACTCATGTCTCCCAGGAATGGTGAAAAATTATTCTAGCGTGTTGTCAGTGCTCACAAGGAAGACCACTCATGAAAACAGATTTGAAGTTATGTAGTACAGTGGTTATTGCCCTTGCTGGATTGAATGTGTGTGTGTGTTTGAATATTTTACCAACTACCTTTAGTTTTGAAAGTGAAAACTGACCTCTAGATCTCTCTAATTTTTTTCCCTTTTGTTCCATTTTTAAATTCTTATTTGTTTAATAATTTATTTTACTTATTTATTTACTTTTTTTAAATTTGTTTCTTCTTTTCTTTCTTTGTTTATTCAAAGATGAAGTGACACCTCCAAGATCTAAACTGAAGCATGTTACTTAGTGGGTTTCTGTTACCCTCTTTTTTTAGTTCTTGTAAATTCATCTATCTATCTACATGCATATGAGTGAGTTTCTGTTACCCCATTATTTAATTCTTATAATCTGTCTGTCTGTCTAGCTGACTCTTTGTCTATGTATCTGTCTATCCATCCATCCATCCATCAATGTCTGTCTGCCTACCTACCTACCTGTCTACCTACCTATCTATCTATATATCTATCTGTCTGTCTGTCTGTCTGTCTGTCTGTCTTACCATCTATCTGTCTATCTATCTATCTTGTCTGTTGGTCTAGCTGTCTGTTGATCTCTCTGTCTACCTGTCTGTTTGTCAGTCTCTATTTTATTCATTTATCCAAGATGAAGTAATACCTCCAAGATCCAAACTGAAGCATGTTACTCAGTGATTTTCCATTACAGGTGTTTGGCAAGATTGAGACCATAGACAAGTATGAGCGCCTGGAGTTCCAGCACGCCAACTCCAAGGTGCACCCCCCACGTCAAAACTACTCCCCCGGCGGAGTTTTCATGTCTTTTGAGTTTTACCATGTGGAGGAACGGGATCGTGTCAAATGCGTCAGTGCCATTGAGGGTCAGTATTCTTCATATCCTTGAATGCTGATTTGGCTTGAATGCTGTTTTGGCTTGAATGCTGTTTTGGCTTGGCCGATTCTGCTGACTATTTCTGATGTGCATCTGCCTTCTGGCACAAATAAAAGTAACACATTTTTTCGTCCTTTTCTACAGGAGTTCCGTTCTCCACGCAATGGACGCCAGACGGACATTTTTACCCCATTCAGATTGCGCAGTTTGGTTTGAGCCACTACTCCAAGCATCTGGTAGAGGGCGCTCCAGAGGTTCTGGTCATGGAGGACGGGGAAGAGGAGGACGCGGCTGATTGGGCGCGGCCAGACAACCGTGCTCACATCCGACTGGTTAAGGACGAGTCCAGAGGGAGTAAAGTGGTGGAGTTTGCTGCTTCAGGTGTGTGTGGTGGGAGGGGTTGGGTGTGTTTGTTTGTGTGGTATGGGTGTGTTTGTGGGTTAGACATGTGGGTGTGCATGGGTGTGTTTGTTATTTCTTTTAACATCTACTCACGTACGTGCTTTTCGACAAATGTGTATTTGTGGGTTGGATGTGTGTGTATGGTGGTTGGTTGGATGTGTGTGTGTGTGTTCGTTTTGTTATTTCTTTTAACATCTACTCATGTACATGCTTTTAGACGAATATGTTTGTGTGTGTATTCATATGTGTGTGTTTGTGGGTTGGATGTGTGTGTTTTGGTGTGTGTGCGTGTTTGTGTGTTTATGGGTGTGTGTGAGTGTCTGTGTCAGTGTGTGTATCTGTGTTTGTGGGTAGGATGTGTGTGTGTGTGTGGGGGGGGGGTATGTTGAGTGTGGCATGTGTGTGTGTGTGATAAGTTCTTTTGTTTTTGGTGTATTTTGTCCCTGAGCTGTTTTTTGTTTTTGTTTTTATGATTGAGCGTGTGTTGAACTCATACAAACAGTTACACTCTGTGTCTCCAGTCTAGTTGTTGAACTTTAAAGATCCTGTAAGTCATGTCAGTATTCAGTGACACATGGAAACTCCTCAGCATACATGCCATGGATGTCCACTGAAAACTGTGTGCAGACTGCGCAGCAATGTAACAACTGCACAGTATGGGCCAAACAGTGTGTATACATGCTCCTGAAAAACGTTGCTTAGAAAATACACACACACATGCACGCACACCGCGCACACACACGCACACACACACAGCATACACACACACACACACACACACAACACACACACACACACACACACACACACACCACACACAACACACACACACACCAACACACACACACACACCATCATTCATGCACGCACATACACATCAGCACGCATGCACACATAAAACAGAGAATGAAAAATATGTGTTTAATTAAACTGCTTCTGTTTCACCAGTTAAATACACATTTCCATGGATCATTTCCGACTATTCAAATGGAAAGAAGTAGTAGTAATAGTAGTAAGTAGTGTAGTAGTGATTGAGTAGTATCATTGTTATTCTCTTCCTCTGTTTTGTTGTTCTTTGCTTGTTTTTGCTTTTTTGTTTCTCAGTGTTCATTAAACATCAGTGTTGCTGATAATGATGATATCTTTGTCAACAGACTCTCTGCGTAATCCAGGCCTGGTGATGATGGCGGACGAAAAAGAAGACTACGTCATGACGGTTGACGTCCTCTTTGTGTCCAATGGCAGTCTCACGGTCTCCGTGGAGACGCCCAGTGGCCAGGTGTTCAACATCCACTATGTCTTGACCTCTAACCTCATCGACCTGGATGGCACCAACATTTATTATGGACTTGGCCAGCGTCGTGGCCAGTGGATCCACCTGGCACGAGATATCAAGATCGACTTGCAGAAGGGTAAGTTTTTGTTTGGTTGATTGCAAAAGGGTAAGCTTTTGTTGGTTGCTTGCAGAAGGGTAAGCTTTTGATTGCATGCTTGCAGAAGGGTAAGCTTTTGATTGCTTGCTTGCAGAAGGGTAAGTTTTTGATTGATTGATTGATTTCAGAAGGATAGGCTTATGATTGCTTGCTCGCAGATGGGTAAGCTTTTGTTCCTGGAAAAGTACTGTTCGTGTTCGCTTTCTCTTGTCCTGTCATCACATTTTCTTGTACACCAGTTTCTTTAGGCATTGCCTTGACACCTCATATTTTATAGGTTCTCCATATTGCTGTGCCCAGGCTTGTGCCTTGGAGGCATCTGTCTTTTTTTTTTTTTAATCTCCCGTGGTCAACATGTGTGTGCAGACCTGCCAGTCCCCAGACCCTCTTCATGTATGTGTGGAAGCATAATATCCAATGTTGCGCTAAAAACCCTTAACCCTTTGACTCCAGCACCCTATCCATCAACTGCAAAAACTTAACCCTTTGACTCCCTCACCCTGTCCACCAGCTTCCTGCAAGAAGCTGGTGGATAGGGTGAGGGAATCAAAGGTTTAAGTTTTTTGCTTTGCTAGTGTGGTTGGCAATGCATGATGCTGGTGTACAGGGTGCGGGAATCAAAGGGTTAAGTCATGGCTGTGGCTGGGGTATGGACCATGAACACATCTAGCATGCAAACAGTAGCAAGTTTGAAAAAGATGGCTTTTGGCTTATAACTTCTGCCACTGGAAAAAAAAATATGTGACCTCCCACCACGAAATCAGTTTTAACTCGCAGTCAGTCGAACAGCACTAGGAGCTGAAAAGGTGACTGAGGGTCTGTCTGGGGTGTTTTGACTTTTTCTCAAAATTGATTTCTGTAGACTATAATCTATCCCCCAGAGAAATTTTTTTCTTGAAAAAATATTATTAATCAATTTAAATCGGTATTTTAATGCATTGATCGCAGCAGAAAGAACACAATTTCCTACCAAAAGTACCTATTTTGTCTCTTATTATGAACCGTAACCTGTACAGTACCCGCACATGTATTATTCTGATGGAAAGCTCTTTGGTGCACCTTTCAGATAAAGACGGTGAAAATTAGGAACAAACTGGGTCAAAGCCACCAAATAAAGAAATTTAAGGAAAATGTGTAGGAGAGCGCTCAATATGGCCGTCATACAACTTAATGACTTTAAACATACATAACTTCTGCATTTTTTTTTTAGTACAAGCTTTATTCAAGTACCAAAATAATCAGCAGAATGTACACTTTCCAGTGATATGTCTGTCTCAAAAACGCCCAAAATGCTAGTTAAGACAGATTTCGTGGTGGGAGGTCACATATTATTTTAAACGAGCAGCGCAGTTCTGTAGTCCGTAGGGACTCAAGGAGGGCAATCGCTTATTCTGATTGCTCAGCTTATCTCCAGTCTTAGGTTTATTTTGTCACAGTCCAAATTAGTTTGTTATTTCATAGGAATCTGTATGTCAGTTTGCTGTAAGGACCCTACAAGAGGAGAACCTGCGGTACTGCTGGGTCACTTTAGCAGTGTCTTGTTTTGTTGGTTGGTTCTTGGTGTTGCTATTGTTTGTTGTTTATTTATCTGTCTATGTGCCTGTGATATAAATATGTCGGCAAGATTTTCTCACCTGTTTTTGTGTGAATACTTGAGGAGTCATGAATTGCATCAGTTTGGAAATTATGGCTGCCAGATTGAGTATACGCAGATCAGAATAAAAAGTGCCCCAAATCATCGTTTTTAGAGGAAGGTGTGTGTACAGCTTTTCTTAGGATCTTCTGACAATCTTTACATTCTGTGTCATGACTGTCACAGTCTACCGTTGTCCTAGCTGCACGTCAAGTTTGATTCCTTCTCATGCTTCTTCAAGGTCACAGTGACCTTAAGAAGTGCAAAATCTGGATTTTTTGTTATTGTCATTGTTATTGTTATAGAATATAAAATTATTATTATTGTAGAATATGAAATAGACTGTTTGTATGGTGTACCCACTTATTATAGAATATAAAAAAGGGTGTTTGCATGGCTTAACCACTTTTCCCTTGGGTGGTTTTTTTTGTTTTGTTTTCAACAGGCCTTGGCCTGAAGTACTCCAAGACGAAACGCAACAAGTCCAAGTTGACCTTCGCAAGAATCAAGGACATCGCTGTGAGGGGTCAAGGTCGACTGGACAATCTGACCTTGGCACGTACCGCCCACATGGATCAGTTCTACGCCGCTGCTGATTGGCTTGTCAGACACCAGGACGACAGGGGTGGCTGGCCCATTATGGTGAGAAGGGGAAGAGGGGAGAGAGAGAGAGAAGGGGAGAGAGAGGGAGAGTGGGGAAGAGAAGGAGAGATACAGGGAGAGGGAGGGAGGGAGGGAGAGAGAGAGGGATGGGGAGAGAGAGAGAGTTCAGATTTCAGAATGTTTAATGTACATCAGCCTTGGACCACAAAAATCATCAGTCTTATACGATGGATCACATGATTTTATACAATTTGTTGAAGCTATACAACAAAGTGTATTTATGATATAATCATTTATGATATAATCTAAGACTGACACATAGCTGGTCTTGAAGGAGGGAGACACAAAAAGAACATTAACGAAGAAGATTAGGGAAAGACAAGCAACATTTATAGGACATTTAGTCAAGAGAAATTAGAGCATCTAGTCACAACAGGAAAGCTGGAGAGAAAAAGAGCATCAGGTAGACCCAGGGAGAAAATATTGGTCAGACTTGTGGAGTGGATGAAGACAGAGAGGGTGGGAGATATACTTGCAGCGACAAGGGATAGATTCATATGGAGGGCCATGATTGCCAACACCATGTGGCAGGGCACATGATGATGATAATACTGCTATGATGAAAGGAACGAACCACAAAGCATACAGTGTTAAAGAAAAAATAAAGATAGGGAATTATTCATCAGGTTTCTCTAGCTCTGTTGGTCATGTGCCAGAGTCTGGGTCTTTGTGTATAATTTCTCTGTCCATTCTACAGTGTTGTCAGTCCATCATTTTTTTTCCTTGTCATACAGTGTGTCTTCAGCAAGTTGAGTATAGTGGAGCCAGTCCCCCTGCTGGTCAGAATTATTTTTGTTGGGTTCACTCCTCACATGTAACAGATAGTACAGGGTTATGTAGTTACCAGCAGCAGAGGACAGCATCTGACCTGGCAAATAAAAATTAGTTGTGATATATATATATATATATATATATATATATATATATATATATATATACACAGGCGGCGGAAGCAGGGGGGGCGGGGGGGGCCATGCCCCCCTCTAGAAAAATATTGGGGGGGGCAGCCTTATATACTGCCCCCCCCCCCCCCCCCCCCCCAATATTGAGCACCTCCATATGCTGCGGATATTGACATGGACAGACTCAAAACACAGTTGGCCATCCTTCCACATGCTCTGGGGGACAACAAAAAGTCCATCTTTGAGGCACTGCCAGAAGAACTGACAGCTTCTGACACGGTTAAAAGAATGTTAAGTGAGGTAGACAAACTTATCAGGCTGTACTTGACCATTCCAGTTACAACTGTAACAGCTGAACGCAGTTTTTCTGCCTTGAAGCGGGTCAAAACATACCTCCGAAGCACTATGACTCAGGAACGCCTGAACAACTGTCTCATTATGCATGTGTTCAAAGACAAGGTTGATCAGCTCAATCTCGCTGAAATTTCTTCCGAGTTCGTTTGCAGAAATGAACGACGTCAAAGTTACTTCGGAAAATTAAATGTGTAAAGGCGTAACCTCCCAGCTGTTGGTGTAACCTGCTAATGTACAGACTGTGACAATCGTGACTTAGTAACTGCATTTTACGGTGCCTAATGTCCAGTGAATATGGAGAGAAGGTATGTTATTATGTTATTCAGTCAGGCAGAAAGTCTGACAGTTCTCTCTCTCTCTCTCTCTCTCTCTCTCTCTCTCTCTCTCTCTCTCTCTCTCTCTCTCTCTCTCTCTCTCTCTCTCTCTCTCTCTCTCTCTCTCTCTCTCTCTCTCTCTCTGTGCAACGTTTTAATTGCAGCTATGCAAAGTGTATTTCAAGTGTGTGTGTGTGTGTGTGTGTGTGTGTGTGTGTGTGTGTGAACTGAATATTGCATGCTGGAATTTTTTTAATTTTATTTTTTTATCGAACATTGACATATTGTGATTGTCGGAGTTCAATGATTTGAAATATCCATTGCCCCCCCTAATCCTGGACAGCTTCCGCCGCCACTGATATATATACACACATAGAACCGATACTGTTTTATGGTTGTGAGGCGTGGACAGTTGACATGCAAAGTCAATATAATCAATGGACATAACTCTTGAGAATTATCTCCCATGTTGTATAGAACTTCTCAAATCTAACACAGTTTGCGCTACCCATTCAGCTGGCATAGAAGCAGATATAAAGTACAAAAACCGTTATGTCCTTTGATTATATTATAAAAATTCTCCCTGCTTCCCTTTTATTTCTTTGGTAATGCAAAGTCAGAACAAAATTGAGGTGACTAAAATGTGGTTTCTGAGAAGAATGTTGAGAATTCCATGGACAGCAAAGAAAACAAACGAGACAGTCTTGAAGGAGGCAGACAAGAAGATATTTAATGAAGAAGATTAAGAAAAGACGAGCAACATTTCTAGGACATTTTATGAGGAAAGGGGAATTAGAACACCTGGTCACAACAGGAAAGCTGGAGGGAAACAGAACACCAGGTACAGACCCAGGGAGAAAATATTGGACGGACTTATAGGGTGGCTGAGGACAGAGGAGGGTGGGAGATGTACTTGCGGCGACAGGGGATAGATTCGCGTGGAGGGCCATGATCGCCAATTCCGTGCGGCAGGGCACATGATGATAATGGAATATGTACAACTCGCATATCAGTCACTACTTGACTGATGATGGTAAATGACTGAAAAAGAATTGCATTATATTGTGTATTAGGTGCGACGGAAGCTTCTGGAAGGCGTGATGGAGCTGCCCCCTGGTTGGTACTCAGCAATGGCCCAGGGTCAGGCTATGTCACTGCTGGTTCGAGCCTACCTCTTGACCTCTGACCCCAAATATCTGACCTGTGCTGTTAATGCCATGAAGCTGTTTGAGATTAGCAGCGAACAGGGTGGCGTTTTGGCTAAGTATGTTTGTGTGTTCATGTGTGTTTGTGTATGCGTTCATGTGTGTGTATATGTCCATGTTTGTATGTGTATGCATGTGCGTTTGTGTCTGTATTTGTGTGTGTGTTTGTGTCTGTGTATGCGTTTGTGTCTGTGTTCATGTGTGTGTGTGTGTGTGTGTGTGTGTGTGTGTGTGTGTGTGTGTGTGTACATTTGTTTGTGCTTGTGTGCATGTGTTTATGCTTGTTTGCATTTGTTTGTGCTTGTGTGTGTGTGTACATTTATTTGTTTGTCCTTATATAGGTGTGTGTGTGTGGTGACTGCATTTGTTTATGTGTATGTATTGTACATGTGTGTGTCTGTGTTTGTTTCTGTGCTTATGTGCGTTTGTGCATGTATGTGTGTGTATGTAAATGAGTGTTTTGGGTGTGCATCTGCATATATTTCAATGTTTGTGAATGTGTGTGTTTTCTTGGTATGCGTTTATGTGTGTCTGCTTTCAGTGTGCATGTATTTTGTGTGTTTTCGGTGGATATGTGTGTGCGTTTTTAGTTAGTGTTTGCATGTTTTCAGTATGTGCATCTGTGTGTGGCTGATTTGTGTGTGTATGGTTTTGGCGTGTATTGGTATGTTTTCTCTTTCAGTGAACATATTTTCAGTGAATATCTTTGTAGGTTTTTTTTATTTGTATAGGTGTGTGTTTTTCAGTGTATATGTTTTCATCTGTGTGTGTGTGTGTGTGTGTTTTCAGTTGGGTGTGCATATTTTCCATGCGTACTGAAGAGTGTTTTGAGTTTGTGTGTGTATGAATATGTGTATGTTTTCAGTGTATATGAGCATTATGTCTGTGTGTGTGTTTTCAGTTTGGGTTTGCATATTTTCATAGTGTATGTATGTATGTGTGTGTTTTCAATTTGCATGCTCATGTTTTAGGTACATGCTTGTGTGTGTGTGTGTGTGTGTGTGTGTGTGTGTGTGTGTGTGTGTTCATGCTCGTGTGTTTGTGTGTGGTGTGTGTGTGTGTGCTTGCGTGTGCATGCATCTTTGTGTGTGTGTGTGTGTGTGTGTGTGTTTTGCTCAAAATCTCCTGATTGATGTCTTTGAGTGTGAAGAATTCCTCATGAACTTATTCCATGTCTCTTTCCTTATTTTTACCCAGATTCCATGGCCAGTATGACTGGTACGAAGAGTACCCCACAACCCCCAGCAGCTTCGTCCTGAACGGGTTCATCTATGCTCTGCTGGGTCTGTACGATCTGAAGGAGACGGCTCACGGGGAGGACGGTCAGATGGCCAGCCGACTGTACAAGGCGGGCATCAAGTCGCTCAGGGCCATGCTGCTCATGTTCGACACCGGCAGCGACACCTTCTACGACCTGCGACACCTGTCCACGGGGCTGGAGCCCAACCGCGCTCGCTGGGACTACCACACCACGCACATCAACCAGCTGCTGCAGCTGGTGGTGATCGAGGACGATCCCCTGTTCAAGGCTACCGCTCAGCGCTGGATGGGCTACATGAAAGGAAAACGTGCCAGGCATAATTGAGGCCTGTTTGCGTGAGATGTCTGTTGATATTTTTGTTGGTGATCGTCGGTGATTGTCATCCTCCCCTCTCTCCAAAGCGCGTGGAAAGAAAGTGTGTCCGACATGGCTTGATATGTGAATTTACGTGTGGAGTTTATCGCTGGATGGATTGATTTTTTTTTTTTTAATACTGTCTTAACTACTGCACACACTCGGATGGATAATGGAAGAGAGAGAGAGAAATCAGACACACTCAGATCAAATGGTGTTAGAATTTCATTACAAACTTCAATGTTGCTTTCCCATGATTATTCTACTCGCCATCTCCCAGATCTTAAAAAAAAAAACATTTGACGTTGAGTGGAATATGTGAAAGAAAACATATTAAGACACGTGTCTGATATCTTACAGATGCAAGAATTTTGTTTTTATTTTTGTTCTTACCGTCTTTTTTTTTTTTCCTTTTTTCTTTTTTTTTTTGTTTGTTTTTTTTTTGGTGTCATTGATTATGAATGATTACTTCTTATCCAGGGTGTTGGACAGAATGAGTGGAAATGGATTGTGGAGTGCCAGGCTCAACAACAAGACATATTGGTGCAAGGAGTTGTTTTACTGTTGTGAATTTTATCGCCAGTCATCGCCAGTTGTCCTTTCAACACCCAAACTCTGCAGTCAACAGTGGGGAGCACATGAAATAAATAAACTGGAGCAAGACCCAGGGTTTTAGCCTGTTGGTGCAAGGTTTTCTCTTCACTTCAGGGTTTATACTTGATCATCAGTGATTGTTTTCTTCAGATCAGCACAATTTGCTATGAGATTTCTCCCTTAACCTCTATGACAGTGCTGTGGTCTTGATAAACGAAGAAAACGTAAATTTTGAGAAAATGGTCAGACGACTTAGGCCAGATCTCTCTGAACCAACACTGGGGTTTTTGGTGTGGTTTCTTTTTATTTTTTTCATTTTTCAACAAAAATTGGTTTGGTGTTTTGGTGGAGGGCAAATGTGCCATATAGCACCTAAAAACTTGATCAGTCTTGGCGTGTGTCGTAAGCCAACGCTGCATTTCCATTGAACAAATGAAAAGAATGTCAGGCATAACAGTTCGTCAGTACCTCAGGCCTGACATGTCATATGATAAGACGATCCATACTGTATGTGATTTCATCATAAGCCAGCATAACAAACACAGTAAAAACACATGTGACAGAAAATTCCAAGCATATACCTAGCAAACCAGTGGGTGAGAAGCTGTCAACAAGATCAGAATTTCTCCAACCAAACAGTTTGTTAAAACAAGATTGCCAAATCCAAAACAAGTGTGACTGCCTGCGTTCAAGCAAACAGGAACCAGAAAAAAACACTAAAAAAGAATAAGAGCACATGTTTAATACAACAAGACAAGACAGGCGCAAATTTTCGGCCAACTGGCCTTTGTCAAGCATAAGATCACAAACAAACACCGGTACAAGAATTAGATATTTGTTTGTTTGTGGTCTTACACTTTAACAAAGGCCAGTTGGCCAAAAATTTGGGCCTGTCTTGTCTTATATTAAATACGCGTTCTTATTGTTTTTTCGTGTTTTCCTGGTTCCTACAAAATTGCAAGTCAAGATGGGTGTCACTCATGGTTCAAAGTGGTGGACATGGGACAAAAATGTGTTTTCAGTGATTTTTCCAAAGGAGGCTGGCCTTGTAATACACAGTCAGATAGTGTTGGTACCAGTCATTCCGGCCTTCTGTGTGGGACCTTGGAGTTGCTGGGGGTTGGGAAATGAAGTAAAATAGTGTTGCCTGCAGAAGAATATTTGTCTATTCCAGCCATCCCCTTGATGGCCTTCCAAGCATCATGGAAACTGCCTGTCTGAAACATGACTTCCGATGTTTCTTCATGATTTTTTATTACTTTTTTAAATTTGACAGCTTGGACGGAATTTTTTTAATCTACGCCAAAGTGACTGCCAGCATTCAAGCAAACAGTAACCAGAAACACACAAAAATAGAATCAGAACGCACAAAACAAAGACAGGCGCGTATTTTCAGCCGGCTGGCCTTTGTCAAGCATGTACGGAAGATAACAAAGAGTTAGGACACAAAACTCAGTGGAGGGTTGGGGGTGGGGGGAACAGTACACAACTTCCCTGACGTGGCATTAAGCAGGAGAAAAAGGCAGGATTATGGAATTTGTGAGTTAACCCTATGACTCCCACAGCCTGTCTACCGGCATCCTGCATTGTCAGCCATGCTCACAAACCAAAAACTTAACCTTTTGACTCCTCACTCTGTCCACCAACTCCCTGCAAGAAGCTGGTGGATAGGGTTTAGGGAGTCAAAGGGTTAAGTTTTTGCGGTTGCTGGATAGGTTGCGGGAGTCAAAAGGGTTAAAGAAGAAATAGTTACCACCCAATTTGTATCACAGAGTGACAGGCATCACTGTTTTTATCAGGGGGGAAAAAAAAAACACCACCAAGCCAGTCTTGTCAAGTGAAAAGGTAGCTAGCTTGGTTGTGAAGTACAGGCATTAAGTCTTGTGACACGCCTTTCTTGTATTCTCCCAGGTTGTGGTCATCCTTTGGAAAGAGGTCTCTGATCTCTCTGGGCAAGTGTACTTGTCAGGATTTCAGGTCTCTGTTGTGTTTCTAACACAGGCTCAGAAGTTATGTGTTGGGGTGTGCATATTTCTTGGAACAGCAAAAATTGCTGTTGGTGTAAACTTTGACATTGTGTTGATTCAAAACAACAACAACAAAGGAAGACGTTGTTTAACCAATAGCAAAACAGAATGGGACATCGTTTATGTATGTACAGCAATGTGTCTATATATGAAGAACTCTTTTTCAATGCAAGACACTGCAATAGATATTTTTGTGTACAAGATTAACTCACATGAAGGATCAACATGTGCACACACACAGACACACACACACACACACAGACAGACATGTGCGCGCACACACACACACACACACACACACACACACACACACACACACACACACACACACACACACACACACACACACACACACTCACTCTACTGCGCTGAATTGGCCTCACAAGACAAAACACAGACTTGGTGAAATGAGTTGTGATGGCTCCTCCTCCATATTCAGTGGTTGTGTCCGAATATCAGGCCTGCCTGGAAGGGACAGAACTCTGGTGAACTCTTCCTTGGAAGGGAGAGAACTATGGTGAACTCTTCTGATCAAAGTGTGACTCTCCTGTCTACATGCCTAATCGACACTTGGCAGTCAAATTGTCAAATAAGTTAACCTTTTCAGGGAATGCATGAAAAATTTGCTTTTTTCTGAAAAAGAGTGTTCAGTCCAGAAATGGAAAGGAAACAAGGAAAAAAGTCCTACCATTCCTGTGATTTCAGACATTTGAAAAATGTTTGTCACATACTGAAACAGAAACGTGAAAATTTCAGTTATTTCCCACAACTGCCTGATTTCCTAAATAGATCATAACATACCTCAGTCCAGTGTGTGTGATACAGAGTGGGTGGGGAGGGGTGGGGTGGGGTGGTGTGGTGTGGGGAGGGTGGGTGAGAGGGATAGGTTGCTTGTTGTGTGGCACAACAAATTGATGATTGCCGATGCGAAAAAAGTGGCGTAGGATTGTTACAACAGTCTGTGTTGGATTCACATTATGAATGATATCTGAGTCACCACTGAGCAAAATCCCTACCGTGCCAATCCCGACTGAGCAGATCCTGGCTCAGTGAATCGGAGTTGTGTAGATCTTGACTGACTCCCAACTGAGTGAATCACAGCTGAGTGAATCCAAACTGATTAAATTTGTATTGAGTAAATCCGTACTGGTTGAATCCTTACTGTGTGAATCTCTATTAAGTAAATCCCTGTGTATCAATCCCAGCTGAGCTAATCCTTACAGAATAAATCGCTACACAGCGAATCCCAACTGACAGAAAATCCCTACTTCATGAACCATATGGTGCTCAGCAGGGATTGATTCAGTAGGGGTGGACTCAGTAGATTTCACCCAGTAGGGATTCACTCAATAGGGACTGACTTATTAGGGATTGACTCAGTAGAATTCACTCAATAGGGATTCGCTTAGTAGGGATCACTCCGTAGGGACTGACTCAGTGGGAATTGACTGTAGATTTTGCTCAGTAGGGATTCACTCAGTTGGGATTGGCACAACAAAGATTCTCACTGTAGGGATTCATCATTTTATATAGCAGGAAATTGCACAGTGCTTTGCTCAGCAAGACTGGAAACCTGACAAACACTGTCAATATAGGGACTTGCAGAGTGGTCATTTCCTACGTGAACAATGTGTATGTAATGTGTATGGGTTGTTACACTCACCCCGTTTCTCCTTGTGACGACTTTCAGTCTCAGACTGAACAATGGAAGTCATAATAGGCAAAGATCGTGGCAAAAGCCTATTGTAATGATAGATGTGAGAATCACCGTGGATGTGAATGTTTGGGGCAAAAAGTCGGAATGATAATATAAGCGTATGCACTATAAATGTTTGTGGTAAAACTGTTTGAACAATGAAAGAGTTCCTGTCACAGGAGTTTCTTTGTAAAGGGAGATGTACAAAGACTTTAATGACCTTTTTACGTCTCTGATAGAGTAACACGCGCAAATTTTGTTTGTGTACGCCAGCAGGAAGATGCGAGAGAGTGAATACAAAAGACATGATATCACACTACTGAGAGAATTTCAGAAATGATATTGTTCTGCGGAAGGATTGAGCGCTAATTGTGAATTATGTTGATCAACGCCTAAATGCTCCAGAATTGTGTTACCTCGTATGCCGATATATGTTATTCAGATGTTGTATTCTAAAGCTGTATCAGTTAATATGTATGGTCCATCAGTTCTTTTAACCTTTGACTCCATCGCCCAAGACACCAGTGTTCATTAGCGTTCTGCAGGAAGCTGTTGGACAGGGCGAGGGAGTGAAAATTTTAGGTACCAGTGTGGTTGGTTGGTCGTTTTCAAGATTTAGTTCTTTGTCGTGTATGGTTGCTTCAGCTTTTCTGTCATGCAGGACGTAAAGGTTTGTTTTCATTTTGATGTTGAGTTGTGATGATGATGGTACTCTGTTTCTGACTTTGGGAAACTTTGTTAGGTCTTACCTGTTCCAGATTGTTGTTTATGTGTTTGTCAGGGATGCCATTTGTTTGTTTGTTTGGGAGTTTGTTTTTCTTTTTGTTGATCTGTTTATTGCTACATTTTCTGCATCATCTCTGAACCTACTTTTCAAGTTCTAAATGATTTCCTCAAAAAAGTCATGCATACTGAAAATTGGTTAACAGTCAGCTTCATTTAGAATTTAGATTTGTATAGATTATAATGCAAATGAAGATGAGGCCAAAAGGGGTTATTGATCACCTTATCATTGGACAGCCATCAACAGCCACATCATCTGGTAGAAACCAGAGACGCATGAAAACATATGTATGTCTCACCTATCTCACCTGTTGGCGTCACCGTGTTCGGCGTTGGCCGCTGCACATCTGGATGCCACCATCTCCCTCCAGGCCGCTCTGTCTTGACTTTTGTGGACAATTTCTTGAATGTCTAGGCCACTGATGTTGGTTATGTTCTCGATGTATGTATTAACTGATAAATTAAGACAGGCATATATTGTGAACGGTGGTAGCCACTTTGATTCAGACTGGCCAAAGTGTGATAAGAGTACAGGTGTTCTTTTATGCAGGTATTTTGTGCTGTCATTCGAATACAAGAAATAGTTTGGCAGGGGTTATCATTTTTGTTTGGCTGGAGTTATCGTTCTTTTTGTTTGGCTGGAGTTATCGTTCTTTTTGTTTGGCTGGAGTTATCATTCTTTTTGTTTGGCTAGAGTTGTCATTCTTTTTGTTTGGCTAGAGTTAATATTCTTTTTGTTTGGCTAGAGTTGTCATTCTTTTTGTTTGGCTAGAGTTGTCATTCTTTTTGTTTGGCAGGAGTTGTCATTCTTTTTGTTTGGCTGAAGTTATCATTCTTTTTGTTTGGCTAGAGTTAATATTCTTTTTGTTTGGCTAGAGTTGTCATTCTTTTTGTTTGGCTGGAGTTATCGTTCTTTTTGTTTGGCTAGAGTTATCATTCTTTTTGTTTGGCTAGAGTTATCATTCTTTTTGTTGGCTAGAGTTATCATTCTTTTTGTTTGGCTGGAGTTATCATTCTTTTGTTTGGCTAGAGTTGTCATTCTTTTTGTTTGGCAGGAGTTGTCATTCTTTTTGTTTGGCTGGAGTTATCGTTCTGTTTGGCAAGAGTTTTTGTTCTTGTTCTTCTTTCATCTGCTGTCTGCATGATCAAGTTAGGTCTGGCAATGAATATGACCATTTTGTTTTCCAGTTCCCGCAGTGGAGGGTGAATTCTGTAGAAGTGCAGACCCTGCACTGTTCCCCCCTGACAAAACCTCACTGGACAAAAGTCAAAAGCCAGTCCTCACTGACATACATGACCATGATGATATGTGCGTAATATCGCTTGGCTCCATGGTTTATCAGAACAGTGGTTTTATGTGCAGGCTTAAGGCACATGCCATGATCACCATACTCATGGCACCTGTGACGATAGTGCATATGTATGGAATTCATTCCAAGGGCGGAGACGTTGTCTTGAGAAACTGAAACTGAAAACGTTATTAGAAGGTGCCTGCAGGCCTGGTGCCTCTGACTTCCAGTCCTGCGTGGGTACCTTGCTCTTAGCTCTTAGCCAAAAGACCTACCTTGTGAACGCAGGGGGCTAGGCCCTTGTCCGCCTGGCGGTTTTGTCATAAAACATCCTGGGCTGTTTTCCAGAAGTGGCTTTGTCAAGTGCCACCCCACTTTGGTCCTGATAGAAAATATGGGCAGTCAACCTGGGACTGCTTATTTGTCCATGCAAGGTTGGTTTATTTCACAGTTAGCTTCCCTGTACTAAAGACTGTTTGCCATCTGATACCTGCTGGGTTGGGGATGGTTATCCTGCTACCAGGTTGGAGGTAGGTTTTTGTGTTTGTTGCTGATTGTGGTTGCTTGCATTGATCAGACATTCCAGAACTCATGGAAAGCAATTAGTGTCTAACTTGAAAAATTTTATCAGGATTAATTTGATTGATTTAAATTTTAATTACGCAGTGATTTGTTCTCAGAGTGGTGTTTGGTTCTTTGGTGCTTGTCATGCATTGCTGTAGTTGCTATCTCAACCTCTAGTGCATGTGTGACTCTGTGTGTGTGTGTGTGTGTGTGTGTGTGTGTGTTGTGTGTGTGTTTTGTGAGTGTGTGTGTGTGTGTGTGTGTATGTGTGTGTGTGTGTGTGTGTGTGTGTGTGAGAGAGAGAGAGAGCCAGTGTTCTGGTGATGACGTCAGGATTGGATAGAGTAGTGCTACTGGTAGCCAGTGTCCTGGTGATGGCAGAAGGATTGAGCAGAGTAATGCTACTGATAGTCACAGGATTGGGCAGAGTAATGCTACTGATAGTCACAGGATTGGGCAGAGTAATGCTACTGATACAGGATTGGGCAGAGTAATGCTACTGGTAGCCACAGGATTGGGCAGAGTAATGCTACTGGTAGCCACAGGATTGTAGCAGTAAGCTACGGTAGCCACAGGATTGGGTAGAGTAAGCTACTGGTAGCCACAGGATTGGGCAGAGTAATGCTACTGGTCAATCAGCCACAGGATTGGGGCGAGTAGTAGCCACAGGATTGGGAGCAATGCTACTGGTAGCCACAGGATTGGGCAGAGTAATGCTACTGGTAGCCACAGGATTGGGCAGGAGTAAAGCTACTGGTAGCCACAGGATTGGCAGAGTAGTGCTACTGGTAGCCACAGGATTGGGTAGAGTAAAGCTACATGGTAGCCCACAGGATTGGGCAGAGTAGTGCTACTGGTAGCCAGTGTCAGGTGTGATCATTCCTCTTGTGTCTGTCTCTGTGTGTGTTTCTCTACATGCACTGTGTTTTTTGGTCTTTGTTTTTTATCATTAATGTAGTACAGTTCTCAGTGCCTGATCTCTAGGTGAAGATTACAGAATTCAGGGATATGTATCAGCCCTATACGATCGCATTTTTGACTAAATACCCATTGACGTATAAACAAACATTTTTTTTCCAGTCCATTGCTCACATATATATTGCTGATGGAAAAAAGACAAGCATGCAAACATGTATGCATACAAAAGCCACTATACCTGACTGTGACACTGATTGTTGTGACAATATACTATATAAAACAATATACAATCCAGTATAAGGAGTTTTTTTATGCCAGATGATAGGGGGGAAAAATGCTTATAATGTTTGTAGCTCAGGTGGCCGTTTTGGTTAAATTCTGCTTGTCTTGTTTGAGGCACCGTCATTTCATAGGAGAACAAATACATTGTGGTTTCTTTTGATTTTTTTTTTTTTTTTGTGTGTGTGTAAAAACACTGCATTGTGATCAGCGATCCTTTCACGATAAATTGTCTGAGAATCTGATTGGTTTTGTATAATGTCTAGGCCTAACTGCGTTGAGAAGTTCCTGTTTGTGTTGCGTTTGCAGCCGGCCACATTACTGATTCTGGTAACTTCGTGTAACTTGGTGATTTGTAATGTGTAGGCCTAATTGTGTTGAGAAGTTCCTGTTTGTGTTGCGTTTGCAGCTGCGTTATTGATTCTGGTAACTTTGTGATCTGTTATGGCCACTAGACAATAAGAACTGTAACTAGGGCCTATCTGGCAAGCAGACTTCTGATTTTTTTGCTCACCATAGAGGCAATTTACAGAACTGTATTCAGTCACCAGAGGAAAATTCAGTCACGAATGCGAGTGATTTACTTGCTGTGTATGTTGATAATAAAGTGTAGAAAAAACACCTCCCACATGTGACCAGTTAGCATGAAATCATTGGGGGTGGGGGAGGTTCTGTTATATGAGACGAGTTTATACAGAGTAGCTAGTTGTGTTGTGATTCAGACCTTTAATTATTTAGTTATTTACTCTATATATTTGTTCGTTTTTTTTTAAGGTAAGATACACAGACACACATGTCATTTACATGTAACCAAGATTATTCCAGTGGTAGGCCGATGAAATACCAGTACTGAAATATAGACTAGGTAAAACATAGTCTAGGTAGGGCCTTAGAACCTGGCAAGCGCATGTGTTTATGTGCAGGCTTAAGGCTTGTGCCTTGATCACCATACACATGGCACCTGTGATGTTAGTGCATATGGAATTCGTTCCAAGCATGATGAACCCTTCTTTAACAAACTGCAGACTCATGTTCTTATGTCCCTAACTCTGACTTCCGCACCCTATCCACCAGCTTCCAGCTATCATTGATGATGATTCAGGATGATGATGGATGGGTTGAGGGAGTCAAAGGGTTAAGTTGCATTACAGAACACAACGCCTGCATTACAGTATTACAAATGGCTAAAAATTGTAGATGGATAAACAGAAGGCATTTCTCTCTTTGTGTGTTACACGTGTGTGGTGCTTGTGGAGAAAACGTATTTCTCCCTTTCATATTCTGATAATCATATTTAATTCATTTCGTTATCGTTGTTATTGTTTGATTGTTTAGCATCCAGTGTTAATGTATGGGAAAAAATAACAACGAAATCACTTTCATTGGCTTGTTGCAAATTTATTGTTGTATGCATGACCGTTTCCGTTTCTTGCTGACAAAAATACTGACTTGTAATTAATGCTTTGACTTTGCCAAAATAGTGAGGAGGGAATTTTTAACCCTTTTGACTCCCTGGACAGGCTGATGGAGCAAAAGGGTTAATCTTGTCTGCAGGTGTGTAGAGTCTTCATGTTCACAGGTGTGTAGAGCCTTCATGTTCACAGGTGTGTAGAGCCTTCATGTTCACAGGTGTGCGCATGGCATGGCATTGGCAGACATTGGTACCAGTCTTATGTATGAGATATGATTTGTATCTGAACATTATGAGGACTTTCTGTGGAACACCTGCCCCGCTGTCATCCCCTACCCCCCCCCCCCCCCACATGCGTATTTGCATGCGGGCCGGAGGCCATCACATAAATCATGCGTTAATATTGGCGCACGAAAAATCATCAAAGGATCTCCTTGCATGTGCTGTAACTTTGAAGCTTGTTTTAGCTCTCTGTGTGTGTTTGTGCGTGTGTGTGTGTGCGCGTGCGTGCGTGTGTGCGCATGCGCGCTCGCATGTGTGTATGCACACACGCGTGCATGCTTGAGAGAGTGGGAGTGCATGTCTTTGTGAGTACATTGGTTCCTAAGAATCAAGGGGTCAGGCGAACTCGTTGTGACTCATCAGCGTCTGTCTCTCTGCGGCTGGTCTCTTTGTCAAATCAGTCCGTGTCTTAGCGTGACTGTTATCGGCTTGATTTCAAATTGTGCCGCTCATCACTCCTTAGTCTCCTGTTTGCTACTAGTTATCAGATGAATACAATTACAAGTGTCCGTATATGCACACATAAATGTTCACCTGCTGTTGACTAATTTATAGAGGAACTCTTTCCCCAATTACCCTACCACTTGTTCCCATCACCACCCTGTGGGGATTATCAGGATGCCTCCATCTGTCTGATTAAATAATGAATGTGCCAAGACTCAGGACAGCGTGAAATGTGGCTCAACAGACCGATTCTTGAGTGGCAGTCCTTGGCACAGCTTAATGCACATGAGAGGGCTGATGGCCGTGGCTGGGTGGTCGCTGCTACAATTTCCCTTCACCCTGATCTGTCCGATCGTAGTTGAGTTCATTTCTCCTCCACCATGGTGATTTCCTGTGTGTAGATGTATGCGCATACTAAGCAAAAGCAAAAAAAAGTATTATTGTCTCGGATTTGTGTGTCTGAAAAGGTAAAAAAAAAAATATGCATCTTGTCTTTGTGCTACTAGTAGCTGATAATGAGAGTATCCTATATATGTGTGTGTGTTTGTGTGTGTGTGTGTGTGTATATATATATATATATATATATATATATATATATATATATATATATTATATATAATATATATATTGTGTGTGTGTGTGTATGCATGTATATGTAGTTTGAATGATCGTTCTTTCGTTCTTGTTGATTGTCTGTGTGTGGAAATATTCTTATGTGTTAGTGGATCACGTCTCTGTTTCATTGCACTCTTGTCGTATGTAAATTGTATATTAATGAATAATCATGTCATGCTTGATTATGTGTATATGGGTGATCGTAAATTTATGTCCATAAATAGGCATGTCATCCTTGATTATGTGTATATGGGTGAATCATAAATTGTAGGTCGATGAATAATCATGTTATTATTGATTATATATGTATATGGGTGATCGTAAATTGTAGGTCGATGAATTATCATGTCATTATTGATTATATGTATATGGGTGATTCATTGTATGATGTACACTTGTGCGTTATAGCACAGATTGTGGTTGTGATACACCCAGGAAGTGTAACATGCGATTTAAGTAACGTGCAAAATTGTTACTCTCCTTGCATCTTAGATCAACGTCATTTCGTTTAAGGGGAGCCATGTATGTTTGGTTTTATTTTTAATTTGATATTATTTTACTCCATATCTTGTTCCTTTACTTCGAATTATGTGAAGTGGTTATTTGATTTACCTATGTTCATTTTTTTTGTTTTCTAATAACTTCCTTGTTTTGTTCTCTTTCCTACATTGTTTTCCCTCCTATAGGAAAAGTCTGTGAGATTTTCTCCCATACTTATCAATAACTCTTATTTTAAAATCACGCTTGCCAAAAGACAAGTTTTCATCGCAGTTTTCACAGTCCCGTAATCGTCATCCCTTAAGTTGTATTTTGACTCCCTGAGGGTTAAGTTTTTGTGCATGGTGGACAGGGTGCGGGAGTCAAAGGGTCAAGATGGACAGCAAGCAGGCCCTTTTTTTTTTTTTTTTTTTTTTTTTTACATTAAAGTAGTAGTAACACTGCCATTGAAATTCCATGCTCCTAATAAAACTACATGCATCATCTGCCTGCTATGTTCAGTTCACAGTCCTTGGAGAAAAAGACACCAGATCATTATAATTACTAGTGAAGGAAAAAATATTAATTTTTTTGTATTCAGTTTTCATTTTCTTTAATCCCAATTGCCATGTTGATAAATTGGGCGGAATGCTCAGCGCCAGGGGCACGTCCTTAACCCTTTGACTCCCTCGCCCTATCGGCCAGCATCCTGCATTGTCAGCCATGGCAGCAAAGCAAAAACTTAACCCTTTGACTCCCTCACCCTATCCACCAGCTTCCTGCAGGAAGCTGGTGGATAGGGTGAGGGGGTCAAAGGGTTAAGTTTTTGCAGCTGGCAGATAGGGTGCGGAAGTGAAAGGGTTAAATAAAGTGCACAAATGCATTGGTGTGTACTTAATCTTCTGTTCCTTGTGGTGGTGTGGGTCATTTTTTGTTTTTAGTTTTTGTTTGTTTGTTGTTGTTGGTGGTGGTGGCTTTTGTTTTGTTTTGTTTTGTTTTTTTGTTCCCAGGGTCAGTGAAGTGTTTTGTGTGTATTTTCAGAAAGTTATAGCCCTGATACGGCTCTGCACAGTCGGTTGGGCTTGAAACAGTAGTGATAGTAGTAATATTTTTGTTTGTCGTCAATGATTTCAAGGCATACCTGCCAAGACTGGATGATCTCAGCAGGGAGCGAGACAAAAGGCAGACATGCCTACTGCACCCTTCTTGGCAGGAAACCAACCCCTGGGATTGATCGATCTTCAGATTAAACTCTTTGTAGATTTATTTTTGTATGCATCATCATCGTTTCTGTCACCCCCTTGGTGTCTGTTGTGTGCAAACTCATGGTGCTAAACAGCTTTGATAGTGTTGTGAGTCCAGGTTAATTAATTAATCAGAACTGCTTGTGAGGCTGTGCATTGAACATTGTTTATGATGATAAAATATTTGTGTAATATTCTGTGTTTGACCATGAGGCAGTTTAAGAAAGAAAACTGCGTCCCCACCCTACCCCCACCCCCACTCCCGTGATTCAGATTAGTACGGGTGTTTCTGCTAGTTTGCGAAAGCAAATACTTCTCTCTGTTTGTGTGTGTGTGTGTGTGTGTGTGAGACCAGAAATGGGGTGAAACTCCAGGGTCAGACCCCAAGAGAGCAGGGATTGTGACACCTTTATGACAGGAAATGGCATGGTCGCCATCATGTTTGTGTGGCCATTGTTTCCTCAGATGAATAATAATAATAATAATAATAATTTTTTTTAAAAAAGGATGATAACAAAATAAAGGCATGAAATAAACAAATCTTACACAAGTCTATAAAGGATTAAAAACAAGGAAATATATTATTCAGAATAATGATTTTTATTTATCAACAGAAAAGGGCAGTGTTAGTTGGGCTTGACTATTTAGCTTTCCACTGGCTGACTAACCCTCTTCTGACTCCCGCACCCTGTCCACCAGCATCTTGCATTGCCAACCATGCTAGCAAAGCAAGCTGGAAGCTGGTGGATAGGGAGAAGGAATCAAAGGGTTAAGTTTTTGCAGTTGTTGGATAGGGTATGGGAGTCAAAGGGTTAAGAATTATTCGATATTGCTCGACTCTGATTATGTACAATCGGAGTGGATAGTTAGAATTATGTACAGTTGGAGTGGACAGTTAAAATTATGTACAACTGGAGTGTATAATTAGAATTATGTGTACAGACATCTGTTGTGAATGTACAGGTTGCTGCTTTTAGAGACATGGAGCTTGGGTGGTGTGAATGCGTATACATTTTGAATGTGTTAAGAAAAAAAAAGAGACTGAGATTAAGAAGAAAGAAGAGAGGAGCCAAGCACAGAGAGAAAAAAGGGAAAGACACAGAAAGACAGAGAGGAAAGTGTGAGGGTTGGTAAAAGACTGGAAGGGAAAAGGAAGAGGGAAAAACATTTTTTTTAAATAAAATGTGAAAAAAATAAGAAAAGAGGAAGAGATTCACAGGAATAGAGAGAAGATTAAGTTTGTTGCTGTTGTTGTTGTTGTTGTTGCTGCTGCTGTTGTTGTTCGTCTTCTTCTTGCTGTGTTGCCACATCTGCATGGCGTTTGTGTCGCCACCTCTTCATGCCACTAGCGTTGACTCTCCAGTATAGCTCCAGACCCACCAGAACTGAAGTAACCATGAGAGCAGAGCATGAAGGCACCTAGAATCTGGGACATATTTTCACAATGCTGTAATGATGAGAATGGGGTGGATGCTATAAAGTTCTGCTATGAATATTTAGACCATGTGACACGTCTGTACTCTTAACACTTCCTTTCATAATAATATACTCTGGCGTCAACCAGGTCCAAGAGAGACACACACCTGCGGTGTTGGTCAGGAAATTCAATCAACACCCTCGGTGAGGCATCTGTGAAGTGGACGAGACTTGAGAGTATGATTGCAGCCTTCACAACAAGCCCATAGCTTGCTCAGCTCTGGGTAGGAATTGGTTGGTGTTGGGGGGGAGGGGGGGGGGGGAATCAAAAAAGTAAACTTTTATGGACAGGGACAATTTCAGTTTCAAACCTGTGACCTCCCTGTCAGTAATCCATTGTGTTAACCACTTCTGGTGAGATTATTGTTTGTTATTAATCATAAAACAGAGCGGAGAGAAAAATATCGTTAAGAAGGAGGATGAACAAGAGAGAGGAATTGGTGAGATTATTGTTCGTTATTAATCGTAAAACAGAGCAGAGAGAAAAATATCGTTAGGAAGTAGGAGGAACAAGAGAGAGGAACTGGAAAAGAGAGAGAGATGGAAGGGCAGAGATGATGAACGAGAGGAAGGCCGAGAGCGAGTGAAAACGAAAACCGTAATGTTATGAAAAAAGGGCAACCCCCAGTCAGGTCTGTACCTATCCAAGTATGACCTAATATTGCACAGTATATATACAGGGGGCTCTTTTTGTTGGGATGGGGGGAGGGGGGAGATGTTGACGTGTGAGGAAATTTATGTGTGCCGGGGGAGGGGGTCTGGTGTCTGTGTGTGTTTGCGAGTGTGCGGGTAAGGGGGGGGGGGGTGTATGCTGATGCACTGTCCTGTTGTGATAAAAGTGTATATATATATATGTATACATAATTATATGATATCGAAAAAGATGTCTGGAAGCAAAAGAAGAAATTAATGATGAAGATGTCTTCACAAATTAATAATTACTATGTCTTCACTTGTACATTCCATTGGTGGTGGCCAGATTTACTGGGCTTCATTCTTCGTCAACTGTTGCATTTTTTTTTTCTCTCTCTCTCTTTCTCTCTTCTGTATGTGACGGGTTGGGTTGGTTTTGTCTTTGTCTTCTGTTTTTGTTGTTGTTGTTGTTGCTTGTTTGTTTGTTTGGTATCGTTTTTCTTCATTCATTTGGCTTTCATACCTTTTTGTATTAATTAGTCTTTACTTGTTTGAACAGAGGCTCATGCTGTTTCTGTTGTTGATTTGGTTTGGGGTTTTATTTATTTTTTATTAATTTTCTTTGGAAGGAAGAGGGAAGGGGTGTTTATTTTTTCATTTTGAATGAGATTGAGGGGGAGGTTGTTTTTTTTTGTTTTTGTTTTTGTTTTTTTTGAGAGAAGGGATTTTTTTTTAACTAAGGAAGGGGTGGCTTGTGTGTACTCACTAAGCATCAGGCATGAATTTAAAAAAAAAAAAAAGCAATGTTCTCGTGGATAGTTCTACTGCAAGGTACATGCATAGCTTTTGTGTACACCACAGAACACAAGTTTACGTGTTCTTTGCAAAGCGTTCGTATCACAGAAACACGTTTTCAATGAAAAGTGTTTTGCATTGTTCTGAACCTGTTTTTCTTTCAGATCCGTAATTTTTGGGGCTCCTGGATTGGCATTTCATTTGTTGATTGCTTAAAGTTGCTTGCTTTATGTTGGTGTTATTTTTGGACAATTGTGACACATCATGAAAAAACTGGCTCAAGACTCAGGCAGGCAGTCATAGATGTGGTTAAAAATAGCTGGATAGAGTCAAAATTATGACATCTGAGATATTTTATCCCTGTTTCGAGTAATTGATATTTGACCTTTAGTTTCTGAAAGTTTTACTGCTAAAAACACCTTAAGAAGCATGAAAAAAAAAATTTTTAATTTTATGAGCTTATTATTTCTTCTTGTTGTAAATGCACTTACAATGTTTAAATATGATGAAAAGAAAACTAGAAAAGTGTAAAATTGTCTTTTTTTTTCCATGTCAGTTTATAAACTTAGAAGTTCTAAATTGAGTTAGAAACTCAGATATGAACATTTTGCGTTTTAGCCTAATTTTCCTATGTTGTGACACAGTTCATGAAAAAAAAAAGTTGTGTGTGTATGTGCCTGTATGTGTGTGTGCGCGCACACAGGAATGAGAGGGAGAGATTTTAAACATTATGCGTGTATATACCGTTGTTTTAGTTTTGTTTCATTGTTGTTTTTAGGTGTGGTTTAGTTTGTTGCTTACTGTGTTTTGGCAATCTTAGGTTTTATCTTTCTGTTGTGTCGTCATGGATGGCTTTGCTGTTGAGGTCTTTCCAGCATTGTCACTGCAGGTAAACGCATGGCCGCAGTGACAAACAGTTACACATGGGACATGTCTGATGCACATACGTGTACAAAACAGTGGTTCTGAATTGTGTTTGTAGAACTTTTGTCTGGTATGTTACTGTGTCAGGTATTTCAATTTTGTGTGGGTTTGGGTTTTTACTTTTGGCATTTTGCTTTCCGTCTTGTTACGATGATTTTTTCCCCTGATGTATTATGTATAGAAGTTATGTATGAGAAGAATTGCTGGCAGTGGTCAGACTATTTTGTCAAAATTTCTTTCTCTCTCTCTCACACACTCACACACACACACACACACACACACACACACACACACACACACACACACACACACACACACACACACACACACACACACACACACACACACACACAAATTCACACACACACACACAAATTCACACACACACACGTATACACACACTTCTCTTCAAATTCTCTAGTTCATTGTCTGCACGCAGAAACTAACATGTTAAAATTATCTGACTTTTGATTTGTGTGCGTATATACACACTTTTAAATTACTTTTTCATGTATGGGCACATAAACGCTTACGCCTAATCTTGAAAATGTCCTTTTCTTGATTTTACTCACCCTTCATTGGATAAAAACAATCTTTCGTGTGCACTTCCATATTTTAATTTTATGCCCACACCTACACCCTCCTACCAGATCACCATTTCCTGAGCATTCAAGGCGACTGGCTCTGTTGATAAGAGCAGTGGACTTGAGAACTGATATCTCAAGTTCAATCCCAAAAGCCTGTCATTTAAAATCTGTTTGCTGTACATCAAAGTATTCCAATCATTCTGCTGGTGTCAGCTTAGTGTTTCACTGGTCCAGTTCTCTCCCCCTTCCCATTTCAAAATCTTACCTGCGCTTAAAAGATTTGCGATGACATTATAAAAATTGTGCCAGCTTATGTGGCCATCATGGTAGCGTAGAAAATGGGACGAAAAAAAAAAGGAGGAAAAAATTGGTGAGCACAGTGGTAACGTCCTTGAGTGTAATGATACTAAAGAAATAAATAAATGAAAAAAAAATTTGCGATGAACTCCTCTTGAACGAATCCTAGACCCCCAGATTTATAACATCCCCTCCCCAGTACTCACACACACACACGCCCGCGCACACACACACACACACACACTCGCACATACATACACATACACACACACATACACACACACACACACACACACACACACACACACACACACACACACACACATACACACCACACACACACACACACACACACACACACACACACACACACACACACACACACACACCAACTTTTTTTCCTACTCATACTAGGGAGAAAAAAAACCTGTACCATTTTGCCGCAGATTGTGACATATCATATGCAGAGCTTGTTTGTAAAGTTTTTGTTTGATGATAGGGATGGGGTTTTTTGGTTTTGTTTTGTTTTTGTTTTTCCGTTTTCCTTATTTGATTTTCTTTGGTGTTTGTCTTAAAATTGAAAAAAAAAAAACTCTTTGACCTCTTCTCCTCATCCACCGGCAACCTGTATTGACAGCAAAGCAAACACTTCACCCTTTGGCTTCTGTACCTATCCAGGATAGAATGAGGAAGCTAAAGGGTTAAGTTTCTACAGCTGGTGGGTAGGGTGCAGATGTGAAAGGGTTAAAACCATGTATAGACGATATATGTAATTTGCAATGGAGGTATTTTGGTTGTTTTGAGATCGTTTATGATGATGTATGCATACTGCCTAGAAAATGATGAGTATTTTATCAGTGGTGGCTTTAAATGGGTAAAACTATGGCTCTTGTTGATCATGCCAAGATTGTATATAGTAAGTGTTAACGCTGCCAGTGACACGAAATGAATGAGAGCGAAAGGGAGTGAGCGAGTCTGCGGAGAGCAAGAGAGATGGAGAGCATGGATTTTGATCATACATTAAAAATGTTTCTTCAAATCATGTGTGTTTATTATTGTGATCTGTTTGACTGGAAATGCTTTTCAACTGTTTCTTCCCCCTGTGGGGATGCCGGGGGCTTTTTCAGTATGAATAGTATCCCCTGCTTCTGGAAATTCTGTGCTAGAAATTTCCTCTTTATCTGTCACTCTCTTTGTTTCTGCCTTGTTGCCTTGCTTTCTGTCATTTCTTACTATCATTTTCTGCCTTGCTGGTCCATTCACCTGTATGAGCTCGAGGAAGTCTTGCGTACTTTTTCTTAGGATTGATAATTGGGTACATGTATGAAGTGCATATTTGGCTCCAGGGAGGTGAGATATGCGGAAGCAATTTCACGTAATTTATGCCCGTTTTTATATATGTTTTGGTGTCTTTAGATACGCTTAAATTTGTGTTCAGGTTTGTAACTTAAATCCCCTGTGCGATAAATTGGACGGAGTAGTCAACGCCAGGGGCATGTCCTTAAATTATGTGTGCGAATACATTGATTTGTGAACTTAATTTTCTTTTCTTTTTTCCTGTTGAAATTTTGTATGTTTTGAAGCAGTTATAGCCCTGATATGGCTCTACGCAGTTGGCTGGGCTTTAAACAACAACAACAATAACAACCGTTTTTGTGCATGCACTTGTTATGCACAGATGCATAACATTCAAATACGTATGGCAACTTTCATGGTGCGTGTGCACACATACGCTACTGCAATAAATGGAGAAATGGCCAAGTGGTTAAGCTGTCCTAATTTGATAAACCCAGATTAAAATCACAGATTAGGCACGGATGTTTCTCACACACCTCTCTCCCTTCTCCCTCCCCTGGACTATAACTTATGGTCTGGGAACTACTTGTTTTCAGATGAGCTGATAACCAAAGGTTCCATGCGCAACACACTGCAGTTATCTTTTAATTACAGTATATATACAGCGCCAAATCTTGACCATTCAAATCAAAGCGCTCTCACGCACCAGCCATACACATTCAATCGACAAAGACCTCCTTACAATATTTAATACACACACTGAGGGAAAGAAGTTGTTGTAGAATTCATTGTTGGGAAAAAAGGTGGGTTTTGAAATCGGATTTAAAAGCAGAAAGGGCAGATGTTTGGCGAAGGCAGAGCAGAAGTCTATTCCAGGCTGACGGTCCAGAGACAGCGAAAGAATGCTGGCCAACACTTGACAGTTTAAATCTAGGGACCAGAAGTGAAAGAGCGTCAAAAAAAAAAGAAATTATTTTCCCAAAAGAACAGTTAAATGAGTACAAGAGAAAAAACACTTCAACCATCTGTCTTTATTTCACAAAGAAAACAGCAAGGCAAATGGATAATCTATGGTTCAGAAATAAACATTTGAAAATAGCAGGTGTAAACTTTAGCGCTCGCAATTTATACAAGATCAGCAGTGTGAGGGTTTAAAGATCACACGGCAACAAAAGCTGTTGTTCCTGACAAAATTCTCTAGAATATCCGCTTTGATAGATAAACAAAAAAACAACAAAAAACAGACAGGAAAAAAGCAAGACACTTGGGCATCACCATGCTATCACAACATGCTTTTCCCGGAGACAGTGACCCACATTTCACGTGGAAAAATTACGTCGACAAAATGAAAATCACTCCAGTCCAATCTGAACAAATGAATTCCATACACACACATTCTTTCATTTCGTGTTTTGTTACCATCTGTTATTTGTCTAAAATTTAATAGTTCTATGTTGGCCCTGATATGGCTCTAGTAGTCGGCTGGGCAAAAAGCAATATGAACTGACTGTTCTATGCACCATGAAATGAGTGTGCTTGCGTCATGGACTGCTTTGTTAATGTAAATGAAATGGTAGTAGCACTGGCATACAATACGACTACAAAATAAACAAAGCACATACATGATATTACAAAGAAAGAAATGCATCAAATTGGAAAAATGACTTTAATTAAAATCATGAGGAAAATACAATTGACAATATAATTGTATCACGAAGCATATAAACCACAAGTATGTTATTTCAAGTGTAACATTTCACTTATTTCAAGCAAATTTCAAACATAATTGCTATATGGATCTCAGCAAGGCAAGCGTATCTTCAGAAAAGTAGAACAGAACCAATGTTTGCACAGACAGATCTGATGCCAAAATTCAAACAAGATGATCAAGCCATTATGACAATCTCCCTTTTCATACAAAAACCCATCGCAGAAAATCCCAGATTTTGTGTTTCTTAAAGTCACTGTGACACTGAAAAATCTTTCAGTTGGAATAAAATCTGACATGAAGCGAGGATATTGATACACTGCTACAAAAGTGAACAAATTTAGGAAATTGTCAGATTGGAATATTAACCTGGTTGTCATTTTTGATGTGGCGTTAGCCCTGATATGGCTCTAGTAGTCGGTCGGATGGGATATAAGCAATATGAACTTGAACTAGTTAGGAATAAAACCTGACATGAAAAGAGGAAAATGATACGACTGTTACAAAAGTGAAAACAGATTTTGACAATTGTCAGAGGTTCTTGACAAAATTCTGCAGAAACAACTTCCTCAAAAAAGTGCCTAAGCACTACACTTAGACACATTTTATATCCGTGCGACCTTGAACTTGAAACCTTGTCTTCCAAACTTCAGCATCTGTGCCTCTTTAACCCTTTGACTCCTGTACCCTATCTACCTACTGCAAAAACTTAACCCTTTGATTCCCTCACCATTTCCACCAGCTTCCTGCACAGGAAGCTGGTGGAAAGGGTGAGGGAATCAAAGGGTTAAGTTTTGCTTTGCTGGTATGGTTGGCAATGCAGGATGCTGGTGGACAGGGTGCGGGAGTCAAAAGGTTAACAGTCGACACCTTTGACAAAAATTTGATAAATCTTCATCCAAAATGATGAGAAAATCTTGATAACGCAGCATCAATTTTGGTAACAGACACACACGCATAGAGACAGGCACATATCCCTTCCCAGTAATATGAAATAACCACCCCTTCTATTTCTAATATGAAATCATTTTTGTAAAACATTATTCTTCAAACTTACTTGGACTCAATAGATGCATTATATATCACACATACACACACATCATAATACACATTGAACAACATGCACAATGAATACATACCACCAACATTTAACCATATGTATACAAATATATGTATGGTCGCACGTGCACATATGCATGTGCACACACACACACCACGATGATACCACACACGTAATCATACATGTACATCAGTTAACAGTATGTGTACATCATTGTACATCATTTAAAGATGACATGTCAAGTATGTGTACATCATTGTACATCACTTAAAGATGACATGTACAAGTATGTGAACATCATTGTACGTCACTTAAAGATGACATGTACAAGTATGTGAACATCATTGTACGTCACTTAAAGATGACATGTCAAGTATGTGTACATCATTGTACATCACTTAAAGATGACATGTACAAGTATGTGAACATCATTGTACATCACTTAAAGATGACATGTCAAGTATGTGAACATCATTGTACATCACTTAAAGATGACATGTCAAGTATGTGTACATCATTGTACGTCACTTAAAGATGACATGTACAAGTATGTGTACATCATTGTACATCACTTAAAGATGACATGTACAAGTATGTGAACATCATTGTACGTCACTTAAAGATGACATGTACAAGTATGTGAACATCATTGTACATCACTTAAAGATGACATACACATCAGTTAACAGTATGTGTACATTGTACATCATGTCAAGATGACATGTACATCACAAGTATGTGTACATCACTGTACATCAGGTAAAGCTAGACATGTACCATCATCTAACACACACCCTACAACACAGACGCCACACTAAGAAGTACTTCTGTTCCCTAAACCCCCTGTCTATGAAGTTTTCCTTTGTTTGTTTCTTTTACACACAACCGTAACAACGTGCAATCAAGCAAAACAACTTTTCAGTACGTCGTCATAAAATTGCATCATTAACAACCACAGATTTCAAGACATATAAAAAGTAACGATAATTAGTAAGTAAATACTTCAAATAATAAAACAATTTTCTCAGCAAGAAATGAACATGATATTAAAAAAGAAAGCAAAAGCGTAATGTAACTTAAGCTCGTTTAGCTTAAAATTATACAGGTTTTACACAAACCGAAACATACATAACAGATTATCCCTTCACTTCACTTCAAATCAAATTCTGCAAGAGTCAAATGTGTCTGTAATGATTATTATATATCAATCACCCACATTTCTGTCGCTTATTTACTGTCACTATACTTTCCTCTATCATCTTTTAATCAGAAAGATGCTGATCTGATTAAGTAAATTATATTCTTTCGTTAGAACCAAGGACTCAGAAACTGATATCTTGAGTTCAATCCCAGCCCAGAACATTAAAAATTGGTCTGTTCACTGCTCATCTTTATGTGTTGATCATTCTGGTGGGGTCAGCTTAGTGTTTTATAAAGAACCTCTTCCGAGACGTCCTTTCTGATGCAATTTTCCAGTTTTTACAAGAGATCAATAGATTTCACCTGATATGATTTTACGTCCAAGTATGGTTTTCTTTGATAGCATTTTACACTTGCAAGGTTAACCATTTGACTCCCACACCCTAACCACCAATGACAAAAACTTAACTCTTTGACTCCCACATCCTATCCACCAGCTTCATGAAGGAAGCTGGTGGATAGGGTGAGGGAATCAAAAGGGTTAAGTTTTAGCTTTGCTAGCATGGTTGGCAATGCAGGATGCTGGTGGACAGGGTGGGGGAGTCAAAGGGTTAACGGTGAGCATGGTTTTCAACTGTTGTCGTTTTATCTTAACCTGGTTGTTCTTTTTGAGAGTTCCATGGACAGCAAAGAAAACAAACGAGACAGTCTTGATGGAGGCAAGACACAAGTAGATCATTCATAAAGAAGATTAGGAAAAAACAGGCAACATTTATAGGCCATTTTATGAGGAAAGGGGAATTGGAACACCTGGTCACAACGGGAAAGCTGGAGGGAAAGAGAACACCAGATAGACCCAGGGAGAAGATACTAGACGGACTTGCGGAGTGGCTGGGACAAGGAGAGTGGAAGAGATGCTCGAGGCAACAAGAGATAGAGACAGATGGAAGTCCATAATCACCAAAGCCATGCGGCAAGGCACCTGATGATGATGATGTTAGTCCTGATATGGCTCTAGTAGTCGGCTGGGCTATAAGCAATATGAACTTGAGCATAGCATTTCATAGATCCCTTCCTCCCTCCCCCATTCCTCCCTCCCCCATTCCACTACCTTACCAGCACATAGTCTTTGCCAGGCTCAGGGAATCTGCCAGATAACAGCTGGCTGATATGGGTGGAGCGCATATGGAATTGTCCAAGTGTGATGAATCCCTCTTGAACAAACTCTGAACTCAAAACGCTCATGTGCCAAATCTTCACTGCATGTCCTTCAGAGGATCTTTTCCACTGACTGAACTTTGCTGTTGTAAACCTTTCACTGTCTTCTCTTGTTCGTTTTCTTGCCTGATTTTGTTTTTATTACTATTTTGATAATGTTTACATTTCTTTTTTCGTTTCAAGGTACAAGATCTTTCAAGATAATTTGTATTAATGCGTACATATGAACTGACACTGAATGAAATAATCAACATTTTTTTCAAAACCAGATTGGATCATGTATACAATCCATTAACTAAAAACTATAGATTGGTTTACATCTATCTGTTTAATATATGTATACACAGAATTAAATATATATGTATATAATTATACCACACACACACACACACACACACACACACCACACACACACACACACACACACACACACACACACACACAATACAGACAGTGTGGCAACCAGGATGGAAGATAAGACCTAAAGGTCAAAATGTCCAGGAATAACGGAAATAATCAAACATTTTGTTCTGACCACACACATAAAAAGAGACTAACAGATGATAATAAACAGTTACCAACCTGTGAAATGAAGCACGGAAGACACAATATTAATACTTTGTTTTCAATGGACTATATTTAGCATGCAAGCAGGCATGTCTGTCTGTCTGTATCTATGTATGTATGTGATCATGCAATATTTCCAGGGGAAAAAATCCACCTCTCACTATTGCTTCAACAAAGAATGTCCACCTCCCACTACTGCTCTGACAAAAAGACAACCAAATATCCTTCACTTTCAGCTAATGTCCTAAACTTTAAAATTCTTGGTAAGAGCAAAGGAAAAAAAAACAGTAATGCATGAGCACATCCTGAACTGAATCATTCATACCTAACAAAGTGACTCCATATTATCCTATATCATTTTATGAAGTCATACTCATTCTACCTCCTCACCTGAAACACACAGGCTGGGTAAGAGAAGAAGATAGTTTCCTCTGAAAATTGGCTGGGATCCAGGGCAACGTCCCTGCTGGGGGTCTGGGGGGCGAAGCTGAAGAATTTCTGTAATTTTGAGGCATAGATGCATTTTCTGATGGCAAATACAATAATTCAGTAATATTTCCTCCGAAAAAAAAAATTTTCCCTCTGAAACTAGGAGTTCATCCGCTGAAATAAGTGGATCCGCTGAGAGTTACCCAGCCTGAACACAAAGAGATGGATTCAAGCAAATGTAAAATCATACTGCATGCTTCATCTGCCTGAGTGAAAACCAATGGGTCAACCAATCCGCAGTGCAGTGGATAGTGCAACGAATGAGAGAATGGATATTTGGACAGCTATGCAGCTACAACTGCACAAATCCCAACTATCATCATCCAACTCCTGATCATCTTTCTGGGATTCTTCTACCCACGTGGCCTGTGTGATTTATCAGTGATTCGTCATAAAGGGTCACACTTGATCTAATTTTCTCAACTTATTTGTTCAAAAGTTTTCCCATTAACTTTCAGAATAAGTAATAATAATAATAATAATAATTACAATATTTATATAGCGCAAAATCTTGATAAAATCAAATCTAAGCGCTAAGTGTGTGTATGTATGCAGGAATGTGGTTTCACGTTTACTTGCCGTATCCAACTCTTATAGCATTAGCTGGATATGGAAGAGTGTATGATACTAAACACAACGTGTGTACAACCAGGTCCTCATTTATACCTGTTCTCTTACATCAATAAGTCAAGCCTCTGTCCACAGGTACATCAACAAGTCAAGCCTCTGTCCACAGGTACATCAACAAGTCAAGCCTCTGTCCACAGGTACATCAACAAGTCAAGCCTCTGTCCACAGGTACTTCAACAAGTCAAGCCTTTGTCCACAGGTACATCAACAAGTCAAGCCTCTGTCCACAGGTACATCAACAAGTCAAGCCTCTGTCTGTCCACAGGTACATCAACAAGTCAAGCCTCTGTCCACAGGTACATCAACAAGTCAAGCCTCTGTCCACAGGTACATCAACAAGTCAAGCCTCTGTCTGTCCACAGGTACATCAACAAGTCAAGCCTCTGTCCACAGGTACATCAACAAGTCAAGCCTCTGTCTGTCCACAGGTACATCAACAAGTCAAGCCTCTGTCCACAGGTACATCAACAAGTCAAGCCTCTGTCTGTCCACAGGTACATCAACAAGTCAAGCCTCTGTCCACAGGTACATCAATAAGTCAAGCCTCTGTCCACAGGTACATCAACAAGTCAAGCCTCTGTACACAGGTACATCAACAAGTCAAGCCTCTGTCCACAGGTACATCAACAAGTCAAGCCTCTGTCTGTCCACAGGTACATCAACAAGTCAAGCCTCTGTCCACAGGTACATCAATAAGTCAAGCCTCTGTCCACAGGTACATCAACAAGTCAAGCCTCTGTCTGTCCACAGGTACATCAACAAGTCAAGCCTCTGTCTGTCCACAGGTACATCAACAAGTCAAGCCTCTGTCCACAGGTACATCAATAAGTCAAGCCTCTGTCCACAGGTACATCAACAAGTCAAGCCTCTATCCACAGGTACATCAACAAGTCAAGCCTCTATCCACAGGTACATCAACAAGTCAAGCCTCTGTCCACAGGTACATCAACAAGTCAAGCCTCTGTCCACAGGTACATCAACAAGTCAAGCCTCTGTCCACAGGTACATCAACAAGTCAAGCCTCTATCCACAGGTACATCAACAAGTCAAGCCTCTGTCCACAGGTACATCAACAAGTCAAGCCTCTGTCTGTCCACAGGTACATCAACAAGTCAAGCCTCTGTCCACAGGTACATCAACAAGTCAAGCCTCTGTCCACAGGTACATCAACAAGTCAAGCCTCTGTCCACAGGCATTGACCATACACGTATGGACCTCACTCATGTCATGGCAGCAAACTTTTTCATGTGGAGAGCAATACTGCTGGTGATCTGTTCAGCGTTCCTGTTCTGGCCATAGTAGTCCACAAAGTCCCCATCAGGGTTGAGGAGGTACATGATGATGGTATGGTCGACCTGCAACATACATATTTCATTTTGAGAAACTGACCCGTACTTCATAGAAATAGAAAGCAAAAATCTAGGGCTGAAGGTAAATAGCAAGAAGACTGAAGTCATGGTAATCAGTAAAAAAACAACAACAAAAACCAAGAAATCCCTTCATGCAAAATAACAGAAAATGGCACAAATTTGAGACAGGTTGATAAGTTTAAATATCTGGGAACGGTCATCTCACCAGAAATAGCCAACAGAATCAGCCAAGCCAAAACAGCATTCAAGAAAATGAAAAGCGTTCTTACCAACAAATGCCTATCAATTCACATCAGGAAAAAAGTTGATGGGACTATGCCAGCTGAAAAAAAGAAAAGTAAACCTAGGAGGGTGGAGGGGAGGGTCTGGAAGAGATTCTCCCCAGAAGGATTTTTCAAACTTCAACTTACAATCTTACAATCTGGTGTACTGGATGATCTTAAGTTCACTCATTTTTTGTTCATAAAATCATGATTTATACGCCTTCACCAAAAATGTTGCCTGTTGAATTTTTTTGTTTATACCTACTACTGTCATTGAAAATTCCCTAGCACAGACCACAGCTGTAGGTTTTTTCCATTTGGCAGTGTACAGGTTGAAAAAAATTCAACTCACAAATTCAAAAGACATAAAAATCTCTCTCAAACTCTCTCAAGCACATAGGTTTTCACTGACAAAAACAGCAAATGAACAAGAGATAAAAAGGAAAAGAAGAGAAAATAACTGCTGGTATTACCACTCCTTGCTTTTTCCATTTGAGAAAAAAATTGTCATGGCCGGCCATTCAAAGTGCCATATGCATTCCCCCTCCCCCTCTCCCCCCGGAACCTCCCCTTGTCACAATCTCTCATACAGGAGTTTTTTTCTCTATGCTGATTTCCAAAACATTCTGAAACTGGCCAAAAGAATTTACTAGATTGTCACAGCATCACAGGAACAAAAATGGAGGAACACACTTTTTACATAAAGCCCAAAATTTAACTTTTGAGAATAGACCATTTGGGAATGTAAATCAACTGTGGATGTACAGCAACCAACAAACTTGCACACACATATGATATACATGTTCCCCAACATTTTCTCAACTGACCTGACCAAATCTTGCGAACAACCCCTGAAACTTTTAAGTTTAGAAAAAAAAAAAAAAAAATTTATGTATAAAATCATATGTCAAATACACATTATTTCATTTTAAATAAAAAGACAGTCATTGTAGCTTGCTTCAGCTATATCAGGACAATACCCTTTCAACATGCAAAAAGCACATGTTTTTACATCATGATTGTAGCTACACTATGCTTGCCATTGACTTGTCAATGCTTTTGTATTTGCACTATGTCAGAAATATATAAAAAAAAAGTTTGAAAAAAAACTATAAACTTAAAACAAAAAGGCATACATAAATTTCAACAAAATCACAAGTCAAGAGAATTAAAATTAAAAAAAAAGACCATAAGTAACAAAAAGTCAACAGTCAAGAGAAGAGAAATCAACTGACAATGTAGTCATTGTCCTCGTCTTTGGGCCCCATGCTGTAGTAGACCCTGTATGCTCGGGCAGCAGTGTTGACCTGCTCCACTGTCCCTGTCAGTCCTATCAACTTGGGTGAAAACTCTGCAACAACAAGTAAGTCACGTCATGTCAAGTCGCCTTTATCTCTCCATGAGAAATTATCACCCGTTCTCACAAGATATCATGCACACATGCACAGACACACCCACACCCACACCCATATATATAACCACACACACACACACAAACAAGCACACACACACTCACACACAAACACACACACACACACACACACAACACAAAAACACACACACACACACACACACACACAACCACAACACACACACACACACAACCACACACACACACACACACACACAACCACACACACACACACACACACACACACACACACACACACACACACACACACACACACACACACACACACAAACACAACACACATACACACACACAACACACACACACACACACACACACACAACACACACACACACACACAAACAACCACATACACACATACACACACACACACACACAACTACACAACACACACACACACACACACACACACACACACACAACACACAACTACACAACCACACACACACACACACACACACACACACACACACACACACACACACACACACAAACAACCACACACACACATACACACACACACACACACACAATACACAACCACAACACACACACACACACACACACACACACACACACACACACACACATAATCAAATATGTGCACATGAGAGGAAACAGAACAAGACAAGACAGTGACTGAGGCAATCACAACACATCCAGTTTCTGCTGATGCCAATGGAGTGACTTAGCGGTTAGATCCATGAACTCAAAGCATGATACTTCAAGTTCAAACCCGAGCCTTCAACATAAAAACTGGCCTGTTGGCTGCTCATCTTAATGCTCCTATCATTCTGGTGGTGACAGTATTTCAAAGACCCTCAACTCCTTCCTTTCAAGACATCACCCTCCCCTCCCCTCCCAATACACAGGGTCTTGCACAAGCTGAAGGAGTCTGCCAGATCATCACTGACAGATTTGGACGGACAGCATATGGGATTGTCTCAGCACAATGAATCCTCCATGAACAAACACAAACTCGATATGTGACCTCCCACCACGAAATCAGTCTTAACTCGCAGTAAGTCGAACAGCACTGGGAGCTGAAAAGGTGACTGAGGGTCTATCTGGGGTGTTTTGACTTTTTCTCAAAATTGATTTCTGTAGACGAAATCTATCCCCACAGAATTTTTTTTTCTTGCAAAAATATTGTTAATTAATTTAAAATGGTATTTTAATGCACTGATCGCAGCAGAAAGAATACAATTTCCTACTAGAAGTACCTATTTTTGTTTCTTATTATGAACCGTAACCTGTACAGTACCCGCACATGTAATAATATACTATTATACTGACGGAAAGCTCTTTGGTGCACCTTTCAGATAATGACAGCGAAAATTAGAAACAAACCTTTCAGATAATGACAGCGAAAATTAGAAACAAACTGGGTCAAAGCCACCAAATAAAGAAATTTAAGGAAAATGTGTAGGAGAGCACACAAAGACTTTAGAGGCCGTTTTCTCAAAACGTCCGTCACACAACTGAATGACTTTAAACATACATAACTTCTATATTTTTTTGAGTACAAGCTTTCAAGTACCAAAATAATCAGCAGAATGTACACTTTCCAGTGATATGTATATCTCAAAATGCCACAAATGCTAGTTAAGACTGATTTCGTGGTGGGAGGTCACATATGTTATGCAGACTGGCTAACTCGTTCGACAGACCCATGGACTAAAAATCCAATGTCTTCAGTTCAATACCTGCCAGTAACATACAAATTGGCCTCATCCACCTTAACCTTTTGACTCCCTTACCCTGTCTGTCAGTATCCTGCATTGTCAACCATGCAAGCAAAGCAAAAAGTTAATGTTGAAGTTCTTCTCGTGGTGTCAATATTTCAAAGATCCATTTCCTAATCCAACTCCCCTCCAAGGTTTTGACCTTGCCAGCGCATAGGATAGTACGCAGACTCAGACATCTGCCAAATGATTGCTACAAAATTTAGCTGGAGCACATATGGAACTGTCTGAGTGCAATGAATCCTTCACGAACAAACTTCAAACTCTTTCAGTATGTAAATTATCCTCATTCCTACCCGGTCCCAAGTTCCTCTTGGAATATTTTTGTGCTTCCTACATGCTAAGTTTGGGTCTTTCTAGGGCTTGTCGTTTGCTACTTGTGGTATAAGGGAAACAACTGCATCTATTACAGGTCTCACCTGTAGTAGCTTCCCTTGAATTGAACTTTGTCTCAGTGCACTTTACGCATGATTGTGAACTATTTTAATAAGTGTGTGTATGTGTGTATGTGTCACTGCGTTTGGCTGTTTCATGTGTGTGATTGTGTGTGTGTGATTGTGTGTGTGTATGTGTGTGCGTGTATGTGCGTGCACGCACGGGCATGTGTATCTGTGTGTACGTGTGAGTGTGTGCACATGTGTGCATGCTTGAGTGTATGTGTGGGTGTGTATATGCGTGTGCCTCTGTGTGTGTGCGTGTATGTGCGTATACAATTATTCTTAGTAATCTGATATTAAGTCTTTCATGGGTACCAAAACAACTTAACTAAAATGACCTGAAACACAAAACACAAACTGTGAAAGATCCTTCTGCAAGCAAAGTGCATAAACAGGCATGGGAATTGGTGGGAATTGGTCAGGATGAAAAAGTCTGAAAATCTAGGGTGGCCCAAAGAATGCTCCCCTGGAATTTTTTGCCAAGCTAGGTCAAAATGTACGCAATCTGGGGCTACCTGACAGTCTAAAAACACACATCTATGGCAGTAAAAACAATAATTATTTTCATGAAAAGTGACAAAAACAAACAATCACAACAGGATAAATCTTAATGTACAGTAGGTTAGGAACAGTATCTCCTTGTTCGGCATAACTGTTGTCTGTCTGATACAGCAAACATCTTGTAAGCCCAGCCACACTGATTTTACTCATTCATTCTCTAACACATTCTTCCCCACTTGCTGAGACAGCCACTGATTTACTACACTGTCTTCACTGAATTTATCTCTGTACTAACAATCGACCCATTATCTTCACTTCGCTGATCAATGTAAAAGAAAATATGCCGAGGATGTTTACAGATAGACCTGACTAAAGCACTCCCGCCATCGAGCTCGACTTGTGTCATTTAAGATCAGGAAAATTTTATCGCAAACTCTGATGAGAAAGAGTAAGAAATCGGCCAAAAGTTGGACGATTCCATATCTGATAAAGCAGCAGAGGGTACAGATTTATCACAGGAGCAGAGGGTACAGACTTATCACAGCAGCAGAGGGTACAGACTTATCACAGAAGCAGAGGGTACAGACTTATCACAGCAGCAGAGGGTACAGACTTATCACAGCAGCAGAGGGTACAGATTTATCACAGGAGCAGAAGGTACAGATTTATCACAGGAGCAGAGGGTACAGACTTATCACAGCAGCAGAAGGTACAGATTTATCACAGGAGCAGAAGGTACAGATTTATCACAGGAGCAGAGGGTACAGATTTATCACAGGAGCAGAGGGTACAGATTTATCACAGGAGCAGAGGGTACAGATTTATCACAGCAGCAGAGGGTATGGAAGTATCGCTATGTGGATATTTACCTTTTACGTACTCCCCTACAGCTGCCGGAGTGTCTCTCTCAGGATCTACAGTGATAAAGACAGGGGTGAGCTTCGGTATTCCGGCCAGTGAGTCTGCAAAAAAACATACACAACAATGGGTCAAAGGAACCAGAAAAAAACACGAAAAAAGAACAAGAACGCGTATTTAATACAACAAGACAAGACAGGCGCAAATTTTCGGCCAACTGACATTTGTCAAGCGTAAGATTACAAACAAACAAACACCAGATACAAAAATTATGAGAAAAAGACTGAAACTTCCCTGCTGCTGTGTCCAATGTGAGAAAAGGAATAAACTGACTGTCAAATGGGTCAAATGAGTCAAAGGGTTAAAGTCTAGCCGACTGCGTAGAGCCATATCAGGGCTATATCTGCTTCAAAACATACACAATACTTCAACAGGACAGAAAAGAAAAGAAAATTTAACACACATATCAATGCATTCGTGCACATAATCTAAGGACATGCCCCTGGCGTTGACCACTCCATCCAAGTTATCACACAGGGGATTTAAAAAACACCCCTGAATACAAATTTAAGCATACCTAAGGACACCAAAACATATATCAAAACAGGCATAAATTACCTAAAATTGCTTCCACATATCTCACCTCCCTAGAGCCAAAAATGCACTTAATACATGTACCCAATTATCAATCCTAAGAAAAAGTACGTAAGACTTTATCAAACACATACAGGTGAATGGACCAGCAAAGCAGAAAATGATAGGAAGAGATGACAGAAAGCAAAGGAAGAAGAAAGAAACAAAAAGAGAGTGACAGAAAAGAGGAAATTTCTAGCACAGAATTTCCAGAAGGTGGGGATACTATTTATACCGGCATCCCCACAAGGGGAAAAATAAATACATAAACATATTCAAATTCAAACTGAAGTCAGTCTCTACTTACCAATCTTGTCCTGACCGGGGGAAAAATAAATACATAAACGTATTCAAATTCAAATTGAATTCAGTCTCTACTCACCAATCTTGTCATGACCAGGGGAAAAATAAATACATAAATATATTCAAATTCAAACTGAATTCAGTCTCTACTCACCAATCTTATCCACGACCTCCACCATCTTCTCCATAAATTCAAACTGAATTCAGTCTCTACTCACCAATCTTATCCACGACCTCCACCATCTTCTCCATAAATTCAAACTGAATTCAGTCTCCACTCACCAATCTTATCCACGACCTCCACCATCTTCTCCAGTTCGTCAGGACAGATGTCGGGGCAGTGGGTGAAGCCATAGTATAGAAGGACCCACTGACCCTTGAAGTCTCCGTTGGTCACCTTCTGGTTGGCAGAGTTCACCAGCTCCCAGTCTCCTCCTAGTTTTGCTCTGCCCAGGGTCTTACTGCGCTCCTTCGCAATGGCTGTCAAGAGATTAAAAATAAATATGTGCGACAGAGAGAGAGAGAGAGAGAGAGAGAGAGAGAGAGACAGAGACAGACAGGGAGACAGAGAGAGAGAGAGAGAGAGACAGAGACAGACAGGGAGACAGAGAGAGAGAGGGGAGAGAGAATGTGTTTGTGTGCGCGCGAGCGTGTTCGTTCGTTATTTCTTTTAACGTCTGTTCACATAAGTGCTTTTAGACGTAAAAAAAAAAAAAAAAAAAAAAGGTGTCTATGGGGTGGAAGATTCTACGAAATCATAAAGACAGTTTAACATATTAATTAACATTAAAAAAAAAATTTAAAAAATAAAATAAAAAAAATTATAGGACAATAGAAAAGCAATCATAACATTAGAACGATCAGGCTTGAAAAGATTGCTCAGGGCTATATGTGTGTATGTTTACCACGCGCGCACGCGCGCGTGTGTGTGTGTATGTGTGTGTGTGTGTGTGTGTGTGTGTGTGTGTGTGTGTGTGTGTGTGTGTGTGTGTGTGTGTGTGTGTGCGTGTGAGTGTGTGCACGTATACGCATGCGCATACAACGAGCGTATCCCGTGCTGGGTTATGACAAACCATCTGTGATTATCTGGTGGGGTAGAGGGGTAGAAGAGGATAATCTTACCGAATAAAAACATTGTAACAGTCAAGGAGTAATGATAAAACTAACAAGCAAACAAACAGAGGTAGGTGGGAGTTACAGGTATAAAAACAATCGGTCTTAATCAAAGAAAACGACCTACAGGACTGTGCAGTAAATGCCTAGCAAAGTGTAAATACAAAGTGAAATCAGTGTGTTTCTGTTTCAATTTTGAAAATGATACAGGGAATATAAGGTCGCATTCGCTGACAACACAAAAGGTGTTTAACTGTTATAGACTCATTACAGACACATTTGATGGTATTATTGAACTTAATCCGAAGTGAGTCCAGATATAATCTGTAAGCTAAAGTTATTTCTAGTCTTGTAAAACCCTGGTAATTTACGATGAAGGGTCGATAGTGACATTGCGCTTTTACTTTCTTTTCTAATATAGCATTCATTTCATGTTCAGAGAGTCGTAAATCAAGTTTAGTACTGTCTGCCCTATTCATTGCTGCACTTTTAGCGATTCTATCGACTCGATCATTATCTATTATACCACAGTGTGATGGAATCCAACAAAAAGTAACGTGAGTATTATTTGTTATTAAACAATGAATTAAAAAGTTTATCTCAAATATTAACGTACTATTTACTTTACATTTGCAGCTCGTCAGGGATTGTAATGCAGATTTCGAATCTACACATAATAAGATACTAAATATAGCTATGGGTAGATCTACTATATATTTCAGTGCCATTAGGACGGCGACTAATTCAGACGTGAAGATTGAGTGTCCCTGTCCTAAAGAGTAAGCCTTTTCTACTTTTAAGTTTGGAATTATAAAACCAGCGCCTGCTGCACCATCATCTAGAACAGAGCCATCAGTAAATATTTTCAAGTGATGTGAATATTTTTCATGCAGATGAGACAGAACGTCAATTGCCAACAGGTGCGGATTAATATCTTTTCTCAAGTCAGTTTCAATGTAGTTGATATCAAAAGTAGCAGTGGACAATTCCCAGGGGGGTAGAGGACAACATATCAGTTTATGTGAAACTTTTTTAGGAACTACTCTGCAAATTTCGAAGAGCTCATTTGTGTAACTGGATATTGTTTCTTGTGCCTTTATTGTTCTTGCTCTCTTGGGGAAATGGATGTCAGACCGAATTTTAAGATCCGTGTCAACATAGTTAGCTACTGCATTTGCTCTAACTATATATTTAGCAGCTGATAACTTCCTCCAGTCTTCCAAAGGAAGGATGCCGGCTATTTTATATACTTCTTGTGTTTTTGTATACACCGGTACCCCAAGAGCACATTTAACAGCTTTACTATCTAAGCTTTGAAGTTTTTTCAAATAACATTTTGGGGCTGAAAAATAGACCTCTTGGCCATAAGCCAACTTTGATCTGACTAAAGCTGTAACAAGATGTAATAACGTTTTAGTGTCCTGCCCCCATGACTGTTTACTAATTATTTTTATTAAATTAAAGCTTTTCACGGCTTTGTATAACAAGGCATCAATATGTACTTTCCATTGTAAACTAGAAGTCAAGTGAACTCCCAGAAATTTCACCTGAGTGGTATATTTCAGTTCCTCATTATCAATTTTGAGCGTGTGTGTGCTTGTGTGTGTCTGTGTTCGTTCGTTCTTTGATTTAACATCTTTTCACTATAACTGATATTACACAGGGGAGGGGGGGGGGGAATAAAAAATGAAATAAATAAAATAAAATGTAGAACGATAGTTCGACGGGTTGGATTGGGGCAGAGAGGAGACAGAGTAAAAAGACCTACATAGGTGGGAGAACAGAAAAATGGAATGAAAACTTAACACTAACAATTAACTTCAATAATGTGAAGGGAAATTGTAACACTAAAATACAAATCGCATAAAGTCAAAGTAATGCATTAACAGGACTGTGAACTGATGATTCTGAAATTTGTGAACAGATGTGAAAAGAAATATCGAACAGACACAGACACAGACACACACACACACACATGCACGCACGCACATGCACACACAACACACACACACACACACACACACACATGCACACACAAACCATACACACACACACACACACACACACACACACACACACACATACACACACACACACACACACACACACACACACACACACACACACACTCACACACACACACACAAACACACACACACTCACACACACACACACACACAAACACACATACAAAACACACTCACACAATACCTTTTTCAGTTCTTACCAAGCTCTTTTTCTTTCTTGACATACTGTAAACCCAACAGCAGTATACCTCCCATACCAGCTAACACCGCCAAACCTTTCCATGAAATGGGCTGCAAAGGGACACAAAACCGTACCTTAGCTACAACAAGTGAACTAAGAATATGACAAAAATTAAAAACACATATGTGACCTGCTCTGACTAAAGGTACAATAAGTCGGGTGAGGCCTTCTGCTGCTATGGGCTGAAAACTCTGAACAGGAACAACAAGTCGATTTTGAGTTTTCTGCATTTTCATGCTTTATAACCACTTTTACACCATGTCCTAACACAATAAAGTCAAATTCAATCGATAAGTATCATTTTTTTGTGTTTTAATGTTTTTTTCTTCTTCTTTCAAAATATTCACAAGTTTCGTAACATTTTGATGATTAAAGTACGCTTTTCTTAAATTTATTTTTCTTTTTGTTGTTTTGGATGGATGGACAATTAAGTCAACAAGGGAAGTATGGAATTGCAGCTCATTTGGTTAATATTTAATGCTTGTTGCTAAGGAGTTTCTGTCAATACCTTTTCAATTCAGGCCTATTCACTTCAACGGTTTTTCTCAAAATGGCTGACTTGACCCCTCTCATCTTTGAAAGCCCATAACGTTTTTGTTTTCGTATCCTGAAACTCAACTTCAGCACCATTTGAAAGCTGAGATTCTAAGCATTATAGTGATACCAAAACCTAAAAATGCCCAAACTGAGACTTATCGTGCCTTTTGTGAGATTGGGTCACATATATATTTCTTCTTGTTCTTATTGTTTAACCCTTCGGCTCCCGCACCTTATCCATCAACTGCAAAAACTTAACCCTTAGACTTCATCACTCTATCCAACAGCTTCCTGCAGGAAGCCGATTGATAGGGAAAGGGAGTTGATGGGTTAAGATTTTGCCTTGTGAGCGTTGCTGACAATGCAGGATACTGGTGGACAGGGTGCGGGACTCAATGGTAAAGACCAGCTGACTGCACTGAGAGCCATAATCATTTCTTTTTATGCATCTCTTTGTTGAAAAAGAAAAAGAAACACCTTAAAAAGAACATTCAAAACACATATTCAATGCATTCACACATATGATCACAGGACATGATATGCATTGATCTGTCCAACTTATCACCAGACGATATAGAAAAACAAATCTTTAGTGTTTTTTTGTTGTTGTTTTTTTATTGTTATTGTTGTTTAAAGCCCAGCTGACTGCATATCAGGGCTATAACCGCTTCAAAACATACAAAACTTAAACAGAAAAAAAGAAAATTAAGTCACATATCAATGCATTCGCGAACATAATCTAAGGACATGTCCCTGGAGCTGACCACTCCGTCTAATTTATCACACAGGGGATTTAAAAACCACAACTGAATACAAATTTAAGCATACCCCAGGACATCAAAACATATAAAAACGGCATAAATTACCTAAAATTGCTTCCATATATTTCACCTCCCTACAGCCAAAAATGCACTTAATACACGTATACAGTACCCAATTATCAGTCTTAAGTGCTATCACTCAGTCTGGTTTCCCAACTTAGTGATTACTGTCTGTATGGGGCTTTGCAGGTGATACATTTATATCCCAAGTACTCCAGATCAAGACAGACATCTCTGAAATCCAAATCCAAGGAACACCTGTGCATGCGTGTGTGTGTGTGTGTGTGTTTTGGTGTGGTGTGTGTGTGTGTGTCTGCGTGTGTGGCCATTTGTGTGTGTAAGTTTATATAAAAGCAAAAGCATGTGCATCTTCCACATTTACACTGTGCATATCACACAGTAACAAAGAAAACAAACGAGACAGTCTTGATGGAGGCAGACACAAGTAGATCATTCATAAGGAAGACTAGGAAAAGACAGGCCACATTTATAGGCCATTTTATGAGTAAGGGGGATTTGGAGCACCTGGTCACAACGGGAAAGCTGGAGGGAAAGAGAGCACCAGGTAGTACCCAGGGAGAAAATGCTAGACAGACTTGCAACGTGGCTGAAGATGAGGAGGGTGGAGGAGATGCTTGGGGCAACAAGAGATAGAGACAGATGGAAGTCCATGATTGCCAATGCCATGCGGCAGGGCACCTGATGATGATGATGATGATGATATCACACACATGTATACACACCACAAACTCACAATACCATAAGCAACCTTGCACATTCGGACACACTGCACAATGTGTTAAAAAAGGTACTGGAAACAGACTAAAAGTAATAACAACAGACTATTATCATATCATTATATCAATCACATTAAAAAGTACTGAAAACAGACTAAAAAGTAACGAAAACAGACTTTCATCATTTCATTCTATCATTCACATATCAAAAAGTACTGGAAACAGACTAAAAGTAACGAAAACAGACTTTCATCATTCATTCTATCATTCACATATCAAAAAGTACTGGAAACAGACTAAAAGTAATGAAAACACTCTATCATCACATCATTATATCAATCACAAAATTTGGAGAATAGAACTTACTCCCTTCCCTTTGCCAGGGCGCTCAGACTTTGGCAGTGTCTTTTCAGATTCTGACGAATACCAGCGACGCAAGGTGGGCTGCAATGGTGGGCCTATAGAGGATGTACTTCCCTGCTGTCTCCGTCCTTGGACAAACGGCCTACCCAAGCTCTCCACTACCTTTCCCTGAAAACAGATAGAGATAATAGATGTCTCCTTCATTTTCCCGTCAAGGATGACACTGTTACTAGTGTTAGTGTTAGTGTTAATAAAGTTTCAATTTACCAAAATTTTTCCATGGTTCTGTCAGTAACAATAACAACATCACCTATGAACATGGATGTTTCCTTTATTTTCCCATCAAGGAACATATCACAGTAAATAATTTTCCTAATTTTCCATGATTTTGTCTACAACAATAACAATGGTAACAGTAATAATTATGACAATAATAATAATCATAATAATAATCATAATAATAATCATATAATAAACCTTCCCTCAAATATGCACATAATAATAATAATAACAATAATAATAATAAACTACAACATTTTAATTCAAATCCTCTTCTAATAAACATAATTACCATATCTTACAAGCATATTAGCTCAACTGATAGAAAGACCACACTTAACAAAAAAAAATCTTGACCGGGTGGTCGAAAAATTGGTGAAAAAATGTCCAATGCCAGGTGTTGCTGTCACACCCACCTCTATCCCTGACACTCGATTCTGGCAGGAAAGACCTTCCCCCTCTTTGGCGAAACAGACTAACACAGGAATACCTGTTGCCAACTGCCCGGCAGATGACAGCAGGGTAGGTGGATGGTAATTATTTATAAGATATGGTATGTTTATTCAAAAAGGACATGAATTAAAATTCCCTGTTCAATTAAACAGAACTTAACCCTTTGACTCCTGCACCCTGTCCACCAGCATCCTGCACTGTCAACCATGCTAGCAAAGCAAAAAACCTTTTGACTCCCTCACCCTATCTGCCAGCTTCCTGTTGGTAGGGTGAGGGTGTCAAAGAGTTAAGTTTTCGCAATTGGTGGGTGGACAGGGTGCAGGAGTCAAAGCTTAAAATTAGACCAATCTTACAAGTGCAAAGTTTGTTCCAAAAGAGATTCATCACACTCACACAATTCCACATTCGCTCTGGACACTCAAATCTGCCAGCAATTATCTGGCAGACTCCATGAACCTGTGCAAAACCCCATGCATTAGCAAGGTCTTGAAGTGGGAAAGGAATGAAAGGAACCTATAAAACACTACGCTAACCCACAAGAATGATTATAGCAATCAGATGGACGGTGAACAGGCCAACAGCAAACACGTCCTGGTAGTGATATAACTAGCGGTTACCTACAAGTGGGACCCGCTCGTCACTGACCCCTACTCTCAGCCTGCTGCAAGTATATCACCTGAGTTGCTTTGCATGCGAATAATAAGTGCGCCATGAAAAACTTAGAGTTATTTCCTTCATAAGCATTGGCCATGTATCATGCATCAAGAACACGGACCTCATGGCAACCATCTTTCAAGGAAAAACAGTGGCAAAAAGGAAGAAAGGCAGATCTATCTCCAATCTCATAGTCATACATCAAGAAATAACCAAGATCAGTGGCCTAAATATTCAAAACATTGTCCACAAAAGTCAACACAGAGAGGGTCAGGAGGGCGATGTTGGTGTCCAGATGTGCATCGGCCAACACCCAACCCGGTGACACCGACACATGAGACAGGTGAGATTAGCATGCAACAAGTGCTCTTTCTCTGTGTCTGAAACTGTTTGCCTATCAGTGTAAGTGTTCCCTCAATCTCTGTGACATGAAGATAACATCTTTTCTCATGACAACAAAGCGTTGGATTACACTTGATGAAGCTGATGCAGAAATACTGGTTGATATAGACTTTGCAGATGATTCTGACAGTAATTGACAGGTTAAATTCAGCTTGCGTACTCCACCTCTTCTTTTCTTGAAGACATTGCCATGCACATTGCTTACAAAATAACAGCATAAAAAGCAGCTGAGTACTAGACCAGTGACCTTGTTCAGACACAGAGACAGTCTATAAGCAGTCAAGCTTTGAAGGCTTAGGCTGTCTAGTATTTGAACAAGGGGTCACAAAACTGCATAGAAAATGGGACAAAAAAAAAGGTGAGCAAAAATTAGTGCCTAGCACTAAGTGTGACAATCCTTAAACTGTATGCATATATCAATAAATTGTGTATAGGCCTAGGCCTTATGCAGGCTATATTCAATATCAGTATATTTTATGGCACACAAAATGACAAATTATACAGTTAACAGTGACACACATGTACATACGATAATCTAATGCTATAAATTATTATTATACGTAAACGGTAATGCATACGCTATATGTGCGCGCGCGCGCGCGCGGTGTGTGTAGTGTGTGTGTGTGAGTGGGTGTCTACACACTTACTGTGTCAGGTTTAGCTGTCACAGAAAAAGTACGTGTGACCTTCCAATCTTGCAGAACTGATGAAACTCGAGGAAATAGTCTGCTACTTGAAGCTCCCGTGGCAAATCGCACACCCGCAAAGCTGCGGTTAAGGATGTAGAAACATCGTCTGCACAACACTCTTGTGCACAGGCTATCCATTCTGTCTTACTGAAATATTACAATGAAGTATTACGCTCTTTCGTAACAAACCCCTGAAACGTGTTTAGGTAACCGGCAGAACGATTGAAACCGGAACACGAAGAACTCTGATAGTGTTGGGGAGTTATCTTTCCTTGGTCACATTCCAAAAATAGTCATTTGGCGAGAAAGGGATTTATTTTCACTTTTCCACCGGAGAGCGAAAACAGCAAGAACAAGGACAAGCGTTTGTTTGTTTCTTTGTTTGTTTGCTTGTTTGTTTGTTTGCTTGTTTGTTTGTTTAATCTTTTTTAATGTTCATCATAAGAAATACAAAACGTCAAAGCAGACATGCATAATATTACACACATGTGTAAAAAACACAAAGAGTTATGGTATGTTTTTTGGTTTTGTTTGTTTTGAGTGCATTGTGTGGGGGGGTTTGTTTTGTTTGTTTTGTTTTGTTTGGTACGAAGGCAAGAGAAGAAAAATGGGATATTGGTCTGGAGGCGCGGCCGGCCTCACAATAGCAGGATCTACGAAAACAACAATAGTCTATGAAGACATTTTGTGCGATTGTCAGCCTATTACAAAATACTCAAAAAGCAAATTAATGGAAACAATAGCCTACCAAGACAATTCAACGTAAAGCACAAAACAAAACAGAAACATTACTGGGGAAGGAGAGGAGTGTTAAAGAAGTACAAAATGAACCAGATTTAAAACCAATATTTTACAGACAGAGATCAACAGGCAGACAGATAGAGAACAAGAAAAGGAAGGAAAGAGAAAATGTCGGTTTCAGTTTCAGTTTCTCAAGATGACGTCTCCGCGCTCGGAACGAATTCCATATGCACTAACGTCACAGGTGCCATGCGTATGGTGATCGTGGCACAACCTTAAAACCTGCACATAAACCCATGAGCTGGCCAGGTCCTGAGGCCCTACCTAGACTATGTTTTACCTAGTCTACATTTTATAATGGTATTGTATCACCCTACTACTGAATGATCTTGGTTACATGTAAATGACATGTGTATGTGTGTATCTTACCTTCAAAAAAGGAACATATATATAAAGTAAAGAAATAAATAACTACAGGTCTGAATCACAACACAACTAGCTATTCTATATAAACTCGTCTCACATGACAGACACCCTCCCCCCCCCCCCCCCACACACACACACCCGCCCCAGTTAAAGCCCAAATGCTCAGAACGAAATTGTATTCACAGAGACAGTGGCAGGAGAAAAGAAAAACAGGCAGACAAATAGAGAACAAGAAAATAAACGAAATTTTGTTGACAGACATAGCAGCAAGACGAAAAGGCAGAAAAACTAAACACTATTGAAGCTATAGGAACAAGCACAGAGTAGCGCCATCTTGCTTGTTTGGTCGTTCGTTTGTTTTCTTGCTTGCTTGCTTGCTTGTTTGCTTGCTTGCTTTCTTGCTTTCTTGCTTGCTTGCTTTTTTCTATGCATATGTTTCGTTTTACCTATAAAAGTGGATTTTTCCGCAGTATTTTGCAAGGGAAAAGTTATTATCCTTATTGGTGGTAGTGGTGGTAGTGATTGAGGTGGTGGTGGTGCTGGCGGTGGTGTGTGTGTGTGTGTGTGTGTGTGTGTGTGTGTGTGTGTGTGTGTGTGTGTGTGTGTGTGTGTGTGTGTGTGCGTGCGTGTGTGTGTGGTTTTTAAATGATAAAAATAAGCTTCTGCTATCTTTCAGTATGGTTATCGGGGTTCTTAAACACTCTGCAACTATCAATTCACGGTCTGGTAATGAAATTTTACATCATAGGCGTATAACTGGTAAAGGAAAAAAAAGAAAGAAAAAAGAAAGAGAAAGAAAGAAAGAAAGAAAAGAAAGTTGTAGCTGTTCTTTAACAAGGGCAGAACTATTTGTACTAGAGACACAATACATGTATTGATAATACACACGATTGCTTCCCTTTGTTCGCCGACGCTCTTACATAATGTACATCATGTGTCTGCGAGTTTGTTCAACTCATCATATTCGGATAATTGCATATTCGCTCTACCAAAATTTGTCAGTACTTACCTGTCAGATTTTCCCCCATGGGGATGCCGGGGCTCTTTCAGTATAAACAGTATCCCCACTTTCTGGAAATTCTGTTTCAGTTTCAGTTTCAATTTCTCAAGATGACGTCTCCATGCTGGGAATGAATTCCATATGCACTAACGTCACAGGTGCCATGTGATGGAGAAGATCCAGAATGATCACGACACAAGCCTTAATCCTGCACGTAAACCCACGAGCTGGCCAGGTCCTGAGGTCCTACCTTGACAGTTCCACAACCCTGGGGTCGTAGGGGAATGAGGAGGCAAAGACCTTCACTTTTCTCAGGGCCAGCACCACGAGGGTGGCGCCCATCCCCTGTCCCTCACTTCGATTTCATATTCATACCCCCCCCCTCCTCTTTTTTTTTCTTTTCTTACCGAGACTTCAGAAAGGCAAGAAGGCTAATTGGTCTTCAAGAGAAGGGACCTGGAAAATCAACATATCTTTCCAGAATTTTCTTCTTTTTTTGTTTTTGCTGGCTTTTTTGTTGTTGTTGTTGTTGCTGCTGTTGTTGTTTTTAACCAAGGCTGCCGGGCAATGCCCTGCTCTTCACGATTTTCAATACCGTGGGATCTTTAGCATGTGTAGGTCACAAAGGCACACGGGTCTGACTCGTTTTTCGTCCCACTTCCGAAGGACTAGACGTTCAGTTTGATTCTCCGGTCAGACTGAGGACAAAAATCAGGCTTCAACCGGAAATGAACCTTGGAACCTGGAGTTTATTAATTATTGGCAGGCGAACGTCTGAACCATTCTGCCACTCTTCTCAACATGATGATGGGTAGCGACAGAAAGATGGTATTGGGGGATGAAGGTGGGTGAATGGGTGGGGAGGGGTGGAGGGGGTGGGGGGGGGAGATTGACGGTTCGGTGGTTGTTTTTGGTGTGAGGCTTTTGACCATAAGTCGATAATTACCTGCCGGAATGGAATATCACAAAAAACAACAACAAAAACAAACAACAAACAAACCAGAAGAAAGATATACCGTTTTGGCAAGAAACACTCAGCGTGTTTATTATTCGTTTGTTCTTTCACTGTACAAGTCCCCTTGTTAATATTGTACCCATGTTTGTATGATTTTGTGTGTGAGTTTCATGTGTGTGTGTGTGTGTGTGTGTTGTGTGTGTGTGTGTGTGTGTGTGTGTGTGTGTGTGTGTGTGTGTGTGTGTGTGTGTGCCAGAGTGTGTGTGTATGTGAGTGAGTGTGTGTGTGTGTGTACCCGTGTGTGTGTGTGTGTGTGTGTGTGTGTGTTTGTGTGTGTGGTGTGTGTGTGTCTACGTGTGTGATGTGTGTGTGTGTGTGTGTGTGTGTGTGGTGTGTGTGTGTGTGTGTGTGTGTGTGTATGTGGGGTTGTGGGGTGTGTGTGTGTGTGTGTGTTTGTGTTTTGTGTATGTTTGTGTTTGTGTGTGTGTTTGTGTTGGCTGTGTCTGTGCTACTGACGCCATGTTGTTTGTATAGGAATTTGTTGGTGGTCCAGTTGTTGTTCCTGTCGTTTTAACATGAACAACAACAAAAATCACTATTATAAAAAGTTATTAACCAACATTGGATTGGATTCTCTCTCTCTCTCTCTCTCTCTCTCTCTCTCTCTCCTCTTCTCTGTCTCTCTGTCTCTCTTCCTGTCTCTCTCTCTGTCTCTGTCTCTCTCTCTCCCTCTCTCTCTCTTTTTTTTTTTTTTTTTTGGGGGGGGGGAGGAGGTCACTTCACACCACCCTTTTTTTTCATTTATTCCCATTATGCATATATCTTTACTTATGACGGTAGCTTCTTCCTGTGCCAAAAAATTTCCTCTTTTCTGTCTCTGTCTTTGTTTCGCTCTTGCTCCTTTGCTTTTGTCATTTCTTCCTATTATTTTCTGCCTTGCTGGTCCATTCACCTGTATGTGTTCGATAAAACCTTACATACATGTATTACATATTTCATCTGTTGTTAGCAAATCTATGTACGTCGAACGATAAATTTTGTCTGTTTTTAGCAAATTTAATGAACGTCGACCGATAAATTTTTGTCTGTTTTTAGCAAATTTAATGAACGTCAACGACAAATTTTGTGTGTTTTTAGCAAATTTAATGTACATCAAACGATACATTAATTTGTCTGTTTTGAACAAATTCAATGTACATCAAATGACAAATTTTGTCTGTTTTTAGCAAATTAATTGTACGTGTAACGACAAATTTTGTGTGTTTTTAGCAGATTAAATGTAGGTCAAACGATACATTTTGTCCGTTTTTTAACAAATTTAATGTACCTCAAACGATAAATTTTGTCTGTTTTTTGTTTTTTTGTTGTTGTTATTTTTTAAAGCAGGTGATCATTTTTTTCTGTTGTTAGCAAAATTGTTAATGTTATGTACGTACGTAAAACAATGACTTTTGTCTGTTTTTTGTTTGTTTGTTTGTTTTTTTGTTTTTTGTTTTGTTTTGGGGTTTTTTTTTGTTTTTTTGTTGTTGCAAATTTAATGTACATCAAACAATGAATTTACTCTTGTCTTGTTTTTGCGCCAGCCTTGTCTCGTTTTGTTATTTTCAACACGAGTTCTGATTCTCTTTTGTGTATTTCTGATTCCAGCATGCTTGAGCGTTGGCAGTCAGTCATTTTGATGTCAATTTATTGTACGTTAAACTGAAAAATGTTCACATCTCTTCTAACAAATTTAATGTGCATCAAATGATAAAGTTCATTTCACACTTGTTTTAGATTCCTTTTAACAGATTCATTGAGTAATACCAAAAGAAATAAGAGGGAAGCAGAGAGAAATTTTTATGATATTAATCAAAGAACATAACTCTTGGGAGTCACGTAAGAATTATCTCCCATATTGCAGAACTTCTCAAATCCAACACAGTTTGCACTACCCATTCAGCTTAGCATCTCAGAACACTCCTCTAAATTTTTAGATTCATTGCGTGTCAAACGTCAATTTTTTTGTTCTCTTTTTGACAAATTCAGTGCAGATCACGTCATAATCACGTCATACATTTCGTGTCTTTTCAACATATTCGATGCATGCATGGATCATGATACAGTCTATCTCTCTTTTTTTTTTCTTTTTTTTTAACAAATCCAGTCCACGTGATGCATTTTGTGTTTTATTCCAATAAACCTTATGTGTGTCACGTGATACTGTTACATTCCAAAAAGAGAAACTCAATGTGAAAGCACGAAGGCCGATAAGAGAAGTGTGACGTCAAAATGTGTCTGCCGATTCAGATATTCTCCGCTGTTCGTTCTTGAAGATTGGTTTGTGTTTCACTCAATAATGAATTGAGAATATTTGTTTTGGTTTATGCTAACACTGAAAATATATGTTTAAGTTTGATTTCGCTGTATGGAAATAAAAAATTGGAACAATCTAGAAATGACAAGAAAAATGTAGAATACCGTAGACCTTTCTAGAATGTTCCGGAAATCGTAAACAAATTTAACCTGGACAATGTTTGGCTAGAACTAGATCTATAGAATATTCCAGAAAGGGAAGGTTCGAGAATGTGACTTTGATTGGCTGAAAAACTAGGGAGAAGCTGAGAATATTCGGGAACTTTCCATGATGTTATAAATAAAGCGTGACTGTGGATTGAGAGAGAGAGAGAGCGATCGGAAGAATGAAAGTGTAAGCCTGCTGTCAGAGACAGAGAAGTCGCTATAGATTTGTGGAGTTGCTGTGTGTAGATTTGAGGGCTGAAGAAGAAGAATTCTGCAAACTAGGAGTGGTGCATTGGATGTGTGAAGTATTTACCCAGGTCCTGTTGTGTTTTCTTCGTTCTTCAAATAAAGGATCATTTTTCGTTTCAACTGGACTGGTGTATTTTGTCTCTGAGAAGAACGATCGACTGCTAGATCTTCACGAACCTGCATAAACTGCAAGACACTGCCAGTCACCAACATTCTTTACATTGTGACAGATACATTACGTGTATTTTTCTAACAAACCTGATGCATGTCACGTGATACATTTCCTCTCATTCTACAAGCACTATCTGTACATCAAAAGACAAGGACCAGCTATAAGACAGGTCCAACAGGACCTCATGCTACTATCCTGAAATAAGTTATTGAAAAATTATTGGAGTTATTTCAAGAGGGATTCACTGCGCTCGGACAGCTCCATATGCGCTCTGCCCAAATCCGCCAGCAGTTATGCGACAGATTTCCTGAGCCTGCACAAAACCCTATGCGCTGGCAAGGTCTTGAAACGAGGAAAGGGGGGAACGGATCTATCAAACACTAAGCTGACACCACCAGAACGATGGAAACATAAAGATGGGCAGCGAACAGACCAGTGGACCTATCAAACACTAAGCTGACACCACCAGAACGATGGAAACATAAAGATGGGCAGCGAACAGACCAGTGGACCTATCGAACACTAAGCTGACACCGCCAGAACGATGGAAACATGAAGACGGGCAGCGGATAGGCCAGTTCTTTTTAATAATACAATGTTGCGGGCTGGGATTGAACTCAAGATATCAGATCTTTGAGTCCACGGCTTTACCGACTGGTCCGCCTATGATAATAAAGCGTTCTTGAATATTTTGAAGAAACAAGCGTAATAAAAAAAAAAGTCGCTGCAAACACGAAACGAGACACATTATCTGGTTGCCTTTGACGTCATTTCCGCAGCCGCCAGCGCTTTGCTGGGGTTGTCCTTCTTGGTGGTCCTTCTACCCAGCAGAGTCCGCACAGTGCATCTGTACC